>CM022545.1:3292321-4492321 GCA_012273795.1 Dendrolimus punctatus
TTACTCTTTACCAATATTTCGCGAAACAGAAAATAAAACCTATTCCATTTTCCCCCAATATCCTTACCTCTTGGCAAAAGGAATGAAATACCTTCCGCTCGTAAGCTCATGTCAACTCATCGCACCAGGAGAACACTACCTATGCCAGCAGGAGAACCGCGTGCCGTTCCCTGAGCCAACCTGTGTCGAACAGCTCATGAGGTTTGAAGACGACCCCACTAACTGTATACAACACCAAATTCACATTGAAGAGTACGCGTTCAACCGATAGCTACTGACAATTGGATCTTATATACAAGAGTCAAAACTAAATTAACAATATACTGCGGGACAGACATTAGAAAACAACTGATCTTTGGAACTTATTTGGTGACCCTCGATGAACCCTGCGATTTGGAAATCTGTGGAATTAGACTCCAGTATCACCGGATCATCACAGAAAGAGAACTGGCAGACCCGATTCCAGTTATTGAATTACCCCAGCTAAATGCAAGAATAGACACTACCCCACCTGTTACAAATCCACTTAACATGCGCAATATCAAATTAGATGAAATTAAATATATGTCCTATGTGTTAAAAAACAGTGAAATGGTGAATGGTGCTTCAAGTGAATCTAACTTTAATTCTACTCCTATATTGTATTTTATATTAACCTTAGTTGTAATGTGTATCTGTGTATTTTTAGCATATAAGTTACGAAATAAAATTATTTCTATGTGTTGTCGAAATTCCCGGCCTGTTATTGAAAATGAACAGCATCCCGAGAATTTCGATCTTGGGGAGGGAGGAGTTATGATCTCTTCCCGTCCTTCCATATTAGATTAGTAAACATGCACCTGCGGGCGACATGCTGAGTAAGCTTTCTCCAGCGGAAGGCCCGCAGACGCATGTCAGCATTTATTAGTTTTAAGTTTTTGTCTTAAGGTTTTATTAATCATTAAATTAGAGACCTGCAATTCGGTCACACGTATATTTGTATTTTTTAAAAACCCTTTTGGCCCGAGCCAAGACTTGACTAGTTACTAACTGTTGTGTAAACATAACAGTCAAAAACAAACACCATATGGACATCAAACGTCTATCCCTAGACGCAATGGACTTTAGCTCGCGTAAACATGTTATTTATATCTCAAGAGAAATATAAATGCAATAAATCAAACCATTCACAAAGAACTCACTTCGCAACCATTTCAAATGATTAAATTATCCCATTGTCGGCTTTGAAAGGCAAATTTGATCATTCATTGCTGTAAATCACGCAACAATTTAGACCGAATTTTTTCAATCCAATTTCGAAGGAATCATAACTAACCTGCATCTTTTGCCCTTTGCACCACTGAATCGAGATCACGGCCGTATTTCTTGTTAGTCAAGTTTGCCCCAATGTCGATTACAATAAGATTCTCGTAACATCCCTTCAGTTCTTCCGATATTTGTGTTTCTTCAGACGTCATCCTGATTTTTGTGTGAAGCTTATTGGTTCGGTGTTTATCTGAAAGCAAACCCCTTTTTCACTCTCTCTGCACTCCTGAACACTTGTCTGAACTGCAAAGATGTACTTACAAGTTTTATCAAACACTCCTGCTTAATAAGCTTCTAAATTTTTAATGACTAGTCAAAAGGTTCACCCACTTCACTGAGTTGCCACCATGTTTTTGTAGTGTGTTTTCACTGGTTGCCTTAAAAAGTCAGCTGTCACATTGTAAAAGATTCTTGAAAGATGATTGGTATTCAGAAAAGTGACAATTTCAAAGTAGGCCAATGAAAATGGGGGTGGGTTCGACGAAGATAATAACAAGATAGCTACGTTCTGTTAAGACCAAAAAGTTATTTTATTTATAACTTAATGAAATAGTAGTGTCGAATTTAATATTAATGGAAAATATTTTTATCATATTTCTGATAAATTAATCAATAAAAAATATTAAAAATGACAAATTGTAAAGCAAAAGAAAATTAAAATAGTTACTGATATTTCAGAACAAAACGCAGAGGTAAGTGCGTTCAAAGACTAAATACCTATTCGTTCATCTTTGCTACTAAATAAATAAAAATAAATAGAGTTGATTGAGGATACTATAAATTCCTTAAAATATAATATGTTTAACAAATCCGCGTCAGAATATACCCAAAATAAAGGTATTAAATCTAAAGAAAGTTACTTTATATTTTTTTAATTAATATTCACTGTGACTGTAAGTAGTGACATATGATTTGACAACTTATATTTAATTGACATCCAAAATAAAATAACCTCAAAATATCTAAACGAAAAATAACAAAGTTTAAAAATTTTCCATTATGGGACCCAAAGGTTTTATATCTAGAAATTTAGTAGCCATAATTATGATTCCATTTCTTTTTGGTGCGCATTATGGTTGGCTAAAACTTCAAGAAGTCGATTCACTTGTCTCTCCTGAGGAAAGAAACAAATTGCCAATAACAAAGGTAAACCTGAATTTTGATCGATATATTTTCATACTAAACCAAACAACAGAGTTTCTTCATTACAATACCAAGTATTTGATGTGTGAAATAGTTTATTATTTTTGGTAACCAATTGTGTACCTAAATGATGTCTTGTACAAATAATTTCATTTATCATTCACATGTTTATTTTTTGGGTGCGTTATAGTTATAGGACGTGTTTAAGTATTATTTGAGATATAAAGTGAATTTAGGGTGGTTATAAAGAAATGTACACGAAGGCTAAGCCATTAAAAATATTCAGATCTGTTCACAATATACTCCACCCAATTTTTTTATTAATCATATTTTTGCTAAATGCGGAACACAGTTTTGGGTGTGGTTTACATATATGTCCCCGGAATTATAAGTAATGGGGGGAGCGAGGGGGAGGGGATAAGAAATCTTACTTCTTCTGCAACTCCTATGGCGCGGAAGTATATAGTTACTGAGTTATTAATATTTTTGTCAATCTAACCTCACTTCTGTTTTTCACTAATATATAAGATAAATAGTGAATGGTTACCAGTCGGTTCTGGTCTACACAAAACCTCACCTAACCGACTGTTTAAAACTCCACATATTTAAATTTTCGGATACATACAGTCTCCTATTTCGATAAATCCCGTCAAAAAAGTCTCCGCGACAAAATTACTAGATCATTGTTGTGAATTTCAAACCTCGATAATTAATTGAATATGTATTTTTTCCACTGAAAACCAATTTCAGTTGTTATAAATAAGTCTTAAATATATTCCTAAACACATTAACCATTGAAATCATCTAGGAAATCATCCGGGGACATAGTAAACCCGACCCTCAGTTTTAAGTAGAAAAAAATGAAGGTGATACTTCATGTTTAATTTCTTTTTTTAAAGCTTTGCTTTTTGATTTATAATTATTTAAAAACCAGTGATATTAACCAAGATACTTTGATATCATAAATTAATATTTTCATGCAGTAACCATCCACTGTCGGTTCACAGTTAACTCCAATATAGCATAAATTTGCACTCGAATTTAAGACGAAAAAATTTATTGTTGTTGTCTCACTCTGTTTATGTTGGATTTGTATGAAAAGAATTCTCTTTATATTGATATATTATGAACATTATAATGCAGTCATTTTAGGTGTGAACCTGAATATGATACTAGGTCCTAAATAAAAGACAGAGCATACAAACTTAGAGATTTGATGAGTTAATGATAAAACTAAGTTGCTTTTTTTTCACCCACTCCTCTGTCCATATGCTAAGACAGTCTTTTCTTTTTCTTCTCGTTTTAACTATCTAAGTCTAATATACTGAGGATAATTAGGAGGGGCCGGTAATCTTTTTTATATTTTCTTTTCTTTTTCTCTTTTATAATTACAAATCTTATTTTGAACTCACTTGTTTCAGATATTTAAGAGCTAAAGTGAATAAAAAATGGATGAAAAATGGATCTTGTATATAAATACCTTCTAATATAAGATTTATAGGGGAGTATATCTTACAGTCTTATTCATATTGAGTTAAGAGTAAATCTGAAAGCCTCCTTTAA
This sequence comes from Dendrolimus punctatus, assembly GCA_012273795.1. Lineage (NCBI taxonomy): Eukaryota > Metazoa > Arthropoda > Insecta > Lepidoptera > Lasiocampidae > Dendrolimus > Dendrolimus punctatus. Next base: position 3,296,333 of record CM022545.1, read on the forward strand.
AACCTTAACTTATATGAATTAGACTGTTTGTAATGAACCTATGGTAAGTCGTTACAGAAAATGTTACATAAAAAATAGTGAATATATGTAGTTTTTGTTTTAATTCTAAGTTTTATTTCCCTAATCTTTTTTCCAATTGGTAAAAAAATACACTCATTAGAATTCCATCGTCTAGGACCTATGCCTGTTCTTGAAGTAAAGAAGAATAAAAATACAACTAATTATTTTACAAACAAGTTACACTAGTGTTATGAGAGCATAATTGACAACTCTGTAGTGAATCCCACTGAGACTGAGAATCAAATGCAGGGTCTTGTGTGTCTTTAAATGGGTGTACACTATTTTACTACTTGTATGTTGTTCCTGATTACAGTGTTTAGGTGCTAAACTGTACAAAATTAATTAATTTTAAATTCAAAAAATAGCTAAAATAGGTAACAGGATGTTGGGAATTGTTTTAAGAAGTTCCAATATCCCGTCATTATTGTTTAAGTCATATCTGATGGCCTGTGCGGTTATGCGGACTAGGCTGTAGCTGCCTACCTCACTCACAGAGGCTTCGGGTCTGATTCCTGGTATGGTAAATTTTGGAAATTATTGTTCTCTGTTATTTACTATGGTCTCGGTGTCTGGGATCGGCCCTAGAGTAGTACATTACATGTTACCCATAACCAAGCATATCTTGTTTAATTTGGGGCTATATACAATATGTGTGTATGTCTGCAAATTAACAAAAAATGTTTGAGACCAGCAACATGTTGGCTTAGTTCCTGGTATTGTGAAGTTACATAGGGAAAAATAACTAGTTTGCATCTGGTAAGCCATCTAGTCGCTTGTTCAAACAAATAAGTGGGTAGATGGCTTAACTGAAATAATATTAATTTAAATTTATATAAATTCTGAAATTCTAATTTAATAGTGACAAATATGCAAAGTATGCATTTATTTAATCGTTATATTTATTATTATGTCATAGTCTTATTAATGTGTACTATGCTGTTGGTGTGCCTATAAAATAAATAAATATTGCTTGCTTCAGACAATATTATTTCAATCAATATTTTTAATAGGTAATCATACTGTTACGAATTTAGCGGGACTCGAATTACAATGCCGTTGGAATTATTATAGAGTTTATTAGAACTATACAAACACGTATAACACAGGTACAAATATGACCAAACACAACTAATCCAAACGTAATGCAAAACGTCGTAATTCAATAAAACGCGCAAAGTGCGTCACTAATACATTACCGAACGTGCACAGGTCAATCAGGCCATCGTTTTATACTGCACAAATGCAATGTGCCCGTACCGTAATCCGAGACACCTGGCTAATGAGTCGGCTGCAAGCAGGCGTAAATGTGTACAATAAAACAATGTGCTGTTCTCTAGAAACGTATGCCAATAAAAAAGTATACAAAAGAAGATGATCATCAAAGAATTACAATTAGTTCAAATGCCGACAGGTAAAAAACCAAGCCATAAACTTAAATAATAATAATAGCATACTAATGTATTATTTAATACTAAGTTCTTATAATGCGTATCATTGCGACGTGATCTGTTTCCCAGTCCAAAATTGGTTTCCTTTCTTTAGACGGCTCCACTCTGAGAACTCGGACTCGCCTAACTATTTGATTGGTCGGAGCAAAAACGATTCAAGTGTAAAAAAATGAAACCACCCAATTGAAATGATACTGATTTTAAACTTTAATAAAACACTTAGAAATGTTTGAAAGAACAATTAAATCCGCTGCCTGGCGGGGGGCGCTAGTCATATGGTGGGGAGGTGACTGCGGGAATCCAAGTCAGCCTTTTTACCCTTGCTGGGGTGGGTACGCTCGTTGACTATTAACTGGGGCAGCAGAGGTGATGACTGCACCTGTAACGTACAAGATGGTTAATTATATGTTTAAATTGTATTTGTTTTTTTCTATCTACAGTACATCGTCAACAGATAACGTCTGAAGCTAACGTTCCACCCGATCGAAAGTAGTTACCGTCGCCTATGACCATTTGCAATACCAGTTTAACGGCCTCGAAGAAATTTTATTACCTACATCTTCTCGAATATAAACCTCAACAGGGAGCCTATGCCAAATCTAAGCTGCACAAGAAAAACTTTCTTAGAACTCGAGTGTAATCGCTCAATTCAAGAAGAGAGGAAGCAGCCCAGCCCATGGCGAGTGGTGTGGATGGTGTAAAGAAGACGAAGGCATCATTCTGAACAGTTCCTCGGCTCAGCATTCAATGGGTGATAGCTTTGACTGTGAATTATGAACGACAATGCCTTTTTCTTTCCTACACCTCTGCAATTTAGGTAGGAGGGGATGCATCGAAGGTCGAATATACATACAAACAGAATCTTTCAGTTTCCGAGGGCTATAGAACTGCAAGATATGTCGATATGTATTTCAGGATAGTCAGGAGTCAGGACCTTGCGAACCAGAGATTCAAAGATGGGTGGGCATACAGCCAAAACTAATCGGTCCCCTCGGTTCAACTAACTACTTACAGAAAATAATCGATATGTTCAGAACTACTCTGGCTGTAATAATAACCGTGGAAAAAGAAATCACCTCACTTTATACTGTGTTAAGGCACGTCATGTTCGACTTTTCCTATTCATTTAGCCTTGCCCTTCTTTTTGGTTCCAACAGACGTGGTGTCTGTGGTTGTTATTGTCGATGGTGCATCAGGTTTCGCTTGGACAAGCATTCTGTGCTGTGGGATTAGGAAAGTAATCAGGTTTTAGGAATATATAGCGTGAATTTTTCAACTGCGCTTTCAGGACCAAGTCCTATATTATACGAAATAGCGAAATACAGATATTCACGCCATGCCACAGATGATGGCAACAAAGGATCCCGGTACGGCTGATTTCTCTTTTAAGAACAATAGAAGAGTGGGGAAGGATCGGTTGCCATCCCAAGATGGCGTGAGCACGCCATCTTATTATTCTTGGATGATTCCATATTTCTACGTTGTACAATCAACAACTATACACGCCACAAGTCACGTCGCGCTATTTAATATAATTTATAACAAAAACTATGTGTAAACTAAGAATAATTAAATATTGTAAACATTTAAATCTGTGTTTATATGTACAATCCGTACACAGTCAAAGCAGTCTCGTGACCGTTTTTGACGTAAAATAAAGTGGTATCATTTTGTAAAATAAACACATCCCTGTATTATTACACCAAGTCATAGGGTAGTTTGTAAGGATGATATTCTGTGAAGAAATGTCAAACGGGAAACCAAGGGAAAGGTTTGTTTTTGAACAAAATATTCTATTTTTATTATTAATTGACTTGCTAGCGCTATCGTTATCGCTTGTTATTCCCTTTCTGTAAACGCAGGGCCGGATCTAGGAGAGGGTGATTGGGGGATACCTGCTCATGGAGAGTCCAAAATAGTGTGTAAGTATTTATTTATATTTTATAATCTGTTTCAAATCGGATGATATGACTTTCCTACAAAACAAATACTAATCTTAATAATATATATTTCTTTAAATCCTGTTATCATTTAATAATAATCTACTTCAATCACGATATTTATTTCTCTATTTATGAAATTTGTCCCGTACTATTGGAAATAGACTTTAGTGATATATTTATGTAAATTAAGGGCAAAAATAATAACCTGTGCCCGTTTAGATTTCTCGAACTCGTCGTGATCTGATTGCGGCACTGTGAAGAGGAAATTCTCGAAGATCGGATGTCGAAGCAACTGCTCACACGTCCACCTCATCATTGGGTCCTTGTCTAGGCATTTCTGTACAAAAGAAATAATTTATTAACTTACCTGTTTATAGTTTTGAAAGGGTCAATAGCTAATATTTATGTAATATCATTAAATTATTTTACTTGTTCAAAGTTGAACGGTCAACCCTAATCGGAAATGTGCTACGTGTGCGCAGAAGGTTTGCCGACAGCATCATGATATCACGAGCCGACAACAAAAAAGGGTAGTACAAAAAAGTTTACATAAATAGTTGTTGTAATAAATTCATAATTTTAATTTATTATTGTATAACTATACATAAGTATATACAATAATAGTATGTAATACATTACAATTGTAGTAGTCTATAATAAATTAGAATAAATTAAAATTAAATGTCAAAATGTAATGATGATATTACAATATCAAAATAACAGCTTTATAATATATGCAACACACATGTATAGACATAAGGCACACACTGCACATGCACTTCCTCACAACACCAGCATGTAACAGATACACTCTTCATTAGTATAAGTTTAGTATTAAAATTAGAATAAATTAATAATAAACCTAAACAGAAAAATCGAGTTCGCTTAATATTCAATAAGTATTCACAACTTGTTACAATACTTGTGGACATAATATTAATCGACTTTGCCACTGAAAGGGGTCTATTGCAAACAATGTAACCTAAATAAATTGTAAGTAAATAAAAATAATAATTATCTTACTTGCAAAAAATCTATAACCAATTCGTTGCTAGCATATCTTGGTGGAATCTTCTTCTCCAGTGGGTCTAATGTTGTCGGTTCTGGTAACGCCATTCCCTTAAAAATTGATAATTATTTTTAAGTTTTTAAAAACATGTTTTTAATTAAGAAACCCACATTTCCTAGAGCTGCCAAGCTTAAATAACCCAGACCAGCAAATTAAATATCGCAATGTTTTCCTAAGTTTTTGCAACTAGTATACATCAAACCACAGCCAGGTGGGAGGGAGGGCATTTGCCCAACTGCATGGCTACCACCCCTGGTCTAAAGTATGTCGCCATAACAACCTTGATTTGTGTTCCGGTATTAGTGACCAGGTTCCAGTCTTCCTTAAGAGAGCAGCAACGCATGTGTAGCACCTTTGGTGTTGCAAATGTCCATAAGCGACGGTAACCGCTTTCCATCAAGTGGGCCGCCTGCCTGTCTGCTGACCTCTTGCAATAAAAAAATGAAAACACACAATACACATACTTCAAACTTATGACGCCTGCACACACTTCATCCTATTATGATAATTATTTTACGGTGCAGGCTATCAAACTATGGAATAATTATGCTGCATCTTACTGTCAGAAAGGCCAAATCCTTACCAATATTTAGAAATCTGCTCAGAAAACACTATTTGTTCACAAATAGCTATGTCTGATCATCAGAATATAATCATGCTAATACATTTATTATAACAACTTGTATATTATTGTATATATATAATTATGTATATATGTATGTATTCGTATATATTTTTTTAATTAGTTTGAATATTTGTGTATCTATTGCCTTTTTCTTGCGCCACCTATTTCTCCTGATTCAATTTTGTCTCATTTAGGTTGCCTGGAATATATCGCTTTGAGCGATAAGGCCGCCTGTTGTATGGCCTAAAAAATACTGTAAATATGGTCTGTTTCTGTAATTGTATATTTTGGTATACAATAAAGTGTTATCTATCTATCTAAACACACACACATATTCACAGACGCGTGCACACACACACCCACACACATACACCCAAATACACACACACTTTTAGATATTTCGCTTAAAGTTGTGTTAAATGTATTTTAAGTTATATTTGTGTTTACATTAAGAGAGAGGACACTAGCTCCTATAATACAGTACAAACTTGTTTAGGGACTATTAGAATCAAAAAAATACTTTCTGATCAATGTATAAGTTAGAATTAAAATTTATTTGATTTTTATCTATTCGACGTTTCGACAACTTTTCAGTAGCCGTGATCACGGAAGACAAAGATGTCAAATGCCAATGAGTATTGTAAAAGTTATATTTAGCCTACCGCCATATTTAAATTTTGTTTCATTGAGTACACCACCAGAACGCGTACAGTGGTCGAAGAGAGTATATCTACATCTGTTAGAGAATTTTTCTGACTTACTGTGTAGTCTTGGGAAAGGAAATATCGCTGTACAGAAAGTAACCTGCGCATAAAGGTTACCGATGTGTGAAAGCAGCTAGCCCACGTCCGAAAAGCGTAGCTAAAGTAGCGTCAATTCCTCTCAAATGCGGCAGTGAGCTTTTATGAAATGATATTAGTTATTTATGTAACTTTCACTTTAATGTTTTATTATTTGGCCTTTAATAGTTATTTTGCTAATAGTAAAACATCAGGCGTTTACCTGAAAAAATGTGTTCTGTGAAAATATAGTCATATGCCTTGGTAAGAGGTCTCCAAGCGTCTTCCTAATCAGGTACAGTTGGTCTAAATCACTTTTTCCAGGCCATAAAGCCTCGCTTGATAGAAGCTCGGCAAAAACACAACCTGAAAGCATGCGTTTTCTATTACTTCGGTTCATGTCTTAAAAATAAGCTTTCTGTTGAGATTACGAAAGAAGGATATTAGGAAAAACAATTCCAGTACTTTCTTACTGTACTTAGTTGAACTTTATTGTGGCACAGTTCCTATATCTCGCCGACCGTTCATTTGCCTTACTATTGGTTAAAATTGAACACAGGATCCATACAAGCGGGCCTTTTTGTAACTTCTCTTTTGGGAGCACGCTTAGTCTCGAAACCTGTAAATGTATATTTTTTGTTTGCAGCTCTACTTCAAACAACGTATTAAAAACCCTTTTTTGTAAAGGTTTCCAAAATAGATTCTTTTTTATTTTTCGGTTTCTATGGCAATTTTTCGATATTTTCGCTATTACCTTTAGGCGCACTGCGTGCCCCCACGTGAACCACAAAAAAAGCCCTGCATACAACTAATGTCCAAATTCAACTAATGGTAGGGCAGATGAATGAATAGTAAGATATAGGAACTGGCAATTACAATATTTCAACCAATTCGTCGCAACATCTTGATATTCTTATGCTGGGGCTGTGCTTACGAGCATGTTACGAGTTATAGGCCGTTTCACGCAGATGTGACGATGGATGCAATGCGTTATTCGTAATGCGACGTTTTTTTAATTGTTGAAACGTCATTGTGCCACAAAAGTGTATACAACCACAGTAAAAATTAATGTCTAACGAAATATTGAAAGATAACGTAATATATTTTCTTAAGTTTTCGCCACTTGTGTACATAATAAAGTTAAGGTTTAACTGTTCTAAGCACGTTAATTTATTTGATTGTTATTATTATTCCGACGTTTCGGCCACTGAAAATTGGCCGTGATCACGGAAGACGTCAAGTGTCAATGAGTATTTTTAAATTTTTATTTAGCCTAACGCCAACTTGTTCGTTTTTATTATTTAGTTTGTGTTTATGGTTATTATTTTCTCTATGGGAGCCTAATCTAATTTACTAACGATTTTGGAAATTTATGTATACTCTTTGTACGTGTCAGGAATTAATTGCGACTTCAATTACTGCACGGCGCTATCTATAGGCATGTAAGTGTTCCACTACAGTGTCCTTTTTCTATAATGCATATATACCAATAGCCCAGACGTCGACCGGCGTGCTGTACATAGTATCGCCGACCAGCAGTTCAGGCGCTCTGTACCATCGCGTGGCCACGTAGTCCGTATAGCTCTCACCTGGACCTGGGCATGTTTATTCAAAAAGGAAATTGTTAGTTACATATAAAATATCAGCCAATAAACCGCTTCAGACCTCATAGGGCCTTTTGTACTTATAGTCGTTTCTTAAATTTAAAGAAACTGCTCAACAATTGATTAATGAGAATCTTAACCATAAACTCCTCTTTAGTCGAATATTTTGGGTACAACCTACGTTAATCATTCAAATTCCATTTATCTGTGCTCCTCTTAGGTAAACAACAGGTCACGTTTATAAGTGCAAAAGAGATTTTCATTGATTAGGGTCTGATTCTGATTCCCTTACTTAAGTGATGCCTAATCGTTTCTTAAGAGAACGTAAGGCCTATATAAGGACAGCATATTAAACTGTCCCTTCTTATCCAAGTTCGATTAACAAATATCAAACTTCGGTTATTATGTTCATCGTGTAATTTCAAAGTAAGCACGTGATTAAGTTTTGCAATTATTATGCGACAGATTAACCTAAAAACAATTATGTGCAGAGTATTTCACCCTCCGAATATTTCTAATGCTACCAAACTTTATTAAAAATGGTTTATTTTTATTAAGCAAACTCTGAGTTCGTAGGTTCCTAACGCCCTAAAGATCTACCGTGACGTCGCCAAACGTCTGGTAATGCCACATGCGACCCAGCTCAAAGATTAAGCGTTGCTTTACAACCTGGCAACGCCGGCAGCCTTTTGGGAACGTTCCCGATAAATGACAGTAGTTTGGGACCAATAACTTATCTTTAGGCATTTTTCCCTTTTTTCTTAGTTTTTATATAGTTTCTACTTTTTTTATTTATTGAGAACAACCAACAAGTCTTACGCTAGTATATACATGTGCTTATATTATTACATTGAGTTATTCGTCTAAGTGCAAACTTAATTATAAGATTTCACATTATTCTGAAAAACATACATTTTTTTGTTATTTTTTACGATAATTCATTAGTACGTTTGTAATGTTAACGTGTACGCGCGTGTGTGTGTGTGTGTGTGTGTGTGTGTGTGTGTGTGTGTGTGTGTGTGTGTGTGTGTGTGTGTGTGTGTGTGTGCGTGCGTGCGTGCGTGCGTGCGTGCGTGCGTGCGTGCGTGCGTGTGTGTGTGTGTGTGTGTGGTTTTGGTATATGCTATGTATACAAGAGCAAAGAATTTACTGTTGATCTGATAGAAATGAATTTAGAATTATTTGCCGAAATTTGTTCATTTTACCCGAATTTAAGTTTATTATTTACTAATTAAAGATTAAGCAAACTAGCCTAAATATGTGAATATTATTATCGAGTTATAGCTGTAATTTACAACCGGTTATTAATATATGCATAATAAATAATATCATGATATGTGCGGTACTCAGATTGACGGATATTCGCAACGTAAGTTTCCTTATATGTTGTTTACTACGTTAGAAACAAGTTCCGTTTCAATTTAAACATGAACAAAATACATTAAGAACCAATGAGATTAAAAAAGGTATAAAATATTGTGAAACAAGTAATTCCTCATTTTTGGGATCTTGATTACCTACTATTGTTATGCAGTTTTATTTTCAAACATATTTTCGGTCTTTTTCATATTGAGTTAGAGTAAATTTGTAGGCTTCCTTGCGGGTTGAGAAGAAGCTTACAAAGATTAGGTTAGGAACTTTATGTTTTAAAACTTATTCAGGCCCTAGTTTATTATGAAAGCAAGCTTTATCAAATTTTGCAATTTTTTCAACTTTCTAATCACTCTAAGATTTACTCAATTTTATCCCGGAAAAATGTCCCATTTTGCGGGGTAATAAGTGCCCAGTTTTATACCCATTCTCAGTATTAAGATTAAATATACTTATATACAAAAAATATATTATTATTTTATTTTATTTTGCAACATTATGTTCAATAATTTATTATGTTTAAAATCAAATCTTTAATAATATAAGAAAGACAGTTACTGACTAAATATACACACCATACAGAACTATATTTAAAGAAACGAAATATAGGTATATCAAAAAAAATTCTACCCCTTTATAGGACAATTGGGCGGACGCAGGAGTGTGAAATTTCGCACACTTATCTCTATAGGTATATAAAAGAAAGTCGTGTTAGTTACACTATTTATAATTCAAGAATTGCTGTACCGATTTGGCTGAAAATTGGTGGAGAGCTAGCTTAGAACCAGGAAACGGACAAAGGATACTTTTTATTCCGTTGAAACCGGTAGGTGGTGCTTGGTTCTAGAATTTTGGTTTTTTTTTGTGTGTGTTAAGTTCCCACATGGTTTAGATTCACAATAAGAACAGGTAGGTGGTGCTGAGATCGGGTTCTAGAATCCGCTTAATCACCTGGAGCGATTTTGGTGATTTTGTTTTTGTGTGTTTGAGTAGGTTCCCGGATGGTTTAAATCCATAATTGGAACCGGTAGGTGACAGCGGGATTGGGTCTTAGATTTTATTTTTTTAGAGCAGGACAACGTCTGCTGTGGCCATTACTAGTTTATATAGAGGAGTGCAGTGCAGTAATTTCGACTGCGGGCAAGTAGTATGTTGTATATAGTTACTACGCGGATATTTTGTATGTTTATGTCTAACACAATGATTTATGGCTATCGGTACATAAAAAATAAACCACGCCCTTTATCAAAATACCCAACATAATCCGATTTACTGATTGACTATAATGACCCACGTATGTGAATTAAATTTCCGGAATTAATTGAATTTGATTATTAAACTCAATCAATTTAAATAATAAAAAATTAAGTATGTAACAGATCACGACCTATGAAGGATTCTGTAGAGGTAATAACTATCGTAAAGTGATTTATTTGGCCTTACGATCCAGATTCGATATAGATAATATAATTTATGTGTTAGTTCAGCTAGGTTTCTATCGGATACATTTCGGGGAGTGTTCCTTAGAATTGCACGAGCTGATTTCTCCATCCCCTTTTTACCATAGTACAACTAGACGCATCGATTTGCGCCATCGTTACATGGTGCAAACACCACCAATCAGAACCAAGCGTTTCGCTTCATCTTTTCTGGTGCGCACTGCCGAAGAGTGGAATAATTTGCCGGAGTCTGTTTTTCCTGACAAATACTATCTTGAAGTCTTCAAGTCATGAGTGAATAGGTATCTTCTAGGTAAGCCTGCTCCATCCTAGACTGCGTCATCACTCAACATCAGGTGACACAGTGGTAAAACGCAAACCTATACTTCCCTAAAAAACGATATAATATAGGATCTAGTATCAACCTACACAGTTATTGATGTTAAATGGATTGGAATAAATCGAAAATAACATAATAAAATAAATTTCTCTACGAATTCTTGACCTTAAACCTTCGCAGACAATGATTAATGGCCTCCGGGGAAATGCCACGACCCCTACCTAAAAATAACTGGAGCTAAATCAACCTTGCCGATTATGTATTAAACATCCGCAGAGTTTATATTCGTATTAGCTTGTCGGTAACTGTCAATATAACCTAAACGGTTAGTGGGATTAGCAACGGCGATTCCTTGAGCCTGTACGGTCAGCATCGAAGTATAGAATATTTGTGTGGCTAGATATTAGGTTGTCTTACCGCTTCAAGCTATCTCGTCCACTTTACTGTTCTCATTGGAATTCCCTTTCATAAAACCATAGTGTTACGAGTTGCAGGGCTCGGATTAAAATGCCGTTAGAATTACTATAGAATTTATTATAACAATTTAAACACGTATAACGCAGTTACAAATATAACTGAACACAACCAGTACAAACGTAATACACGATTCAATAACACGCGCAAAGTCCGTCACTATATAGATCACCGAATGTACACGTCCTGCCTCGCTTGTGGTTATCGCTTGACTGATTTGGGGCATTGCTTTATACTGTACAAATAAAATAAGTCTGTTTGACCACGTATACTGAATTTCCAAGAATCACACCTTGCTAATGCCTATCATAAATGATTACAATACACAATGGGCTGTGTCTGATTACAAATTTTAAACACAAAGGAAACTAAAGAGGTCCAAATGCCGAAAAAGGTAATAAAATGTCTATAGGTATACAGGTGTGAATTTGTGTTTTGTTGGCGTTCCAGTCTTAACAATAGTTTAGGAACTGCTACGAAAGCCAGTTTCACAACATTTATGTACGTGAAGGTCTTCTACTTTCCTGCACCTTGGATATAATTATTTCCCATGGAACATGTACACGATACGATACTTTCATTCGTCTCACACCAGAAGGTCAAGGTTCAAACGTGAATGGTTACGAAGTTGTGACGGCGTAAGTAAACCTTACGCGATTGAGAAACAATAAGAATATACAAATGTTGGCTAATGGTGAAAGATTTGCTAAACGCAGTATGAACTCTATATAAGGACACTGAAGGGACTGTGCATTTTATGGTGTTATAGAGAGTTGTCGTTAAATGAAGAGAAGTCTGCTATTTTTGCTGCACAAGTAATTTTGTTGTACCTATTTATTTTACTTATTGTACTCATATCTTGCGATATTGAGGCCTCTTGATGATAAAGAAAGTACTTATAAATTTTAGAATTTCTTAGACATTTCGATATGCATAATGCTGCACAGATAGGAAAAACGGTCCCGGTACGGCCGATTTCTCTTTTAAGAATAATAGAAAAGCAGGAACGGATCGGCCGACATTCTAAGACGGCGTGGGCACGTACTCATTCATCATTGCTTGTTTAATCTTTCAACAATCAACATCTACACACGCCACAAGCCAAGTCGCGCTACTTTATACCGAAACTAAATGTATAAATTAAGTATAATTAAATACATTAAAAACTGTGTTTGTATGTACCATCCGTACAGCATCTATCTGATACCATCGCTGGACATAATTTTTTGATATATGCATAGCTTAAAACCTCATATTTTTTGTTTTTCAATGTGTCTCGCATGTGTTTAGTTACCATGTTACGTACGATGAGTTAGAGCTACCTTCCTATTGCCGGCTTCTATGGTTGAGCGGGCTAGGTCTTAGCAGGCCGATCTCGCTGGAACGCAGAGGCTCCGGGTTCGATTCCGGGTATGGTAAATTTCGGAAACGAACTTACTGCTATTTACTACGATCTGGGCGTCTGGGATCGGCCCCAGAGTTGTCCCTTGTATATTACCCATAACACAATCGTAACTTGCTTAGCTTGGGGATATATAATGTGTGTTTGTCTGCCAATTATTAAAAACTTAAAAAGTATTCCATCTTCATATTTGCGTATTATATTTGGTTAACGCAGTTTTCTACGACAGGATTTATGTTTCCCTTCACGGTCACGAGATGGCGTAAGTCATTCCCATACAAAATAGCGTTAACCCTTAATCGGATACGAGCTACTCGCGACGATATGTTGGGATATTCGATTAATTCTGGTTAATTATATATTAATAATTAATAATATATATTAATTATATATTAATATTATATTATACTCTAATTATGATATGTAAATATAAAAAAAGAAAAAAAAAATTACGGGATCAGTGTTTTTTTAGGTGGTTAATATATGACCATTGTCTGATAACGGTTCCCAAATGTGGCAGCTATATGACCATTGTCTGAACAGGAAAATAAAACCATTTTGGTAGCGTATAATATGAAAATATATTATTTTTATATTTATTCTTCTGAATTTTGAGCCAAATGAAATTAGCATTAGATGGAACAAATGGAAGTTCCACTTCATCTTCCGAATCAATATCGGACCAATTTTCCAAAATACTAAGTAGTGCAGCATCAGATAGTGGCCTACTTGATGACATCTTGCCCTATAAAAATAAACAATTAGGCAATAACAATAAAAATGAAAATTATTTACACATATAGACAAAATGTCCTACACCTATATTTTATTTACTTCTACTAACGTACAATGGTCATATTTTAGCCACATATTTCATGAACATATTTTAGATATAATTATTACTGAAAGCAACTAATTTTATACACTCAACGCCTAACAATATCATAAACTTTACAAATAAATAGCTCTTATTTACTTACCGGATTTTTTTTCAAACAAAAATCAAATATTTATGAATAAATCACGACTAAAGTGCGAAATTAATAAATCTTCGCGGGTGTTTTGGTTTTGACAGTCAATGACGAACAATATATTTTATTTCTTTCACCGCCACTACCAACATTCAAAAGTTTAATAATCGTTCTAGTAGATAAACAACGATAACCATAGGTTTCGCTTAATTTTTACTTTTTTTCTAAAAACATATCGATCGATCGAATGTGGCATGCATTCTACCATTGTTTGATTAAGGGTTAACTTGAACGGGTTCGAATAATAAAAACTCGCGCTAAGCACACTGGTCTACATATGTGTTTCAGTAGTTTGTAATCACGCGACTATCGGAATGCAATTATCATCAGTCTGTTTGTGGGCACGTGAAACAAACTAGTTTTTAGTATAGTCGCGATATGCCGCAACATGGAGCAATGACCGACCATATGTGAATTCCCTTCTCATAAAGTGACTATAGTTGAGAAACCGATTTGAACTTTCATACAAATACTGACAAACTAACTTTGAAACACTATCTTTAATACATACACACATAACTTCACGCCAGGTCCCTTGCGGGGTAGGCACGAACAATATCTTTAATAACTTTAATAGTAATAAACTATATTTTCAGCAACAAAAATACAGTTAGGTAGCGTAACTAAAATTTTAGATGTAGTACAGCACAAACATGAATGAATGAATGAAAACCCTTTATTGCTCACCATAACTTAAACCTAGATATTTAATATAAACATATTTCAATTAGAACAGTGGGCGGCCTTATCGCTTATAGCGATCTCTTCCAGACAACCCGGTGTCCAAGGAGATATTACAAGAAAATTAAATAATATTTGGTGGTATATCTAAATTCAATTGTAATTGAAGAAAAAAACAAAATTATTATAATAATGAACTAATAAAGACATACATAATTAAATAGATTAGAATAATATAAATTACATGTACTTACATGCGAATAATAATAGAATTTCATTCACTGCAACAAATTTTATTTAATGGAGAAATAATGGTCAGTGACCAAGTGTTTGAATATACCAATGGATGTAGCTTGTCTGATTTTCAAGGCGAGACAGTTCCACAGGCGAACGGCCTGTATGGCAAAGGAGTTTCCTACAAAGGACGAAGTGTGTTAAGGTGCGTGTGTGACAATACACAAATATGTTTGTGACTAAGAACGAAACTAAGAATAAACTTGTATCCTCGGTCACAGCACCTTCCCATTAAATTTTACCATATTGTAACACATAAATGAATAACTCCTGAATATCTCTTAGACAAAGAAATTAATTTAATCTAAATTAAAAAGGAAAATAATAAAAAAGGACAGATCAAACAAAGCAAAAACTAACTGTAAATTATAAAGAAAACTAGCTGTCCCGGCAGACGTCGTCCTGCCCGGAAAAGCTTCAATCGATATGCCGACAGCATTAAAGTTTATAATTAACAAATGAAAAATAGGGGAAAGTTAAAAATTTAGGGTTGTATGTATTTTTTTTATGCTGTATCATAACAAAATAAATTTATCTAAAAATTAAAAAAGAATAGGGGTGGGCTACCCTTAACATTAGGGGGATGAAAAATGGATGTTGTCTGATTCTCAGACCTACCCAATATGCACACAAAATTTCATGACAATCGGTCAAGCCGTTTTGGAGGAGTTTAACTACAAACACCGCGACACGAGAATTTTATATATAATAATAATAATTTATTTATTTAAGACAACACAGTCCACTAATACACAAACACGAAAAAAACAGTCTAAGAATTTACACAAAGATACAATCAATAATGTTGTTAGTAATTAGTTTGTTTTTTTCAAAACCATCTATGTGTGCTTCGGCGAACATAGCCGACGCACTGCAGAAACGCGGTCGCCGCAACAACACCCTGAGGGAATTATTGTATTGGACTCGTAGGGCATCTTTGGGTATATTTGAGTCACAGACTCACCGAGTACAGATAAAAAATATAAAGAAATAAATAAAGAAAAGTATATATCAAATTAAATCACCATAATTAGTTTATTTCTATAGAAACTTAACACATGACAACGTTTTGCTAGTCAACATTTTTTTTTAGTGAACTTCTTTAGAATCTTTGTGATTTGAAATTCTATGAAACGAAAAAGTGACACTAAAAGTGACAAACAGATAAAAGTTAACTTCATTTAATTCAAAACAAAACGCATTTCTCTTTCAAACTCAAATTCAAAAGTTTTTATTCAAAATAAGTTCCACTGGAGAACATTTTTTGAAGGTCATACATATAGGTTAAAATTTAATTTTTCTTCCTATTGTATGTACACCGCTTCGCAACGTGTTATTGCTGTTAAGGAGAAGAAGCGGCAAGAAACTCCCCAGCAACACGTCTAGTTAAAAATTGTTTTTCTTTATATTTTCTATTTTCTATGTTGTTCTATTTTTTATACTTAAGTACTTTAAAAAAAAAAAGATTTTATACAGAATTATGTTACAGAATAACTTTTGAAGAATTAATGGAGTTGTAGCAAACAGTGCATATTCAATAAGACAAAAGCGCAATAAAAGGATAGAAAATAATTATAGTTATAAATATAAAGACGTAACGTAATTTTTTTTTTTTTACTTTACACGTTAGTATTCATTTTTTCTTTAAATAAAAGTCGAACTTCAACGGACAGGTGGAAAAACGAATCGCAACAAAATGTTAACTTGAAGTTTTACGACAATAAGACAATCTCTAAGGAAGGCGTGTGGGACTCCCATCGGCCGATCCTCAACTATACAAAATTTTCATGAACGCGAGCAAAACTTATTTTTAAAAAAACACTGGTTCAGTAGCCAATTAACCAGAAACAGTGGGCATTTGTTGCCTCAAAGGAACCCTTCATTATTCGTGGATAGATACGCACTTGGCCAATTTACTATAACGATAAATTTCGATTCCGGTGAGCTGGTTCCGAATTGCAAAAATCTTGTTATTACGTTATGGAGCGGTTTGCGAATATGCGTGTGCGCACAACTGTGTCACGGTCGGACGTCACTTCACTTCATTAGATATATTCTGTAAATTTACGAAATATATGTTGCGTGTATTATTTTTAATCTGCACTGGAAATATTTCTCATTGTACACAAGTAGTTATGTAATATGTTTTTATCCGTGCAGGAACGGATAAAGAATACAATTTCCTGCGGCCGGGCGGCGTAACTCGTAAGAGGCGACAAAACATCCCACAGCCAGGTAGTAGGGCATTTGCCCGACTGGATGGCTACCACCCCAGGTCTAAAGTATGTCGCCATAACAACCTTGAGTTGTGTTCCGGCATTAGAGACCAGGTTCCAGTCTCCCTTAAGAGAACAGCAGCGCATTTGTAGCACCTTTGGTGTTACAAATACTCCATAGGCGATGGTAACCGCTTTCCATGAAGTGGGCCGTCTGCCTATCTGCTGAACTCCAGCAATAAAAAAGAAGTAGACAAACGTATACTTAAAACTTTATCCGTACAGGAACGGAGAAAGAATTGCCAGTTGCCGGGCGGCCTGTCGTTAGAGGTGACAAAAGAACCCACAGCCGGTGGCAGGGTATTTGTTGGGTAGTTGCAGGCTACTATTACTAACCCTGGTATAGATGTTGCCATAACAACCTTGAGTTGTGTTCCAGCATTAGCGCCCATGTTTCAGTCTTACAGTAGAGAGTGGCAGCACATTGGTTCCGCCTTTTATGTTGTAAATGTCCATAGGAAACTGTAACCACTTTCCATAAGGTGGACTGCCTGCCTGTCTGCTGACTCATGCAATAAAAAAACAGAACATTTCAAGAATAGAATAGATGACAGGCAAATCAATTAAGACACTGTTTATTAACTTAAACCGAGTCACCTGCGAGCCGTTACTATAACCGAGCGGATACAGTAATGAGGTTCTAGCATGGGCATGATTTACGAGCGCCCTTTTTCGCGTAATTTTACCGGTGTCTCGGAGGGTGCCGTCTGCTGCGGCCGTTGATTTGTGGCGAAAACCAAAATTAATTGTTGTTGTCTTGAGGGCTCGCCTGACCAATAGGCTAGCTTGCACCTTGGGCAACGCACTGGCGTTGCTATCCAACGTGGAAATGCGGCCAGTATTTTAGGCACTCTTCCCGCCGACAGCAACCTGGAGTCTATTTTTTACTGTTATTACTATTGTTATTGAAGTATAATTTTAGTATATATTAAATTATAATTAGTTTTATTTCTGTTATTTTTTAGTTTAATGTATGAAATTATTTATGTATTGAGTATAAAGTACGAATAGTTTTCTTTTGTTGTTGTTTAAATAGTAAATAAAAAATTATATTTTAAAGCCTGTTTTTTAAAAATAAAGTTAAAGAAGAATATTCTGACGATATAATTAGGTTTATATCTGTCTTTCCATTTGAATGCTTCATTTGAAGTCCATCCATATAAAGGTAAGCTTGAAGCATTCAATCAAGGGCGTAGCTCCCCAGGGACTTTTAAGATGTTTTAGATAATATATATTAATAATAAGAGCTTTAGAAATAAGTTATTTTATACATTTTAGTTTTTTAGTTTTTGAATTTTATAAAAAAGCCCGTGTCACATTGAATGAATGAATGAATTAATGAAAACTCTTTATTGTTCACCAAAATTAAAACTACGTTCTTAAAAACTAGATACAATAAATGTTGAAAAACGGGCGGTCTTATCGCTTAAAGCGATCTTTTCCAGAGAACCCCAGAGGAAAATAGTAAAACATGACAGTGGCGGTGTAGGCAATAAATAATACAAAATATTCAAAATACATAAAATAAGTAAATATAAATCTTTATTATAAAATATATAAACACAGTAAATATGATAATGCATACATGATGCATGTTGTATTCAAAATCTCAGCAGAAAATTTCCTCTAAGTTGCTATTGTACTTTCGAACGCAACTGGAAATTACATTATGCTCATAAGTTTGTGTATAGAAGAACGAACCAGTGGAGAAAACCGTTGTGGAAAATCATACAAAATAATATCATATTGGTATTCCGAATGATTACATATTCTGAAAGTTCGTATCGCGTGTCAAAGAAACTTCTAAATAAGCAATTAATTTTGAAAAAACAAAGTTAGGGTTGCTAAATATTATTACGAAATCACTGTATTCCTACTGTAGAACAATAAAATCCGCCAAGTACGTTATGCACAAAGTATGTAGGGTTCCGTACAGTTAACTACTAGCAAACTAGTATCTTTTTGTCATTTGTCTATAGAGCCATGAACGCTTTAAATTGAGAACATCTAAATCAATAATGTTACATACCGACAAAGAAACGCGCACCTGGTTTATTGCCCCTCCCGCATTTGGAGTTCTTTTGTTTACTGCGTATTTAAAAATTGCAATTAGACAATAGCCTATTGTTATTGTTTTTGACTTTGTTAGCGGTTCGCAGGAATTATTAGCCAGGTGTGCAAATTACTGTTTCTCGGAAACGGATATATGAGTAAGACGTACATTCGATCAGCGATATAGTGACGGCCTTTGCGCGTCTTATTGAATTGTGCAGTGTGTACTGGTTGTATCCAGTTATATTTGTACCTGTTTTATACGTGTTTGTATAGTTCTAATAAAGTCTATAGTAATTACTACGGCATTTTAATTCGAGTCCTGTGTAGCTCGTAACAATAACAACTCATTGGAAATTATTCAATTATCAGTACGGCTTAGAAGACGACCCACCTAGTGGAAAGTGTTTACCGTCACCTATGTGTTTGCAACACTAAAGACGCTTCCAATGTACTGCCGGCCTCGAACTAATGCCGGAAAAAGCTCAGGGTTGTTATGGCGGCATATATCAATATTCTGGCGTTGCAAACATATTCAAAATACGATTCCATTGCGGTAGTATCAAAAATTTGTATTCCATAACAAAATTTCTAAATTCTTTCCCAAATAACTACGGAGCCCTAAAGTGTCGATGCTTTTATTGTTAGAAGTAGCATGGAGCATTATTTCTAGTAACGATTTTGTTTGTCACAAATAAATCTTGTTTATGAAACATATTTTTTACCAAGTCATAGCTTAGTAATTTTATTGGTGTTATACAGTAAAATCATGGAAGAAGACTTCTAGGAAGGAATCTAACCTGAAAGTCCCTTAAATCTTCCAAGACTCGATGCATACAGATCGGTTTTTTTCTCGCTTTTATAAGTCCCTTGCCTTTTTCCTGCACTACTTACATCGCCTGATTCAAATTTATTTTTGATTTAGGTTGCCTGAAAGAGATCACTTTGAGCGATAAGGCCGCCATTGTATCGCCTAGAAAATATTGTAAATATGGTCTGCTTTTGTGTTCAATAGTCATCTCTCTCTCTCTCTCTATGTATATATATATATATATATATATATATATATACTATATACTAGCTATCCCGGCAGACGTTGTCCTGCCGTGAAGAAATAAATTTAGAACCCGATTGCAGCGCCATCTACAGGATCCATTGAGATGTAAGCTATCCTATCTTTTAAGTTGGATCAAACTGCACACGGTGTGCAAATTTGATTGAAATCGGTTCAGTAGTTTTGGAGTTTATTGGCAACATCATCGTGACACAAGATTTTTATATATATGTCGGAGGGAAGCTTTAATTGGACGTATTTTTGACTGGATGTATAACGCACAATATCATTTGTTTACATTTTAATTACTTCTAAAATTCTTAATTTAATTTAATTTGATGTCTTAAATGTTTCTATAACTAAAAGATCGTTCTAACCTAATAAAAGTTATGAATATTGTGATTTATTAAACGACCAATGAGAGCAGAGCATGTCTTGAGCGGGGTCAAGGACGCCCTCTATACTTTGAGTAGTATCTACTTGGGTAGAGTGAGGAGTTTTTGAGGCGCATTTGGTTGATGGCAATAGGTCGAGTTGGACCATGGAGTATTTTAAAGAAAGTATTGTAGTTGGAAGTATGAACCCTGAACCCGCTGCTCGGTCTAAACTATGTCATAATGTTGATCAAATCTAAATTAAAAGTGTATAAGCCGTGGCTATTGTGTTTTATGCTCGCATTTTATCCTGATGACGCCCACTAAACCTGCAATAACTAAAGTAGATGTCGTGAGACCGAGGCCGTTCTGCGACATATATATATATATACAAAATAATTTAACCGTCCAGGAAGAAAGAATACTAATCCTGTGGCCGGGCATCTTGTAGTAAGATTTAGCCACCCACAGCCAAGAAGTAGTAGGCCTACGGCTCAAATAGTGGAAAATGGAAATGAAATGAAAAATCGACACTTATAGACAGACATATGACACCTGAGGTGCTGCCAATGTCAAAAAGGCGGTGTGAAACCAGGAGCCCAATTCTGTTAATACTATCTCGTCAAAATCCCCAGACACTATCGTCTCGATCGTAAGTTTGGCTGATTTTGGTATTCTGTTATTTCCAATATCATGCCCGTAGCACGCCATTCTCTCTTATAAATATTTATAAGCGAAAACTTGTGAATTGAACGTTAAATTTTTTGGTAGCATTTCAAAATTCTTCTTTTTGATATAATATTGTGTACACGACTCTTTGCAGCACGAATAAACCCATGAGGTTCTGTACAAGTATCGAGAGGATATTGTGGATGTAGTCGAATACGAAATTTTGACACTATCGCAGTGAAATTGGACTTTGAATATGCTCACAGCGCCAAGATATTACGGCATTAGTATTTTTAATACTAGAACACAACTCAACGTTGTTAATTTTGTCTTAGGGAAGCATATTGTAAATGGGTGAATGCCCTACTAAGTTGTTACGGAAAGCCGCCAGGCGGGAAGAATAACTCTGTATTCTTTCTCCATTCCTACACGGATAAAAATATTGTTTCAAATAGTAAAAAACCAGTACTTTTATTCGACTAAAAAAATTCTAGCAAAGAAGAAAGCAATTTCAAATGTAACCAAAAAAATATATTTTCGCGACTAGTACACATACTTAATCAAAATTACTTTTTAACGTTTTTAGGCCGGGTATTTGATTTGATTTTTATTACGACGCTTCGGCCACTTTTCAGTAGCCCTATATATATTGCTACAACGATAATCTAAAATAAAAAAATATGGTAATTTCTAATTTAAATTTTCATATGGCACTTCGCACCGAGTTTCAAGTTCTTCTACAAGAGTTACAGTCCGTTTTTTACGATTTTTTTAAATTCTATATCAAACTGCATTTTCAGGCCATTTTTAGTAAGCGATCATAGTTCTGCTTTCATGTCCAAACTAAACCCATTACAGAGCTGAAACCAAAAAGTTAACTGAGGTAAGCGTGATTTATTACCTCAAGCTTGCCATGCCGATAACCGATAAGGTGGTACTGGATCGTGTAATTTATGTCTCGCAATCAACCATTTCTTGCCTTGAACGTGAAACGGAAGTACTATTTAAATTTACATAATAAGGCAAGTCACGGAATCGTTGATTACTTCGAATTACTTGAGGGAATTATTATCTATTGAATTTGATTAATATTGAAATGTCAATTATCCTAATAAAAGTAATACTGGAGAAGCCTCTAAGTCCGCGATAAGTACTCAACTTACGGCCCGCGAGCCCCATGTGCTTGGCCTGACATTATTTATTTATTTAGGTTTATGGCTTGGCAGCTAGGCGCTTAGGCCAGATCTTAGTTTACAATATAGTTTCTTCATTTTCTTAAGCCTATGTGTAGCACAGCTGAACTATAGGTAATCAGCTAGTGCCATTCAACGGAGTTCTTGTGACCACTCAATAGCCTTCGACTACTTATACAGTTTTCATTTCTCACAAAACACGTAATTTTACGCATTTTTAGAAAATAAAAATACACAGCACAACATCTCCTTTCAGCTCCCACCAAAAAGTCCCCCGCCTGACATATAACTTAAACACAGTTGTACGAAATAATGGATTTGGATTGGTAACATCGCCGATGTAATCAAATATCCATAGACGATATTAACCGCTTTTCATCACTTGGACCATCAGCCTGTCTGCTATGAGTTTTATTATCACAAAACACCTAAATAAAATACAGTTGAGTCCCGTAACACTTTATAGATAGACTAGCGACCCGCCCCGGCTTCGCACGGGTGCAATGCTGATACAAAATTAAATACACTACAGAAAAACTATGAACGTTGTATATAAAAACATAGCGGCCCGCTCCGACTTTGCACGGGCATCACTACATAGAAACCTCTAAAATTAGCAATGTTGCCTTAGTATTATACATATAAACCTCCCTCTTGAATCACTCTATCCATTGGAAAAAACCACATCAAAATTCGTTGGGTAGTTTTAAAGATTTAAGCGCACATAGGGATATAGGGACAGAAAAGGCGACTTTGTTTTATACTATGTAGTGATAGTGATGATGAAGTGATGATGATGATGATAGTGATAACTCTTTATTTTACACCAATACAAACATGAACTTAACACTAAAATTATTCTAGTTATGTACAAAGGGCGGTCTTATCGCTAAAAAGCGTTCTCTTCCAGACAACCCATTTATCTAATACGTCTATGCGGCCCGTAAAAAATAAAGTTGCGTATGGCTGCTCTAAATATACCTTTCTACTGCTGACCGAGGCTTTTTTAGCGTGCATTAACCTAATACATAGTATTCTTGTGTTGCGTTGTTTATTACCACTCCTCCGAAACGGCTGAACCGATTTCTGTGAAATTTTGTGTGCATATCGGGTAGGTCTGAGAATCGGTCAAATAACCACACACATTTAGGGTGTGTGGGGTATCCGTAGTTTTGTACATCTGTCTGCTAGAGCATTACGTGAAAACTACTGAACGGATTTCAATGAATTTCGATACAGAACTAGCTTATATTCCGGGTCGACCCTTAGCATATTTTTAATCCAAATAAATTAAGTCGTTCCTGTGAAATAAACAAGCCAAAAAGGTGGCGCTGCGGTCGCATTTTTTATGCAAGCATATCGTTATGGGAACGCAAACGAAGTCTCGCTGGCACTATTAGTTATGTAAATTTCTTATTAAACACCTAAGTATACCTTTGCAAATTCTCAACTTGAGCAATTATGAGTTGTCCTTACAAATTTCCATCTTCTATTTCACCCCTTTCAAGAGTTTATTCAGTCACGTAGCGTATTTTCTTCCTGAGTATACAATTTATCCCCTTCTCAAATTTCGAAAACAGAAGAGAGAGAGAGAGTTACTTTCGCATTTCTAATTTAAATTATTATCATACTATTCATTTTTGTAAAGTACATTTCATTTTTCGATTTCTAAGAGCGTTCAACCTAAGATAAGAAATCTAACGACCAGACTGCATGAAACATTACAATGTGTTGACCACCAAAGCATGTAGCATATAGACATGTTAATATTAAGTCATTCGTAGAACATTGAACTCTGATATGGAGTTAATTCATGTAAGAAATGGGGGGTAACAACCTAATACTAAGGGTCAGTCTTAGAAATTCGTATTTTCGCATTTTTATGACATTAGAAAGAATTTAGGCAAAAAATGAATAATTAAAAATATAGGGGGGTAACCAGTGTGGGGGGGTCGGCCGTAACTAAGCTATGCGACCCGGACAATATCTATCTTCTTGTGTAGTAACTGAAATAGTTACAAGATTACCTATCCTTTATTAATAATGAAAAAACGATTACTTACCAATTAACTGTTTAACTAACTAACTAATTTACAAATTATTTTACAAAAAAGAATTGACAAAAACGGTCTGGCTATAACTATACAAAAAGTTATTAAATCTAAATTAAAAATGTTTTTGATGTAAAAAGCATACATACTACTCTATTAAATGTTATTTAAATGACAACTTATGACTAAATAAGAATAATTGATAACTGTATACCAATACTTGTATTAAATTTATTTTAATTAGACATAATATACGTTCATAATGTATTTTAAATTATCAAAGGACGAGCCATACCCTAATACGGTTAATTTATAATTATATTATATGCAAATGTACTTAAAGCCCTGAATAAGTTAATTTGAATTAAGTTTAATTAATTAATAAAAAATAATACTAGCTAAGAACTACAGTTAAAATTAGATTGTAATGAAAAGTATCTTTAGCAAGAACAGTTCAGTAGCCTAAGCATGATGGGTGACAGACTTATTTTATAACTAGGATTTGCCCGCAAGTTCATCCACATTTGACAGGTAACGTAGGTTACAGTTATTATGCCAGTATTTAAATTCAAAGGGTATTTTCATGAGGCCAACGGATTTTTTTGTATGAAAATACTGAATAAATAATAAATTTCGAAGATTTCTTAATAAAAATCCGTGATAAGTATTGTTAGTAAAGACATACATAACTACAATACAACCCAAAAAAACTACAAACCCCTCCCGGGAAAATATCACGCATTTTGTTACATCAAATTTGCTATCGATCAGTGAAAAAAACGCATTGGGAATCTTTTTTTTTATGTGGTAATTTTAAATAATTCCCAGAAAATTTCCGTGGGCTTCCCAGGAAAAAGACAATGGCAGATTTTAACTCTAAGAGTTTGCTATCGATCACCGAACACCGCATCGAAATTGGCCCCGTAGTTTTTATGTAAATCCCGAGCAAACAGATAAAAATACAAGAAATCTATAAAAAAATTGTGTTCTCCATCGTTTATATAGTCTATACCAGTTGTGTTTAAATAGCTTGAATGTATAAACACGGCATGTGTAGTACTTTGTAATATTACTACCTATCACTAACTTCATTCGCGTGCATTTTATTTTTTCGCGGAACCCTAATTTTAAGAGTAGCCTAAGTTACTCCTTATAATACCAACTAGCCAGTGAAAGTCCCATCAAAATCAGTCTAGCCGATTCAAAGATGAATGGATGAATGGAACAAACATACAGACAGACAGAAAAAAAATATGCATTTAGTAAAAAGCTGTTATTTTGATATTACAAATAGACACTTCAATTTTAATTATTTCTATAGATTGTATATGTTTTATAATTTAGACATTCAAAAGTAAATTACAACTGATGGTGCAACAAGTAATGATGCCCACAACTATAGCAAAATAAGTTTGCCTGTCCGTACACTCGTCATCCTGAGACTAATGTACTGATCACAGCGTTACAGAAGAACATTATTGTTTTCTAACTAACAAGCTTAAACTATATATAAAAAAAGTTACTAGCTCTCCGTCGAACGTCTACGCCGAATGGTATCATAGTGTGAACGGAGTACTCCGAGGAACAGCTGCCACCTGAGGAGGAGAGGATCGGAAAGGAAAGGAAGGATATAATGGGGATAGGATAATCTGACCTACAGGATGTAAGCAGGCTTAGCAAGGTTATGCAATATATAACGCATTACGGTCTTATCCATAGACAGTTAGAGTAAGAGAGTAAGTTTGAACGCTTCTTTATGGTTCTTAAAGAAGCGTTCAAACTTACTCTAACTGTCTATGAATAAGACTGTAAGTATTTATGAATGGTGTTAGTTTTGCATTGTTTGCATAACATATTTTTACGAATTTGGGGTATGTGAATTTAAATCGGTATTGGAATTATCACAAAGTTTATTAGAAGTACACACATGTGATTATCAGTTCTTTCATATACACAAAAGTCCAAACCGTAATGAAATAAACCGCACGAGTCAGTCGTTATAAGATCGAGTATCGAAAGTGCACAAGGTAATGTCTCGATCGCAGTTGAAACTCAACTAACTCAGTCCTCCGACGAACCGACCTTATATATTTGTAAATCAGATATGGCCTCCTAGTAACATACCCACTGTTCCTTTGAATTCCTAACTTGAAAACTTAAAAGCTTCTAAGAATGTGCAACGAAATGCAAACAAAGAAAGAAGAATTTATCATATCTTACTAGGAGGCAAAAGGATTAGGGCGAGGAATAGATCACTTAAATTCCAAGGGGTTTAAAGCACCTGTAAAGGATTAGTATCGGTTCGCAACAACATTCCTATTCTGAACCCTGTAAGATATCCAAATAAGCAAGGAAATTGAATATAATAACTTCGAAGGTATTTTCTTAAGTTTTCGCGACTGGTACTACTGGTACGCGACACATTTAAAAATACCTTGTAACGGTTTTAAGCGTGGCATTTATTTGTCTTTAAATTTTTATTCCGCCGTTTGTGCCACTTTTCAGTAGCCGTCATCACGGAATATATTGAAAGTGACGGAAACCTAATAAAAAAATGCCGCGCTTCAAACCTTTAAAACATATTTTTAATTGTGTCAAAATTCCTGTTTGAATCCCTTAAATTTTTATTTTAAAACTGTTCAGTTTTGAAGGCTGACATTTTTAATTCATTGAGCTGGTTTAGGTTCCATTTGAGACAAACTTTCACATAATATAAACATTTTAAAAGCTATAATTTGTGTTTTTGCATCGTATAAATAACAGTTTTAAATGATAATAACTAATTTAGTTTATCATCAATATTACAAGAGTTTCAGAAGAATGTTTAAGCAAACAGAGCATCAAGCTATAAAAAGCGTACTCAATATTATACTGAATTTTCACTATAATTCAAATTCAAAAGTTTTAATTTAATATAAGTTCCATTGGAGAACACTTTTTGAAGGTCATACATATAGGTTAAAATTTAATATTACTTCTTAGTCTATGTACACCGCTTCGCAATGTGTTATTGCTGTTAAGGCGAAGAAGCGGCAAGAAACTCCCCAGCAACACGTCTAGCTAAAAATTGTTTTTCTTTATATATCTTGTTCTATTTATATTTCAAGTTCTTTTTTTAAAGTTTTATACAGAAGTATGTTACAGAATGACTTTTGAAGAATTAATGGAGGTAAAGGTATGAAAGAAGAATCCACGGAATAAACTCCCGCTGTTTTCGCGGTGCGCTACAATATGGGGTTCTTTAATAAGGGCTTACAGTCTCAACGTGGTAGGCAACGCATCGGCTGCCTAGATGTTGCAAATATCCATGGGCATCTAACTACTTGCTATCAATTGGACACGTTTGCCAATTCGCCTACAAGCAAACATATAAAGGAATCTTCTTCCAAGGCCAAGGGTGAAGTTAACTGTATTGCGATAGAAAATATACGCACTGATCATCCTAGCGAAACCAAAGTCGCAGAGTTTGACGACGCCTTCGCCGGTCAGCAGGATGTTCTCCGGCTTCACGTCGCGATGGATGCAATTGTGACGATGGCAATACGCGACGCCCTGAAGCGTTTGCCATATTATCTGTTTGGAGAGGAGTTCTGGACAACCCTGAGGAAAAGAAAACATACTTTAAAACGTAGTGCATAGAGTCTTTATTGGCGTAGAGGAATTATATTTGAACAATTCGCTACTACAACAATACCGCGTATCTATCTATCTATATATAAAAAAGTTATGTTAATTACACTATTTATAACTCAAGAACAGCTGTATCGATTTGGCTGAAAATTGGTAGGGAGGTAGAACCGGTAGGTGCCGCCGAGGTCGGGTTCTAGAATACCCCTAATCACCTGGACCGATTTTGTTTTTGTGTGTTTGTGGGTTCCCGAATGGTTTAGATTCACAATTAGAACCGGTAGGTCGCGCTGGGATAGGGTCCTAGATTGTTATTTTTCAGAGAAGGATAACGTCTGCCGGGGCCGGCTAGTATTAATATATAAAGCTGAAGAGTTTGTTTGCTTGAACGCGCTAATCTCCGGAACTACTGGCCGGATTTGAAAAATTCTTTCAGTGTTAGATAGACCATTTAACGAGGAAGGCTATAATTAAAACTATGAGACAGGTTTTCCTGAAATAAAATTATAAATATATTTTTTTTTAAATAGGCTATATATCATCACGTTAAGACTAACAGAAGCGAAGCACCATTAATAAATGAATGAAGAATGATAACTGACAAGATGATTACCTAACATGCCTGCAAAAGAAATAGCGGAAACACTACTTCAAAATATTTTATAAGCATTATATTCTTTATGGGTAACTCGATAACTGCTTCTTATTGTTTCTAATAAAACGCGACAACAAAAAATGACGTCAAAGAAGGTTTATACGCCGTAACGTTTCCTTATTTTTAACCCCACGACCCAGAAAGGGCAAGGTCATTATATCCCCGGCAGTACATCGCGAATAAATATCACGAACAAACGCGAGCATGATAATCATTCTGGCTAAAAATATACAGCCGAGGAAAGGTCCGTGAAATCTTCATTCTTAGTAGGTAGTTCAAACATTATAATCTCTGTCTTGTATCTTGATCTAATTCTTATTACACTACACTCATTTTGGGACCTTTTCTCTAAATGAGCGAGGTGTAAAAAGAAAAAAGTCGAAATATAATTAAAATGCCGTTAGAATTAGCTACTATAGAGTTTATTTAGAACTTTAGAAACACGTATAACACAGGTACAAATATAACTGAGCACAACCAGTCCAAACGTAATGCATGATTTAATAACACGCGCGTCACTAAATAGACTACCGAATGTACACAAGCCTTGCTCCGCTTGTGGTTATCGCTCGACTACCTCCTCCCTCCATGTGGATTTTACTTTATACTGTACAAGTACAATATAAACTGCTTGACCGCGTGGACTGAATTTCCCAGAATCACACCTGGCTAATGACTACCATAAAAGATTACAATACACAATGGGCTGTATTTCTAATCACATATTTTAAATACAAAGTAAAATGAAATTAAAAAAACTTCGTTTAAAAAGTAAAACATAAAAACCGACTTTAAGATGTTTTAGATAATTTATATTAATAATAATACATAGCTTTAGAAATAAATTATTTTATACATTTTAGTTTTTTAGTTTTTGAAGTCGGTTTTTTTAAACGAAGTTTTTTTTATTTTATTTGTTACTTTTTAGTGCCTAGCTATGTATGGGTAGACCTACGAAAGGTGCCGCACTTCTTAAAAAATATAGGTCCCAAGAAACGGGAATATAAAAATGTTCGTAAAATGTAAACTACTGGGCCAAACTATATTAAATTTTTAGGGGACCAAATGGCAACTATTCCGCATCAAACTAAATAAGAATCACGTAAATCGGATCATAAATCTTAGCGTAATCGGTGTACATATGAAATGGAATGGAAAAAAATCATAAAAGAATTCATAAAATGAAAACTACTGGGCCAAACTATGTCAAATTTTTAGAAGACTAAATGGCAACTATTCCGCGTCGAACAAAAAAGAATCACGTAAATCAGATCATAAATCTCAGAGTAATCGGTGTACATATGGAACGGAATGGATTTTTTTTCATAAAAATGTTCATAAACGAAAACTACTGGGCCAAACTATGTCAAATTTTTAGGGGACCAATTGGAAGCTATTCCGCGTCTAACAAAAAAGAATCACGTAAATCGGATCATAAATCTCGGAGTAATCGGCGAACATACATTAAAAAAAAAAGATCCCAACGAATTGAGAACCTCCTCCTTTTTTGGAAGTTGGTTAAAAAGAAGTCCAAATGCCAAAAAGGTAATAAAATGTCTACAGGTATGCAGGTGTGAATTTGTCTTTTGTCGGCACCTAGGTCGTAACATAATAGGAACAAGCTATGTTCACTATGGCTACGTTCCATTAAAGAATCACAATGACTGTCATTTAGCCCTTTCCTTTTGCTTGCCGGCGTTACAACCGTAAAGCCAAGTGGAATGGCTATTCCACCCCCCTCTTGGGTCGTTGTGAGCGTGGTGTGATCGAAAATGATGACGTCATTAATGACGTTTTCACCACGACCACAACGACCGCGGTCGCCTTGCGAAAGGGCTTACGGAACATTTTGGGCGTTGTGAGCTACTAATAGAACGCCCTGTATGTATGTGTGTATGTCTCTTTATGTCACTGGGGGAATGAAGCTTTGAGATGGCTGCCGTCAGATTACACAATAAACCTATCACCATCCTTCTGCGTCTTTATGAAGCGTCACGAGACCTGACTTAGGCAGTTCATCGCGACGCCTCGCGGTAACACAGCACTCTTCACCTAATTAATATTAACGGTTAAACTAACTTTTATTAAACATTAAATTAAGTATCAGGGTTGTTATTTCTGTAAGTAATTATTTTTAAAAGCTTTTATTTAACTTGCAATGGATGTACCTATGTATGTAAGTACGGGTGCAATCTTGAAAGTTAAATTTGACCAGCTTCCCGGTTTCCGATTGAGCTGAAATTTTGCACGCATATGTATATCGCGTGACAATGCCATAATATGATGCCATGCCATGGAGCTGATCTTAAAATGGAGTCGGAAGGTGGTCATAGGAACTCCTGTACTAAACAAGATACACCCATCGTGTTTGGGCTCGTTTTACTTGTCTTGGCTAGCACTCTCCTGCTACATGATATCCAGGATCTCAAAAGCGTGTATTTCAAACCTTTTGTAAAAAAGCTTATTGTATAGTTGAGTTCATCTTTTATAGGCACTACTAGTGACACACTAAGCTTTAATATAGTAATATAAAAAAGTTTTTTAATGCTCTCTCTCATCTTTCACCTTTTACTAATAATTTAGGATCGGCACAAAAGTCTTTTCCTTCCATATTCCTCTAATCTGCCATAAGTCCTCTGTCACAGCACAATTTATCATTTTATCCTTCACATCCATCTAAATTAAAGTATTTCAATGCTTACAGCAGGATATTTCTCAAGTTCATGCAGGACCGTGTGGTCGCAGTATTCGAAGACGAGATGCAGTTTGCGCTTTCGGCGAAACACCTCGATCAGATTCACCAGGTTCGGGTGTTTCAAATTCTGGAACAAGGATTATAAATATTGTTTTTTTTCCTTAAATGATGTTTCTTAGTGATACAGCATTAAAATTACAATCTGATCTAAGAAATAAGACTAATAATTAATTTAATTCTGATCTAAAATAACTACTCATAGATATAACTTAAAATAAGAATGTGTGCAATAACACGTTCCCTATTGTTTTTATTAAGGAAAAGACACTTTGTTCATGTGTTCTTTGTTAATGTTCAGCAGATAGCACTACACTTAATTATTGCGAGAGACATAAGTATTTTGACTCTTAAAGGTCGTCATTACTTTTAAAATTTTGGCTGAATCGGTTAAAAAAATAAGAAATAATAAAACGTCACAACAAAATGCGAGGAGTTGGAAGACGAGGAGTTTCGCCATTGAGGGCCGATTATCCAATCATCGGATAAAAGTTATCAATCGCATAAATTATAAACTGATTAAATTCAAAAGTAATACAATTCAACTGTTTTATTGATGCAACTGTCATTTTTAATTTTCTTATGTTGTATTATATTCTGTAGAAAACCTTTTATCTGGTCATTTACATATCGGCCCTTAGTCGTATAAATACTTAACGTTCTTTCTGAGTGCTAATACTGATATAAAACTATTCCTCTTGTTTTTTTCTCATATTAAATAGGTTCACGTTTGACAACGATCACGCCCGATGCCGGACGATGATGCGGTCGAAGATGGAGCACGCTTGCCTAGATAGTACCTATTCACACGAGACTTGAAGATACCCGGACTGTATTTTTCGGGAAACACGGACTCTGGTAGTGCATTCCATAATTCTGCGGTACGCACACCAACGTGGAGGCGAAACGTTTAGTACGCACCGGCAGCTTGTCTTTTAATTTGGCCGAAACAACCACAGTGACTCGTGTAAGCATGAAAGTAAATGATTCAATATTACCCAATGTTGTCCTTTCCTTCGATTTCTTCATTCAATTTAGTTGATGTAAAAGGAAGCCAGTTTAATTTTTAGTTCACTTATTACGAACTTTGGATACGAACTATATATTTGGTACTTAAGGACATCGGAAATTAACAGAAGATTTCTTAAAAGGCAAGTTACAAGGATTAACGAAATATTCGCAGGCAAAGACTTGTGAGAAGCTCTAGTTTGTATACAATGAGGAAATGGAGATTATCTTATTAATAATGCAATATTTCTTATAACTATTTAATAAAGCGTAAAGCAATTACAGAACAATTCTATTATACTAAAAATAGCCAACTTGATGGTTGAGAAAAAGAGTTAAGTCAAATGAATCTGGCGAAATAGTATTTTCCATTAATTCCGAAGTAATAAATAAACAAGAAAGTAATACTGATTGTTTGTTGCGTATTTAGGATTAAATAGCTGAAGGGATCTTTTGAAAATCAAGGACATAGATTGTATCCTGGGGAAGGACATTGGCCACCTCCTGTCTCAAGAATCAAGAAACAACAAATTTGCATAGGCAAACCATAATTCATTAATATAAGCGTACGAAATTTTATATTTCGTCTTTTGTTAAACATTAAAGAAATATGGTGTTACAACGTGCTTGCAAAATTTTCCCTGAAAATAAATTAAATTATTATTGCAACATTGCCACCGAGGAAATATTACGTAAAAAATATCTTCTTCTTCAGCCAATCAACATCCAATGCTAGACGTAGGCCTCTCCAAGTCTGCTCAATGTATCCCGGACCTTACTCAACCAGCCTGCCGATGCAGACATAGTAACGTTCAATATGAGGGCTATGTAGCATTTTTAACTAATCTTCCTGATAGAAAAGGAAATCGCATCTCCCTTACTGTCCCGTAAGGGAGATGGGATAGTCATTGTCACGGGATAGTAAGGGAAATAGAATAGTAAGGGAGATGGATTAGTAAGGGAGATTGGTTAATAAGAGATATAGGCTATCAGGGGCGAAGCTACCGCCGTATCAGCCGTATCAATGATATAGGGCCCGCAGGCTACAGGGGCCCCGAAAATGTGTAAAATTCTTAAAATGTTATCCACAATCTTCTTCTTCTTTATATATAAAAATGAATGTCTGTCTGTATGTCCTTTATAGATTCGTAAAACATACATCCGATTTTGATAAAATTTTGTGTGTGTGTTTAAGTGGGTCCGGGGACCCCTCTTAGGTTTAGATTCATAATTAGAACCGGTAGGTGGCGCTGAGATCGGGTTCTAGAATCGTCCTAATCACCTGGACTGATTTTGGTGATTTCGTTTTTGTGTCATGAAACAGTACATACATAACTTCACGCCAGGTCCCTTGCGGGGTAGGCACGAACAACAGAGCGCCACACAGGCCCATTCTTACACACCTCACTTGCTTCTTTGACATTCATAGATCAAATGTATATTTTACGATTCTATAAAGGACATACAGACAAACATTCACTTTTGTATATCAAGATACCATTTTTGAGAATAACTGCTAGGCCAACAGAAACGGCTATCAGACATGTCATTAAGTATAGAGATAGAAAATCTGAAATCGTCTTCAGCTATGGATAATTTAATAAATAAGTTTGGCGACAAAAGTCTATCTTTGATTTGAATTGTTTGTCTAACTTAGCTCTTAGGAGCATTAAGTATAAGTAATAACTTATAATCAATATATATTTTAACTCAATTCGAGTATTTTTTGTTTATTTTATTAAAAAAACTTTCCCCTTCCTTTGGGCCCCCCAACACATTTTGATACAGGACCCGTCCAAGGCAAGCTACGCCACTGATGGAATAGAAAGGAGCTGGCATTAAAAATGATGAAATCTTTCAGCAATCAGTAAGCTTTAAAACAAAGATTACCTTAAGCATTCGAATCTCTCTCAATGCGATCTTTCTTATCAAAGGATCATCTTCGTTCTCCACGAACTTCTTGACGGCGACTATCTCGCCCGTATCCCGGTTGCGGCATTTGTATACGAGGCCGTATGAGCCCTCGCCAAGTTTTGCGAGTTTCTCGTAGCGCTCCATCGCGCGGCTGCTTGCGCGCGACCTGATATAAGTACAGTTTTTAAACGAAAAACTTCGTTTAAAAAAAACCGACTTCAAAAACTAAAAAGTGTGTAATAACTTATTTGTAAAGCTATTATTATTAATATATATTATCTTAAAGATCTTAAAGTCGGTGCTTAGTAATTTTCAAAATATAGTAATTTTTATGTTTTACTTTGCACCGACTTCAAGATACATACACATACATAACTTCACGCCAGGTCCCTTGCGGGGTAGGCACGAACAACAGAGCGCCACACAGGCCCATTCTTACACACCTCACTTGCTTCTTTGACATTCATAGCTCTTTTCATGCACGTCTGTTCTTAAGACTCCTAACATCACCTTCTGCTAACACATGATCAATTTGATCATGGAAGGTGTGTCGTGGCCTTCCGCGACTTCTGCATCCATCCACTTTTGCATTGTATATCTGTTTAGTCATTCTTTCATCATACATTCTTTCCACATGCCCGAACCACCGGAGCATTCCTTTCCTTACCTTCACCCCGACACTCTCTTTCAGACCAACTCTCTTTCTTACTTCGGTATTACGAACGCGGTCCGCGAGCGTCACTCCGCAGATTTTGCGCAGCGCTCGCATCTCGACCGCGTTTACTCTACTTTCATGCTCTCTATTCCATACCCAACTCTCGCTTCCATACGTGAGCGTAGGTACCAGAACCGCGTTGTGTATGGTAAGCTGGGCCTTCTGGCTGAGGTTCTTAGCGCCTAGAAGTTTACCTAACGCTCCATACACACTATTCCCCAAATTTACTCTTCTTTCTATGTCAGCGGTGTACCTTCCATCCCTGCTAAAAGCACATCCAAGATATACAAACTCATTCACTTGTTCCAGCATAACATCATCGACCATTATCCTTGCATTCGTTCTGGTTTCTTCTCTTTCAAACACCATAACCTTTGTTTTCTTCGTATTCAAATGTAAGCCTCTCGCCTGACAGTCATCTTTCATCATTGTGACTAGTGTTTGCAGTTCTGATGGCGATTCGGCTAAAAGCACGGCATCATCCGCATACAGCAAAGTGCTAACAACTAGATCACCCATCCTCACCCCAACATCCATCAATCTTAATCTCTGGAGACAATTGTCCAGATATAGGATGAACAGCAAAGCCGACAGCACGCAGTCCTGCCGGATGCCAATATTGACGTCAAACCAGGGCGACAGGCTGCCGTCCACCCGCACGCATGCCATACAGTCCTCGTAAGTGGACTGTACAGCACGCAGCAAATGGACAATATGTCCCAGAGGTCCTTCCGCACAACCCTGTCAAATGCTTTCTCTAGATCCACAAAACCGCAGAAAACCTTCCGGCCCAAAGCCAGCTGCTTCTCCACGATATTGCGGAGCGAGAAAATTTTATCCATACATCCCCTTCCATTTCTGAAGCCCCCTTGTGCATCCCACAGTAATCCATCGGATACCACTCTCATCTCCTTTCAATAATCTTCGCATACACTTTAGATGCTGTGCTGATCAAACTGATGGCCCTGTAGCTGGCGCACTCCATACGTGACCCCTTGCCTTTATACAAGGGCACGATGACAGCGCGCCTCCAGTCCTCGGGAACCTTTCCCGTCCTCCAACACAAGTTGCATAAGGACAGGAAACCGTCCCGGACGCAGGTTCCACCATATTTGATCATCTCAGCAGACACACTATCGATTCCTGCTGCCTTTCCATTTTTCAGACTTCTTATCGACCATTCGATCTCTTCCAAAGTGATCTCGGATGCTGACTCCTCGGAGTCGGTCACAGACTCGGTCGTGGTGCCAACATCCGGGATATTATCATACATTTCTCTAAAATATTCACTCCATCGCGCTAACACCTCTTGTGGGTTAGCAAGAAAGTCCCCTGCTTTAGATTTTATTCTTTCCATTTTGGAAGCTGACGAACAACCCCGAGTCTTTTTAACCTCTCTCCAAAAGAGTTTGGTATTCGCCTCGAAGTTCTTCGTCAGCTTCTCTTCTTCTTTCAATTTTATTCTTTCACGCTTCTCTTTCACTAAAGCTTTGGTGCCATTCTTGCAGCGGCGATAAATTTCTTTCTTCATCTCTTTCATACTGTCATTCTGGTGCAAAGATGCAACATAATCTAGCCAGGCTTTTCGCTTTCTCTCTACGCTAGATTTAACATCCGCGTCCCACCATTCGTCACCTTTCGTTGTTATATGCCTCTTTGCGCATCCACATACTTCTTTTGCGCTTTCCACTATACTTTTTTTCATACTATCCCAGTCATTATCCACATCTAAGTCGGAGAAGTCCGCTTTTGCAAGCCTTTCTTCGACTAGGCGCGCATACATACTCCTTACACTAACATCTTCCAATTTTTCACACTTTATTCTTTCAAGCTCCCCGAAATTGGTACACTCTCGCCAGTGTCTCCACTTCTTGAAAAGGCCCACAAACCGGCTTATCACCAGGTAGTGGTCCGTTTCAAGAGTGGGGCCTCTGTAGGCTCTTGTATCCATTATTGTATTTCGGAGGCGACTATCTATTAAAATCAGATCAATCATACTTTTCTGTTCATTCATTCTCCATGTATACGTGTGAATATCCTTATGATGGAATAAGGTGTTCGACACAAGCAAGTTTCTTTCCATGCATACGTCTATGATTGGCTTACCAGCATCGTTCGCTCTCTTGTCACCATAGGGTCTAAGGACAGCCTCAAAGCCGTCTCTTTTGGTCCCCACCCATTCATTGAGATCACCACTCATAATTAGTCTTTCGTTCCCTTCAGCCCAAAACTTCTCGAGATCTTGGGGATCCGCTGAGCTTACGGGAGCATAAGCTGCGACCAGAAAAACTCGCGTGATCCCCAGTTTTAGACGGACCCAAAGAAGTCTCGGGTTCACCAGACAATAGTCTTTCACTCCAGACACAAAGCGGGATGAGAGTACGATGCCTACCCCCCCACTTGCACGCTCGTCCAGGTCTACGCCGGACCACAGAGCAAGCATGCCACCGGGGAGGTCATCGACGTCACACACCTTCCGCTTTGTCTCTGTTAGACCTAAGGCATCCAGGCTTCTCTCATTCATTATATCAATCATTTCATCCATCTTATCTTTCATTATACCTCTCACATTCCACGTGCCTATACGGCACTCTGCTCCGCTCGACCCGCCAGGTTTGGCGCTGCGTGAAGGGTGGCGGCCCCCTTCGCCGCATGCGCAAGAGTTCACACCGACGGGGGCGCATCGGTGAGCGTCGCCTGCGGGGGACGCCCTATCGTGCACTGCACTCGGGTGAATTCTGGTCAGAATTGTGACCCTCTGGGCCAGCGGGGATCGCGACACGCACGCTTCTGACATGACCCCCAACTTCAAGATGTTTTAGATAAATAGCTTAATAAATAATATTAATTAATAAATAATAATAGCTTTAGAAATAAGTTGTAATAAGTGTGTGTGTGTGTGTTACACTTTTTAGTTTTTCAAGTCGGTTTTTTTAAACGAAGTTTTTTTTTTACTTTTTAGTTTCTAGCTATGTATTGGTAGATCTACGAAAGGTGTCGCGTGAAGAAGAAATATACCTATATCTTTTATACCTATGTTTCCCCAGAAACGGGAACAAAAAAATATGCGTAAAATAAAAACTACTGGGCCAAACTATGTTATATTTTTGGGGACCAAATGGCAGCTATTTCGCGTCGAACAAAAAAGAATCACGTAAATCGGATCATAAATCTCGGAGTAATCGGTGAACATATAAAAAAAAGATCCCGACGAATTGAGAACCTCCTCCTTTTTTTGAAGCAACCCATTAGGGCTGCTCGAGTGGTAATAGCATTCTTTGTCTGCAATGTCAGTGCCATAAAGTGGATAGTCTTTAAATAGATATCATCTCGTTAAGAAAAGGGCCGGCAAGGTAATAGCACTTCTGCGGGTGGTAGTGTTACCCCGACGCGAAGTTGCGAATCCGACTCGCCTCAACGCGCTTCCCCGTGATGGCATGTCCTCAAGCGGATTTCCCCTATGAAAAGAATCACAAAACTACCTTGCAGCCACAACGTATGGCGAAGTAATCGCCCTGTTAATTTCCCCTCTCATAGTTTAGCTATTCCACTGTAATTTCATCCATAACTACATTAGTATAACGTCTAAATTAAACTTTTCAGTTTTCAAGCATAATTTCCAATTAGATGAAAAATTACTTATTTATAAAATACTAAATGGATGGATTACAATTTTGTCATAACCAATAAAATATTTTTCAGTGACGTCAGTGTTCTTTCTGTCTGTAAAACAGAATGTCATCTGAATGTAAGTCTACTGCATTTATAAACTCTTTTCTCTATTGCCCGGGCTCCACCTGCGATAATGTTATAGTTAATGACCGTGGCCAGATGCGTCTTATTTATAGTGTCAAAAATAAATAAATAATCGGCAGACAATCACACATATTGTATATCCACAAATTAAGCAAGTTACGCTTGTGTTATGGATCATATACAACGGAGTGATCCTGGGACGGATCCCAGACACCCAGACCATAGTAAATAACGGAGGAAATACGTTTCCGAAATTTATTATACCAGGAATCGATCCCGGAGCCTCTGCGTTGCAGTGAGTTAGGCCGGCAAAGGCTTAGAGAAATGTCATGGCTATTTTTTTACACCCTGAGTTACATTATTAAAGTTTTAGTAGAGATCCCTATGTTGTTCTAGTAATAGGTATAGCCTATATTACTTAGGGATAATTTAGTATTCTAATGGTGAAAGAATTATTGAAATCGGTTCGGTAGTTTTTGAGTTTATTCATTACAAACATACAAAAATATAAATCTTTACTCTTTATAATATTAATATAGAGCCCGAGTATAAACATATTTATTATTAACTTACAGATATTTTTTACTTCTAGTTGTCTGTACATATAAATCAGTGGTTCCCAAAAAGGGCGATAACGCCCCCTTGTGGGCGCTGCAGGCTTAAAAGGGTGCGGTAAGTGACCCAGAAAAAAACGGGCGTTGGCAGGTGTAGCCCATAAGAGTTAACTTGAGACCTCAGCGCCTTTGTGTACTACCTATTGCGCTTAGGTCGCAAGTTAACTCTTGGTGACTATAGTAAAAGTCTCGTTTAGAAAGAATGTGTATCTCCGCTAATGTAGCTCTCAATAATCCATTAATTTAATTTCACGTTATAATGTTTTTTAAGTAGGTAAGTAAAAAATAAGAGGCGCTAAAAACAAATTTATTCTCAAAGTGGGCGGTAAACAAAATAAGTTTGGGAACCACTGATTTAAATAAACAATAAAAGTAAAATAAGTAATACTAAAAAAATGATTTTCACTTACTTATAAGCCGAGCACAGAAGGTTTGCCGATGACTACGTACTATTATTATATATACTTATGTAAAGTTTATACAATAATAATAAAAATATTGCAACTACTATTTATGCAACCTTTTCTATCAACCCTACTGACCATCGACGCGTGACATCAAGAGGCTATCGGCAAACCTTCTGCGCACGGATATTTTTTTTTATATTGTAGGTAGGTGTTCAGCAGACAGTCAGACGGCCCACTTGATGGAAAGCGGATTGTTCTTACAGAATTTCGTTTCACCTGCTATTTCAAAAAAGTGATATTGCGTGTCATATTACAATATCGATAAGATTACAAAATAAGTGAACTTACCTGACGTTGATGTAATTATTTATCTTATCAATGTATTGATAATAAAATATATTTAAAAAAAAACTTTATAGTCACGTATATGACCATTGGCGGATTTCGGTACCAATCAATTTTATGTAGTGGTTGACCTTGCCTTACGAAAATCATTTTTTGCCCACGAAACAATCTGAAAAACTGGTTTTGAATTATTACTATTATGTGTGGTACTCATATTACTTTTAGATAAATGTGAAATAATTTTTTGACAAACTAGATAATTATGTAATAAATAACTATCTGAAACATATCTTAAAAAATAAATGTAATAATTTAATACCATGTAAAAAATAGCAAGAAATAAAACTTTTTTGCAGAAATAACGACGTAATCACATTCCTTATACATTATACACAGAGTTTGCACTCAGTATATTGCTATGCCGGAATTATATCCGACACAACGCTGATTTTCAGTGCAAACCTTCCTATTGGCGGAATATTACTTCTTCGATGATAAGAATAGATAAGATAGATAACAAGTTAATCCCAAACCACTGTCATTTGTTAGGAGCAAGGTGAAAAGTGTGAGGTTATTATAAAAAAATATAATTAAATTTACACTTTAGGAATTGAACGTAAAATATCGCGTAATCCAATTCTTCGCCGTCGAGAACACATCGGCATAACATCTGGTGTTGGAAATTGCGAATGTCATCACACGGGCCGTTGGCCTATCCGCTGTATACTAAATTATCGTATATACCAAATTTCATGAATATCTATTGATATTCATGAAATTTGGTATATACGAGTAAGTAGGTACTGTTGTTAATGAGCTTGAATATCGAATACTTTTATTCCGAAAAACGGAATGTCATCATGTGTACTTTCAGCAAAGTGAGTAAGACAATGTATACTATGAACCCGTGCAGCTTTAAAATTTGGATAATCAAGTTTTCAGGTACGTACGTTACCTACGACTAACATCTAGGTACAAATGTTAGTCTAGAAATTTAAAGATAGTTCAAATACTAGTAGATCCTTAGACTATAAGAACTTGCCTCCTCGGTAGCAGCGGCAGGTTGTTACCAAATAACCAAAGCCGTTTATCACCGAACCATTTCTCCATACAGGATGTCACGTTGTTCCACAGTTTGAATTTCGAACTGTCCACCGCGTCCAAAGAGTTCTTCATTCGCGTTTCCGAACGCACAACACTGCGCACATTCCCGCCAAAATATATATTATGTCAAATTTATAACACAACGAAATATTACAAGTCAATTGTTAATTATTGTTATTTCTTTTCAGACGATGTTAACCTTGTGAAAGCTGCAATGGTTTTAGGTTCAGGTACATAATACTGACTAATATCGATCGGTGCTTTTGTTTACAGTTTCTGGTGGCCTGTGTACATGACAACCGCGGTGGTAGGGCTCGGTTTAGGCCAGGAGTCAGCGCCAGTATTTATTTTATGCGTTTTATTTTATTGGGTGCTTACTGCTATAGTCTTGTAAATGAATAAAACTATAAATGACAGTGGTCTTGCTAATTATTATATTATAAATTTGTAGATAGCTTTATAAATTAAATGATTAAGTTACACAGGAATTTTTCGATGAGACTTGAAGTTTTTACTGCGTAGTTTTATATGCAAAAACGTACGGAATTAATTTGAAAATGGTCACGAGTTGTACGTCTTTTGAAAATATAATATCAATATTAAGTCATCGTGATCGTAATTATTAAAAACAAATTAATACAATTGGTTATGCTAAGCTATCAAATTTGTACACGTCGTTACTAGATTTGCCTTCTACACTTATCAACACCCTAGTTCAGTGAGCTTACAAAAGTTTTTTTACTTGACCGCTGTAATAACCAACCGTTTTAAATTAAAAAATTAATAAACAGTCAAGATTTTTTTATCAACTTTTATTTATTTTTGTTTATCTTTATGTTACTATAATTAGTGTCTTTAATGTATTTATATAACATACACTAAAGTTTACACACTGTTTGAAAAACATGGTTTATGATTTTTTGAAGTTTTACAGAGGTAAAACTTCAGAGGACTTCTTGCAGAGGCAACTTCTCTTAAATGGCACACAAACAAATGCACACAAATAAATATTAAAAACATGTCTTAATGATTTTAAGCATGATATGTTATTTTATTTTTATTCCGACGTTTCAGCTACTTTTTAGTTGTAGTTAGTGATTATGGCTACTATAAAGTGGCCGAAACGTAGGAATGAAAATAAAACGCGTAAGGTGTAATTAATATAATAAGACAACTAGTTGGAACGAAATTCCTTTTGGTATAAAAATATATAATGTATGTAACTGTAGCACAAGATGTCGTTCTACATAAACAAACGTATTAAATCAAAACCCAATAAATATTTTAAAAATTCAAGATTATAATTGCACCATCTGTGTAAGTTGCCCGAATTAATGTATGGATAACTACCATACAATCAATATCAAAGTATAGTAGTGTCGCGCAGAATCCACAGATGGCGTAAACACAGTATATAGCGGTCAGCATTTTTTATTGCGGTTATACTTTTTTTGCATATAACCATCAGCTGCGCGGCTGAAATTGCGGTAACGAACTCCACTCCGATACCGTGCTTAAAACCGTTAGAGGTAGTCTTATTAAATATTAAAAAATTACATTAGCTCCTGTACTATAACCGCTTTCATAAAGCCTTCATGTATGATTATAAGGTCTCGTACTAAATCGATGCTAAGTATAAAAAGTACGCATGCTACGTAGCCTAACGTAGCATACTTTTTATACTCCAACAAGCAGCTAATGTTCACAGCAAAAAGTCACTTTTGATTTATGCAAGCCTATTTATGTCATTATATGTATGTACAGGCATGATTTTTTTGTATTTTTATAGAGGTTATTAATAGACAAGACCACCAAAATAAAGTGTCACTAAAATTATAACACAATGTGTTATTATTAATATTTATTGTTTTATAATTATTATTATTTTATTGTAGTATAGGTTCGCGTTTGACCACAATCTTGCTCCAAGTGGAGCGAAGAAGTGGTCTAAGATGTAGCACGCTTACTTAGAAGGTATTCACACGGGATTGGAAGACACCCAGGTTATAAGTATCGGGAAAGACAGACTCCGGCAATGAGTTCCATTCCTTTGCAGTGCGTATGATGAAGCTAGATGCAAAGCGCTTCGTTCTTATAGGTGGAATATCCACCATATATCGATGTCCCATGCCGGTGAGTCTGGTTGTCCGATGATGGAAGGGACATGGCGGGATCAGATCGAAGAGCTCAGCTGCACACTCTCCAAAGTGAATCCGATTGAAAACCGATAAGC
The DNA here is from genome assembly GCA_012273795.1 of Dendrolimus punctatus. NCBI lineage: Eukaryota > Metazoa > Arthropoda > Insecta > Lepidoptera > Lasiocampidae > Dendrolimus > Dendrolimus punctatus. The sequence continues at coordinate 3,339,692 of CM022545.1, forward strand.
TGGCAGCCCTGAGTCGATGTTCAAGACTTTGCGTTTTGTCATCGAAAAGCTGGTCGTAATAAACCCACAGGGTTTGTGGCGAAGCCTTAGGTGAGTAGCGACACCTAGTACCTGACTCCGGGGGCCAAGGCAAGGCCCCCCCCCCCGCCTCCGTGCTTACCTTAGTTGGCGGGCACGGAGTGGAGATCGCTAGAGCTAAGACTCAAGCTCCAGGAGTGGAAGTGATAAATGGCATCACGTCAGATATAGCTTCAGTGAACCTGCAGCCCACCTCTCTACACTATACTATAGTATACTACCTTAGCCACTCATTTTTGCCACGCCCAGGCATTTTGTGGGGCCCATGCAGGGAGTGGTGAGTCACCGTCTGCCCATTGTACCATGTTCCCTAAACATTGCGACTGGTAGACGCCATATTCTCAGACCCCTAGTACCACTAGCAGTTCACCCATTAACCTGGTACTTTTTGTCGTCATTTCCCACAATAGTCCTACACTGGCCGGGGCTTGTTCTTGGGTGCATTATTATATGGTGTAGACAGGGATAATAACCGGTCAGTGTCACGCCACATTTACATTAATTTTGGCGAGGGAAATCTACGTGTTGGCCTTTCTATGGTCCCACGCAAGCCCTCCAAAAGTCCGGGCCATTTTTATGGCCCATGGTCTTGAAACACATACAATTGATGTTTTCCTTCGTCGTCAGCACGTGGTAATTATAAAAAATCAGTATCACGATCCAGCTAGATAAAGCTATCTGGGCAACTTATCCGCAGACTTCAGATGACCTAGGCTCAGTATTGTACCTACACTTTGATTTTTAATTACCTGAACTAAAATGACAGCTGCGATCGACTGTTGTCGATTTATAAGTGAGTTGTGTGAAATGCATTAACAACTCACTTTTTTTAATTCTATAAAAAAAACAAAAAACATATTTTTTACACTGTATACAAAATAAATTATATTTTTACCTAATGTGTTACAAATATAATTGTACAATGATCTATAATAACTTTTATGTTTTAATAGATCTTGTACTCAGCGAGGGACACTTTGTGGACGTTCACTGTCACTGAATGAGTTGAATAATTGGGATTGTTCACTTTTTTCAATCTAGCTATTTCAAAAACCATTTCGAGGAACAGTGTCCCTAATCATTTCTGTCTAGTTAAAATTCCAAAAAACGTACGATCTTCTTGTATTTTGTAAGAAATGTGTTTGACCTTTATTTGACTTTACTAAATCCAATCAGTAGGGCCGTCGGCCTGTTTGCCTGCTTCAGGTGTAAAAAAATTCTAGCTGTACATTATTTGATTTTGATTTAAGTTCTGTAACATGGATTTTTCCCTAAAGATCACTTTAAAAAATTTAACGATAAACATAGAAAATAATAATGGTTGAACATGAAAAATTATAAGCCTAGCGACAAAAAACACTAAAATGATCACGATACATAATGAGTAATGACAGTGACATTTAAATAGTAGCACAGATTATGATTATGTATAGATAAAACTTACTTATATTATTTTTGTTTTCTAGACAAAGAAATCAATGTAAACGTGTCCCTTACGACGTCATCGGAGAAATAATTTTAAAATAGAATTATAAAACAACTAACGCTTAAAATACAAAAATATTCAAATTAGTATTTTAAAATACCCTATTTTACGTAATAAAAATATAAAATCAGATGGTAATTTTTTGTGAACAATCCCCATTGTAGAAATAAATTGGCATTATCGTTAGGAGACAAGACGTAGAATCACGTAAATCGGATCATAAATCTCGGAGTAATAGGTGAACATACATAAAAATAAAAAGATTCCGACGAATTGACAATATCCTCCTTTTTTTTAAATCGGTTAAAAAGCTACATAAACGGTAAGTCAATTAGTTGATTAGGTCAACCGGTGTGCCACAGGCACTATCTTTATAAATATTTATAAAAGCAAAAACTCGCGAAATAAATGTCTATGGTATGTATGGTGCTTTTCAATATTTATTTCGGCTCCAACGGTTCGGGCATGTGGAAAGAATGTATGATGAAAGAATGACGAAACAGATATACTTAGCAAAAATGGATGGATGCAGAAGTCGCGAAAAGCCACGACACACCTTCCATGATAAAATTGATCGTGTATTAGCAGAAGGTGATGTCGGGAGCCTTAAGAACAGACATGCGTGCATGACAAAAGCTATGAATGTCAAAGAAGCAAGTGAGGTGTGTAAGAATAAGCCTGTATGGCGCTCTGTTGTTCGTGTCTACCCCGCAAGGGACCTGGCGTGAAGTTATGTATGTATGTATGTATTTCGGCTAACGCCATTTCTGCTCATAGGTATAGGCTCCAGTTTATTTCTACTATATTCCGCCGCGGCGATATCAAAAAGATTATGAATTTAGTAAATACGATTTTTGTCACTATCGCAATGGAATCGTTTGAATATCTTTACAACGCCAAAATATTTAAATAACAAAATTGAGCTCCAGGTCTTTCCAAATCTTATAACTAAACGAACTTGAAGGCATTTTAAGAAATAATACCTTTTAGTACTTACTATATTCAAAATTGATTTAAAAAATGCCTTATACACTTTTGGAAATTGTTGTCTAAAGCAGTGAATTATGGTTTTAACAATATTTACAAGCTGAATTGAGAATCTTTGATTCCGTTTAAAAAAAGCAAACATTCTGAACCAACGTCCAATTTCACATTTTAAACAAAGATAAATTAGAAAAGTTCCTTTTAGGAAATGTTGAATGTGCAGTTATTTAAATTGAAACACTGTAACGCGACACATAATTTCGAACTGACAGCGCTTGGATGCGCAGTGACTTAACTCTATTTGTCTCGCTCTTACTAATACGAAACTTAGTTAATAAGATTTTATATTTCACTCTAATATGCCACCTGACACCTTATTTCATACATTTTTGCCAGTGTGACCAGATTAAGCAAAATTTAGCGATTTCAGCAGAATTTCAACCTGAATTACGGGCTTAACTCAGAATAAATACTTTTAGCAGTATTCTTTTCTTTGAACACTTTACTTCTTTCATTTGAACAAAGGTAGTTTGTATTAAAAGCTTGAGTAAAACGTATTTTAAATTTTGTAATTTGGTTTTTAAATTTACTGACTTTAGTGACTTAAAGTTGTAAAAATTCTGCTTTGTTCAAAATTGTTAGAACATTTTATTTCTACACTTAAGAACTCTGTAAGAATTTGAAGCCACATATTACCAAGGCAGATAAAACTAAAAAGTTTAAACACTTCGTAAATTTTGCAGAAACAATGATGATTTGACCTGTCTAATACAACTTGTGTTATAACTATTTTTCTAAATTAATAATTTAAAACCGACTGATGCAACTGGTTTTAAAATCAAGTCATGTGATTCCGCAGACAATGAAATATCGCGTAGGTCTCAATGTCATAGAGCGCAACGAAAATGATTAAACTAAAATACTCAATATTTTAAAAGCTTCTTATTGCATTTTGTTAGTGTGAATTGATGTTGGATTTATTTTTTAACCTTTGCCACTTTTTCTTTCTCTTGCTTCACATCTTGCTAAAAATTATTGTTTGATAGCTAAAAGATAGGATAAAGGAAAGGAAAGGAAGGTGTCTACATTTTAAACTTTAGAACTTAGTATCTTATTAGCTTATTTCCTATTGACTTCATTATAATAATAAATAAGGAGCAGGATTCTTTTTTAAAAGCTGGCTAATAATGTCCCTTCCGCCTTTAAGCAAAAAAATTTTTTTTTACTTCTATTACATAATAATATGTTTGTGTGAGTCATTCCTAACTTTTTCATAATTTTTTTCATTTTTATTTGTATGAACGAAGCCATTTTGATAATAAAAATATAGTTAAGTTAAATATGATTACGTTATATAAATAACGGCAACAATTATAACCATATGACATAGTTAATTACCAAGTACTACTAGAATTACATAAATTACTAAAATAGATATGTTTTAAACCTTAATAAATAAATCATTATTTATGGTTTTTTATTTTGTATACTATTTTTGACCTTTTTTTAACAAATTACCAGAATTTAGCATAGTCTATCAGAACCATTTGGAAGAAGTAACAGAATCTTTAATTTAAAACTGGTCATACTGATGCAGTCAGTCACTCGCATTTCATAGTTGTCAAATACCTGCGTATGAGAATACGTGTAGTTTAAAATAATTCTACTGATAAACTGATAATGTTTTTGTTATGATTTTGGAATGTATTAAAACACTTTTTTATACACTTAACTTTCCACTTTGCTGATGTGCTGATAGTAGCTAGTGCTTACGAAATAAAAATGTTGTAACTTCATCCAAGACAGTGGTGAAATAAGTGAAATATTACATTTTTCGCGAATTTCTTGGCAAGGTCGAGACAGTTTTGTGTTAAAAATCTGGATTATATCTAGAGAACCGATGCGTACTACCATTGTTTCCTGTACTTTAATGTGTTTAGAAATTTTGTGATAAGTATTTCATTTACGAAAATGGGTTCGACTGGACTAACGTTGGCGGATCTGCCAAATATTTTTATTATGATCGGGGCATTGATTGCTCTGTTTGTGATGCTCGTCATACTTCTCAGGTGAGTTTAATGTGCCCATTTTGTGACACAAATAGATGTGGCTATTTTTAACCTCATATTTTCGCTGGAACATTCACTTTCGCTGTCGCGGGGAAGTGAGACCGTCGTAAATTGTCACTGTACCTTTCGAGAAAGCTTTCGAGAAACAAAGAGAAAAAATAATATCAACATTTATACCTTGGCGTAGTTGGATAATAATGCTATCATGACCTTGAAAGATAACAATGTCAACTGACTTAGACAATAGGTAGGCATAAACATAATAACAATAAAGCTAACTGAGAAAGTACTAATTTGTGTTGTGTTACTTTAGAGTCACTATCGAACAATAAACATTGTAAACACTGAATAAAACCCTCCTTTGCTCATTTAACATATCTCATGTAAATTATGAAATAATTTATCAATGTAACAAAACAAGAGAGTGAAAACATGTCCATTGTTATTTAACTTTAATGACTGTTACACTGGATTGTCTTTTCAATATAACTAGCCTTTAAATGAACATGTTACAAGATTATTCCCACTTTCTTGACACTTTATTCCTACAAGATGACCTGTTTAGCACTGTAATGATTTGGTAGAGCCGGAGTAAGGAGACCATAATATCTAATTTAAAAAAACCTATTTCTCATTAATTAATAATATTGAGGGCTTCATAACAAATGGGTATATACAGACAAAAGTGCAGTTTTACACAAGGGATAAAATTGTGAATAAAACAAAATTAGTTGATTGTTTAAGGCTGAAATTTGGAATACCCTTCTATTTAGATACACTTGCATATACATACAATTTACAAAGTCTTACCAGTGTAAGACTGTGAATTGTAACATGCATAGATTTTAGTGAACAACAAACAGATGGCCTTGATATATATATCCAATAAGTATTTTTTAGAAATTATCTCAATGAATCAATTTTAATATGATAATGAAATCATGTAATGCATACTTAAAAAATGTCTAAATTGTTTTTATGAGCTTATCTGTTAAAAAAATCATTGTCTATCCGAACTGTAAATCCTAATTGCTTTCGGAATGATTATTTGGAAGCCCAGGGACTGCTTTCCTACTTCTGTATTTTGTGCGGTCTTTGAATCCCGCGTTTAGAGAACATTAGTACACATGTCATATAGAACTATGTTGAACCAGCATTTTTTGGGCCTTCGCCTTCAACTGGGATTTGGTGACAACGCCTTGGCTAGACATTTTTTCTTTACATAACTATCTGGTTTTCATAACTCTGGCAACACTTTTGCAGTTGTGTTTTTAGTGGGAGTTTTTGGCGGGAACTGAAAGGAGACGTTGTGCTGTGCAGTTTTATTTTCTAAAAATGTGTATAATTACTCTAAAATGAACAATAGTTGCAGGATATTGATAGTTTTTAGTAGAAATTATGTATTTTTGTGAGAAATGTGAACTGTATAGTCAGATGTGATCTTTCGAGTTTTCACAAGAACTCCATTGAATGGCGTCGGTTGTAGCCTGCAATACAACTGCGCTACTATACGAAGACCTATTAATTAACATGTTTCCGACTGAAAGACTTTGATTCTATGGTCATGAATAAATTAATAAATAAAAAAAATGTGTTTTTAGTGGGAGTTTTTGGCGGGAACTGAAAGGAGACGTTGTGCTGTGCAGTTTTGTTTTCTTATTAAAAAAATTCAAAAATATTCAAATTAGTATCTTAAAATATTTTACGTAATAAATGTATAAAATTAGAGGGTCATTTTTTGTGAACAATCCCCATTGGTGTGTTCTCCATTGAAAACACTTCTCTTCGTTTTATGTACTGTATGTATGTATATGTGTATATATGCTCCCTTAAGAGAGCAGCAGCACATTTGTAGCACCATTGGTGTTGCAACACAAATGTGCTTTTGCAAATGACCATAGGCGATGGTAACCGTTGTCTATCAAGTGGGCCATCTACCTGTCTGCTGAACTCCTGCAGTAAAAAAAAAAGTACACCTAAGTGCTCTCTTGTAGCTTTCGAATATCATGTCTCTTCAGCCAAGCTAAATATGTATGCTGCATTAACTTAGCTGCCAATTCATTTATGTGCAGCGCCAATCAACATTGGCAGCTTTGTGAGAGTTTGTGAATTTCTTCTTTGGCTGTTTTCACTTTGAGATGTTTGTATATCTCACTGTTTCTTACATACCAGTGTACTGCTGAAATAGTATGAAGATTACATTTTGGAGTCTTCTATCATCCAAAGCCTACACAAATAATACCAATTATATTAATTTAACAATTATGTAACATTGTGTAATACACATGAGCATGACACATCTACTGATATTAATGACTAACAACCATTATTTTATATTTTTCATAGATATTTGTAATTTCTAGAATTTGATATCTTAGGGTGGATTTTTCAATCACCAGATAAAGAATATTCATAGAATAAATTATAACATGAGAAAATTCAAAATGTCAGTAGCATGAATAAAAGAGTTACATGGTTTCACTTTTGAATATAATCACATCATTTATTTGACTCATAACTTTTATCTGGTGATTGAAAAATCGGCCCTAAATATAAAATAAGAATAATATATTCAAGTCCAAAAGTTTTTATTCGCGCCATATATTAGCATGTATATATGTATGTATTCCAATATAATCATGTATGCAACGTTTATTGAACATTATCGTTTTGGAATGAGCTCCCAGCTGTTGTTCTTCCATAACTTTTACGATGTTTAAATGATGTGTCATAAAATTCTTTCGATGCTAATAGCACTTTGATACCACCTGATGTTGCAAATGCCGTTTTCAACACCAGGGGTGTCACCAACGCGTTGCCGACCTCTAAGAAATTTTATAACGCCCTCCTTAAAGAACCCCGTGTCATAGCGCAAAGGGAAAACCGCGGCGGGAATTTCCCTCCAGATCAAGGTTGTATGCTGAATAAATGTTCTAGAGAACCGTTGCGTAGTTGAGCGTGGGAGCTCAAGGGAATGGGGGTGAATATCCCGTCGCTGGCGAGCGGTGCGGTTGTGAAAGTGAGGCGTTGGCACCAGATCAAACACTTCCTCAGAACACTCCCCGTTATACAGGCGGTAGAATACGCAGAGGGACGCAGTCTCTCAGAAGGCTAAGCGATTCTAAACCGCCTGTAAGTATGGGATCGGCGACGATACGAACTGCGCGACCCCGGATATCGTCGAGGGGGCCAGTCTGGTAAGCGGGTGATCCGGCCCATAGATGTGAATAGTACTTCATATGCGGTCTGATTTGCACTTTGTACAATGCAAGTCGTTGCCGCGGACTTTCGAGTTTTGTTATCAAAAAGCTGCTCGTTGCCAACCAGTCTCCTGGCTCACCGCTTAATCGACTTTGTAGTAATATTGTTACATACCGGTAAAGAAATGCGCACACCTGGCTGTCGTAAAACGCACTTTATTACATTACCTGCATTCGGAGTTCTTTTGTTTACTTCGTGTTTAAAATTTGCAATCAAGAAAACATCCTATTGTTATCGTACTTGTTTTATGGCCGCCATTAGCGTCGAACTAATCCTTGTTTTTATTTCATTGCGTCGCAGCTTGCCAGATGTGCGGATTAACTCAGTGAACACGGCCCTTTGTCGGTATTATACAGTTTAGTATAAAACAATGTCGAACGGAGGGGTGGGGCAGTCAAGCGACGATGACGATACTAGCAAGACGTGTTTAGTACTTACGATTAGCGTTATAGTGACGGACTTTGCGCGTGTTATTATATCGTGCTTTATTTGAACTGGTTGTGTTCAGTTATATTTGTGCCTGATTTATACGAGTTTGTACAGTTCTAATAAACTCTATAGTAATTCCAACGGCATTTTAATTCGAGTCCTGTGTAGCTCGTAACAATATTTTACTTACTTATCTACATTAAAAACGAGTACGCAAGTTATACCTGTACAAGCCAAATTGGATTGCGCTAAATAACTTGTATGAGTGGCCAACGCTTATAATGCAGTTATGACTAGTGGGGCTTGATTCTTTATTATTGTAGAAGAATTCTCGGAATGACGATAAACGAGTTAAGCGGTTATTACAATGCCCTGTTATAGGGACCCTTTCTCTAAATTAGTGCGGTTTAGTAAGATAAAAAATAATTAGAAACTTAACTAAGCCAAGCCCACCCCCGGTAATATAACTCTGCTGCTTCATTTGAGATATTGTTATAGTTATTGACCGTTTCACGCAGATGTAGCGATAAGTTTAATGCGCTAATTGTAATGCGATATTGTTATTAATTGATAACGACGTGAAATATTGATAGAGACAATAGTATGTATTTATTGTTACGATATTCAGGACTCGAATTAAAACGCCGTTGGAATTATTATAGAGTTTATGAGAACTATACAAACACGTATAACACAGATACAAATATAACTGAACACAACCAGTCCAAACGTAAAGCAAGATTCAATAACACGCGCAAAGTCCGTCACTAAATATATTTCCGAATGTACACATGTCTTGCTCCGCTTGTGGTTATCGCCTCCCGATCTCTCCTTTGGGGTATTGCTTTATACTGCACAAATACAATATATCTGCTCGGCCCCGTTGACTGAATTTCTTAGAATCACACCTCGCTAATGACTATCATAAAAGATTACAATACAAAATGCACTGTTTTTCTAATTACACATATTAAACACAAAGTAAACAAAAGAAGTCCAAATGCCGAAAAGGTATTAAAATGTCTACAGGTATGCAGGTGTGAACTTGTCTTTTGTCGGCGTTCAGGTCGTAACAATATGTTATAGTCAAAGATCTCTTCCCGGAATTACTGGCTTATCCTAGATTTTACCAATGCCTTTCCACAAAATATGAGATAAATTCCAATTTCAGCCTTAGACTAAAGTATTCTTAGTCAAACCAAAGAAGTACCTAACTTTTTAGTCAAACGTCGCATGTAAAATAATGTTTCGGGCTTTGCCTAGTCGATCCTAGAACTGCCTCAAACATACTCGGTCAAACATCGTTTCGTAATGCACTTGTTACATGTTTAATTACTGTATTAATTAGTCTCTCCTAGGTTAGACAAAAATTCGTTCGTCAAAGGCAGAAAAACATAGTTTATTTGGACTTTGACTAAGAATTAGTCAGACCTGAGGTTTGACTAGTCAATCCTAGGACCGACAGAGCTTCGATGTTTGACTATAACATACACACTAACGTAGCTATTCGTTAATAACGTTATTTTTAATGGTATAAATAAAACGCATTTGGCCATTATTAATAACTGTAACATTATCCCAGATGGAGCTCGAGCATAATGTAAATAGAGGATTTTAGAAATTTTGACATAACCTCTAAATACTGCATTTCTATTAAAGATAAGCGCCATTTAGTTTCTTTTACTTAGGTTCGTGAAAAATATGAACTTGAAACTTTCAATAATCGTTTTATCTTCTTCTTCTCTTATATATATAAAAATATAAAAATGTTTGTCTGTATGTCCTTTATAGAATCATAAACTATAAGTTTGATCATGTGATGATCTTTAGCAAAGTCGTTGTGCATGAGCCAAAGAAGGTTTCTGAGTTTGGTTCACAATTAGACCCGGCAGGTGGCGCTGCTGTCAGCATATCGATTGAAGCTCTTCCGGGCAGGATGACGTCTGCCGGGATAGCTAGTTATATAATAAAACTTAACGGTTTTAAACGCGGTTATTTATTTGATTTTAATTATTCCGACGTTTCGGTCACTTTTCAGTAGCTATGATGACGGAAGACAAGAAGGCGAGTGTCAATGAGTATTGTTAAAGATTTATTTAGCCTACCGCCAACTTGTTCATTTTAATTATTTAGTTTTAATTTTGTTTATGGTTGTTATTTACTCTATGGGAGATTAATCTAATTTACTTCGCTTCGTAAAGTAAAATGGGTAGTGGGGAGGTAATAATAACATATATACATACATATTATAATAAAACTGTAGAGATCGAATTTCTGTACAATAAAAAAATGCTAAAAACCGAGTCAGGGAGGGGGAACTAATTTAGTTTATTTTTTTTTGTTTCCCTGTTTGTCTGTTTGTACGGGCTAATGTCCGAAACGACTGCACCCACTTAAATGAAATTTTGTATGATCGTAGCTTATATACCTGGTCAACATATAGGATACTTATGATCCGAAAACTTAAAGAGTTCCCGTGGGATAGTAGAAAATGCATGTTTGCTAAAGAGTTTCTTGCGCCGCTACTTCTCTTCAAGCCACTACACGTTGCGACTGCGCCTTTAAAATGATTCTAGTGATATTAAAGCGAACAAGGTTGAACTGCCATCAAGATGGCACACTAAACACACGTGTTTATTAATCACTTGTGACCTTTTGTGGTTATTACTTTATAAAGTGTTAATTGTGTCTAGACGTTTCCACGCGAACCATATCGCGCGCTAAAAATATACTAGTGATTAATTCAATTGTTTCACTCGACTTTAATCGATTAGTATTCGTAGCGTGCGATTAATCGGTGTTCTCGCGGGAACAATTTCGTAATCGAAACCTTGAACCTCGTAATTAATTGTTTGAAGTCTCGTTTGCGTGTTTTGCATACAAATTTTGTTTTGCTTTTTAAAGGGAATGTGGATGTTAAGTGGTTAACAGTTTTAACGTACCGATTATAATTTTTTTTATTTCCGACAGTCTGTCTGTCTGTTACAACAGCCAATTTTGTCCAACAATACTGGCTCTACAAGATGTAAATTTAAAAGGAATGTATATTTTCTATATGCAACCACGCAACACTAGTATATTTATAATACCAAAGGTGCTACAAATGCGCTGCTGCTGCTCTCTTAAGGGAGACTGGAACCTAGACACAAATGCCGGAACACAACTCAAGAGTGTTATGGCGACATGCCTTAGACTTGGGGTGGTAGCCATCCATCCATCCATTCGGGCAAATGCCCTTCCACCTGGCTGTGGGTTGTTCTATCGCCTCTTACGACAGGCCACCCGACCGCAGGAAATTGTATGCTTTCTCCGTTCCTGCACCGATAAAATAATATAGAATAATCGAGAAAACAAAAAATTAGGGATGTCTCGTAATTGTTTAATTATAGCCGGTTCCTAGATGTTACTTTTAATTCACTTGCATTACCATCGTTTGAGTTTTGACATTACTTGTATGGAGCTTAAGTCAAATTTTAACTAATACTAAGGCAAATTAATGTCGGTCTATAATTGATACTGATGTGACAGGCGCGCCTGTAGTTGATACTGATGAGATAGGCGCGTCTATAGTTGATACTGATGAGATAGGCGCGTCTAAAGTAGTCAAAAGTCCTGCATACTAACTTTTGAATTATGTGGTAAAAAATGTACAATGATAGATGTTGTATTTTCTTAAGTTTTCGCGACTAGTACACATAATAAAACAAAGTTTTACCCGTTTTGAGCGCGGTATTAGACTTTTATTCATCTATAGAGAAAATAATAACCATAAAATGATTATAATGAACAAATTGGCGGTAAGCTAAATAAAACTTTATAATTTTTTATACTTGACGTATGTGTTCCTTGATCACGGCTACTGAAAAATGGCCAAAACGTCAGAATAATAAAAACCAAATAAAATTCTACACTTAAACCGGTATTTTTATTATGATAATGTCCAAATATTGTAAATTATTGGTTCGAACAAAATTTGTTGAATAATTTTGAGACATGAAGTGTTTTTAATTAATTATAAGCTTTCCATGCAAAAGGAGTGGATATTCCTTGTTTTTTAACCGTTTTCAAAAAAAGGAGGAGGTTCTCAATTCGTCGGTTTCTTTTTATATGTATGTTCACCGATTACTCCGAGCTTTAGGATCCGATTTACGTGATTCTTTTTTGTTCGGAGCGGAATAGCTGCCATTTGGTCCCCTAAAACTTTGACATAGTTTGGTCCAGTAGTTTTCATTTTATGAAAAAATTTCCATGCCGCGCGGCACCTTTTGTAGGCGTATCCATAGCTAGACACTAAAAAGTAACAAATAAATAATAACAAAAACTTCTTTTAAAAAAACAGAAAAATATATTAAATAGGTTCGCGTTTGCCACGTCCAATGCCGGACGTTGATGCGGTCGAAGATGGAGCACGCTTACCTAGATAATACCTATTCACACGAGACTTGAAGATACCCGGATTGTACTTTCGGGAAACACGGACACTGGTAGTGCCGTGTGCTTCACAATTCTGACGTACGTAGAAGGAACGTGGAGGCGAAACGTTTAGTCTGCCCTGGTAGCGTTTCCACCGTGAAACGATGTTGTTGTAACAGAATGAATAGTAAATCAGAAAATTTGCCTAAGCGCTGTATATATTCCAATTCAATTTCCAACCTAATATATATTATTATGTAAAATGTGTCAGATATAATTGCGAAATGTGGCATATACCTATCAAATGCTTTTTGTTTGTTCGCAGAAATATGGAAGTAATCGGAATAGTGGGGGAAGGCCGGGAGGATGCGTGGGCCAGGACTATGCCACCCCCACGGCTGCTGATGCAGAGGGTGCACATACCCTTCACGTTCAAGTTACAAGAGAACGCGCCTATTGGTTACAGTGGTAAGTAGACTTTTAAAACACGCTCTATATTGTTACAACTTAGCCGGGGACAAAGACGAATTCCACGAAGCACATTTTATTACCTGTCGGCATTTGAAATAATTGTAATACTTTTATGATCGTCATCCTTTGTTCACTTATTTATTGGCATACGTTTCTAAGTTATTTTGGAGAACAGCCCATTATCCTATTGTACTCGCTCATTAGCATCATTAGCCAGGTGTTACAAGCTAATTCTAGGCAACTGTGGCGACGTTACCGGGCGAACATACATTTGTGGAGCATAAAACGATGGCTTGATGGAGAAAGGGAGGCAGTCAAGTGACGACTGCGATCAAGACGAGACGTGTGCATAATCGGTAATCTAATAGTGACGGACTTGGCGCGTTTTATTGAATTGCGACCTTTTGCAATACGCTTGGATTTGTCGAGTTCGGTTATATTTGTACCTGTGTTATACGTGTTTATATAGTTCTAATAAATTCTATTGTAATTCTAACAATAGGCACTTAATAGTAACATAGGCATTTTAATGTAGAGTCCCGCTAAACTCGTAACAATATCATAGACCCTTAAACCGAGGTTTTAGGATAGAACCAAACCCCTAATGCGTGCCTCTAGTTTAAATGGCAGGCGTTAATACAGGTTAGTTTGTATTACATTTTTCTGAATGAATGAATGAACGTTCTTTATTGCATATATAAGTTACATATTATATACAAAAGGAGGTCTTATCTTCCAGACCAACTGTACAATTATTAAAAATAATTGAAATAAAATATACCTACTTATCATAGATTAAAAACAGAGACAAAAAAAAATATCTCAAAAAAAACTAATATTGATACGAATGTCGTTATTAATTGCTTAATATTTTTCTGTTAGTCTGGGGCAAATAGGCCCCTGGAAGATTCAATACATTTTATATCGCAAATTATCAAATTTTTCAATATGAGAAGTATCTATGTCCACCACTAAACTTCAAAATGACCAAATTTACCAAAAAAGCCGACATGGCGAAAATAGCAAATCACAAAAAAATACCTATTGGACAATTACATTAACAATCTGCCTGTAAAACTTTCGTGTTTCCACTTGTCCGTTGAAGTTTTACTTCTACCATGTGTCCCAGCACACATTTCGATTTTCGCAGCTTTACTGCTAATTATGGTTTGGTACGGTTAGGTTAACATAATTTATTTATCAAACGAAGAAACTACTCTAACAACATGCCGTCTCTCACCACGTCTACTCTAAAATTATGTCGCCTTTCACCCCGGCTCTAATGCTTTTCGTGACAGAAAAAATCCTAACACCGTCTATATAGAAGTTTCAGTTCAATAATAATAAAAGAGCGAATTAACAAACAATCTAATATATATATTATTACTTGCGTAATTAACACGTGGACCTTACAATTGCGATGTTTTCGACGACGTTGATTGTGCTCGGACCGAATAAAACGTAGGCGTTTCGTCACGTGAAATAGTGACTGAAGGGTGATGAAAATTATAGTACGACTCTAGTCCAAGTAGTCGTCTAGTGTATTTTTGTCTACGGCAAACATAACAGGACGTTCTCTACTTCGGTATAAAAGTCGTTTGTAGCGCTTATGACGCACTAGCGCTTTTTAAACGGCTAATAAGACAAATATTTAATTTTTAACCGACCTCTAAAAAAGGAGGCGGTTCTTAATTCGTCGGTTTTTTTTGTATGTTCACCGATTACTCCGAGATTTATGATCCCATTTACGTGATTCTTTTTTTATTCGATGCGGAATAGCTGCCATTTGGTCATAGTTTGACCCAGTAAGTTTCATTTTTTATAAAAAAAATCCCATTTCGCGTAACCATAGCTAGAAACTAAAATGTAACAAATAAATAAAAAAAACTTCGTTTTAAAAACGACTTCAAAGACTAAAAAGTATAAAATAAGTTATTTCTAAAGCTATTATTATTAATATATATTATCTAAAATATCTTGAATTTGGTGCAAAGTAAAACATAAAATTACTATATTTTGAAAATTACTAAGCACTGACTTTAAGATGTTTTAGATAATATATATTAATAATAATAGCTTTAGAAATAAGTTATTTTACACTTCTTAATTTTTAAGCGATTTAAAAAAAGGGGGGTCTCATAAACTTTCTGTTTGCAGAAAATGATTTTATATACATTAAAGATAATAAGATAAAAGATAAGATTTTTATATATATTGATTTTTATACGTAAAGCAAAAAGTACCCCTTTTTCACAAAAATTGTGTGGACTAATAAGTATGAAATTTCGCACACTTATAGTTCATGTAGAGAAAAAGCGACGAATGCTAATATCTTTTTTTAAATACGCATAAAGAGTACATGAAATGAATATAAAAAACATTATACATGTTCAAGTAAAATTAATAGTGTAGCCTTGGCGAAATCTGTGATTGCAAAAGTATGCATAGTCTTTGACAACAAATTGTTATGGTCGAATTCCGACCACGGGCGACCACTAGTATGAATTTACTACGTGAAAACTAGAAGGCGAGCGGAGAGTCTTGGCATATACTATGGGTGGTCACCAACTTCAAGCTGGTGATTACGATACCAAAGGTGGCCTTATGTAAGCGTAAAGCTCTTTTTTGCTTGGTTTGCCTAACCCGTGCTAAGTAGTATAGGGAATCCCTTAGCAGGCAGACGGGTTCCATGGAGCCGAAAAGTTCTCGATATCTACATACATCAAGGCCTGGATATATGAATGAATAAATGTATTGCACATAAAATTAAAGTACAGTGGGCGGTCTTGTCGCCAAAGGCGATCTCCTCCAGGTTACCCTATACAATTATTATCCGACAACATTATTTAGTGACTTAATAATGATTAAATGGAAGATTACACTTTATATTTAATTGCATTCGTCATAGTTATATAATTAAAGTTATTATTTTCGTCCTCATTTATTTATTATTATTATTACATACAACAGAATGTGTAACGATTATTTTATTTTAATCATCGGTTAAAAGTCGGTGCACACCATCCCTAGTACCCTTCGTATTTTACATGTTAAAAACGACAGGCTGGTAACTGGCGCTAACTGTGAATGGTTTGATGCCTAAAAAAATATTACATCAATCAATCTTGTTACATTTTACACACTGATTCGAAAATAACTCCCAGCCATGCAAAACAAACACTATTCCCGACATCACTATTATTAACTTTAGAACAACATAAAATATTTCAACGAGGAGGTATTGTACAAATTTTATATGGATGTTCGAGAACAAAATTACAAAAATGTCGACTTTGTATATTTAAGTTTTAAGTTCAATTTTCTTTGCACGTTCAAATTAAAAATATACGCATCTGCGTATAAAATAGATACACAACCTTATTCATTTTCTAATTAGGTTCAATTTTCTATTTACATGAGTAATGAGATCGTTGTACTAGTTTCGTATATTATATCCAAGATTGCCAATAAGACATGACCCCTAATTGCTGAAAGATAAGGTAGCTTTTGTTCCTTATAGAACATGAGAATTAAATAAGTATTTTGTAGTATAGTGTCTTTGCTGATAACAGCTGCTTGCGTGTTTATCGTATTCGATTTATCTCAACAAAACATCTGAGTGCACGTGCACCGGGAGGTCATGAATGATAGCGACATTACTAAGCTGCAACTGATAGGATATATTCTCAGAAACCCACAAATAGTATATAGGATATACCAAAGTTCCCATACGACACAGAACGTTACTTTTAATACTGTAAATACCAGGATCCCCAGGATACAAAACTAAAGCTTACGCGAGTGAAATCCTGTTAGTCAAGTAGTTTTGTAATTTGAAGGTCTGATTGTTTATAATAAAGTTCGTAGTAGGGGTAGTTGACAATTAAATAAAAAAAATGTATTTATTATTTTGTTAAACCTCGAAACCGGTTAGATTTCCTATGAGCGTAGCAAGTTATGACATCGTATTTTTAGAGAGTCAAATATCGTATTGTTACGAGCTACATAGGACGAATTAAAATGCCGTTGGAATTACTATAGAATTTATTAGAACTATACAAATACGCATAAAACAGGTACAAATATAACTAGACCAGCTTGGTTGCAGCTATAACCAGCTTGTATTTTAAATACGAGACACTTGGCAGTGATCACAATACACAATAGGCCCTAAGGGATTATTACAATACAAAATGGGCTATTTTTCATTACGATTTTTAAGTACAAAGTAAACAAAAGAAGATAATCATAAAACAGTTTCAATGTAATCAGCTCAATCGCCGCGGCAGGTAGTAAATATGCTTTGTCTACAATAGGTATGCAGGTGGCCCAACTTGAACAGTATTATAATTGTGTCAACATTCATTAAAAATATTTCTATCGTGCCATTTCGATACTATGATGATAACCAAGCATTTTATCGCCCGTTGTTTTATATAAGGATTAATTGTATAATGTGTGTCACCTCTATAATCTACGAGTATATAATAAATTTTTTTAAATGCCATGTCTGTACATTTAAACTATTAAAAAAAAACAACTGGAATAAACTATATAAACGATGGTGAACACGATGCATTATTTTTAGAATTCCTTTCTGTTGTCTGTTTGTTCGGGATAATTATAATATTATTATTATTATATAATATAATATCCCGCGGGAATTTCCCCGCGAGCAGTTTGTAGTTGTTCAAGTGCATACAAATTAGCTAATTCCGTCACATTTTTTTACTAAAACGATGGGTTACATTGTTTTTTAAATGCTGCGGTATTTTGCGTCCCGGGAATCTCGCGGGACTATCAAGTCAAGCGTGGATGAAGTCGCGGGCATATCCTAGTAATATATAACTTCATATATGTGTTTATATTTCTTTTTAATTATTAACGTGTCATTCGGGTGTTTATTTGACCTTTGGTATTCTTGTGTATTTTTTGAACTTATTTTTTATGTAATAGTTAATATATAAAAACTTAACCTTTTTGTCTGACTTCAAAATTGAGAATTTGAGTTACAACTGTAAATTTAGACGATGGGGCCGTTTCAATTTTTTTGTTTCTCAGTCTGTTTGTATGTTGGTCAATATACTCCAAGGCGGCTCAAGGGACTTCAATGAAAACTTTAAGGATTATAACAGGTATTTTTCAACGGTCACTGTGGTTGTGTAGACTAAATAAGCCTTTGCCGGCCTAGCGCCCTAGTATGCAGAGGTAGGTCCTAGGTTCGTTTCTTAGCATGGTAGATTACGTAAAAGAATCTTCTGTTGTTGATTATAGTTTAGGTGCCTGGTTCACTTTCGTCTTTCAGTAAGGATAATCCAAGTGATCAATGTGAACGTAAACCTAAAACATTCTATGTGGATTGGTTGCCGTCGTACCTTTTCATATTTGCGCCTTTCAACCAAATTGAGTCAATTTAGTTCATTCGTCTGATATTAGATTTACACAAGCGCAACTTGCATATCTTTTGGATATAGAACGACTGTGTGTTTGTTGTGCCCATTTTATTATTATTTTATGAATTGAAAAAATAAATCGCGTATAATCGTCCCGCACGAAAGCGAGCACAGCTAGCGTATAATAAAATATTTATATCTTATACTAATAGATAGATAACACTTTATTGTACACTAATATATAAAGCTGAAGTGTTTGTTTGTTTATTCGAACGCGCTAATCTCAGCAACTTTAATAAAATTAATTCAGTGTTAGATAGCCCATTTATCGAGGAAGGCTGATGTGATGATATAGGCTATATTTCATCACGCTTAGACCAATAAGAGCGCGGAGCACCAATGAAGAATGTTTCAAAATCAGGGGTTTTTAAACTCGGATTATTAGTCACGGGCAGTAGCTAGATGTATTAAATGATTATATTAATCGTTGGCTAATTAATTTTAATTTGTATGCTAGGGTACTGTAAATTATATAGTTAGAAAATTTAATATTCAAAGCGTTTATTGAAAGAAACGTGGTATTAGTTTAGGAAACGTGCTCGTTGTTCTAATCGTAACAAAGTTAACTGAACCTCTGGTGTCTTGGCAACAATGTTAGCTCATTATAATCATATACAACCGGGCAAGTGCGTATCAGTCTACGGACTATGAAGCGTTCCGTAGAAGTGACAGTCGTCGAATATTTTCGTCATTTGACGAAGGGACCATGATAAAAAGCATTTGATCGTAAATATCATGACGGGTCGTTCCAAGAATATTTCTTTATTTTATTTTTTACTGCAGGAGTTCAGCAGTCAGGCAGACGGCCCACTTGATGGAAAGCGGTTACTATCACCCATACCTTTGCTACACCAATACTTTCGGCCAGGGGTGGTAGCCATCCAGCCGAGCATGTCAGATATGCAAACGAATATGACGAAAATATCACTATATTTTATTTTAATTTTGTTTCGATTTATTAGTTTTACTCTTAAATTGTCTTTCTTTGCAGTCAGGTTTAGATGTTTTAAATTATTTGTTTTAGACTTTAAGTGTCTAGACACACTCTTATGAAAAAAAACTTTTTATCATTATTGTTACGAGTTTGCGGGACTCGAATTAAAACGCCGTTAGAATTTGTATAGAGTTTATTAGAACTATACAAACACGTATAACACAGGTACAAATATAACCGATCGCAACAAACCCAAGCGTAATACAAAATGTCGTAATTTAATAAAACGTGGAAAGTCTGTCACTAATAGATTCCCGAATGTACACGCGTCACGCTTAGATCGTAGTTGTAGCTCAACTGAGCCCTTCTCTCAAGCAGGCCTTCGTTTTATAATTCAAAAATGTAAATGTGCCCGGCAACGTCGACATAATTTTCTAGAATTAGCTTGGACTTATAATCCGCAACACATGGCTAATGATACCAGGAGTATCATTAGCCATAGACCGTAAACGAGGACAATAGGCTGTGCTCAATGGGTCAAATTTCGTTTTTAAAGTATGGACATAAATGCTCTTATTTTTCTCTTTCCGTGCTGTGTAGAAATAAAGAATTGTATTGGAGCCTTGTACACAATTGTTCTAAACCGTACATTATACATACTTCGACCTCTTTCTCACGTTCGTTCAAAATTTATATGAATTAAACGGAAGGGTCATAATATCTCGATTATTAAGATATAAAATGCCCGCTTTTTAAACTGTTATCTCCACACAATTGCGGAAATTATTAAGCACGAGTCATGTGAACTGTTTTAATGTCACCGTATGTTTGTGACGTGACAGCGGATACGGCGCAGCAAACTCTCCAAGCATGCTTAGCTGGGAACAAGTTCAGGCCATTACCGGGAGCCAAGCCCTTTCGCGAGACTGTCACGTCCACAAAAGAGTGGTGGAGCGGAAGAACGAGCGAGCACCCGCGCTCCTCTCCTGCCGCAACAATAGTACACGGTGTCCGATGGCTAATCATCTCCGGCCGCCGTAAGGGTGCGGCAGCGATGGCGACTCCCGGCGACACTAGATGGTTACCCGCCTGCAAGGCGCTGGGTAGGGGGCGCGTTCGAGTCCCGCGCACGTCTTCCTTAGGCTAGGAGGAGGATTAAGGCAAGAGAGGCCTGCGCGACTGTCACGGCGATCACACAGCTCGCGCACTTTCAGCGGTTTTAGTGGGTATTACAGTAGCCCGTCTGACCACAAGTCTCACGCGATCCCTTCGTAGTCTCCGTGTGGCGGGGTGCGGCAAACGGATTTCCCCTTGAAAAAAATCATGGAATCACTATTTGAATTAGGGTTGTAACGGAACTTCACTTCCGCTTCCGTTACTGCGGAAGTTCCGTAAGAAATCGTACCTCCGCCTCCGCATCCGTGTAATTTTTTGCGGAGTCATAACGGAGGTTTATTTACGAATTATACGCAAGCAGCGACGCTCGCGACGAATCAGCCGTCCGACCGCGCGCAGCAAATGAACAAAAATCAACGCGTGCGCGGCGGGAACACGGTTGGGGTGGGGCGGGGGTCTTGCAAACGTCATTTGTCAAATGAATGATACGCTACAGGAATCAACCTGTCGAATTGCTTAGACGCGTTAGACGTACGTACGAAGTTTTACCGACGCGATGTAATGTATAAATCATAAACTACTATTTTTTCTACATCCAATTTCACTTCCGCCTCCGCTAAGAAGGCCTCCGTTACAACCCTAATTTGAATAATTGAATCTACGTGTCCTAAATAATATGACCTCTATGATAGTTCTCTTTGTTCTTGAAATATAGTTGACTCACACTATGCTGTACGTTACAAAAGCTTTTCTCAAAATTTTTGATCAATGTAATTCTACCGTGTCCGACATTATTGCAAAAGAATACAAATAAAAGCCCTTTGAATCATACAGGTCGATATTTGGTTTTAGTGACTTATCACATTATCAATAAAAAATATAAAACACCAAAAAGTCGATTTTATTAAGCAACGATAATAACACATACACTGGAAATTGGAGTGTATGAATAATTACTTGTCCCAAGATATCACAGTACTTTTAACTCAATTGTAGTTCATTAATACGTTACGAGTTTAAAGGCATTGTTTTACTATAGAATAAATGTTTCGAAGGTTTCATTCCATGAGTCGGTTACTTCTGTTTTTTTTTACTATGGCTTAGTATCATATAATCGGAAAACCAAGTAACAAAAAAAATTCAAATCAAGGTCGAAGAAATTTGAGAATCGCTCATACGAGTTGTTTTTTCCTTAAACTACCGGATACGGATTTTTAAGTATAACAATCTAATTTGAAATAAAATTCATGAGTAGACCTACACAGCGTCACATTGCGTGTTTAATTCGCCTTGGATAAGCACCCGTATGTGCGTACCTCTTAAACCGGGGAATGCTTGAAACCAGCAGTGGGACGCTTGAGCGTCCCACTGCTGGTTTGAAGCCTTTGAAGGCTGATATTAAATATATTTACATTGCTATGTTTCATTTTGTAAATTCATTGTTGTAGTTACGTAAAACGTTACGCGAGTTCGAATCCTGGCCGGAACGCATGCGCGGCTTGCCAGTTTTCAGACCTAATGTGCACTTTGTTAAAATTACCACATGCTAGCAACTGTGAAGGAAAACATCGTGATGAAACCTACACATCGAGATCACCAATGTGTGAAACCTGCCACCTTGGACAAGCTTAGCAGCTGTATTGTCCCTTCCCCTATAGTGTGGTGCCCGAGCCCAGCAGTGCGACATTTATGGACTGTTATTATAATTATATTATACTAGCTTCTGCCCACGACTTCGTCCGTGTAATAAAAAAGTAAGTAAAAAAGAACCCCGATTTTGAAACATTCTTCATTAGTGCTCCGCTCCTATTGGTCTTAGTGTGATGATATATTATAGCCTATAGCCTTCCTCAATAAATGGGCTATCTAAAACTGAAATAATTTTCCAAATCAGACCAATAGTTGCTGAGATTAGCGCGTTCAATAAAACTAACAAACTCTTCACCTTTATATCTTCTTATTCTTATATATAAAAATAAATGTTTGTCTGTATGTCTTTTATAGAATCGTAAACCATACATTTGATCATGTGATGATCTTTAACAAAGTTGGTGTACATGAGCCAAAGAAGGTTTCTGAGTTAGTTCACAATTGGACCCGGTAGGTAGCGCTGCTGTCGGCATATCGATTGAAGCTTCTTCGGGCAGGACGACGCGTCGTCAGCCGGGTCAGCTAGTATTAGTATAAGATAAACTCGACTTCTGTACAGATTTATTATAGTACCTATAGATTACTTGGCTTGAGACTCTTTAAGTCATCAAAATCCTTTTAACTGAGCCATCTACTCGTCAAGAAGTTTCCCTTCCTTCTTAGATTCCTTGGTATCGTAATGGTGGTTTAGGAACGTGTTCCAATCACAGCAAGTATTTGAATCCCGTCCGTCAGGTTGTCTATAGTGAGTTCGCATGGCTTGTATAAGTAACCTTTCTATTGCAGTGCGGACAAGTAAATGAAATAGAAGTGTTTGTCAGTAATTTCAAAATAGATTTCAAGTGATATCTTCTGTTATTTGTTCAAAGCCTAATCATAAATGTTTTTAGATTTTTTGCCTGTGAATCAGTCTGAAAGTTTGTCTTCTTTCAGCCTGGCCACGACTAGTCCTATGGCCGATTACTATTATATTTATCAAATTATAATATGTTGATGATATGATTTTAAAATGCTTCCTGACGACTTTTTTATTGAAGTTAAATAGGTGGCGATTTTCTCCTTCTAACGTCTCTTCTTAAACATTGTATACTTCAACTATGAAGTAGTAATGTTAAAAAAAACAGTGTGGTTTAGTTTCAAAAATACTGTCAATGAAAATCGTGTGAAACAATATATTCAATTAAATCTTTTCTCAGTTCGGACGATAATGAACTTGGTCATTTGTACACCGGCTGCTAAGCACTCACCTAATTTATTCTTTCATCTTTTCAGGCGTGAATTTCTGCGTGTCATCAACAGTTCGGTACTGGCACGCGAGCTGGTGGGGTGCGCCCGTCAGAGAGCTGCACAGGACGCTTTGGGGTTCACTCGGGGAGATCCTGGCGTCAAAACACTTCAAGTTTACCAAGTGAGTGATCCTAGTTTTCGTTACACCATCATTATCATTCTTGTATCTTGTATTTAATTTTAGTTTATGTGATGGATCATCGGGTTTTTTTTTGGTAGGTCCAAGAATGCCATCGCGACTGTAACGGTACACCACTGTTATCCGCGAGGGGTTAGGCTACCCACGATTAATATTTTATAAGAAATAATTTATACCTCGCAAAAAGCATGTGTTTATGTTAGTGATCTTTTCGATCCGAAGCATTGTGCATTGGATTTCTTAAAATATTGACAAA
This sequence comes from Dendrolimus punctatus, assembly GCA_012273795.1. Lineage (NCBI taxonomy): Eukaryota > Metazoa > Arthropoda > Insecta > Lepidoptera > Lasiocampidae > Dendrolimus > Dendrolimus punctatus. Next base: position 3,363,718 of record CM022545.1, read on the forward strand.
TATATTATATGTACCTACTCCATTCCCTACCATAATTCTGTCCATCGAAAGGTTGTCTGGTAGACATCATTACCACCTATAAGACATGTATACATGTTGTGTTTGTCAAAATGCAGAGAATATCCAGAGATGTGTACATCTCTGGATATTCTCTGCATTTACCCTATACAAAGTATCTGAATACAAAATACATGATACTATTAATATAAGTACTGTAGATACCAGATACAAGATACTTTTGCAAATTGTATTTGAAATTATAGATACAAAATAAGTGTAGTGTGTATACAGTTTTAGTCCCTTCCCTCCTCAAGGGTAAAATGTACAAAACACCAAACCCAACGAGCGCTGGAATGACACTGATTTAATTGCTGTAAATATATTAATATAAATGTGTAGTCGTTAGGCCGCAGTTGTTTATTTGCAAAAAGTATATGTATTTGAAGATACTTATTGTACGTACTTTGTATAATAAGTATCTTCTAAATACTTTTTAAAGATAAAATATACTTTTTTAAAGAAATCCCAATTTTATTGAATTTAAGTTCATTAAGCGAATTATGAGTAGATCGCGCAAATATGACAAAATATTATATTTGTAAGGTTTTAATTCAGACCTTTCTTCAAACATTTTATTACTCGTTTTTGTTCGATGAGGATTTAATATCATACCCCAAAAGAGAAATCGCTACGTAGAGGCAGAACTCAGTAAACAAAATGGTTTTTTATTAATATTTATATATATATATATATATATATATATATATATATATGCGCCGTCTGCTCATCTGCTAAACTCACGCTTTAAAAACTTCTAGAAAGAAGAAAGAAAACTTTATTTAAAGTAATAGCGACGTAATTACATCCCTTATACATTATACACAGAGCATGTTTTAGAGAATTTGTACGCGGCATTTTCAGCAAACAGGGTTGGCACTGAGTATATTGCTGTGCCGGAATTATATCCAACACAACGCTGATTTGCAATTTTTTAAAGAAATCTATTATATTAGTTAGTACATTACAACAATGAAAGAATGGATGATAATAAACACCATTGTTCATTCTTTGTTTTCAGATGAGGTAGATATATTGATGATGGTTATTTTATGTAAACATGATTCATAGACGATATGACGATGTTTGTTGAATTCAATAATATTGACATTCTTGCGAGATTCGATTTATTTTATTATTTCCTTATATTATTTGGACAGCTCAATGACATTTCCTATATAGATTCGATGAATTTGACGATAAGGGCACGTTCATATAGATGTCAGTCAGTTCACAATGCTGTAGAAACTAAAGAAAGAGAGAAAAACTTTATTTGCAGAAACAGCGACGTAATTGCATTCCTTATACATTTTTATACACAGCATATTTTGAAAATTTGGACCCCGCATTTTCAGCAAACAAGGTTTGCACTCAGCATAGTGCTGTGCTGGAATTATATCCGACACAACGCTGATTTTCAGTGCAAACCTTCCTTTTGGCGTAAGAGGAAATCGACCCAATGTTGTTAATAAAATAATAATGAATAAAACTAGAAGTGCGGCAAAAAAGAGAATAATTATATTAGCTCTAAGTCCTTGTATGTCCTTAACGTAAATAAAAACTCATTAAAAACGTCGTGTTTGTTACCATCTGACTAATTAATAAAATTCACATAGTTATGTACTATATTTTTTTATTTATTTTTCATACGACAATTACCTGTGTACTTAATTTTAGTTGTTTCGTAATTATATTCTACCATCTGTGGGGCGGTATTATTACATGTCTGATGTATGTAATATGCTCCCCATTATTTTGCCTAACCATTGGTGAAATTTACATTACTTGTATAGAGTTATGTCAAAGTTGAAAGGTAAGCATCCGCACGCAATATGCGGCTAACCGCAGTATGGTCATGCGTCCTGGGCATAGGTAAGAAAAATGTACTACCTGCAGCTAACCGGGCCGGGCGGCTTACTGGACCTCGACTAGTCGCATAGTGCGTTGGACCCTAAGGCAAAGAAATAGATGTCCTTTTTCTTCCCTTCTTCAGGCAATCCCTGTCCACTGCTGGACGTAGCCCCGTAGGCCTCCCCAAGTTCGCGCCGCCGTCTCCCGTCTTCCTCATCTATTCTCTGCCGGCGACCTCACATTCGTGGCCGGTTCCTATCCATATCTTACTATTTATTCATTTGTCTTACCATCCGTTAAATATGTCAGTTAGCAGGCTGCCCGCGACTTCATCTGCGTGTATATTTTATACACATATTCTGGAGGCCTCAAAAATTTCAAATCTGTTCATACTATTATATAAATGCGTTATGTATAGTTCCCGGCACGGATCTTAGCGGTCGGCGGAATTGTACGGGTCGCTTTGCGCATTAAGCGTAGCCAATGTGATGAGATTTATTGATATATCGATAACATTATGTTTTTATCCCTTTACTTCAATTACACAATACCTCATACTTCGAAAAAAAATCGCTCGTGTCCAAGTGCAAGTCACCGCTCAAGAATTGTGCCGGGGATTATAAACTCTATTAGTGTGTCACACATTTTCATGACTGTAGAGCTAAAGGGATCTTGATGTTTGTATAACGAGATAGATTTTATTCTAGAGAATGATAAATAAAGAAATATTTAAGAACAAATCGTCGTTGAAGTTGTAAGTAAAAGTTTACTTCATTGGAAAGTAAAAATTATACGGACAAAGGAGCGTGTTTAAACAAATGTTCACCTGTTATTATATTCTCTATTACATTCGTCTAATCGTAGAAATCGATTTGTAATAAAACACAATTTTATTATGCCCATTATCGATAAAGGAAATTAATTTTCGATTTGTAAATATAAAGCACGGTTGTTTTACCAATTAAATTGCTGGGTATAAAGAATGAAGGAGTAAATAGGTATTATTATTAATTGCCGTAGGGATGATATTGGCGATGACTGCTACTTATAGTCCGCGGCACGATTCTTGACAGGTGATCTTGGTATGCGCACAAGTGTTTGAATTTCGAATCTTTCGACGTTCTTCGATTAAAGACACAAAAACTAAAATTGTCAACATATCGCTTGAAATTGGCTACGTTCAATACGCAAAACGACTTCTGCCCACCTCTCAAGAACCATGCCGGGAACTATACTATGAGATGGATCGTCAGTTTATTTCCTTGTGACCAAGATAAATGCATTAATACGCATGTCAGTTTCGTGCCAAACCCAATTGCAAAGAACTTAAGTAAAACCATAAGTAATTAGACCCGTTTTTGGATTTGTGTTGACATTTTCCGTATTTCGTGTATGAATAATTATTAAGCTACTATTGATTCCATCTGCATCTGCCTTTTTATTGAATCAATGCATCATATGATCTGGTATGTATATCCTCTTTTCGCAGTCTTTTTTAATTGCATAAATTCAGCAGACAAGCAGGTGGCACATCTGATGGAAAGCGATTACCATCGCCTATTGACATGTAGAACACGAAAAGTGCTAAAGGGGGACTGTATCCTGGCCACTAATCCCCAAACAGAACTCAAGGCTGTTATGTCGACATACTCTCGACCAGGTTTGGTAGCCATCAGACGGGCAAATAACCTAACGCCTGTGTGTGGGTTGTTTTTACGACAGGACGCAGGGAATTGTGTTCTTTCTCCGTTCCTGCATGGATAGTCTCGTTTATTGTTTACCTATTGTATGTAGATTAGGGTGATCCAAAAAAAAATTTTATTTCCAAACAAGCTCAAAAGTTTCTTTTGGGTGTAAAAAAATTTTCTGTGAAAAGATGATGTGTTAACAGGAAAAGTTTTTTTTGCTTCTTCTGATTTTTGTACCGTTCAAACGACTGGTTGAATGATAAATCGCTGTTTCAATCTTTATAGAGAATTGAACGCTCTACAAAAAAGGTTTGATAACATTTTTTGATTTGTCGATTTTTGATTTTCGGCTACAGTCCGACTCACGCCTTCAACACGAACGCACGACATACGTACTCGTGTACAAACGCTAGTTTTCGCGCTCGCTGCTTGCCTTCAAATAAATCCTTCTGAACTGTATTATATTTGACAAAAAAATTGATCCTTATTTTGACACTGAAACCAACAGTTTCGGTGTAATTTATAAAATTCGATCAAATTTTTGAACAATTGAATTTTGATCTTGAATAACTTTTGAACGCGTGGACAAATCAAAAAATGTTATCAGACCTTTTTTGTAGAACGTTCAATTCTCTATAAAGATTGGAACAGCGATTTATCAGTCAACCACTCGTTTGAACGGTACAAAAATCAGAAGAAGCAAAAATAATTTTTCCTATGTTATTCCTATGGAAATTAAAAAAATGCGATGAGGACAATCTTAATATTAATATTAAGGGCTCATCTTTTCACAGAATTTTTTTTACACCCAAAAGAAACTTTTGAGCCTGTTTGGGAAAATTTTTTTTTTTTTTTTTTGGATCACCCTAATGTAGCAGCTTCACTGTGGATTTGTTAGTTTCTTAGGCTCTCAGGAGGTTTTGCTGCAGTAAAAAGCATTGTTGCCAATTCAGCGACCTTTCAGCTGGGATAGACATGTATATCATAAAAACTACATGCTACTCTCCTAAAATTATCATATCATCCAATGCAGATACTAGACGGGTCATCGAATTGAATCAATTTGATTGAAAGCCAGAGAACTGAAAGGACACGACACTCGTCAATGACATTAAATATTTCAAGTTAATGTTTACATGGATCGCTTTGGTTGATTCATCCAAATTGAAAGATAGCATTGATCCGTCTAATAACGGCTTAAGCTAGGATCAAATAATATTTAGGAAAAATGATAACATTAGGAAAGTAAGTAGCCAGCAATTTACTAGATACAAATTTCTAATGTGATCAGGAAAGCATCATTCTAATAAAGAAACGATAACGTATTCATGTATAATATAATATAAAAAGAAAAACAAAATACAGTAGTAGATAATATAAAATTTAAAAAATTAAAAGTATATGAAGGAAAAGAATACCCTTTTTTATTACACAAGAAGGGGGAAAAAATACAGAAACTACCCCAGAAGACGTTCGTGAAACTTATTCAAACTTTGAGACACCCTGAATGAATGTATTGCTTACACAGTCAGCTCGCGTTACACACATTCACCTCAGCATGATTAAACCTTATACGTTATTTGCTCCCGGTTTGATATTAATATTTACTATTCATCGATTTATCCTAAGTCTTATTACGTAAAGCATCTACAAATGGCACTAGCACAGTTTTGTTGTTTGCTTAATAAAAATACACACATTGACGTGTCCGAATTGGTTTAGTAAATATTTGTTTAGCACCATTCAAGATAGCATCTAATTATTTCAGAAACGGTTTTATTTTATCGGTCGAATATTATTTTTGTTGGGTTATTTGTAAACTAGCGAATTTCTTTTTTCTTTAAGTATTGGTATAAAAAATAAAAACTTCGTTTTAAAAAAACCGACTTCAAAAACTAAAAAACTAAAATGTATAAAATAACTTATTTCTAAAGCTATTATTATTATTATATATTATCTAAAACATCTTAAAGTCGGTGAGATAATATATATTATATATTTTAGTTTTTGAAGTCGGTTGTTTTAAACGAAGTTTTTATTTTTTACTTTTTAGTGTCTAGCTATGTATGGGTGGACCTACGAATAGTGCTGCGCTTCTTAAAAAATATAGGTCCCAAGAAACGGGAACAAAAAATGATCGTAAAATGAAAACTACTGGGCCAAACTATATCAAATTTTTAGGCATTACCACATGGCAGCTATTCTGCGTCGAACAAAAAAAGAATCACGTAAATCAGATCATAAATCACGGAGTAATCGGGAACATACATTAAAAAAAAGATCCCGACGAATTGAGAACCTCCTCCATTTTTCAAAGTCGGTTAAAAATAAGCTGTCGTGCTTTACAGCACGTCAAGATTTCTCCCTTATATCTTTCGTTATTACTTCAGCCTATTGGAATAAAGGATTGTGGGTCATTGTTTCTGCTTTTGTTCTTATTATTTTCTCCAGTATAACATTTACTGTATGGTAATCACCTTTATTTTTGAACTTGAAATCTACCACGGTTTTCCGCTATTCCCATTGTATCATCATATTGTTTGACAGTTCCATCGTTTTCTTGTTCTACGAACTTAAAGGAGTTTTTACCTGGAGTTACAGTTCACATTGGGCATACACATGTGTGAAGTGAGCATCTGTGTTTTTTTTTCCGGCCGTGTGAATCAAGTGTTGTTTTTACAAGCTTTTATTTAAAAAGCAATGGATGTTAAGTTCGGCTGGAATCTTGCATGTTAAGTTTGACCAACTTCCCGGTTTCCGGTTGAGCTGAAATTTTGCACGCATATGTATATCGCGTGACAATGCAATAATATGGTACCATGGAGCTGATCTGATTATGGAGTCGGAAGGTGGCCATAGGAACTTCTGTATTAAATAAGATAGACCCGTCGTGTTTGGGCTCGTTTTACTTGTCTTGACTAGCACTCTGCTGCTGCATGATATCTTTTTTTTTAAACAAGTTTTTTAAAGATAAGTTTGAATTTATTTGGTGAACAATAAAGAACTATCTATGTGTCTATAGCTTAGGTTCTCTCTATTAGGTGGTCCTGTAATTTCGTAACATGTCAATTCATTCTACGAATATCTTGCGATACGATGACATTGTATAAATTTTATACAATGTCATTGTTGCGATACGATAATTTACACCGACTGTTTTCTTCATACTCACGCTACACTCGTGTATAATAACTCGAAAAATAGGTTTTATTGTTTAATATAACCTCGTTTTGTATTCAAACCGCGGCGACAATTAGAGTGTAGGTCGGTTGGATAAATATTGAAACAGTGCGTTTACTTTTTTATGAAGCCTTAAATGATTCAGTGTATATGTAACGTCGAGAATATCACCCGATATTGCTTTTAGACGGTGGGCGCGTCTGTTGGTTTTATTAAATGAAAACTGAGATCGCCGAAATTTAATCGTGCATTTTAATTAATGACATTGACAGTGACAGTTATTTATTGTTAAAGCAGATATTACACAATTCACTTCTGTATTTCAATTTGGAAGAACTAACGAAAATTATTCATGTAAACATAGAAGTAAATCATTTATTGTCTTTAAATATCACCGCCTCCTTTCATTTCTGGAGTTTTCATTCAAATTAATGCAATCTTTGAACTCTGTAATTGATCCTCAAAGGATGGATTGTGCATTAATGAACGTAAGTGTCATGATTGACATGAAAATATGCAGTAGTGAAAGTATATTGGAATAGAAAAGTGTAGAATTAAATGACATACTAGGCCGACCCCAAATAATTGGCAATAGATGAAAGGAAATAGAGAGAGTTGCTTGCTAAATTGAATCTGCTTGATTTATAATTTGCTTTGCAGTTTTCGATTGACTTGGTCCAAAAAATGATTAAATAATAAAAATCCAAAAGAGTGCGGCAACAGATATTTATGTAGTAGAATAAGGAGCATTTATTTACTTACTTACTTTGTCCATTGTATTAAAAGAATAACAAGAAAACACCTGTGACTCATTCATAACCGCAGTACTTTAGCAATAAAGGACCAAAACGTGCCAACAACAACCAGTTTATATAATGACTCATATGGTAATATGTAAATGTGTTTTTGTGGTCAATCTGATTTACAGTTAGGACAGTTACATTGTGTTTATAAATTGAAATACCATGTACGGGATGAATTTATTGAACTTTATTTATTTGTAACTTATACATTGATCAGACAGTATTTTTTTTATTCTACTAGTCCCTGTACTAGTTAACACTATATTACAGAAGCTAGTGTGCTCTCCCTTAATGTAAACACAAGACAAACACACATCAAATACATTTAACACAACATTTAGTGAAATTTCTAGAAGAGTTTGTGTATGTGTGTGTGTTTGTGAGTGGATATGAATGGGCAAAACTCTTTTTGTTTCACCATCTAACCATTTACGGTTAGGACAATATATCTTTTCTTTCCATTCTATTTTGGCATACATCTCCGTATAGGACGGAGAGAGTACTAGATGCAACAAAATAACACACATTTAGAGGATAGGGCATTGGTCCGTCTGAGTAGTTATCAGCCAAGTGTCCCAATTCGGCTATTACCATCACGTCAATATCACCGGACACTGTCGTCTCAATCTTAGTTTTGCTTGATTTTAGTATTCTGTTAACTCCAATGGCATGCCCGTGGCATGCCACTCTATCTTTGTAAATATTTATAACGGCATTTCTGACAATGGTTATACTTTTTTTTACTTATTCTGTCGCGACAATATCGATAACACATTTTGGATTTAGTAGAATACGAATTTTTGGCATTATCTTAACGATATCGCACTTTGAATATTCTCGCAACATAAATATATTAAAATAGCATAATTGGCCGTCTGGTCAAGAGTATGCCGTCATATCAACCTTGAGTTGGGTTCCGAAATCAGAAGCTAAGTCCCAGTCCTCTCTTTCGAGGCCGACGGTACGCTGAGAACACTTTTGGGTGTTGCAAACGTCTTTAAGTGACGGTAACTAACCACTTATCACCCAGGTGTAACGCCTGCCTGTTTGCGTGCTTTGGACAGATGACACGTCCTCTGTCACAACATACCGAAACTAAGAAATAGCCAAATATCGAAATGTGTGCTGGGACACATATTAGAAGTTAAACTTCAACGGACAACCTGCCCACCTGGGTAATTATTCCTGCGAACGGCCAACAAAGTTGAAAGCAATAACAATAGGCTATTGTCTAATTGAAAATTTTAAAAACATAGTAAACAAAATAATTTCAAATACGGGAAGGGTAATAAATAAGGTGCCCGTTTCTTTGTCGGTATGTAACAATATAATAGACAATTATGAACAATTGCTAGCGGGGGTTAGTCCTGAAGAATAAAACTTCCGTATTACTATTTTCAAGAATTAATTATCATAGCTAAGCATTGAATAATAATATATATAAAGTCAAAGTGGTTAACAAAGTAACGAGCATGAATTTATTTATTCAAATAAATTCATTCTTTCTTTCCTTCTTTTCTTTCTAGCTATTATTGAAATATATCTTAGCGGAAGTAATGTTATGATTGTTCGTAAGTCTTACTTACTTAAAACAGTCCAGCATTTTAAAAAGACAGTCACATTTTAACTCAACGAGAATAAAGCACCTGTATAATATATAATAACAGCCCATAAATGTCCCACTGCTGGGCTCAGGCCTCCCATTATAGGGGGAACGGACAGTATACCGGCCACGCTTGTCCAATGCAGCTAGGCAGGTTTGACACATCGGCTATCTCGACGCGCAGGTTGCATCGCATGTTTTCCTTCACCGTTATTAGCACGTGATAATTGTAACAATATGCACATTAGGTCAGAAAACAGCCCAAGTGGTGCATGCGTTCCGGCCGTGATCTCACACGCTTACCTAATCAGGGCGACGGCGTGAGGTCGCAAAATCCACAAAGCTGCTGATAGGCCACCAGAAGCCACAGATGGCCGCCTAAAGCCCGCGAAGGCCACCGAACGCCGCAGATTGGCCAACGAGAGCTGCTGAGAGTCATCGCCATGCGGAGAAGACTCTAGCAGCTCCAAACCCAATCACCGGTGGGTAGTTGCCCACTGAGTTGCAGCCGGGGTAAAGAGGTATACATCGAGACCCCAACCTCCTCATTACAAACCGAGGAAGAGGACCCTGGACGGAACCTGCGCCTTTTGAGTCTGAGACGCGTGCGCTCTAGCCATTACGCTACCACGACTCTTCAACTCGAATCCAATGTACCTCTGCCTTTGATAAATACTAGCTTTGCTAAACGATTCAGTCCGTTTAATGAAACTCTCTTGTATAATAAAACTAGAGATTAGCCCGCGGCCGTGCCCCGAGTCTACCTCTTGTGCGTGCTTCTTGTTTAAAAAGCAGGCGTTAATACAGGTTTCATTGTACTACATTTTTATGTTAGTGCTATTTGTCCCTGGAAGATTTACATCATTTTATGTCGCAAACCATCCTATATCCCGGCATGAGAAGTATTTGTGTCCGTTTTCGGTATTATAAGTATATTTAAAATAATTTACAGGAAAACCGATCCAATACTATAGTAGTTTTCCGTCAAAGCTTTTTTATAAAATAACAGAATAGAATAATAGATGATGAATTTTTATATATATAAACTTGAGAAATGATTGGTTTTGTTGGCGTTTCATGCGCGTGCGCGATTACTTAGCTATTATGGATTACTATCTTTTAATTCTGCAACTCGTGAAATGATGACATCCATGGTGCAGGTCTATCCTAGTATTCCTAATTAATGCCAATAATCCGAACATTATTTTGACGTAGTTACGCAAAAAGGATCCAACCCACAAAATGTTATTTTGAACTATTAAAAATTAAGCTGTATTTCCGCATTAATGTACTTGTTTGTGTCTATGGGTTCTTAGGAAAAAAAGCGTAAATGTATCATTTTTTATACAAATAAGTTTAACTGCATCTATGCCGAAATACAGTTAAAACTTTAATCTTTAATCATTCAAAAGTAACATTTTGTGGGTTTGGATCCTTTTTGCGTAACTACGTCCATTTGTAAATCTTTTTGTCGCCCGATTTTGAAACATTCTTCATTAGTGTTCGGCTCCTATTGGTCTTAGCTTGATGATATATAGACTATAAGCCTTCCCCGATAAATGGGCTATTTAACACTGAATTTTTTTTTTCAAATCATACCAGTAGTTCCTGAAATTTACTCATTCAAGTAAGCAAATAAACAAACTTTTCAGCTTTATATACTCGTATTAGTATAAATTTGCGAAATTTCATACTCCTCCGTCCGCGTAATTTTCGTAAAAAAGGGGTACAACGTCAGTTTCGCGTATTAATATAGTGAGGATACATTTCCATTAAAACAATGGGCGACATTATCGCTTGTAGCGATCTCGTCTCTTAATTAAGCATAATTAAAGAAAATGCAATTATTATAATAAACTACTATAAATAAATATACACATTTAAATAGATTATAAATTTTATTTAATGGTCTTATGTATCGTTACAGTAGTACAGGGTAGTGGAAATCAAAAAAATATCATCTTGTAATTAATAAATGGTCCCTAAACATTATCGAGCCATAATTATAATACAGACGGTGTTTTTGAGCTTCCAGAGTTCGCAGTGGAAAATCATAGGCGCTAATTTCGTGAGAATAACTAATTTATTAATTGGAAGATTACAATTAAATCGGTTGAAGTCGGTATTCAAAAGTGTAGTTCAAAAATTGATGTAATGTTCTTCTTGTGTCATGTTGACGTTTAATGCCCGAGTTAAAGTCGCGTTCGCGACAGACGGAATGGAAATCTCATAAACAAATTCGATCCTGACCGGAACGCATGCACTACTTAGTCAGTGTTCTGATTTAACGTGCATATTGTTACAATTATCACGTGCTAACAACGGTGAAGGGAAACATCGTGATGCAACCTGCACATCGAGATAACCGATGTGTCAAACTTGCCAACCTGCATTGGAGAAACGTGGCGGTTATACTGTCTGTTCCCCTATAGCGGGAGGCCCGAGCCAGCAGTGGGACATTATTATGTAAGATACAAAGCCTAAACAGAGAAGGATCTTGCGTAAATCTCCGTAATATGTATCGATGTCCTAAGTCGCAACCTCTGACGTTCTCAAAGACCTCGAAGTTAAGATAACACGGGGTCCTATGATCAAACAGTACAGGAAACATTCTATTGTTATCTTGTTTTATGGCCGTCATTAGTGTCGAACTAATCCTAATTGTTGTTATTGCATTGCGTCGAAGCTTGCCAGGTGTGCGGATTAACGCTGTGCCAGTGAACGCGGCCCTTTGATGTATTGTACAGTTTAGTATAAAACAATGCCCGAACGGAGGGGTGGGGCAGTGATGCGACGACTACGATACGAGTAAGACGTACATTCGATGAGCGATATAATGACGGACTTTGCGCGTGTAATTGATCGTGCAGTTTGTACTGGCTGTGTCCAGTCATATTTGTGCCTGTTTTATACGTGTATGTACAGTTTTAATAAATTCTATAGTAATTCCAACGGCATTTTAATTTGAGTAACAGTATTTACTTACATTATTTTATTAACTACTTGCTCGCACAAGAAAAAATACTCGTATCGTATGTCATACTATATTCAAGCAATAAAATATTCAATTACTTTTTATTTCTAAGACATTCAACAACCTTGAGAAGGTCGACACTATTGCATGCCGAAGGTCATCCTGCCCTACATTTAAATACGATTAAGAAATGCTCATTAATTAATTTAATTCAATTTCCTTTTGTATGTAGAAATATTAAATTAACATATTAAATGTGTTTTTAAGACGTGTGTCCTTGAACGGTTAAGAGACTTGCATATCAATATCTGCAGGTAGCATTTTATATTAGCACGACACTTGTTCAAATTGATTTTAGTAGCGAAGTAAACATGATTTTATAAAATTTATTGTGGTATAAATGCCTCGCAAATGTTATTCATTATTTATTTATTATTATTAGAATCTCCAACAAAGACAACATAACAGATTTGTAAAAAAAAATATAAGCTCATAATTTTACGCACGCACACAAATTAGTTAGATTGTGATATTACTTGTGTTGAGAGTATGTCAAATTTTAACCGATACTAAGGCCAATGAACGGAGACTTGTTCGTGAGTTGACATTAGTCAACTAATTACTTAACTAAAATATGACCATGTTTTTGAATTTCGTAAGAAACGCAAGTGGCTTCCTATTCGTTTTCGCCGGAATCCTCACATTCTAACTCTCCTTCATAACATACTATTTAATCCTAATAGTCCTCCTTACCTTAAGGAACGTTTTGAATTCCTTCGCCTCTCTACTTGTCACAATGTGCGCTCACATACATATCGTAGACTCCTGACATCTGCACTCACTTCATCCTTTTATGATAACTCTTTTACAGTGCAGGCTGTCAAACTGTGGAATGCGTTGCCTCGTACTGTCAGAGAGGCCAAAACATTATCTACATTTCGAAACTATCAGTCTTTAAATAAATATGTCTAATATATAATATATTTGTCTATATTATTTTGTATATACGTATATATATATATATATATATATATATATATATTACTATTATATTTATATATGTATTAGATTTATAAAACAGTGTAAGTATGTATTTTGAAATTGTACAGTCCTCTCTTTTTCTGCTCCACCTACATCGTCAGATTAGTTAAGAATTTGTTTTAAGCTAGGTTGCCTGGAAGAGATCGCTTTTAGCGATAAGGCCGCCTGTTGTTTTGTCAAGAATTGTAATTATGCATTTTGTTTTTGTATTTGTTTATTTTGGTGAGCAATAAAATGCTATCTATCTATCTAATGCACATGTAAATCGGGCTGTATTTGGATGAACGAGAGGCGAGAAATCTTGTCAGCCTCAAGCAGGCGTGAAAGAATCTGTCAATGTTAAATGCCAAGAACTATGTTGGAGACCGTGACCCGCATATCATAATAACACATTCAAATGTCTTATTAGTTTCACAACTGAATTGAGAACTTCACTTAATCTTGGGATCTTTAGGGTTGTCACTTGTTACTTTGAGCAAGCGGTAAGCGATATGGTAAAGCGTTATGTATTTTATGGAGGAATCCTCCATACGCGAGTCGAAGATACTTGTTGTTACATGAACATTAGATATATAGATAACACGTTATTGTACACCTTTACAGAAAACACAGAAAAACTTACAGCCTAAAACAATTCTAAATGTGTACTATAGTGCACTATAGTCGGTCTTTTCGCTATGAAAAGATCTCTTGCAGACAACCCGTGGCAGGAATAAAACATATTATATTGGTCAAAGGTGGTATACATAAATATTAGAGAATATGCAGTTACTTACATTATATTTTATAAATTTATAAACATATATGTATGTAAAATATTAAATAAGTAAGAATTATAGGTACTTAATAGACGTATATAAATAGACCTATTGATATTACATACATATACATATTCAAAATTAATTCGACTGTAGAACACTTTTTGAAGGTCATACATATAAGTTAAAATTTAATTTTTCTTCCTATTGTATGTACACCGCTTCGCAACGTATTATTGCTGTTAAGGAGAAGAAGAGGCAAGAAACTCCCCAGAAACACGTCTAGCTAAATATTGTTTTTCTTTGATAAATACATAAATATATACATAAATATACGTAAACATATATGGAGACGAAAAGTTTTTGCTCATCTGTGCGTATAAAACCGCGTCCTCATCTGCGAGCGGTAACTGTAACTTAACGAATACAGTAACGTGCTCTATGTAGACGCTGTAAACGATCTTTGCTCGCTACGCCCAACGATCCCCCGTTGACCGCGTACTCACCGTGTACCCGGTCAACGCTCCAACGCTTCAGTGCTCCTCGTCTGTACGCGTGAAACAATTTCGGCTGGCGACACACATCCACGTACTCATCTGCGAATCGTACCTGTAACCTGGCGGATACAGTAACTAGGTTCTAGAGTGTACGTGGCTCGCGAGTGTGATGCAAGCGTTCTTTTTCTCGAAATTTTCGGTCGGCACGTTGCCAACCTTTACGATGTAATAGGAGGGATCAGACTGGATGAAAGGATAGGAATATGGGACGGAGAAGATCTGAAACGGAGAACTCTCACTCAGGTTTTACGCGGTTATACTGTGATAACGTGGTATCATATCCATCGAGCCGGCCCTAAGAGCTATAATCAAGACAGCGATTTAGCATAGCTCTACCACGCAAATGTTGGCACCATTGGAAAAAGTATTCAGATATGGGTTTTGTTAACTTTACATAGCACGACATACCTTTCTCTGTCCTACAAAAAAGTTTAATTTTGCTAATTTGGAAACATACTAAATGATGCTTGACCGTGTTGCGATAAAGTGGTTCTCCGACTGTGGTATTTCGTATGAGCGCGTTGAAAAAAGATGCGAACTAACTTATGACGTGTAGTCAGAAATTCGACAATAGACATGTCGTTTGGTTTACTTCTGTTCCATTTTCACAGATTTGCATATGAGTTAGTGTTTTTTCCCGACATATTAGTCTCCAAGCAATGCTGTGTGCATAGAACATATTTCCACCTCCCTGGAAAAAACACACTTGCCATTTAGTAGGGAAGCGTGATCGAAACCCTAAAACATTAATGGCCGGTTCCTATATCTAACCGAAAATTCGTTTGCCTTGCTATATGTTAAAATTTGGCATAAGCTCCATACAAGTAATATAAAATTCAGCCGATAGCAAGGTAAGTGAGTGAATAGTGAAAGATATAGGAATCGGCCATCAATTGTTTAAACAAGAAAGTAGATACAGACACCACTGACAACCTTGACTTTGAAGCGTTTGCTCGAAATAAGGATATCTAAATATCAATTGCGTAAAAGACATTAGCAACAGCGGTTCGAAGCAATCACGAAAGTCACGGCCGCAAATTAACATATTAATAATATGCTTCGTTAGTTTTAATTTCATTTGTTTCAAAATATGTTATTATGAAACAATAAAGTATTGTATTGTTAACATTTGCACAATTTCAGAATACTCTAATGCACTGTTGTGCAATTTCGAAGTCAATTTAAGCACTAGGATTCGCGCGTGGCTTTGTCCACGAACGAATAAAAAATACTATACATATATAATATTGTTACGAATATGTTGTATGTAAATTTAAAATGCCGTGGGTATTATCACAATCTTAATTAGAAGTACACACACGTACTAGTGATTCAATAACATTCCCGTTCATAATATATACTTAGTTGTCTCCTCGATCGCAGTTGAAACTCAACTAACTTACTCCCGCGATGGACCTACCTTGTATACTTGCAGTATAGACACGGCTCCCCAGTAACATGCCCCCTATGCCTTGGAACCCTCGAACTCTTAAGATTAATGGCTTCTAGGAAAGTGCAACCAAATTTCAATAAAAGAAGAAAGGATTTATGTCATCTTACTCCGGGGATTTACAAATGGATTAACCCGAACAATATTCTTGAAGAAAGGATTTATGTCATCTTACTCCGGGGATTTACAAATGGATTAACCCGAACAATATTCTTCATCAGCAAGTCTCTGCCTACTACTGGACGTACGTCTCCCCAAGTTTGTGCTACATATCCTGATCTTCCGTCTTCATCCAGCCCCTGCTGGCGACCTTGCGCAGGTCGTCAGTCCATCGGGCTGGAGGGCGTCCTACGCTGCGTTTGCCGAGACGACCTCTGCTCGACAGATCTGTCGTTCCACTGCCACTTGAATGTGCTAATTAAATTTGCGAGCTACGTCAGTTAACTTTCTCTGTAGCAAACTTGGGGTTCAAGGAGCGAATAATCGAGAAAAATCCAAAAGATCTTGATTTTTATCTGATTTTTTGGGTTTTTCTTGTTTATTTGCTCGATGACCCGCAATTCTCACTTCAGATTTGTGTTCAGCGGGTAACAAAACGGCAGGCAATCATAGTCCGACACCCAGCGAACACAACTTTTTTGGTGGCCCTGAAATTTCAATTTAAGTAGTTCTTATTATTGTTCGTTTTTATTGATTGCAGAAGTAACCGTCATGACGAGAAACAAATGCACCTATCGACAGACGAGCCTTTGCAACTGGGACCACCCCCCAGAAACTGTTATCCCCTAGTAGTGATATTAGCAAGGGATGAGAGAGATACGGGAGAACTAAGACCGGATGATACGGTGAGTAAATTATTGAGTGTACTCCATTATAGAAAGTATAAAACCTTAAGTACAAATCTGCAACTTCACGGCATTCCTTAGTTATTTACAGTACATTGAATATAACCTCAAGAGACTGAAGTTAGCTCCGTGTATTTGTGAGTATTGGCAGCGGTCGAGCGAGTTGCAAGACTCCTCTCAGATGTATACGTATTACCTCGTTATTATTTTCCAGTTCTACGCAATGATGTGTACGAACTTCGTGGACGCGTTTAAGTATTGCTCTTACTATACCCGCAGGCTCGTGCTACGTGTACTTTTTACCACAATCACGCTTTTTCATCCTGCCAAAGAGAGGTTAAAGGCAACCATGTCCACATTTATAGCAGTGTTAAAGTTTTCCAGCCACTGTCATTTTGTAAAGACCGCCTGCGCATTCTCCTAATATTCTGTGCCTTTCTTAACTAGAACGTATGGAAGCTATTTATTATAGGCAGAACAAAAGCCATTAAAAAGACACAATGCATATAAAAAACAAAGTCATGCTCGGAATCATCACCACTGGTTATTTACGTCACTCGTGAAGTGAGGTATTTTTTATTATTATTTTTAATATGGTAAAAATAGACGTCTGTAAAAGTAATATTTTCTTAAGTTTTCACGACTTGTATACATAATAAAACTACGTTTTAACGGTTTTACGCGCGGTAATTTATTAATTAATAAATTACCGCGCTTAAAACCGTTAAAATGTAGTTTTATTATGTCTTTAAAAGTGTTAGGATGCCAGCTAAGTGTATATTGTAATATGCCACTGTATATTGTAATACGTTCAATGGCAGGTCAGTTGTTGGGATGTGTGCTAAAACATAATGATTAAAGGTTGTGTTTACTTATAGAAAATTAGTTTGTGTTGAATAATAGAATAAGGAAGCGGACAAGTGAGACGTTTTTTATCATATTACAAAATGTCGCAGCCTCCTTCATTCACAAAAAAAAAAACGAGCCAAAGTTCAAAGCGCAATGATTATTGTTTAAATAGTAATTAAAATTATGTATTTATTTATATCTTGATATTCTAAAAGTAAGATGATAAGATGTTATTTTAACGCATGTTCTTTTTTATGTATATAAATAATATTAGAATTTATTATATCATGAATATGCATATCTATTGCACATAGTATCAGATTTGATTTGTAATGTGATTTTACAATATGCCATTTAAGCCCACAGACGCAACCGTAAAGCGGGGGGCTACCTGCCATCGATATAATGGAGTATAATGTTCTAATGAATATAGGTGGCGCTAGTGCACGTGGCTGACAGTAGTAATAATATTAGAATTTATTGTAACATATGTCCACATTCCTATTGCACATATCAAATTTACACATTAGTGGCCATTTAAACCCATATAAGAGACCGTAAAGCGGGGCTACCTGCCATCGATATAAACGAGAATAATGTTCTAATGAATACAGGTGGCGCTAGTGAGCGTAGTTCACATTCGCGACGACCAATGCCCGCTGCCCAGCGGAATCATCGCCCAGTACCTGAAGCAGGCCAACGGACATTTGTCGTGTTTGAAGGTAAGACGTCCCACGATCCCATGAACGTGAATGAAATATTTTCAGAAGGTTACATTGAAAATAGTTCTTTGGCATTATATACATATTTGCCTTGAAAAGTGGAGTTGGTACGTTTAAGCTAAAAATTAAATCTACCATTTCTATCTACACTGCTTAGCAGCATGTTATTTATTGTTGTTTTACCGAGAAGAATAGGCCAGTAACTATCCAGCAACACGTCTAGCTAAAAAAAATTACTTCATATTTGACGTTTTCAAACTTATTGAACGAATAAGTACGGTGTACACACACGCACATACACCATATTTATGTATGTAGGTATATCATGATTTTGTACACTCACATTTGACACACAAATGTCTTAATTTATTGGATTTTCATCTACCTTTATTATACATATATAAATTCATCTTCATAATTACGTGTAACGTTCCGATATCTCACTGCCTGTTTGCTGAACTCATGCAAAAAAACCTGCCCGTAAAAGTTCAAGTTACAATTTTGTTGCCATTTGTCAATTGCGATTCGTTTTTCCACTTGTCCGTTGAAGTTTCACTTTTACTATGTGTCCCAGCACACATTTCGATTTTTCTTAGGTTCATAATTTGTAGTAAATTATGATTTGGTTAGATAAGGTACAATTTAATGAATTTTAAACAAATAAACAAATTTTATTCTTTCAAACAAAAAACTGAATTCGATCCGGAACCAAAAAACGCATTCATAGTGTACTGTAACATTATGCCGCATCTTACCACGCGATATACTTTCTACTCCATCCACGCGGCCGTGACGCTTTTTCGAGACAGAAAAATCCTAAGACAGTCTGTATAGAAGTTTCACCTCAATAATATAAATAATAACGATTCCAGCAATTGTACGTGACGGGCGAGTGCGGCGGCGAGGCCGAGGGGTACACGGACCGCGGCGGCGACGGCGAGGCGGAGTCGGAGGAGGCGCTGTGCTGCGTGTGCGCCGCGCAGCCCCTCTCCAGGGCGCTACTGCCCTGCCGGCACGCTTGCCTTTGCGCGCGCTGCTTGCGTGAGTATTACTACTGTCTGCGTATTTTTATCCGCGCAAGAATACGATTTCCTGCGTCCGGGCGGACTGTCGTAAGAGGCGACAAAACAACCCACAGGTGGTCGGGCATTCGCCCGACTGGATGACTACCAATCCCGGTCTAAAGTATGTAGCTATAGTAGCTCGGTTAAAGTAGCCCAAAAAATAGGGGTACCCTTGCATACATTCACAACGAGCTGCAAATGAAGCAGGCACATAAGGGATACCACTCTAATGAAATCCTGAAAAGTATCTATAGATTCTGGACAATTTTCGTAGTTAATGACCAGATCCACAATTTTATCCGTGCAGGAACGGAGAAAGAATAGAATTTCCTGCGGCCAGGCGGACTGTCGTAAGAGGCGACAAAACAACGCACAGCCAGATGATCGGGCATTTGCCCGATTGACGTATGTCGCCATAACAACCTTGACTTTTGTTCCGGCATTAGTGACCAGGTTTCACTGAGCCTTTAAAGAGAGTAGCAGCGCTTTGGTGTTGCAAAAATAATAATGAAATAAAATAGGCGTGGCTCCTTTACTCGCCACTATATTCTTTCGTTTAGTGTGGCAACACTAATTTAAGATAATTCTCTAAATATCTATGATCCATGTTTCATTATTACTTCATTGTAATATACAATGTCATGTTTTGTTACGCGCCTCAAAAAGTCAATATAGATGTTTCATTTTTTACGTAGTGGTGTTTCGTCTCCAAACTCCTGTAGACGCGAACTTTATAATATAATAACAGGAGAAACGTCTTCACCTCCAAAGTGGTGTACCCTAATCTACAAATTGGTTCTAGTAGTTTTCATTGTGGATTAGGTTGGGTAAAGGATGGCAAGATAATTTGTGTTCCGACTGAAACTAACTGTTGTGATGACTGAGTACATAGACTAGAAGACCTATAGAACTAGAGAGAACCAGAATAGAGGAATGTGGAAGCAAGAGACATATTGTGCCAACCCCAAATGATTAGAAGGTGAAAGAAGAGAATGACAAGTAATTACTCTGGTCTGACTGTTTTGTGACACGCGGATTCGTCACCCTTCTACGATGATGATGAAGTGTGTTATGTAAGAAATAATCAAGGATACCCCATCGTCGTTGATGTCACGTAGTCCCTAAGGTCACATCTGTAGAGCCAAGATCCATTGACATTGGTCGAACAGTTTAGTATTGCAGGCGACGCATCGAATAGGATGTAAGTCTGCCTGTGGAATATTAAATCATTGTTAGGACTGTGTCATATAGAATATAGGAAGCTATGGTATATGTAAGCGCAACTTCATTGCTATACAGTACTAGTAATTATTTTTTCAATTTATCTTAACTAGCATTGCAAATGCGATTGTAAGTGACAACCGAACACTTGTTTATTACACTTTCTCATCATAAAATTTTGCATATCGACCGAGGTCCCACGGCCCGCAGACGTTGCTTATATTCTCACAAATAAAATATATGGGATTAAGTAGTGTTAGTATGAAATTTGAGTGTGTGCATATTTGTTAGGTTGGCCCACGGCCAATTTACAGGTGCTAAAGTTAGATAAAAACAGTACTTGTTTTTCTCGAAGTCTCAGGGTTGATTTTTACGCATCTCCCCATACATTCTCCCCCCCCCCCTTCCCCTAAGCTAGCAGATATGCACACACTCAAAAGTTCACACTAACACTACTTAATACCATATATTTTATTTGTGACAATATAAGTAACGCCTTGGCACACTGGAATCTTGCACTAATAGACGACGAATGGCAGAGAAAATGACAGTACTTTTTCTGTGACAGATATGCTATTTTCGAGTAATATGGAGATCCTGTCTGTGACTTAAAATTCCCCAATTTGATGACTTTTTTGTTCCAGAAGTAACATCACATTCAGGCCGTCATCACTATTCGATACATCCCGGAGACAAAATTTAATACCTTATCCAAAAAACTACAAAACAAAAATGGGGAATATATGCTCCCAATTTGGCGACCCTGGTAACAGGTGTCCAGTTTCCATTGTAAATCAATTTCAACTTTTTATTCTGTCAGTGTGTAAGTTTTGTAAAAGCCACTTTAGCGGATAATATAACATACATCTAATGTGTGCTTAGAAATACTGGTAGCGATAAGATATGGCATGGGGTTCTGAGTAATTTTGACAATTGGCAGATAAGAATCTACCAGAGCCATTAATTTAGCCCCGATTACAAAAGAAAATGTTTAATCATCTCTTTTGTTAATAGTATTTTATATCGCCGTATATTTTAGCTTTATATGGATTAAAGTTTTAAGAGTTCATTCTCAGAGCCAAGATTGTCTTAGCCGCATACGTGCAATGTTTTCATAATAATCATTTTGTTTAAAAGAAAATTGTACATTGAATTCAAGTTTTTAAAACTGTGTCAGTTATGTTTAATATAGCGAAGACTGAAAGTGACCTATTTGTTTTAAGTAAAATTTTGAAAATATGTCAGAAGAATAATAAAAAATAATTAAACTACATACCGTAATGATAAAAGAAGAATATGTATCCGTGCAGAAACTGAGAAAAAATACTAATTAAAAACAACGTTTTAACATAAGTGCGGTAATTTATTTGAAATTTGTTATTCCGACGTTTCGGCCAATTTTTAGTGGCCGTGATCACGGAAGACAAAAGATATCAAGTGTTAAAAAATATTGTTAAAGCTTTATTTAGCCTACCGCCAACTTATGCGTTTTAATTGTGTTATTTACTCTATGGGAGCCTAATCTAATTTACCACCGCTTCGCAACAAGAAGACAAGAATATAAAATTCTTGTGTTCGAACGGCCTATAATAAACAACGACAAAACATCCCAGAGCGGTAGGGCAATTGCCCATCTGGATGGTTACTACATCTTGCCTAGGGTATACTACCACAGGAACCTTGATTTGTGTTCCGGTTTCAATGGCCAGCTTCCAGTCCCCACTACCTAGCCGGCAGTACATTGCTAACATCCCTGGTGTTGCAAATGTCCATTTTCTCTCCTCTATTATTACTGCTGGAGTGGCTGCTACCTATATATTTCAAGTGTATTATATTCTATTTTTGGCGAATTGGATCCAACACTTCTGGCGCTGATTCGGCCAATGTCACTGTAACAGAGAATGTCAGGTGTGGGTTATTGGCAATTGCAGCTCAAAAAAAAAATTGTCGGTTTTTTTTCCAATTGTAACTTCTGTGAACCTAGGGACAACAGAACATAAAACGAGTTAATCTAACTGCCTTATAAATAAATGTTATTTAATATATAACTTACTTAATATATTAACGGATTTTTTTACTAGCCAGTGCTAAAAGAAAAATTTATGTTGACAGGGCGAGGGAATTCTCCTGGTAAAATATCATAAAGTGGAGTAATAATGTTTGGCCAGTCAAAAAAGACGTGCTCCAAACTGCCCTCGTCCAAGCCGCACAAAGACCAAATTTCGAATACATTCTTGTATCACTTTAAAGTGCCACTTGCGACAGTGGAACTATTTGTTACGTTAATACGTTTGTTCAAAAAATGTATTTATGAAGCCTCGACCATTACTCGAAAGCTAAAAACTACTCACCACACAATGGAACGTGCGCAAAATAGGTACTTAGGTGGGAAAAAATTATATAAGAATGCCACCAGTTGCCTATTGTACCTTTTTCTCCCAAATGTGTTAAAAAACGTTGACCCGACTGTGGTAAGCCCTCGACTTTACATTAGAATAGAATAGAAAACACTTTATTGTTCACCACATACACATAAAATAAACAATTTACAGTATTTACATTTAAGAGTAAAAGTAGGAGCAATGGGCGGCCTTATCGCTTTAGAGCGATCTCTTCCAGACAACCCGGGCTCTGGATTAAGAAATGGAATTTCAAGTGTATGACGGTGGTGTGCTAATTTAATACACAATACATATAAATAGGATATATAAATATCACATAACACATATACCTAAAATGAAAAAAAAAGAGAATAAACAATAACACATATTAATATTATATGTATACTAATATACACATCATTAATATGTGTATAGCAACAGCAATAGCTATACAATGTTAATAATAGTATTAATACATAATATATTAGTTTGTCTGTTTATCGTTTGTAGAAACCAACTTACCGCACTACTGTCATAACTATTTTAGTTCACTGGGACTTTTACACTTAAATTCATAAACTCATTTATTTGTAACTACGTTACACGTCAGGGTTATATATATTATTGCAAAATCTTTAGTTATTAAGATTGACATTATTTGTCGTCAATCTTTATAATCCATAAATTCCTTCAAGCTATAGAAGGTGTGCTCGATTAGCCAATTTTAAGCCGACAAGTAAATGCATTTTAACTGCCCTTAAAGTGTGATTTTGTCCGGTAGTTTATTATATTATTATATAGTCGGACCCATAACATGCGTTAGCGTGTTAGATTTTTCCAATCACCTCGGTAACGGTGCAATCCTATCTCTATTCCGAGTCCGATGTGAATGTATGTCGCTATGCTTTGCATACATGGAGTCATTGACCCTGACGTATAGGGCTACTTGAAGTACTAATGTGAGAAACTCACCGTACACGGTAGGGTGAGAATTCGTAACGTTTTGAAATGGGGTCTGGCTGATTCCCTATTAGGTAATAAAACCTAGAATAGCACGCACGGCCCTTTTCTGCATGCGAAAGGCGTGCTCCCAGTCGGCAGCGTGCGCCCACAGCTCGGTACCTTAACACAAAAACTGACAGCAGCCTGTCTAGCAGTAGTATAATAAATAAGCTCCCAGACTTTCCAGGGCTACGTCCCATTAGGAACTCACAACGACCACGTTCACGACCGCCATTTATCCCGTTACATTCGTAAACCCAATTGGAACGACTGTTCGACCCACCCTTGACATGGGTCGTTGTGTGATCGAAAACGATGACGTCATTAGTGTCGTTTTCGCCACGACCACAACGACCGCGGTCGGCGTCTTGTGGAACGGCTATCTGAGCATTTTGGGCGTTGTGATCTACTAATGGAACGCCCTGCAGATGATTCTTAATTGTTTCGCGTTTGCTTACATTGAATATGACACGCGGGCCTGCTATTTCGCGGTCTTTCATTCTGTCTTGCAATATGGCGTCGAATTGTGTGGACTTTCCGCCCGTTGGCTGAGAGTTTTCCAACTGCAGAAGAAAGCAGTGAGAATGATAGCGCATGTACAGCGAGACGTGTCAGCTAGACCTCATTTTAAGGATCTTTCCATTCTGACGTTGCCAGCAATATTTATTTACCAGGTTGCGGTATACCATACGTCAGAGTAAACATGGATACTTTCGCTGAACGTGGGAGCACGCAATTTTACTGCACTCGGGACAGGGGAAAGCTTGCTCTCTAAGATGAGCAAAAGTGTACATGTAATGGGACCTTTAATCTACAATAGACTACCTCTCAATATAAAAGAATCCGAAAGTCTCGGTTCTTTTAAGAAGAGATTAAATAGTTATCTTATCGAGCAGACGCACTACTCAATAGAGGATTTTTTAATTTAAAAATTATTTCTTTAATGAAAATTGTAAATGGAACTGATATGACGTGTACATATAATTGTGTATTGTACGAAATAAATACTCATAACTTGTGTTTACAATTCCAGCAAAACTGGACAAGTGTCCGATATGTAGGAGCGTGATCTCGAGCTACTTCTGCATCAGGAACGACGACGAGCCACTCTCGGAGCTCAAGCAGCAGAGGTTCCCGTTCAACAGGAGGCTCTTCAACCTGTTCCATTATCATTAGGTGACGCATGACTGATAACATTTCTGACACTAAGCAAAATGTTGCCAAATCGACTTTTTAATACTCTATCGTAAAACATGTGTTAAAAATAAGTGTAACTACTTTAGAGCTATTACACTTATTTTAACGGGGTTAATAATAATATAATCCTGGTTTAAAAGTAACAGAAATATCCACTGAAGTTGAGCCATTATAAGATGTCCCTTTTGAAGTTTGAATATACGCACGAACTAACTTTGTAACAGTAGCAAAATATTTTTTTAATAAATTAGAATGAGCTTATTTGTTTAGAACGTAGAACGTAACACATGACAACGTTGTTTGTCAACACTTTTATTTTTCTTAAATATTAGTGACGTGACCTGTAGATACATGTTAAATCGAAATTTAAACAAACCTAAATCGAAATTAAATTAACCATATTTTCTGCAATAAATAAGGAAACGAAACGTAACATTTATTTTTTTAAATAATAAAACCGTTAAACCGTAATTTTATTATAATAAATCGTTTTATTTTGATCGATTCGGTAATGTGAGACTTCTTATATCGATTCCAATTTTTAAATGTATCTTTATGAAAATTACACATAACTACTATTGACAGATGTTAAATATGGCTTTACAGAACGGCCGAACTATAAAAAGCACTGCAAATGCATGTAATAATACTGGTATTCAAGCGGAGAAAAACGCTTCTTGACTATTTTGTAAAATTCATTTTTTGGGATAGACTCAGTATCGGATTAAACGTGTGATTTATGCTTCAAGTAATAACTTTCAAGCGGCTTCTTTTCACAATTATTAACCTCCATTTTCATAATTGTTATAACACGTTTTGAATCTCGCTAAAAAGGTATCAAAGAGTGTTAATCATAATCGCAATATTGTGATTATGATTATATTGTGAATGGAATAAGTACCAAGTTTTGGAATAATCGGTTCATTTCAAAAAAACGTTAAGCATACATACATACAAATAACATTCCTTACATATTTAACAAATAGGGTAATTTTATGAGACATCCTTTATGAGGAATTAATTGAATAAATAATAAATTTTTTGCAGATTAACAAGAAGAGGAATTCTCGCAGCGCGAATTTGAAACGATTACCAACATAATTCGTGTTAGTCATAAACTGTCAAAACTAAAAAAAAATTAGTAAAGTGTAGGTTGGTTCCTGCAGGTTTTGAAACCAGTCAAAAGAAACCCAAGCGCAGTGTAAGTTATCCCGTTTGAAAAATTGAACTGCGCACGCGTTAATCGATCAGTTTCAAGTCGTGCTGGAATTTACTTAATATCAAGATAAAGCGATAGATAGTTCACTTGTGATTTTTTTCTAATTAAATATTTAAAAGTTAGATATTTTAAATTGAAAAAGACATGTTTGTGTTTGTTTTAATATAAAAAATCGCATTCAAGTAGCCTGTTATAGACCGCGCCAGAATTTTACTCATCAAATTTATTGCGGAGTGCTGTGCAGTAACTGTTTCTCCACTGTTTTATGACGGTTTGACACCTAACTCATTGAAACCGGTTTTTTTGCTATTTGATATGGTCTGGATGTCTGGGATCGGCCCCAGAGTGGTCCCCAACAAAATCGAATCTTGCCTAGCATCGAGATATAAAATTATTTAGTGCGGCCTATAACAGTCGGAGAAATAAATGTAATTTTGACAGACTATAATTTAGTTTACTTTATTATTTATGTTGCGGACATGCCTTCAAGCTATTTAGGGTGAACAGTACTATTGTTGGCATACCCTCTCAGCATTTGGCATATATTCAAACACCAACGATTTCGGCAGATGTTGCCCTGCCCTTACAAAAAATTAAAATAATTATCTAAATACACTTTTTTACACCTTGGGTTACAGTATTATAGTTTTAGTAGGGATTCCTATTTTTTTCTAGTGATGAATATAGCCTTTATTAATCTAGAATAATGTAGCATTCTAATGGTCAAACAATTTTTAATATCAGCTGGTAGTTTTTGAGTTTATTTGTTGCAAAAATGCCAATCTTTCCTCTTTATAATGTATACAGTACAGACATACAATAATATTATAATTGTATGGCTACAAAAAAAAATATCTTAATACTTTGAATAAATTGGTTTCTGGGTGTGGTGCCAACAAAAGTACAGTGAAATGGGATAGAGGATAGTCTCTTCGGGATATGATTTTGTAATTTACGAGTGCGAAGACGAAACTAATTAATTTATGAAACCTAATATTTAACTAAAACACTGCCTCGTCATATTTATAAAAATTGTTTGAAATCTTCTAAAATGTCGTTCAAACTACGCGAGTATTTTAATAAAGTAACCAACCATTATACTCTGATTTTTAATTACCTGGACTAAAATGACAGTTGAGTGAGTGGTGCGAATTGAATCAACAGCTCACCACTATGAGTTAGTTGAATCCTTTAGAAAATTATAAAAAAATAATAATTAAGAGTCGTCTAAGTCATTACAACTTACTTACTTACACTTGAATGAGCCATACTACAATACTATGCTCCACAACATAAAATAAGTCGATCGGAGCTGTCATTTTAGTCCAGGTAATTAAAATTCGGAGTATAGTATACAATCATGTATTACCTTTATAAATAATACTATTTATACATGTTAATCTACTGAATTACTTGCTAATTTATTAAAATATACACGTAGTGAGACTAGCTAAACGTAAGGCCTCATTAACAGCGGAAGCGGTATAACGTTGTTTCCATAATATTTTTAACAACTTAAGATTTTAAATGATTAGTTCATCGCAGCAAAACCTCAATTTAACCCCTCGTTCACATAAGTTTTTCGGCAGCGAATAGGAAAGTGGAAGTTAAAATAAGTTGCGTTTACATACTGCCACTGTTCACTTGCCTGTTTACTGCCTAGGAAGTGGGCGTTATGTAAATAAGACGTCAAGGTGTATTAAATAGCTAAATCGTTGTTTTTCATAGTGTCTTACGTAAGTCTCTCAGATGGGGCGCTGCGGTCGTGCGACGGAATGTTGCCTGTGTTTTGTGAGTCGCCAAAATTTAATCAATAATAATTTATGAATTATTCCGATTTTATATTATAGTATAAATATTTACATTAAAACCCTTGACCATAACACATGACTCGGCTGTTCTATTATAATTATTTTTTTTGCTGCTTGATTTTTTAGGCTAGACTCTCTTTAGTATTATCAATATACGTCTCGAACATATTGGATGTTGCCAATGTAAAAATGTTGTATATCTTTACGTTACCATCCGCTCCCGCTGTCAGTCGGGCCATACGCCCAAACTAAAAATTTTAGACATTAAAAAATTCTCCTAAATTTTTTAATTTAAGGTTTATTATAGTAATAATAACGGTTCCTTAAATACTCAAACGCCAAACAATACTTTCGAATATAGAGTCGTCATATACAAAGAAAAACTAAAATAAAGAGAAGCGATATGTAACCGAAAGGAGTGTAACGAAACAAGAAAGACGTGTTTTTTGGTAATTTCGTACGCTGTATTTTAATAAATAAAATTAATTATTTAAACTTGCTATGCGAGATTTAGGGCCTTACTTATAATAATCTCGCTAAGAAAGGATTAGCCATCTCTTAAATAAGAGACTCTTAAGCCCCTAATCAATGGCTGTTTCAAATAAAACTTGCCATCTTGCCACTTAGCAGTCACTTAAACTACCTCTGGATGTTGGTTATTTTTGACAGTTATTTATGAGTTACTTTAACCTTTTATGCTTAAGAGGAGTTTATGGGTAAGATTTTCGTTAATCAGTTGCTGAGTAGTTTCTTAAAATTTAGCAAACTATTATAAGTAAGGCCATTATTGTAGGGACCAGACTGTACTGGTTTTCAGTGCCAATCTCCGTACCTACTTTCTTTTATAGCTGAAAAAAATATCCCGCTTTTATTGCGGGAAATTTCAAATTTGTATTATTTTTGATATCTAAACAGACTAATAAAGTAACTTTTTGTAAGATGGGGAATACATACAAACTATTTCCAGCGACTATTGTCGCTACTATGTCGCTTAACATAAAATGGCGGTAAAGGCTCGAATATGTTACCCATTAAAAATCTATTTACTAAGGTGACCAACTGTACTCATTTACTGAGTTTTGTACTCTTTTTTCACAAATCGTACTCTTTTCAAATCCTGTACTCTGAAAGTACTCGTAAGGAACGATGAGAAATTAGAACTTGACAAAAGATAGGTAGAAATCTTTCGGCATTTTAGAGTAGAACATATCCCACATGAAAATTTAAAACTTTTCATAGAAATTTACTCATCATCATGATCATTGGAGCAGTGACAAGTCGCAACTTTCTGTAAAAACATTATCTGCCGTCTTAACAGTCAAATTTAATATGCAAAATGAAAGTTGTTCGGTTGTGGCTATATTATTAGACGAACATCTTCATATAGCAAAAAAGAATCCACTCCGGAGAAAAGTATGTTTTTAAAAGAAAATAAAGTTTTTATCGTTTTTTCTTCTTTTTTTTCACCTATGAAATACTTGAAAAGTACTACTTTTTGAACAAAAAATTGTAGGTCACCTTATATTTAGGATCATATTTCTCCTTTAAAATCTAATGTTCTTTTTAATTAATACTAAACTATTGAATTTGTTGTTAAAACTTTCGACATTCGTTTGGCATTTTAGTATTTAGCCGTTATCTATTAGTAAAAATAAGTATGAGGAATATTTAAGAGTGGGTGCAAAATATAGAACTGTGATATACCAGATGCTTTGTGAATTTGCTACAAATGAATTCTTGTAAATAAACATAGATATAAACGTAATATAATATTGTTGTTTTTTTTAAAGGAATATGCTCCCATACAGTGTTCAAATTCCTTGTATGTATGTACTGGGCCTCAAATTCAAAAGTTTTTATATGAAATAAGTTCCACTGGAGAACACTTTCTGAAGGTCATACATATAAGTAAAAAAATATTTTTTTATTGCCGTTAAGGAGAAGAAGCGGCAACAACTCCCCAGAAACACGTCTAGTTGAAAATTGTTTTTCTTAATATTTCTTGTTCTATTAATATTTCAAGTTTTTTTTTCTTCTAAGTTTTATCCAGAATTATGTTACTGAATGACTTTTGAAGAATTATTGGAGTTGTAGCAAATAGCATATTCAATGATAATGAAAAATATTACTATAGTTATAATAAAGACATGACGTACTACATTTTTTTATTTGTTTAGCTGCAACATATCTCCATAAATTCCTTTCAAACCTGGCAAGAAAAACGTCATAGAAAATATAATAATATAAGAGATTGGAGCGAGCTACTATGTAAATGGAGTTGAAATGGCATCTTGCCATAATGTAGTAGTAATAATGCGCAAATTATTTCAGTCGGCAATTTTTGTTTGCGCAAATACGCAGATCGGTTTTCGAAATATAAATGATCTACATCGAACTTCCGCAAGTGCAAAAGGCAGAAGTGTTCCTTCCATGCATTTTATCTGTCCCGCTTACGCGATTCCTACAATGTGGTTGTAACCGTAATATTAACCGTTTCACGCCTTTATTTTTTTTAAATAATAATCGTTAAATAAACACGCTGTATATTCCCATATTGAGCAAGTTACGCTTGTGTTATGGGTATGCAACGGAGTACCTGGGGCCCATCCCAGGCACAAAGACCTATAGTAAATAACGGAAATTTTGTTTCCGAAATTCACTATATCAGGAATCGCGTATTAGTTATTCACGGCTATATTAGATTTTGAAGATGTAGTGCATTCTCTGTCTCGCTCTGTCCACACGTTATAGCTTGGTTCATATTCTAAGATAGCAATAAACAAACTTCTATCAGAATTTTCCGTTTTGTTCTGCATCATAGTATATTGTAGTCTATCTGGATGTACTATATATAGCACCGGTACGGCGAATTATCACTATTCAATACTAAAGATTTTTTTATTAGCTTTAATTTCCCTAAGCGCTCGCCCCCATAGGTGTCTTACATTTTAAATTAATATATCTTTGTTGAAACCAGGTACAAAGGTTCTTTGTTATAGTGTCACATCTAGTTTCAAGTTTTGTACAGTCGCGGTATGAAAAGGTTCGTCA
This sequence comes from Dendrolimus punctatus, assembly GCA_012273795.1. NCBI lineage: Eukaryota > Metazoa > Arthropoda > Insecta > Lepidoptera > Lasiocampidae > Dendrolimus > Dendrolimus punctatus. The sequence goes on from CM022545.1 coordinate 3,395,042, forward strand.
CCTTAAAGTCGACTTTCGCTTGCACGAGTACAAAAAACAGAACTGCCAACATTTTATTAAATTTTACGTTTATAAAATATAGAAATGTGAAAAAAGAAAATTGCAATGTTGATAATGACAAACACTGAGATAAACCATAAAAAACAAAGAGGATGAGGATGGAGATAATCACTAGGCTTATCATAAATATTAAAACCAAACCCTTCTTAGACAAGATATAAAATCAAACAACTTTAATCTCATAATTTTAAACTTTATTGTAAAACAGTTAAACATATTTTTCTGTGGAATAGTCTGTTCTGTGACTTAGTTTGAAAAGGTAACATGTGCTTGCGGAACGTTAAATAAATCATTTTGAAAATTAGCGAACCATTTCAGACCACGACTGTACATGACAAATTGTAACTAGTCCACCTGCCCGGTTTCACTTGGAATTATTTTATAACAGTCTCGAAACATTAAAAAAATATATATAATAAGTAAATATTACACATCAGTCTTCTCTTTCTCTCTTTCGGCGTACAATTGGTTATTCCTAACAGCGGAGTATAAACTAAATAACAGGTGCAAAGAATGAATGGTGTCGTCAAGGGTTTCCCCGTGGACGGGGATGTCCAGGAGGCCGCAGACCAGCGCCAAGTACTGCGCCAGCGAGCAGTCCAAGGTCGGCGGGGGGAACCCCACTTCGTTCAGGGTCTGCTCCATGGAGTCTGGCCATTCCTCCATCAAAACGTCTATGTCTGGCATTTTACTGAAAGAATAACAATATTAAATTCAAAGAAACGGTGAATAGTGGTTGAAATCAACCGGTATCGACGCATGTGACTCATGTGAGTGCTTGTAATTTAATTCAGTCTGGTATGGGTGTCATTTAAATTTTCTAACGATAATCTTACTACAGTATATATGAAAACTTATCAGTTTGGCGACAACTTAACTGCTACCGTCAATGTCCAAATATTTTTTTAATATTAGATACCTCGCCGGCGTCAGAGCAGGACCATTTTTGGTGACATAAGTTTTATTGTCAAAATTGTGATACAGTGAAGACTCGATTATCCGGCGCTTCATTATACGGATCACCAATTATTTCATGATTAACATTACAATATTTTAGTAAATTAAATAAATATAATATATATATATATATATATATATATATATATATATATATATATATATATATATATATATAAATATATGAATGTAACTACCATTCATACATACGTACGAGGCCACTAAGAAAGTATTGCGAAAAAAGTTTTTATGTATGAGAAACTGGCCAGTTAAATCCATTTTGAAAATATAATTATTTTTAACTATGTGTATGTAGGTAGGTTTATTATATTCCAATATCAAAATTTCCCTCCACATTGTTTGCGAGCTAATTTAAATTATCGTGTCTCATTGGAAAATGGATCTGATTTTTACGATTTCAAGTGTCGCCTGAAACTGGACGAATCGTCCGATAGACTTCAAATGGCATTCATGGATGAAGGCCCTTCTAAGGCAACCGTGTATAATTGGCACAACGAATTACAAACAATCTGCGGATGCCTTACAAACAAGTCCAGTTGACCGAGTTTCCACTGTATGTACAGTCGTGATATGAAAAGGTTCACCAGTTTTCAAACTGCTTGCACTGAACAGTCAGTTCCAGAAAATTATGTTTAATTGTTTGACAATAATGTTTAAAATTACTAAGATCAAAGTTTTTTCATTTTCTATCTTGTCTAAGAAGATTGTTTAGAGACGTAAAACCTTTTTGTTGGTTTTAATATTTATGATAAGCGTAGTGATTATATCCTCTTTGCTTCTTATTGTTAATCTCAGTGACAGTCATTGTCAACATTGCAAATTTCCTTTTTCACGTTTATTAAAATGCTGGCAGTACTATTTCTTGTACACGTAAAAGCAAAAGTCGACTTTCAGGTGACAAACCTTTTCATAAAATCAAAATCAAAGTAATTTATTTTATTGAAACATGGACATTTTTACAGATGTTATGCTAACTAAACTAAACTTTTATCCGTGCATGAACGGAGAAAGAATACAAATTCCTGCGGCCGGGCGGCCTGTCGTAAGAGGCGACAAAACAACCCACAGCCAGGTGGTAGGGCAATTGCCCGACTGGATTGCTACCACCCTTGGTCTAAAGTATGTCGCCATAACAACCCTTAGTTGTGTTCCGGCATTAGTGACCAGGCTCCAGTCTCCTTCAAGAGAGCAGCAGCACATTAGTAGTACCTTTGGTGTTACAAATGTCCATAGGCGATGGTAACCGCTATCCATCAAGTGGGCTGTCTGCCTGTCTGCTGAAATCTTATAATCAATACTTTTTTTTTTAGTTTTGGTTACAAGCGGTTTGTGGTCCTAAGGACTACATATATAGATATTATGATTATATACCACGACTGTATACAAATAAAAACGTCATTATCTATTCCATCCAACGGTTGCCTGGAAGAGATTGCTATTGTCTGCAACAAGGCTGCAGATTGTACTACATTATAGTATTTTTTCTGTCATGTTGGTGATGTCAGGAGCCTTAAGAACAGACGAGCGTGCATGACAAGAGCTATGAATTTCAAAGAAGCAAGTGAGGTGTTCAAGAATGGGCCTGTGTGGCGCTCTGTTGTTCGTGCCTACCCCGCAAGGGACCTGGCGTGAAGTTATGTATGTATGTATGTATGTTGGTGTACAATAAATAGTATTGAATTGTATTATGACCAAAAACTGCAATTACAAGATCCTGCACTGAAACCGGCGATATAATTACTTGGCATATGTGACAGTGGGCGCTGGCTTCGAGAGGTGCAGTTCACTGACATCCCTGATCCACCTCTCGATGGCCTTTGGATTTCTCTCCGCGTTCTCAATCTTCTTCGTCAGCTGAAATATTCAATTGACACTACTCAACAATTAGATAAAATTAATTCACTAACAAATACATCTGCCTGACGCGAGTGCTCTGCTTCGCTTCGCTCTTGTCTTAGACTTCGTGGTTATTTTTTTTATAACCACCCAAAATTCACTTTACAACTCAAATAATAAATACAAGTGTCTCATATACCATACCCACAATATGGATGCCGGTAATCTTAAATTGGTAAACGACACATTTTACGATAAATTCTAAATTAATTTTCATATGAATGAACGAGTGTTGAAGCAAAAGCTATAATTTAAAGCCTGGCCATAATGTCTAGAACATGAACAAATTGTTTGCCTTCTAGCTCTCTAGCTTTAATCTTGGCATATTATTGAAGTTTTAGGAGTTTAGACAAATTTGCGAAAGTGGCGCCACTATTATATTTTCTAATTTATATAGCCAAGCTGTCCAATACCTTTTAAAATATATTACCGTAAAAAGGGGGGAATCGGGACTCTTTTCAAGTTCGACATTGATTTTTATCGTTTTTTTTTTTGTAGTTATAGTAATAAAACGGAGATCATAAATGTTCCGGTAGTTTAAATTTTCATTTATAATGCATTAAGATATAGTTTATTAAAGAATAATCATAAAAATTTACAAAAACTTGTTTGTCCCTATTCACTCAGGCGTTGGGGTAAATCGGGTCGCTTAAGGAGTTAATAGAGTTTTTCGCTAGGGCTGACACTTTCAAAGTATTGGCAGGTACCTACAATACCTACCTGGTAGGTAGTGTCTTTTTAGGTTAGGTACGTAGGTACATATACCATTTTTTAGTGTCAGTCTCCTAATATAATATCATAAATGACCCAATGTTTTGAAGTACGTTTTTTTTTAAACTTATGACAGGAGGACTGAGTGTTGAAAGATTATAGAAAAAATATTGCAAGCTTCAAATTTAAATCCTACCACAAAGTGGTAGGATAAATGTGTAACATAAATGTGTATAATAAGGTCGCAAATAAAACTTTAGGTTGGTCCCAATTCACTCCCTATACCCTATTTCCCCCATTTTACGGTATTGAATGTTTTAATTACTGTTTAATATTTCACTCAGTCAATTAGTGAGATCGAGTAATTAATAATTATACATACATATAGATAAATAGTATATTTTTTTCCGAGGCATAACATACCACAGCTGATTTAGAGGTGTTCGTCTTGGATATTGCTCGCAGTTGCAAATGAAGCAACGCCGAGTCACTTTGTTCGGCGGCTGGTTCGTCTAGCACGGTTAAGCCTGAAACAGAAGACATTGTATGTATTTGTTATTCAAGTCGTGGTAGCGTAATGGCTAGCGCACGAGTCCCAAGCTCAAAGGGCGCGGATTCGAACCTGGCCACCGCTATGAGCAATTTTCTGACCTTATGTGCATATTGTTACAATTACCACATGCACATGTCACATGCTACTCATGAGAAATCCATTGTGGTAATTAAATAAAATTAAGCAAAACCAACAATCGCTATTAGTGTTTGTAGGTGTTGTGGTCGTTGAGCGAGAGATATAATTATTTTAATAGAATTATGCGGGATATGTATGTTTGTGTATTATTTTAATTATATAAACTTAATAAACACAACAATGGATATTTAACATGTAATCGTCTCAACAATTTCCAATTGACAAAAAACAGTTTGACATAAAAAATGAAAATCACATTCAAAATTCTATTCTATAAGAGAAATAGGTTTTACACTTATGAGATCGCAACAGTACGCGTTTTCAGTTATTTATAAACCGATCGCGTTTAATTGCAGTGCATTCTAAGCCGCGAGATTCTTTGCGAAAATACCTAGCCAGGCACCCCTGGGTCGTACTCAACACCACCTACCCAGATTATCAATGTGCTCCAAGACTTGCTCGCCGAGCTTGTTCGCGCGCACGTTGCACGCGGGCGTCGTGACCTTGATGAAGGCGTCGATGTCACCGACGGCCGGAACGTACTCCGGCACGAACGGCTGCAGCTTCAGATCTATGTCTATCTTCTGCGGGGTATATCTGAGAATGCGAAATTCTGAACTCAAACTACCTGGTGGAGCCATGCTGGTATTTATTTATTTACGTTTATGGCTTGGCAGCTAGGCCTTCAAGCCAGATCTCAGTTTCCAATATAGTTTCATTTCTTAAGCCTATGTGTAGCACAGCTGAACCGTAGGTAATCAGCTACTGCCATTCAACGGAGTTCTTGTGACAACTCAAAAGGCCACATACAGTTCACATTTCTCTCAAAATGCATAATTACTACTCAAAAACTATCAACTATTGTTCATCAGAGTAATTTTACACATTTTTAGAAAATAAAACTGCACACCACAACATCCCCTTTCAGTTCCCGCCAAAAACCCCAGCCATGCTGGTATGAACTGGAATCAATATTAGGGACGGGCCGAAATTCGTTTTACATTCGTTGACCGAATTTCGGCGACTTGAGCCTAACTTCGGCATTCGGCCAAAATTCGGTTTAAATGCCGAACATTCGGTGCAAGGAAAAAGTAAAATACCTACTTGCACTATTTTGACTGAAGTTAATAGCAATCATATCTATCACAACCGTAAAAACCGTAAAAATTGGCATCTATATACTCATAATTATTTATTTTAGTTAGGAACATGTAAACCTTGACGTGCAATGTGATAAAAAATAAATAAAATTAGTTATTGGAGCCTTTGCCTAATTAAATAGACATTAAATTAAAATAAAATAAACTTATTATTCCTCTAAGAAACATCAGTAAGTAGTCCAACTGCGAAATTATAATGCATAACGTAATATTTTTAAAAACACGGCTAAGGGACATCAGCAATCATAACTTTGATTTTGATTGAAATCATTTTTTACAAATTAAACATTATGAATGTAGAATTATAAAATTATGATTTCTCATTTTCAACCAAAGGTTTAAAAATATATTTTTTATCTACCTACTAATATTTAAAATTTACTAGCGGTAGGTTATGGTGTAAATAAGCCAAAAATTCGATTTTATCAAGTTGATGTCGTCAACAGGTCACGATGTGTTGCTCTGGAGAAAGTGTGGCGAAATCAAACCGAAGTTCAGCCGAATTTTTCGTTTTAACCGAATGTTCGGCCTAAGTTCGTATTCGGTTCAAACCACAATCAGCCCATCCCTAATCAATATCACGATTACAGCTCTTCAGTGTGATAACACGCTCTCACAGAATCTCTTTTCTTTCACCATATCCCAATTAATTGGGGTCGGCACAATATGTCTTTTTCTTCCATACTCCTCTATTCTGATATACATCTTCTGTTACACCACAAATATTAATATCATCCTTCAGACCATCCCTCCATATCCACCTCTTTTTCTATCTTTACATTTGTGCCCATCCATCTCGCAGTTTAACATTCTTTTTGTCACGTGACTTCGTCCTCCATGTTTAGGCATGTGGATTATGCGGACGGAATCGCGTTAAACATTTCCAAACAACAAATATAAAATACTTTCTAGACTGTAAATAAAACAACACCCGATAAAACAATGCAATTCTTACAACTAGTTTAATTTAAATAAATAATCAGTGGAAAAAAATTATAGAAAAATCGTGAAAGCGTTAAGCAAGTATAATAAACATAATAAATAATAATAAACAAATCGTAAAAACATTTAAATTATTCACACACGGCTTAGCGTGTTTGAAAAGCAAACGCATAACTGTACAACGCGGCAATTCAGGGCTTTCACCTATGGTGCGAATACTGAACGCTATACATGCTAGAGAAAAAAAATCGCTATTAGGTTAGACTCCCATAGAGTAAACAATAACCATAAACAAAATTAAAACTAAACAATTACAATGAACAAGTTGGCGGTAGGCTAAATAAAATTTTAACAATAGTCGTTGGACAAATGTCACCTATGTCGTCCGTGACCACGGCCACTGAAAAGCGGCCGAAACGTCGGATAAACCAAAATCAAATAAATTACCGCGCTTAAAGCCGTTAAAACGTAGTTTTATTATGCATACAAGTCGCGAAAACTTAAGAAAATATTATGTATATATGCTGTTTGATGCCAAAATAAATGAAAAAAAACCGCTAAGGTGGCAGCCCTACAGCGATTTCATATTTTCATTCGGTGTTTATTCGTTACACTTTATGAATGGCCTCGAAAAATATTATATTTCTATTGATTGCCACGGTCGGCCATTGGGAAAACAAATTAAACCTTATTGAGAGACCCATATGGTGTTGTTTAGCCTGGAATATAAGTATATACATGAAAATTAAATATTTTAGTGAATTATTGTGTAATACATATCTAGGGCTTCATAACAAATGGACGAACAGACAAAAGTGCAGTTTTAGACACGGGCCATAATTGTGAATAAAACAAAACCAGTTGATTGTGTAAGGCTGAAATTTGGAATACTCTTCTTTTTAGGTACACTTGCATACTGGTAGGACTTTCTAAATTGTGACGTGCATAGTTTTTATATATAATAATATAATGTCAGCCCATAAATGTCCCACTGCTGGGCTCGGGCCTCCCATTATAGGAGGGGGGGAACGGACAGTATACCCGCCACGCTTGTCCAAGGCAGGTTGATGTGCAGGTTGCATCACGATGTTTTCCTTCACCGTTTTTAGCACGTGGTAATTGTAACAATATGCACATTAGATCAGACAACTGACTAAGAGGTGCATGCTTTCGGGTCAGGATCGAACCCGCACCCTTCGATTTAGGGGCGCGTGCGCTAACTATTACGCTACCACGACTTCTAGTCATAGTTTTTAGTAAACAACAAAAATATGGCATTTTTGCGTTTATGCCTATATGTTATGAAGCCCTCGATATATGTATGTGATCGCGTGAAAACACTACTCTTAGTAATAAAATTGCAACACGACGTTTTCACGTGAGACCGGCCTCATAATCTCGACCTATTTATCGGGTCATAGACTCGTTTAAATCCCAGTAGCAATAGGATGGTGGGCGACCAGCCACCCACATTCAACCTTGTTGTATGCCACACATGAATTATATCTGCCCAGGTCCTGTTGCTCATTTCGACCTTCGCTCAAGTGGATAAGAGTGAAATTTGGTTAAATAAATTTGATTTATGTTTGGTTATAAGAAATAAATTAGGACTCTGGTTGTCAAATATTTTAGGACCCATTATAATCAAATAACCGCTAAATTTTGTTTAAATGTTTCATAGCCGTCATCCTATTTAATATTGTTACATACCAACAAAGAAACGCGCAGCTGGTTTATTGCCCCTCCCGCATTCGGAGTTCTTTTGTTTACTTCGTATTTAAAATTTGCAATTAGACAATAGCCTATTATTATTGTTTTCGACTTTTCGCAGGAACAATCAGCCAGGTGTGCAAATTACTGTTTCTCGGAAACCCCAGTGCACCCGGTCGATTTTTTTTGTACTGTATAGTTAGTATAAAACAATGCCCGAACGGAGGGATGGGGCAGTCAAGCGAGGATTACGCCACGAGCAAGACGTAGAGTTGACAAGTGATATAGTGACGGACTTTGCGCGTGTTATTGAATCTTGCAGTTTGTACTGACTGTGTCCAGTTATATTTGTACCTGTTTTATACGTGTTTGTACAGTTCTATGAAATTCTATAATAGTTCCAACGGCATTTTAATTCGAGTCCTGCATAACTCATGACAATATGGTAAAATTACCAAATAAACTTAAAATAATTGCACATTTCGTTTTAGTATATTCAGTTACATGCATACAGTATCAAGTGAATTTAGTAATCTAAATAGTTTCGTAATAATAATAACTAGTGGTCACTCTTGGTAGAAATCAGACCATAATAATTAATATCAAAGACTATGCTTCTATAATCACATTTCGCCAAGGCAACAATAAACAAAAAGATTATATATGCGTGTGTGTCAAATACATGGTAGTGTGTTTAATGTTTTTATTGATTTAATATATTTTTAATGCATCATTAAAAAAATAGCATTTTAAATGCTTTTTTTTTAATGCTGCATTTCTGATTTCTTCTCTATATAAGCTATAAGTGTGCGAAATTTCATACCCCTCCGCCCGCGCAATTTTCGCAAAAAGGGTACAAAGTTTTTGCTTCACTTATTAATATATAGATTTCATTTCTTTAATACATTATTAATTACTTACATCTGTGAAACATTTATTACCTTTTCTAAATTTCGTAAGTGCTAATATTAAACCGAATAATTGAAAGTGAGAAAAAATCACGATAAGAAAATTATACAATCAGTGCACGTTTTGTGAGATTAGTAAAATGATAACTGATTTTATATTACTTATGTTGTAAGTTCTATATAATGCAGATAAATCGTTTATTCAGAATAGGTAGAATTTCTAAATATAACATCCAAGAAAAACAGCCGGTCAATGTCTGGAAAATGTAATTAAATAAGTCACTTGACTAGTCACTTACTAGACAGTACTGACGCGTTTTGTCTTTAGGGGCGTCCCCAAGAGGCGGTGACAACCAATTCGGGAACCTTGGAGTAAGATATGCCGAATTAAAATTAAAGCTTAACAACAAACTGCGAGACTTACTTCATAATATACTGGAATATGTTCTCCATCTCAGGCGGAATCTTCAAGTCCTGATAATGCTTAGGATCATAGGCACCATCAGCAGGAATTACCACACCTACCCCGCCACGCTTTCGCCCACTCCCAGCTATGGGTTGCGCTCTCTCAGGTTCTAAGTCCGCACTGTCTGACTCTGAAATATTTAGAACGATTATAGCTACTACAATTATCTACAAAGTTTTGATGTTGTAATAAGTTTTCTGACATAACCTATGATTTCAGACTGCCTTTAGATTTGTTTTTTTTTAAATTGATTTTGATTTAATTTTACTGCATATTTAATCCGTATGCAAAATACTGAAACACAAGAACCATACCAGTTCTATGTTTATTTGGTAATAGCTATAGATGCGTGTTTAATTTAATTTTCATACTTGTTTTGGCAATCGATCACATTGCAGCAATTTACACATATTGTTACGAGTTTAGCGGGACTCGAATTAAAATTCCCTTGGAATCATTATATAGTTATTACAACTATACAAACACATGTAACACAGGTACAAATATAACCGAACACAACAAATCCAAACATAATTCAGAAGGTCGTAATTCATTAAAACGCGCAAAGTCCGTTACTATTAGATCTCCGATTGTACACACGTCACGCCTTGATCGTAGTTGTCGCTGAACTACCATCACTCCCCATCAGGTCGTCGCTTTATACCCCACAAATTCAATAGTGCCCGTATCGTAGTCGACTTAAACCGCAACACCTGGCTAATGATTCGACCGCAAGTGGCCATAAACAAGTTACAATAAAAAAAATTGTTCTCGAGAAATGTCTGCCAATCAATAAGTAAACAAAATAAGATGATCATAAAAGAATTACAATTAGTTCAAATGCAGACGGGTAATAAATGTGCTTCTATAAATCTGTACGTGAAATTTGTCTTTGTCCGCGGCTAGGTTGTAACAATATTATCTTGGGTATAAATTTCGATGATTATCTGAAAATGCCACCGCCTTTTACTCTCCGATATGCTAACCTTACGCTTGACTGGGAGGTTATTGCTTTCTTTGAAAACCTATGGCTTGCGTTTCATGCGCCCTACCATGATTTGAACTCGAACTTAAGTCTTAAATCTTTGTACCTTCACGGCTATGACGACACCAGTAATACGGGGCGCCAGAAATTCTTGATATACTGCAACTACCGTACTTTGGCAGACGATTGTGCCACAAATTGAGCTATCGAATAACTTGCACAATATTATAACAATTATCTCATGATTATATATAATTAGAATTAAATAAAAGTATTATATATACAATGCAAGTCTGACACGAATAACTTTAATGCGATTTACATTATCGTTTCCGTTGGTTGCATACATAACCGTTACGCAGATAACGAGGATTGTTCGTTTTTGCTAATATTCAACATTACCTTACAATGGAGTTTGGTGTTATTTTAGGCATATATTTAAGTTTTACTTTAGACAGTTTCGAATAATATGTTTCACCTCGACAACTTACAAATAGTGCCTTGGATATCTCTCTTTTCTTTCACCATATCCCAATTATTTAGGGCCGCCACAATATGTCTTTTCCTTTCACACTCCTCTACTCTGACATACATCTTCTGTCACACCACATATCAACATATCATCCTTCACACAACCCATCCATCATTCTACCTCTACATTTGTACCCATCTATCTTGTAGTTAATATTCTTGTAGTCACGTGACTTTCATCCCTCCTCATTATATGCCCATACCAACTTAATCTTCTTCCTCTCAGTTTTTCAGTGTTGTGTGTGAATCCAATATAGTGCCTTGGATCGATTTATGCTTATTAGTTTCTTGATGTCGTATCTAAAACACTTCGAATTACAGGTACCCGCATGTTTTCACCACCGAATAAGCACTGCGAAAAATATGCGGGCTCACGTCTCATACACTAACCAAGGAACGACTTGTTTCTGCCTTTCTAATGCGCACCGTTGAAAAATATATTTTTTAACTGTCATGTGTTTCTCGAAATATATACACACTGCGTAACATAATGTCACGCCTGTTTCCCATTGGGGTAAACAGACGATGGATCTCCACCTACTACCATCCTTTGACCTTTCTTCAAAATATTTTCATGGTGACTACGTTGCTATCTACCGGCACCGACTCTACCAATCACCTTTCTGTCATTTACTTCTTTTGTAATTCTGCTTTCATTTATTCTTTCCACATGCCCTATTCACCTTAACGTCCCTTTTTGAACTCTTTTCACTACATCCTATTTCAATCCACAACGTTTCCTTATCATATCACTTGCATTATCTTACTTCACAAAGTTCTCATTTCAAATGCGAATATCCTACTTTCATGCTTCTTCGGCCATGCCTCTCTAAGCTACATTAGCGTTGGTACCAACACCCTTTGATGGACAGCCAGATGTACCTTTACAGACACTTTCCGGCCGTTCGTAATCAGCCAACGCCTCACTTCCAAAACCACACCACTCGCTATCGGCAGAATGTGCATCCAAAGTTCCTTCAGTTACCACGCCAATCGCAAAGATTTTCTAGAACCTTTATTGCATGTACAATAACGACTTGAACTTCCCGCCGAGGTTTACTACTTGAGTTACAATATAGGGTCATTTGAAAACGAGGTTATAATCGTTCCAGGCCTTCCAAAACATTAATTACTACACGAATACTTCATCTCTTTCTTTCTTGTTTTAATTCTTTATCTTTAATCTTCTTTACTGTTTTAAATTGCTTTGTGAAACTAAGCCGTGGCATGGCAAGAGCCTTTCTAGGACATCACAATTTATTGTAAAATATATTATCATGTAAACTTTTTTTGTACCTTGTCCTAAATAAATACCTATTTTTTTCTTCTTCATCTCCAAAAACTTTTGATCTTCCATAACTATGCCGGTTTTCTACACAAAAATCACCGTTCTTGAAGCATTGAAACCACTCACAACATAATATTTCGTTCAAATCAGCTTCACCATAAGGGTCTGAGAGCATTCGGTGAGCGCCAGCCGCAGATTTTTTAATATTAAAATATAAATTAACACTTCCCACAAATTACGAGAATTCGGCTCATAAGTTGACATTTTTATTCTAAGTTCAAAGAGCAAAGTTGTACACCGAATAATAATATTATTACCCACAACTATCGTATTAAAGAAATCATACCTGAATTAGAAGAATCATCTTGTTTGACTGTTGGTTTCGATCTGCCGCTGTTTTGCTTCGTAACTGCCTTGGGTACTTCAACGAGCTTCTCAGAAGCCGGTGGTTTCCTTTCTGGAGACTAATCCAAAGGTGTATTTATCAATATACACCAATACAACATAACTTTTTTCTATATAGTATTTTCTTAAGTTTTCACGACTAATACACATATTAAAAAGGCGCAGTATTTTATTTTTATTCCGACGTTTTCGCCACTTTCCAGTAGCCGTGATCACGAAAGGCAAAGATATGGAATAAACATAAAATAAAATACCGCGCTTAAAGTCGTTTTTTTTTTTCTACTCAAAGGAGGGTTTGGTCAGTACTACCTTGCACGGTAATTGCAACGAAATAATCGTTGTTAAAATAACCATGTGTTAACAATGGTGAAGGATAACATTGCGATGAAACTTGCACATCGAGATAACCGATGTGTCAAACCTGCCAAGCCGCCTTGGACAAGCGTGGCGGGTATGCTGTCCGTTCCTCTATAGCGGGATGCCCGAGCCCAGCAGTGGGACGTTTATGGGCTGTTACTTGTCTGTTGCCTATTCTAAATAAAAGTAAGCCCTTGTAGTGGTAGGTTTATTTTTTTTATTTTCGATCACACAACGCTCACAGCGACCCAATTCAAGAGGTGGGTCGAATAGCCGTTCCACTTCGGTTTACGATTGTAACGCCGGCAAGCAAGTGGAACGGGATAAATCGCGATCGTGAAAGTGGTCGATGTGAGTCCTTAATGGAACGTAGCCAAAGAAGTTAAGTTAAGCAAGCAAAAAATGTTCTAAAATTAAAACGAACGACGTAAGACGTTTGAGAGTAAACCCCCAGGTCGGGTGCCGGGTGGTTCTAATGCTAGGACCTTAATTGAACACACCTCTACTTGAACCACCTCTACTAAAGGAATTTATTTAATAAGAAGTCTCTATACTTCTGGACTCAATTAAATTCAGAACCAAAACACTTTTATACATATACTTAGTTACGTATAAATTTGTTTATTACACAGACTTGGCTAAGTCTCTAAATGTTTTCTTAAAACTTCAGACTATAGACTATAGACTAATAATATGCATACAAAGTTTAGTGTAAATAAAAATATCTTATTTCACCACAAAGCTTAGATTTCGGCAACTTTTCCTCAATAAAGAATTATTTAATCCACATTCAAACTAAAACATTGACTGAAATATAAACATTTACATAACTCTCATAACATCCGCTTACCAAGCATAACGTATACATAATACATAGGCATGATAACACGCGATCAACAACCGTCTGAACATCAAAAAATAATAAAGAATACCATTGAAATCTCGCGTAGAAAATGCCCGCTTTCTTCGTTCCGTTTATGTGTTTCTATAGTTACGACTAGTCTTGGGCTCATTCGATCATCCAAGTGAGCGGCTCTTTTCTAGTATAATATATGCTCATCGCCAGTTCACCTCAATAGTACTGTGCGCAATATCGGCAACGATTTTCCTCGAAATGAATGTAAAATTTTACACCACGTACACCAAGTACTGACGCGCGAGGTGTTGCTTAACTCCCCTGATCGACTAGTTGGCTTTCACACCGCCATGCCAACTAACCGCTCAAAAGGTTGGTCGAATTTATCCACCAACTGCAATGAGGCCTCAGCTCCTGGCAGACAGTTGGCCGGGTCCGTGCTTCTTCATCAGAAGTATCAGTACTATTCAGATACAGGGCCGGTCCTAGCTTTTTTGCCGCCGTACGCAAAATCAAAAAATGCCGTCCTCACCGAAGCTTAAGAAAAATAAAAGAATTCTTCTATCAACCTTTCTTCTACTAGAACCCTGTCTATTCGTGCTGTATGTACTTATTGATTTCATATTTGCCAAATCCAAGTGAACGAATTAAAATATAGTTTTGAGTGTTGTTTTTATTTTTTTCTTTAGTAGTTTCAGCGTTTTTGCAGACATTTTTCCCGCCCCTAAATTTTACAGGCCTACAGTGCCTAACGTCTGGAGCCACCCTTGTTCAGATAATTAGTTGCACTTTTGATCTTCATTGTTAGGCATCAAATTAAGGTTGTTAATAAAATAGTTCATGAACTGCACAAGATTTTCGGATCGCTGATTGGCGCGCTGAGTGCTGGCCTAATGAACTAATAGACCGATAAACGTTTTGTAATGTGAAATCGTTTTTCAAGAGACTTCATTTATGGTCGGTTTCTATATATTTCCGACCGTCCATTTCATTTGCTATCGATGCTCCATATATCGTTTCTTTGCTTCAATAACGTGGTATCTTGAAAAACATAAATTTACAGTACGCCACTTTTAAAGTTTCAAAAAAAGATTTTACCCAAACATATTATACATTTTTTAAAACTTTTTACAATTAAATTTAGTGTCAATTTACTAAGCTTTTTGAAATACATGAGAAAGTTGTGATAATATGATAAATTTAGCAAAATATAGTGAGTGAGTGAAATAAGTGAGTATTGGGATATGTCAAGTTATTGAAGCAAAGAAGCGTATGTCAAAATTCAACCGATGGTAAGGCAAGTGAAAGAATGTAAGATATATATATACTATCGAATATTACCGGAACCAGCCATTAGTACATTGTAGGCATGTTGCGAATATTCACATCCGCATCGGCAATAGTGGAGATTCCGCATGAATTTGGACAAATGTATCTACATCCGCATCCGCAACAATAAATGGAGATATTTATGCGAATATTGAAGGTCGCGACAAAATATTGTACAGGGCGGCAAGTAGCGCATGCCCGGAGACCGTTCCGAGTAACCAATAGGAGCGAAGATTTTGGTCACATTATACGACTCGTTGCGCTTAATGCAATGTTTTTCAACCTGTGGGTCGCGACCCCTACGGGAGTCGCAGACCATTGCTCGGGGGGTCGCCGACAAAAGGGAAAAGGCTATTTAAATTTATACATCGTAATTGGATACTTTCAACGCTCAGCAGCTTTTTGTAGAGTATAGGTCCTAATAATGAATATAGGTAACAAATTAGAGAAAAAATAAACTTAGTCTTTTAAATTACTAACTTTTTATCTGTCTATGACCTAAGGGGGTCGCCTTTTCATCCTGTTAAGGGGTCGCGTATTCAAAAAGATTGAAAACCACTGGTTTATTTTATAAACATTTCGGTTTTTGAGTGTTACTATACCAAGGGTACAGGATCATTAAATAATAATATTGAGTATTTTCTGCGTTCTCCATTAATTATTCATATTCCATACAAATTTTCTTAAAAGTACATCCACATCTACGACCGTGGATTAGAGAAAGATATGAAAACATGCACATCCGCAACAGCACTAGTATTCGAGTGTAGGGAATCGGTTCTTAATAGTACATCACTCATGAACTGCACAAGACGTAACTAGAACGCGGGCGGAAATTAGTTCGGCTGCGCTTGCGCTGCATCGTAAAATCTCGATTCACATTACGGTTGTCTATTCATAGGTATTGATAAACATTCTTTGTATAGCGGGGTGTCTAGTGAAATCTTTAGTTCGGTTAATTGCCTGTAACGTAGTTAAGAGTTTTTAGTTTTGATTTAGAATTCTTTCAAAATGTAATGAATTTATAAAAAACCTTCTCTGCCTAGGGACTTCGTTCAAGACTTAGATTATAGGTATATTCTGTATTTGTATAATTTTGGCCAATTAAATTTTTTTTTTTTGTTTTTGTACAAGTTACCACAACCGTTTTTTTTTTCATTTCTTTCACATTCTTTTATTTTTGCACTTTTTATGGCAATTGTTTGATATTTTCGAAATTTCTTTTACGGGCACTGCGTGCCCCAGGCGCCCCGCAAAATAAGGCCTAGGTATATTTATACGTCGTCTTTGTCAAAGTTTGCTTAGATATTAGTCTGTTCCATTTTTACAGCCCAGCCTCTTATAAAATACGGTAAAGCCGTGATCTGTCCGTCCGAGCTGGGGGATGGGGCCTCCCCGGGCGTGAGCGAGCCAACAGGCCGGAGAAGGGACGTTCGAGGATAGGACAGTGATTTTATTAGGTATCCCTAACTGCGGCGTGGCAATATCACTTCATAAGTGAGGTGCTAGTGCCAATTTCGCACACGTATACTTTATGTAGAGAAGAAGCGATAAATGCTAATTTTTTTTTTAATAATGCATAAAAATACATTTCAATAAAGAAACACTCTTGTGTTTATTGTTCAAGTCAAATTAACAGTATGTAACCTTGACGAAATCTTTGATTATAGAAGTATATAGTCTTTGACATTCATTATTATAGTCGAATTTCAACCATGGGCGACCACTAGCTATTATTATTTCACTAATATATTTATTCTCTTTTGTTTTGTAATAAATATTATATGTATATATAAAAATAGACACATATTATAAAAATATAAAAAGTCGACTTTCGTCGGCAGCGGGGTCTAAGGTCCAGGCTACCGGTGGTTAGAGCTCCAGAGGTATTAACCTCCTCACAATGCGTACCGTGCTCAAGAGAACCGTCTCCTGTATCAAGCCCTTCAGCCATTTACCTAGCGTGAGCGTCTCTAGATACAAATACTTATTATTAGTTGGAACCCGTTACCTGATCTTCCGCTCTTCCAAGGAACATATTATCATCTGAATCTGTCTCGCTGTCAGAATCAAAATCATGCCGCGCAGTATGCCGAACTGGGGGATTGAACTTCGCCATATTTGCCCTCACAACTTCCTCGTCGCTTGATGGAGTTTCGATTTCTTCTGCGTTCACAATCACGGTCTCGTCGTACATGCCTTGATAAACATCAGAGTAATCTTCAGGTCCTTGTACGCCTAGAAGTACAAGGGATCCTAAATCTGTAGATCATAAGATTCAATTAGTAATTGATAGGCACTTAAGGTCTGGTTTCCATCAATATGTACTGGAACTTTACATTAAGGGTTAGTTCCTAAATCTTATTGCATTGTCACGCGATATGCTTGCAAAATTTCAGCTCCATGGGAAACCGGGAAGTTGGTCAAATTAACTTGCAAGATTCTACCCGAACTTACATACATACAAATAAATAAAAGCTTTTAATAAAAAGTAAAAGATTTAATATTAATTCATGAATCACATCCAGACATTTCTTTGAACCTACTAGATAGATATAGCATAACATCGAACTCCAACAATACCATTCAATTACATGGTAGACATTTATAAAAGTTCGATCACATCACCGGTTTTACAGTTCAATTAAAATGTGCTTAAAAGCGTATGTCCCCGTTTCGACATTCACATTCTGCCAAATCATAGTCTACAAATTAATAAAAAATAATTTAGTAAAAACTTACCGCTGGAAACAATGTCAGCATTAATTTTGACTGTCTGCGAATGTTTGTCACTGGTCGCCATGGCAACGCGCCCGTTCTGCACGGCAGCGCTTCTCAAACCGCAAAGACATGAATGTGGAGGGATCTTTGAATTTTTATAAGAACCAGCACAGCCTGGCACTGGTTATGGGGTGTCCTATTGTATAAATAACGAGGTGTTTGACCTATTTATTCAAAGTTAGCACAAAAAATTAATGGGAAAACTTGTTACAAGGCGCGTAATAAAATGTATCGTTTTTACCAAGAAAGTACATACCTTCTATTTATATTGGTAAAGGAATAAAATGTTATCTAAAATCTGAGCCAAAACAAAACTAAGTAGTAGTACTTAGATAGACAGTTATTCAATAATCGCTATTGAACGACAATTAGACTAAAAAATTAGCCTTTCTATCCAAATTAAAGAAAAAGTACAATACATACATACATAACTTCACGCCAGGTCCCTTGTGGGGTAGGCACGAACAACAGAGCGCCACACAGGCCCATTCTTACACACCTCACTTGCTTCTTTGACATTCATAGCTCTTGTCATGCACGCTAGTCTGTTCTTAAGGCTCCTAACATCACCTTCTGCTAATACATGATCAATTTGATCATAGGTATGTCGTGGCCTTCCGCGACTTTAAAAAGTACAATGACTTTATAAATTTATCCGTGCAGGAAAGGAGAAAGAATACAATTTCCTGCGGCCGGACGGCCTGTCGTAATAGCGACAAAATAACCCACAGCCAGGTGGTAGGGCATTCGCCCGATTGGAAGGCTACCACCCCTGGTTTAGAGTATGCCACCATAACAACCTTGAGTTGCGTTCCGGCATTAGTGATCAGGTTCCAGTCTCCCTTAAGAGAGCAGCAGCGCATTTGTAGCACCTTTGGTGTTGCAAATGTCCACAGGCGATGGTAACCGCTATCCATCAAGTGGGCCGTCTACCTGCCTGCTAAACTCCCGCAATAAAAATCTAATAGAATACAAGAAAACTTAGGTATATTGTATTCTACCCATAGTCCCTCAAAACTAAGTAGAATACTGAGCCTAAATCAGTCTCCTATGGGGAAGGTGCTCAGAAAGCTGGCTACGTTTCCTCGCTAAACCGCCATACCGATCCTTTGTTCTTTTAATTATAATATTACGCAATTAATCAATAAAACCTAAACGTGGCCAAATTATAACACAAAAAATATATATACTACAGTTTGATCTACACAACATTCTTCAAAATTAACTCGTTATACTTAAAAAAGAAAAACAAAGACGAGTAAATAATACATAATTAATGAAAAAAAGTTAATATCCCAACTAATAAATATAAATTTGCTATTGTTGACTATATGGTAATTTATGTGAGTGTATTATAAGCACTCACTTTAGTTTAAAATGTTCATAGTTATATGCCGACAAAGTGGATGCACACGTGGTTTATTACCTTTCCCGCATTTGGACTTTTGTTTATAATTTATAATTAAGAAAAACATTATATTGTATTTGTTTTATGGCAGTCATTAAACAGGTGTGTCGAACTAATTCTTGGAAATGATTGTTTTGCATCGGGACATATTGTATTTGTACAGGATAAAAGGAATGCTCGAACGGAGGGGTGAACGGCATTTTAATTCGAGTCCCGCACTCCTAACAATATCAAAACACCTATTATTCATCATACAAAATATTCTATTTGGGTGGATTTTACTAAATAAAAAAAAACCTTTATTCAAAATAACTTTTATTGACTAAGGCATATCTAATTGCTATATGGTACAAGTAAAAAAAAATCAAAACAACCCGTGCAATAAACGTGATACAGCGAGGGCAATAATTGGCTGTTGGTTGTGACACACGTATCACAAATATATTACGAGATACATTTTATCAATGACGTTTTGTTGAGAAATTTCGAGTTCACAATATCGCTTCCAATATCTCTTACACCATTTATCTATAGACGGAGCCCACGTAAACAAGCTTCTGTGCGTAAACTTGTGTAGGGCGTCTGCACTTGTAAAGCACTGCAGCTCGATCGGCATTCTTTAACCGGCTTCAGTTTTACAGTCCGAGGCTTCGTCTTTATATTAATGGTCTAAGACAGATGGTCTAAGAATTAAGTATAAATTCATTATTTTTATTCAAACCAAACTCAGCTGATGAATATTCAATTTCCTACTCTATGCAGATCTCTTCAAGTTTGCTGTTTTAAGACTCCCAACAGCAAATCGTCTAAGGAATAGCCATAAGCTACCATTTGGCTCCAGACATAATCTAGAAAAGGATAACATGGGCGATCAAAAATTATATAGGCACAATGCTTCAAATTTAGTAGTAAAGAAATATGTGTTCAAGGGCTATAATTGCGTATTAACTTCAATCAGCAGGTAAAAAATAAAGGACAAACTCGTGGAGAAGTATTGATACATACGTCAAAGTTTATCACCATTCTAGGTAAAACAAACGGCTGAGTTTTCAAGAAAAAATCAACTACACAGCCATTTCCAGCATAACTACATTAATAAACTCAAGCCTAATATTGTATAATGAATAATTAAAATAAATTACTAAGGATAAATTGCATGTAAGGCCATGTATTACGAAACATGTAAATCACTTCATTCTTGTAATTTTGTGCGATTTTTGAGACTTCAAATAGTAGCGATCAGTGCTGTGCTATTTAAAGCACAGCGTATACTAAACTGGACTGCTTGCTCGCCTTATTGCAGTACTTTCTAAAATTTTATTATTTTCTTTTGGACAGTATATTGTTAGCTGTATACTGTGGAGTAATAAATGGTAATACAGTTTCACGTAGATTAGAATATATCTGAACGAAATGAGAATTAGCCTGACATCGTTTAGTTTTATCTGTTCCAAATAATAATGCGGATCTTAAGATGAAGCAAGAGTACGTTTTTCTACGCTTGTATAGCTTCCTTGCTAGTGGCATTAGAGCTAAACGAAATGAAAGAAAATGATACGAATGACATAAATGTTATTCCGATACATGTTGAATTGTATTCGTTTAGGGCTAATACTACCCGTCTAGGGAGCAGGGGCGTAGGCCCGTAAGGGGTAGGGCCCTATTAATGATACAAGGGCCCCAAAAACGTGTAAGCAAAAATTCCTGGAATGTTATCCACAATCTTCTATAGATTAATAACATATTTGAGAATAACTGCTGGGCCAACAGGGACGGCTATCAGACTTGGCATTATTGTCTATCGAGGCAGAAAATGTAGAATTGAAATCTTCAGCTATGGATGATTTGATAAATAATTTTGCGGAAAACAGGCGACAAAATTGAATCCCTGAATTGTTTATCTAACTTAGCTCCTCGGAACATTAAGTATAAATAATAACTTATAATAAATATATAATTATTTTAATTCAATTCGAGCATTTTTTTGCTTCATTTATAAAAAATACTTTAGCCATCCTTTGGCCCTCCTAACTCAATTTAATACAGGGCTCTTCTAAGGCAAGCTACGTACTGCTAGTGACGCTGATCAATGATGACCCGGTCTAAAATGACGCAAGCTTACTACGAAGATAGATTCAGTCGTCATCTTTTTGTTGCTTCAATTATTGTAGCATGCCCAGACGAGAGAGCGCATATTCCGTGCACTTGCTAGAACGGCTGATCCGCTTAGCAGAAAAGTTAACCGGGTATGGCCGAATTTGTAAGTCGTGGGCGGAAGAACAATAGAGCAGTAGCAGCGTTGATTTAATAAAAGGTACCCCTAGGGCCTAGCGGTTTCAGTGGAGTACTCCGGCAGTTGTACCAAATCCCATACCATCTCACTGTCTGTCACTGGTTATGACCGGTTCGTGTCTTACTATTTCACTTGCCTTGAATTTTGAGATAATATATACTACTTATATACGAACTAGCCATTAGTGGGATGCAAATAAAGCATTCTCACCTCTTAAAAAAATGTAAGCTGCATCAAACCTCAATACCTATTTCACAAAAACGACACAAAACGTATTAACATAATTCTTAAAGAATTTATTGACCTACTATCGCTCAAATTAAATTGCAAGCGAGATGTTTGAATAATTGAGATATTCGGTGAGTTTGGTCCGAAACAAAATTCTCGATATCTATCGGGGCAATCTGTACATGAATTCGAAATTTAATAATACGTTAAACTATGAACTAATAAAGTTAGTTATAGTCATCTAAAAATCAAAATAACTAATCAACGAATTAAACATGAAGTACGAGATTTTTTATTTAATATCATCCAGGTGTGAGATTAGAAATTATGAGTGAGATGCAAATGTCAATTAAGGCACAATATGTCAGACTTAAATTTTAAAATCTTGATTAGTTATCAGGTCAATTTCTTACAACTAATACTAAAGATATCTGTCATGGTTCATTTAATGGACGCAATGCAACACCCATCTTCTAATATAACATACAAAACAAAGTCGCTTTACACGACTTTCTGTCTGTTTATCCTCCAACTAACTCCTTATAAACCACGGAACGGAGTTTTAAGCGGTTTTCACCATCAATGAGTTATTTTTTCACTAAATGTTTGTACATATAAAAAAATCTAATTAAGTCTTGGAGTGGAAAACACTAGTTAATTATTGTTTTGAAATTTAAGCCCAATGCAACGTTGAAAAAATTAATTGAAAATGATAAAGCCATACTAGAATAAATTCTTAGTGTAAAAAATGATAAAATGTCAGAAAACAAAGTATTAATGACACGTGGCGCCTACTAATTATATAAGATATCACTGCCCATCAAAAGGACCTAGCGCGTAATACGAAAATTTTGTGCGATTATTTCCACAAAATCTGTTGTAACAATTATGAAATTAATTCTACATCAGATTTAAATTCTATACATTGGTAGTTTCGATGTGACATTTAGGCCTCTTTCAACTATTACAGTTTAAAATCAAAAGCGCCGTTTTATCCGGATATGACTTTTTACAATAAAATTAAAACAACTTCATTGGCTGGCAAGCTAAAAGAGATAAAATAATGAATACACATAATAATCTATAATATTATAAATTCTAAACATACCATGTTTGTACACTGAACCTATTAAAAAAACAAGTGGAATAGACTATAAAAACGACGGAGAACACGATGCATTTTTTTTCAGTTTCTTGTCTGTTTATTTGGGATCCATGTAAAAAGCACTGTGCCAAATTCGATGCGGTTTTTGCTGATCGACAACAAATTTTTAGAATCAAACTCTGCGTTACTTATTATGCTGGGAATCCAGTGGGAATTTTTCTGAGAATAATTTAAAATTACCAAATTAAAAAAAATCTAATCCGAATATGTTTTTTACTGATCGATAGCAAATTTAATATACTAAAATGCGTGATACTTTTTATCACGGGAATCCCGCGGAAATATTCCCGGGAGCGGTTTGAAGTTGTTCGAATGCATAAAAATTAGCCTATTCCGACACAGTTTTCACTAAAACGACAGCTTGCATTCTTTTTTAAATGCTGCGATACTTTTTGTCCCGGAAATCCCGCGGGCATTTCATGCCAAGCGGGGATAAAGTCACGGGCAAATCCTAGTATGTACTATATTTAAACTTTAAATATTACCATTTCTAAGTTGATGTTAAATTGATTAAGTGAAATAAATTATGAACACAAATTATTTGAATATTAAATACAGGCGGTTTTGTTTTAACATTTAACATGTCTTACATAAAGACTATATAATACAGATAATAAAGAAAAGATTCTGGAATATTTGAAATTTTTTCAAAGCCATTTAGTAAAATTTGAAAGTGTTAGCTCGTTAACTAGATACATGTAGTATGTAAGCCGCGCGCAAAAGGTTTGCCGATGACTACTTCCTATTATTGAATAGTATTACTTACTATGTATTTATTTTTGTATATACTTATGTAAAGTATGTACAATAATAAATTTATTGCAACAACTATTTATGTAACCTTTTTTGACAAACCTCCTGACCATCGACGCGTGACAGCATGAGGCTATCGGCAAACCTGCGCACGAGCAGAAGGTGCGCGTGCATTGGGTCCACAAAAAAACGAAGATATGGCTTACAAAATTATCAAATGTGACTTTCCTATGGAATTTTTGGAGATAGTATTATAAATCTATCTGTATCAACTAGATGGTTTAGTAATTAGTATAAGTACATATTGTACAGTAACACTTCATGTTTGATAAAGTTGCTCTAATCTAAATGTTTATTCACGTCCTATTAAATAAGAATTATTATGTTTATCTCTATATCTTTATAAATATTATGAACGCGAAAGTTTGTATGAATGGATGTATGTTGTTACTCTTTCACACAAAAACTACTGAATGGATAGCTTACACATCAGGATAACACATAGGCTATAATTTATAAAAATATAGTGTGAATTATCCAAAATATAAGGGTTTTCCATCACCACGCGGGTAAAACCGCAGGCCCAGCTAGTTGGTAATAAATTGGTTAACAATAATTGAGAAAAGAGATTCAGGCACTAAAGTGTATACTATAATCACAACCGGGATTTAACACGAGGATGTTAAACGTATGTTTACTAATTACAATCATCACCAACCATCTAATAGAAAAAGATCTAGGTCGGATGCATTTAACATAAAAATATAACAAGAAAGTATGAAATGAAATTAAATATTTCGGATACAAGTCACAAGCCATAATTAAGAACTTTTTAATTCTAAAACTAGGCAAAAAGTTTCAAAGGTATAGATGTACAAAAATAGAGGAATTCTTACCATAGTCACTATTCAAAATATTGTCAAAAATATCATATCGCTACAAAATAAATATCTGGATATCATCAACAACATGAAAAATATACCATTCACTTGTGTTAAACTTTCGAAAATATATTTGCACAATGTAATTATGACCAGCATAATTGCATTGTGCGTTTCATTAAAATGGGTACAATAGTTTTTAAAATAGTGCAGTATACTATGTCGGAAGGTTCCCAGAGTGTTTGTCTTACAAGAAAAATATCATTTTTTTCTATATTCGATTAAAAATATAAACTATTATTTATAGAGCAGTTGTATTTGACATAAGTTATTAAAAGGAATATATAAATACTGCCCAAAATATAATTTCGATATAATCATGTCAAGTGAGTTTAATTTAAGCTTGAAATGAATTCCATATATCTAGTTTCATTTGCACAAACAGTACATTTTTTAATTAAAGTGCCCAAAGTACAATTTGCAAATATCAAACTTTATGGTCAATTCAGTTTCTGCAATCAAAAAACATACTATATATCAAATGATTTCCAGCTCAACCATAAATTCTATCTAAAAATTGAAGGTAAAAAAATGAATGATATCAAAATTTAAAAACTTGAATTTAGAACTATTATTCATTGTTAATCTACATAACATTGAACTCTATGAAAATTAATCACTTGAAATGTAATTTGGAGGACTATTGACATGGCAATAACACTACCAATTCCACCAATAAAGGTAATTGAGGTTCGTAAAAGACATGCGAACTTCCGACAATGTACTACACTAAGACATGATCACAATAAGCTAAAATGATACTACGAGAATCACAATTTACAGTCTTGGAATACATTTACAAAAAAAGTCGAATTTGGCACATAACTGTCACTTCACTTAATGCCACTTATCGTCTGATAAGCACAAAAGCCCAGACTAGATCGCAGTGTTTAGTTGCACCTAAAATTAGTTCAGCCTACTTTATTGATGAGTTCATCACATATTGAGGCCAGCTCTTCATTTGCTTTCGTTTTCTGTGCTAACGTCTCTTCTAAAGAAGTTATATGCAAGTCTTTTCTCTTTATCATTGCATTCAACTTCAACACTTCTGATTCATGTGCTCGGTTCATCTTCTCAAACTCCTGATTTGCGTGATTGAGCTTTGATGTTGCGTGCTGCTTCAATAACTCATAGTTGTTCTGCATTTTTGTCAGATTCTCTTCAAATTCTGCTAGAGACTTCTTATATGCATCTTCATTAGCTTTGTAAGTCAGTATCACTTGTTTACATTTTTCATATTTTGAATTAAGATCACTAAAGGAAACTTCCATACTTGCCAAATGAGCTGTTTGTTCATCTCTCTCATTAGTCAACTTCACTCTTTCCTCTGCGTGCCGTTTTCTGTCTTGCTCTGTTTCAGAAATCAAACTGGCAATAGTTCTCTCATATTCTTCGACAACTGTTGCCATGCTCCTATTTATTTTAGACTTTTCTGCTAATTTTTCATTCAATTCATTAATTTTTCTCAGTCTCCCCTGACCTTCAGATTCTAAGGATTTCATTTGCATTTCCATTGCAGATAACCGGTCCCTTAGTTCCTCACTTTCATGTCGAAGGTTATAAACATGTATTTCTTTTTCTGCTAACAATTCTCTTAATTGAGTTAATGCCGACTCTGCTTCATGTTGCTCTTGGCTGACCATAGTCACTGATTCCTCACAAAGAGAATTATTAGCACTCATAGATAGTAATCTATCTATAACAGCCATGGCAGGAGATGTGAATGTAAGAGAGCGTCTATTAGATCTTGTTGGTGTTATAGATTTTCTGGGCAATGGAACAGGGTTTACTGCAGGTGTAACAACCATCATCGGCTTGGAAATAGACATATTTTGGTCATCATTACCCATTTCTGGCAATGTTTTCATTTGTAAATCATTAGTAGTGTTTGCTACATGTGCTGTTAATGAACTAGGTTGTATAGGAGTATTATCCATTGTAGTCTTAGAAAGATTACTTGGAATACTCTGTCGTTTTTGTATTTTACTTAAAGCAGCAAAAACTCCATCAGATGAAATTCGTTTTGCAAACAAGGGATCAAACTTTAGGAATAAACTTTCTTTACCACTATCAGTAACTACATTAGTAGATTTCTGATTTATAAGAAATTCAAAGGTCTCTGCATCAATAAATAGCTCTCTGGTTTCTGCATCTTCTTGCCCCTGAGGCGTTAAATTGGGTATTTGCATCATATTTACATTGCCTTCATCAAAATTTAAAATTTTCACATCATTATCATCTGCCTCAAGGAAAGGACCTTCTTCTGTGTCTTCGTCTTCTGTATGAATTTCACGCGCTGTCACATCTTTATCGTCAGTTTCTTTTGACGAGCAAGTAGCAGTGCTTGAATTTGCAAGAGATTCTTTTTCCATTAGTTCAGTATCCATTTTATCTGTAGGCGTTTTCGGTTCTGGTAAATTTATAGTGTAATTTGTATCTGTATCAACCACACACTTATTAGGGGAAGAGGCAATGTTAATTTTATTTTCAAAGAAATTATTGATGTCTGTCAGAGGTGGTGTGGATTCTCGTATTTTTGTTTTAGTAGCAAAGGGGTTAAAATTTATATCATCTATCTCTGGGAGATTGAAAACGTTCTTTGATTTAATACTCTCATTAGATGATGTGCCTGCCGAGTAGTATGTAGAATGCTCAGAAGATGAAGTTTTATTATCTGTAAAGGATTCTGTAGATTTTTCTTTAAAATTACCTTGCTCATCAAAATCTGTTTCAATGTTTACCACTTCTAAATTCTTTGCAGTATCAAAACCTGCAGCCCCTAAATTTTCCTTTGCCAAGCAATTATTATCAGGAGATCCAAGAATGTTTCTTTCAGGTTTGTTAGTAGTCATACTAAATACAGACTTTTCAAATTTGGTATCTGTGGTTATAGTAACATCTGAAATGCTTTGTAGTGGTTCTGTAACTCTTTTGGTATTATTGAGAGAATCATTCAACTTTCTCTTATTCACAGGTCTCTTTCTTTCTGGTTCAGATAATCGCCTGTTCTTATTAACTTCGTTTTTTGGAATCATATTTTCTTCTAGTGACATATCAGGCAGTTCAGGAACTTTGTTAGGCAATTCTACTGTAGGTGATTGTCTAATTTTTGCTTTTGTTGAAAATGGATCACTTATATCTTCAAAATTGAAATTATAGCCTTTAGAAGCAATCGGCGGTGAATCGAGAGATGAAACATGAGTATTGCTTTTAGTTGTAAGATGTTCTAAAGTTTCCTTTGGCATATTTTCAGAATCTATATCCACATTAGCCACAACTGATACATAAGGACTATTATTTCCTGATACTATAATTTCTTCATCAATGCTATTTGAATGTTTATCAAGGGGTTCCTGTTCAATATTTGATTTAAGTGTAAGTTGATTTGAAACAATATCTAATACATCATTGTTAGTAACTGGGTTTGTATTAGTAGTAACTATATTTTCATTATCTTGTACCTTAAAAGGAATATATTTGACTATATCTTTTTCTGTGTCATCTATTTTTAGTTCATTCAATACTAATCTAGATATAGTCTCAGTTTCTGTATTCAAATTACTTGTTTGTTCTACCTTTTTCTCTACTATCATGTCTTGTTTCATATGCATATTTGACTCAATTTTAACAGGCTCTACAGAATATTTGTTATTATCTTGATGTAGATCTTCTACATTCAATTGGTTTTCAGTTAAAACATTTACTGAAGAAACATCAATCTGTATATTTCCAAAAGTTTCATTTTGGTTTTCCAAGTCCAATTGTGTTGATTGTGAAGTATTATTTACAGAAATAACATTTTCTAGTGTGTCACTCTGTTTAACTATTTCTGTACAGATAAGTTTACTGTTTTTGTTTAAACTGACATTGCCTTGTGTCTCAATTTCTTGTTTTATATTTACTTGTTCATGCTTTGTAATTGAATGAGTAATCATTGTGTCACATGATTCAATCTTATTTTCTGAGTTCTTATCATGTATTAGGTACCTATTGTTTAATATTTCATTGGGATTTTCCTGAGAGTTGTAGGATAAAACTTCTGCTTGTTGATCATCCCCAACAGTAGATTGATGATTTGATTTATCACTAACTTTAATGCCTCCCTCAATACAATGGCTTGCTTTAGAATTCATTTCATTTAAATTATTTTTTATTATAGCAGATGCATTTATGGTAAGATTATTATGTTCATTAGAATCCGTTAAATAAGCTTTAGTGCCTACAGAGTTATTAAAAATATTAATATCTTCACCTAAAGATAACTGATCTACTAAAATCAAAGGCTTATCCTCATGTTTAGTATCAGCTTGTTTTTTTCTAATAGGAGAAGAAATAAGTTGAGTCTGATCTAAAATTTCGTCATTTGTAACCATGTCTGCATTTTGTAAATTTAGTGTGGTAGTGTGATTTAGAATATCAGGCAAAGTTTCAGGTCCTATAACACTCTCACAGTTATTCATTGTTACATTTTGGTTTTCTGTAATTGACTGCTTATTTATTTTTATTAAAGACTCTGATTCTAACTCTTTTGTGTCTTGCTCACTACCATCACAATCTGATTTCAATAAATAATCTACATCATTCAAAATTTGTGATAGATTTGATTGGTTATCAATCTCTAAAGATGTATCAAGCTTCAAATTTTCAGTATTAGTATCTTCATTCATAATTGGCTTATTTGGAGCAGCAACATTTACACCATCTGGGCAGACTGAGAAAATTTTAGCATAATCTTCTACATCACTAGTAAAATATTTATGTTGGATTTTTGTGTTATTAAGTATGGAAGTCAGTGATTTGTCAAATTCTTCGTCATCTGGAAGTGGAATATCGGCTGGCACTTCAATTACAGGATTAACTACAACCTCATTACAAGTGATTGGATGTAAAATATTATCTGTTGCAGATTTAAGCGGAAAAGTAACAGATTCAGCAAGTTTGTCCATATTCATATTATCACTTTTTACATTAAGTTCAAGGGAATCTAATTCATAGGTAGTTACTAAGCTATCAGGATTGCTATCTGGAACTGTTTGTGATACTATATCTTCAATTTTCATACAGGACTTAATTATTTCCTTAGATTCTTTAACTATTGTAAGTTTCGCAAAATCTGAGGGCTCAATAGTGACAACATTATCAATAACTTCTGGATTTTCAGTAGAGTTGACTTCAATGGAGTCTAATGATACTTCTGTTGGAGCAATGCCCTCATTCTGTGCATGAATTGTATGTATTATGTTGTCTGAAGTACTTAAATGGCTTCCTCCTAAAACATCAATGTTTCTAGGTGTAATATTAATTGATTGTCCCAGTTTATTTTCCTCAGACAATGTTACATCTAATGGAACATTATTTACTTCTGTAATCATTCCATCATTTAAATTAAATTTCTTAGATTCCTCCAATACACTATGTACACTCAAATTCTCATTATTTACAGGTACAGTTATATTTAACATTACCTTACTGGCTTCTTTAACTAGATGCTCCATAGTAACATTATAATTGGATACTCCAGTCTCTTTATTTATACTATTATATTGATCTTCACCCATTTCTTTTGCAAGTGACAGACTTTTTGTAAAAGTAGTTTCACAATCAACAAATTCTCCATCTGATTCTCCTTGATCATTTTTAATTTCTAAACCCTGTGTCATTGTTTTAGATAGTTGAGAATCATTGCATGATATATCCATATATTCAACTGTAGAATTGAAATTTTTATCAATATCAGTTTTGGACTTCTCCAAAAATGGCTTACTTTGATGCAAAATAGTTTATGTATAGGAATTTTTTCATGATTAAGAAAAACTGTTGTTTCATCTTTCCACTGGAGTTCTTTTTCTATTTCATCATTAAAGACTATACTGTCTTTTAATGGGCTACTTTTTCTTGAGCCATCTTCTTTTTTTCTATGAGCTGAAATAGGGGTAGACATGGCAACTTTGTTATTGTCAAGATTTTTTAAAGTTGCAGTAGTAACATTACCTGAATTTACTTCTGGGCTTTCAAGAGTTTTACTTTCATCTTCAGCAGGAGGTATGGGACTTGTTGATGTTCGGAACATGTTAAAAACACTTTTCAAACCACGCATTATAGGAGAGCCACCATCTTTTATTGGTGTGGTCGCTTCTGGTGTGTGAACTGTTGATGATGAAGAACTTGGCAAGGACAGATGCTCAGTGTCAATACTAGTCATGATTTCTGTATTATCAGCTGAGGGTTTTGTATCTAATTGATGAACCATTAAAGCATTTTTATTTCCATCAAAAAATTTATCTTTAGGTAATGATTGTAGTGGTAAGCTTTTAATTTTATTTAGATTATCATTTTTACTCAATGTTGAATTATATGAACGTGTTAAATTTTCCTCATTCCCTACACTATTCAGGGAATCATCGGTATCTACATTTTTGTTGTCAATGCAATGTGTGTAACTCTTAGACATTGGTGAAGCAGCAGGTGTGATTGAATACCTCAATTTCATGTTAAGTTCTGATACATCCAACTCCTCATAGCCCTTTTCCGTACACTGCAACACATTATTACGGTGAAAACTATTTTCTTTGTTATCAAAGTCACTATCTATACTGTCTAAGTCCATAGGCTCAACATTGTGAGCCATTTCACTGTCACTGGCACTTCAGTATTTATGTATTGAGTTCAGGAATCTGTCTGTTTAGAGTAAAATAAACAAAATAAAAATAAATTCACTTAGTTTACAAATAAACGGTGTTAGCTAATTTTACTAAGATCTCTACAGCGTATTATTAAAACACCGAGTTATGTGAACTTATGTGTGTCACATGAAAACAAAAATGTCGGTGTACTGAAAGCGCAACTCACTATGAAAGATCTATTTTTATCCTTTTTGTGGTGCGCTCCTCGTTCGTTTTATGTAACGCACACCCGAGGGACTCTTGCCAAAAAGCACGGCGCACAAAATGTATACCTACACTAATAAAACAGAAACACCGCGTCGCACGCGAAAGATCGTTTGAAATCCGGTAATTTTTTTATATTTAAACTGCCAACCAGTGTGGCCAACCCCAAAAAACTAAAAAACAAGAGCTCGCCAATAAAAAAACAAAACAAAACAGTAGGCAAAGTAAAAAAGGCAGATTTCATATGATTTTCGTCATATAATTAAAGCAATATCCAATATTAATAACAATGACCAGCTTCTTAGTTACTCACATACATCACAACATAATAATATGTAGTTTTAAAAAACATAAATCAAAGTAAAATTATTTCCACTTTCATTCTCAATTTCCTCATCTTCAGTATCTTCATACTCATTCATTTCTTTTTTAAATTATACACATTTTTATTACATTTCTTCATGTGTCTTTCTGTGGCTTCAGATGAGTAGCTATCGGATATTTCGGATTTAGTAAGTAATACTCGTAATACCTTTTTTTACATACTAGTTATCAAAAAAATTTGCATAGTGTAATAAGTGCCACTGAACGCTAATTGAAACAGTAAAATTTAAGAATGAAACAGAAAACAGGGACATCAATATGAAAACAGCAAATCTACTGTTAAAACAGTAGGGTTGGTAACACTGCTGTCAACTGACATTTCTGTAAAGTGTGATATACACTATTCAGTAATCACACCATAACCGTTTATAACCGTTACCCAAAACGCTGTAATGTTATTATGTAAAATATTTATTAATTTTATGCATGGAAATAAAATATTATACTAATTTGGGATTAAATAGTTAAGAGGATAACTTATTTCGTTACATATTACTAAACAATTTCTTATATAAAATTGGGTGTTCAAATACGACCTTGTCATCAAACTATTATATTTTTATGATAAAAATAATTCAAATTATTCTTTATACAATAACTAATACGATGTTTGACCCGTTAAAATAATGTCATCATATACTCGCTATTCAAAAAAAAAATGTGTGAGCTTGCTACGTTCTATACTAAGATAAAAAATCGCTAACTCGATTTCATTGGCAAATACCATACCATGCATTATATTGAAAACCACAGCTGTTTAATGAGACGTGTTTTTTCAACATGCAACAAGAATCGAATCTCAAGATCAAAAAATTACAATTCGCTGAAGTTTTGCCTTGAAAATCATTTTAATACTTGAATATTCACGGATTCATTATATACATATATACAGATTGGCTAGAAACACAAGAAAAAGATTTTCATTGTTTAAAAACTTTTTGTACATTATTTACGCAGAGTTTAATTGCCATTTAATATATACTTTTAAATGCTTTATTTTTAATTTTTTACCATTTTAATACACCAGTATGAAGCGAACATACACACAATATAGTTTTCTGTCAAATTTTATTAATAGTAATTAAGTCGCTTTTGAAAAAATGTCTCTTTCTTATTTCATCTTTTTTAATCGGTTCGTTTAAATTATTCATATTAAAATACAATATTAATAATTTTGGCACAAGTCCACTTGTAATTTAAAATATTTAATGGTAGATATTTGGCATTGGCAGTGGCAGTTGGCATTCGAATAGAGCAGACTTACAATTTCATATAAATTAAATAAATAATTTTAATGGGGTTATGTCAAAGTAGAATAACACAAGATAGAAATGTTACTAGTAAATTAGAAAAAAAAGTTTCTGTATCAAGACATTTATGCCAGATTCTACTTAGTAATCATTTATTATCTATTTTAATTCTCAAACTTTAAATTATCCCCGTGAAGGAGTCGCAACGATGGTCGCCATTTATTACGTCAATACTTAGTACAATGACAATATACAGTTGGTGCTTCCGTTCATAAAATTTAAACTCGCTTGTTTATGTTAAAAAATTCTTTAGTTAATATAAAAAAGTTTTTTGATTTAGTTATTAGATTGAAAATCCGCTAATATAAATAAATATAAAAAGTAAAGTAAATTTTCTCTTTATATAGCTAAGTCTAATATATTATTTCCAAGTGGGTCAAGTGCCGTATTGCATAATTATTGTTAAATAATTTTATGGTTATTTATCTGTAAGCAGTTATTTTGAACGCACATCACGAATTAGTTTAATGTAAAGTAGCAGTAGAGTTCGCTACAAAAGCCGACATAGAAATCATAGTCCATTTTTTAAAATTATATTAATGAAATGTTAAGGTCGCTTGCATAACGATCGTCTTTAAATAAAATTAGTTAATCATATTTAATTGCCTAAATACGTTTTACACAAAAGGTATTGACAGTCCTATAAACATATTGAGCGACAAATTTTTCGTTGTGCAAGAAGCTAATCGTATTTAAAGGTGTTAAATACGTTTAATGTTTATTAAATAAATTTAAGAAACGTTATGCAAGCGGCGCTAAGCCCATATAAACAAGTAGTCACAGAGTACTTTTGTATACTGGGAAAGTAGCGCAGTTGCATCGTAAGCTACAACTGAAGCCATTCAACACAGTTCTTCTGACAACTCGAAAGGGGTCAAATCTACTCAACAATTATTAATATCTTAGAACTGTTGTTACTTGTAACTTTACACATTATTAGAAAATAAAACTGCACAGCACAACGTCTCTTTTCAGTTCCCGCTAAAAGTCCTTTTTGTGAAATGTATAGTCAAATGTGGCCTTTTGAGTTGTCACAAGAACTCCGTTGAATGGCACTAGCTGATTACCTACAGTTCAGCTGTGCTACATAGGCTTAAGAAAATGAAGAAAATATTGTAAACTAAGATTTGGCTTAAAGGCCTAGCTGCCAAGCCATAATCCTGAATAAATAACGAAAAAGTCCTTTTGGTGTAAAACTAGCCTAAAAAACAAAAATTTTCGAAGCATGTTGACTGACAAAATTCACAAAAAACATAAAATTAATTCTATTATAGTATACTTTACGTTTTAATATTTCATTATTATTTTTCGCTAAAAAAAGAATTAATTTTTTTACATGTCGTAAAACTTATAAAAATTGTTTTTATGTGATAGACTTAGAATGAAATGTATAATTAATTATAGTCTTAGCAAATTGTTCTTCGTAAACTTCAAATTATTAAAAATTAAAATTATGAAATAATATTTTTGTTGGGCTTTATTGTTATTTTTTTTAGAACTTTCAGAACGTGTTTCAGAAAATTATATATGATACTAGAAATAGAAAAGAAATGTCATGGGATGTATAACTTGGCTTTTACTTTCACAAATGTAAGTATCAAGATATCAACATATCAGGATTCAATATTTCAATTTTTCTACATAACCTTTTAATTTATTTTTGATCCGTAATTTAATTATTGTCACATTGGCAAACAAATTTTTATGGTATTGTGGGCGTGATGTTATTTTTGCTTTTTGGCTCGTCTCGGTACGATGCGTTAATAGTTGCAAAACTGGATTGCCGGCACTTCGCATCACACTTCGCATGCCCCTTCCAAGTTGAAATTTTAAATTCCGCCGTACAGAGAGTATAATCTGTACTTAGTCAGTAATCAGAACTTATCATTAGTGTTTAAATCTATCTCCTACGAAGTGCGCGTGTGGCTTGTTCGTATTTTTCATTGCACTGTAATTAATATGGCAATGAAAAAGTAATTTATTTATATTGTAAAACAGTGGTCTTTATTAATATTTATCAAGTTTTATATAGGTTAGCATTGTGTACTTGTTGCATTGATATATATCAATGACTTGTTGTGACAGTTTAAGTCTTTAAAAACTTTCATTAGTCTCCTCATACTTAATAATAGTTTCTCATTTATTATTATTTCATTGACATGTTGTATAATTTTGAAACTGTTTATAATAACTAATTTTAGACATAAGTGTTTTATTTTCGAATAATTGGTAATGAGCTGAATTTAATGCTTTTTCTGGGTTTAAGTTTTTTAAATATGACTTTAGATATTATATGAATTAAAATGTTTAGTGTGACTTCACTCACTTGTACTTGCTATATATAATTGACATTTGTCATTTTTCCAATAAGGTCAAAGTCATGGCCAATTACTTGTAATTGTGTGACCAATCTTTTGGTTTAGAGATCTAACATTTGAAATACCTAATTGACTAGAACACAATGCATCTATTTTGCTTTTTACAAGGTAATATTAGTTTTGTTATAATAATCACAAAATAATAGGCCAGATTTGACAATTCTCATTACAACATGTTTAGGGATTGAAACCTCTAAATTTTTAACTAAGTTAACTGATTAACACAAGCCATCTATTAAAAAAAGAAATTAGTGATTGTTTGATTTTTTAAAGTTAATTATTTTTGTATCACACACAATTGATATGCATCGTGAATGTTTATTCTTACATTCTATTTCATACATTTCTGCAAGCTTATCATGCATCATAATTAATTTATTGAAATTTTTATGCTTTCACATGAATAATATCAATAGTATTGTTACAGTATAAATACACAAATCATTTAAGATTATAGAATAAATATGTATTTAGCTGTTTTTCTGAATAAAATTGAGTTAATGCTGAAATGCAACAGCCTTTGGTAGCAACAATAAAATTAAAAATAAGACTCCTTAGAAATAACTGTTTTTGAGTTTTGGTCCTAGATTAATAAAACACCACAGAATTAATAAAATTTTCATGTTATGTCATTATTATAAATAGATCTATGTTACTGGCTTTCAGTTTTGTTGATTTCATTCATAGTTACATTATATTGAAATCTTAAGTTTCAAAACAGGCCTTTTATTTTGTGATACATACATACACAAAATTAACTTAGGTAGGAAATACATAATTGTCTTTATCTCCAAATTTATATTTATTTATTTATACATACTGATTACCAAAGCTAATCCATTTTTTTTGAGATTCTTTCATCATGATAATCCCCTCTCTATAATAATTGCATGTAACTTTGAGTTTACTTTATTAAAATTATTTGGTAATGATCTATACTCAATGGGAATATATGACCACAGATTGTTATATAGTTAATATCAATTGGTACTATATACAATTAATATTTTATTTAATTTATTTGACATACATATTAAGTCATGAATACTAGTGGTGGTGATGGTAGTAGTGGTAATTCTGTACACCTTTTCTTTCTAAATTTCAACTACACCAAATAACACCCTTGCCTATATGTAATATGCTTAATAAGGGAGAATAAGTTTTCATTTAAGATATTAATAATGTCAAGGTGGCTAAGTTTGTATACCTCTCATTACTTAACCTGTTTTAAATGGAATTTAATGACAATTACAATTGAAGACATGAGTGGATGAAGGTGATAAGTCGCATAATTACAATTCTGAGTAAATTGAGACAAAAGTTTTACTTTTATTTGAAACTGAACTGAACTTAACACCTTTAGCAAAGTTTTATTTCTTAAATATGCCTTATATCTATGGTCTAAGGTCTGTAGTCATTTGGTATCGATTTATAACATTCATCTACGCAAAAAAAGCAAAAAAACGAATATGCGACATATCTCCTTCATTCACTCACGTGTTCAATTATAACATAGAAAACAATATCTTAGATTAACTGACCGTCATTTGTTTTCAAACACCGAAATAACGATAGGTGTATGAAGTTCTCCTACTGAAGAGCTTCGCCACTTAGACTGTGTAGTTTTTATTTTTTACAGCATGAAATATGGAAATTGAGCCTGTGGTCACAGTGAAACTATTATTTTTTGCTCACTCCAAAGAATTGGCTGGTACAAGAGAAGCGACCATCCAACTCCCAAAAAAGATTAGCTATAAACAGCTGCTAAATATCATTACAGAGAATTACAATTTAGAGAAAATAAAGAATAATATTCTACTAGCAAAGAATGAAGAGGTTTGTGAAGATTGTGTTGATATAGAAATTAAAGAAAAGGATAGTATTGCTGTGATTCCACCATTGAGTGGTGGTTAATATACTTAGGATACATATATAGATAGTTTAAGGGAAGTAATATTTTACAGGCAGCTGTTTCAAGGTGAGTAATATAAATATATATTAACACAGAAGGGCTTTGATAATATGGACTCCTGTTGGTCGTTGTTCATAGGCGATAGCCTTAATATTACTTGTGGAAATAACAAATTAGACAACCACAATGTTGACGGAGCTTTTGTAATGAGTATTACAGACTTAATTTTTTTTACATTATCTATTTACATATTCATTTCTGTCTTGTTTGTTGTACCACTTATCTTTACGTACGTACTTTTGATAATTAATGAGAGAAATGAAGGTTGAACATGTTGTTCATTATAAGTACAATATTGCAGACAATGATCCAGAAGCTTGACAAACTGCATGTGCCCTTATTTTTGTCTATCAAGATTATCGAAGCTCTTCTGCACTACACTAGTTATGGTCACTCTTTTTCATTATAAATTCACCTGCATATCCAGTGGAAACTATTCAGTATTTTGGAATCTTAAATATCCTTCTGTCTTCCCCATTATAAAAATTATATATATCTAGAATTCATAATAGTTGGTTTGTTACCAAAGCCTTAAAGGCTATCTGAAATGCCTCTCTACAAAGATACGACCTCGACGTCCCACTTATTTATATTTTTAGTTTCATTCTAAAATTGTATTTAATTTTTTAAGCAGAAGTAAAAATGGATTATTTAAAACTGTCAGTGGACAAGTTGTCAGTTGATGCAGTCAGCGACCTTGTGACAGATGACAGTTGCGGAGCAGTCTCAATATTTGTTGGAACTACAAGGGATAACTTTGAAGGAAAAAGGTAAGTTATAAAGTTAATTTGCTCTAGGATTAGTGTTGGTCCAACGGACTAATATTTGGACCTTGTTTCAATTTTTAGGACTTACATTAAAATCTGTGATATTTTTTTCCTTTTATTAAATATTATTTACGTTTTGTTTTCCTTGTTTTGTGGCCGGTTCACTTGCCTTACCACCAGTAGAAATTTGACATTACATGTCAAAGCTTATAACAATTTTTAACTGATATCAAAGCAAATTAATAGGTATTTTGATTTTTTATTATTGAAAAGATAAAGGAATTGGCTATTCAACATGTTTGTTTTAATTATGTATCTATGATTGTCTTAGAAATAAACCCTGTTTTCTTGTCTATTTTTAATTTTTCTTGACTGAAAAAAGAGCATAATCTTTTATTTAACATAACTATAATAAATATAACATAACTTATGGTATTGTATTCTACATAGACTTCTTTATGACTATAAGTTGAATACTGAGCCTGGATCATTGAAATCAATGTATAAGGTTCTGAGAAGGCGGGCTATAATACCTCACTGAATAACCATTTTGATCCATAGTCAGTTATGTTATTTATTTAATTGGTAATCTATAATATTTTTTATTTATTCACACTGCACATATATACATAAAACATGCATGAATCAATAGCCTTTGAATGTATGACATTGACGAAAAAAAACAAGGTTAATTTTCTAAAGAGTCATACTTACTATGTAAGTGTATAATATAACTTCATATACATACAAAGCTTTGTAAATATAAGATATTCTTACGAATTTCGCATACAACCTGTATAAATAAGAAATATGAAAAATGTATTTGTATGAAATGCAACATTTGTGAATAAGTATATTCAAAAATAAAAGATGTTTGTTTCAAAATCGAATGCAACCTGTTTTAATAAGAAACTTGGGGGGCATTGTTAAAGGGCTGCCAACCTTACTATATTATATAGTATGGAATGTATTATTTTTATAACTAATTCAACTGTCGCGCTTTTTGTTATTGTTCGTATATAATTATAATTATTTTAAAAATAATAGATTTTTGCTGACCAAAGCATAAAATCGTAATATATACACGTGGAGAATGCAATAATGAAATAAATAAATTATATAATGAATATTTTGAAGAAAGGTCATGTGAAAAACACTTTAAATAAGTGTGAATGTATGTATGTATGAAGAGATTAATGAAAGTTGACGGGGAAAAAGTGTTTGTCAGGATCTTAGCAAGTAGAAATCTATCGTCTCTTCCTACCCCTGCACCAATGGGATATAGGGGTGACAATAGGTATGTATGTATAATGAATAATAAGAAATAAATGTGTACTCTTTTTTCACCTAGATTCTCAAAAGTACTATATTTTAATAGATTAAAAACAAAATACTATATTGTCCTCAAAAAGGTGGCAACCCCACACTGTTCATACATAGTTTTTTAAATTGTCTTTTAAAATCATAAGGATGTTATAATACAAAACTAATATACATACATGAGGGCTCCTCCGGGCTCGATTCCTGGCATGGTAAATTTTGTAAACGAACTTTCGGTTATTTACTACGGTCTGTGTGCCTGGGATTGGCCACAGAGTGGTCCGTTGTATATTACTCATAAAGCGTAACTTAGCTTGAGGATATAATGTGTGTGTTTGTGGGTTGATCACTTATATTGAAGTGATAACTTCTTATGGGAGGATAAACCACTTCGTTACGTAACGCGTTACGGCGCCAGTCTGTTTAGCTTCCCTTTCTGTTACACAAGTTATAACTTCTGTCGAGCGTTCCGAGACGCACATGTCTTTTATTTATTGTTGATATTTTATACAATTGTAGTGGGGTTATTTATTTGGGATTAATCAACCGTGCGGTTTAAGTGTTTTATATTAATCATCGTTGAAATTCGTTCACAAAAATCGATTCTAGTAATTGATAACTTATTTTATTTATAATCTTATATTTAAGATTTCTATTTTTTATAATAATAAAAAGTTTTCTTAAGATATATCTCAACACACACTCACTACATTTCTGTGGGCCATAAAGTCACTCGTCTCTTTTTAATAGATGTGTCTCTGCATATACTAGATAGATGCTACTAATCCTACCTCTGTTAAACAAGACCTATTGTGTAGTTTTGAAAGTATAAATGCTTTTCAGGGTTCTATAACTAAATATTTATGAATATTCAAATTTCAAAACAATCAAATTCAAATGTTTTTATTCAAAATAAGTTCCACTGGAGAACACTTTTTGAAGGTCATACATGTAGGTTAAAATTTTAATTTTACTTCCTAGTCTATGTACACCGCTTCGCAACGTGTTATTGCTGTTAAGGAGAAGAAGCGGCAAGAAACTCCCCAGCAACACGTCTAGCTAAAATTGTATTTCTTTATTTGTAATTCTTAATTGTATTTCTTATTCTATTTATATCTCAAGTTCTCTTTTTAATAAGTTTTATACAGAAGCATGTTACAGAAAGACTTTTGAAGAATTAATGGAGTTGTAGCAAACAGTGGATATTCACAGAGACACAATAAAAGTAAAGAGAAATATTGCTTTAGTTTTAATAAAGAACATGACGTACTACATTTTTTAAATTTATTTTGCTGTTTATTTTGCTTAATCTTCAGCTATCAGACAACGCCAAATTTGGACCCTGATAATATATATATTTTTAAAGCGTTTTTATGTAGCTGTAATCAGGTTAGAAAGTAATGAAAAAGCTACATTCGAGTATTAAGGGCAGTGAAAGTAGTTAATATAAAGAATCATAAATTGCAAAGTCATTATATAAAAAAAATACAGTCAATTAGTTCTTTTAACGTGGCTTTGGGTACTTCTATTAAGTATATTAGCTATTATTGCTAGTACATTTTAAAGTAAATAATGTATGCGTTTATCTCAAGTCTTGTAGAACATAATGGCGCATTGAATTATTTCATATCATTATTCAAATGTTGTACCTCCTGTTTTAGATGAACCACTAGTATTCATTACCTTCAAGGTAAACTCTAACGAAAGTTTTAGATAACTCCCTAAATAGAGTTTGTTATCTGACTTGCACATTACCACAGTTTTTAATATATTATAAATATTATTTATTTGATAAAATTTACTTACGAGAAATCTGTATTACAAAAATCTCAACACCGTAATTACGAATGTTTATTTTTTTTGATTCAGACAATGTAAGGATCTCGGTTTTTCTCCAGAATTCATCTTTATTTTTTTATACATATAAATGCCTAAAACCAAAATCAAATCTTTGTAAAACATTCGTAATATTAGTGTTAAGATTCGCGGAATGCATACATACATAACTTCACGCCAGGTCCCTTGCGGGGTAGGCACGAACAACAGAGCGCCATACAGGCTTATTCTTACACACATTCGCGGAATACAGACTTCTCGTAAATAAATTCTGTCAATTTATATCTTCAAAAATGTCATATAGATACTGCAGTGTTTAGGGAGGCCCATTAAAACAATGTCTCAAGCGACGATATCCACCAATGATATTATAAGATTATTTTTATATAATATCATTGATATCCACTAGAAATTATGAATGGCTTGTCAGCCTGTTTGCCATGTTTATCATATAAAAAAATAAGCCGATCCAACGTAGTATGAAAAACGAATGGTAGTATTGTCTTTAATAAAAAAAAATTACTCTACTATAGATATTAAAATATTATGTCACTTCAATAAATCAAAAGAAGCAGATGCTTCCCAGCTATCTTATCTTGTTTGACGACGTATTTCCAAGCTCAGTTATCTTGAGTTGTTACAGTAAACATTCTAAAATTTTAATGAGTAATTGTCATATGGGTTTAGTTAAAACTTATACATACATATAACTTATAACAAACATTATTTGTAAACAATTTTAATTTTACTGTGTTCTATGTTGACGTTGAACATGCGAAAGTGTCTTTTGTATATTTAAGAACTAAGATAGTTGCTTTATTTTACTTACATAAAAACTTAATTCGGTTTTTTAAATATGATATAATTGCATATCAAAATAACAAACAAACAAAGTCTATAGTCTAGACCAGTGTTTTTCAACCTTTTTAATGACACGACCCCTTTAGTATGAAGAAATATTTCGCGACACCCCTCGTTGTTGTTTTTTATGTATTTTATTTCGTGACAAATATTCAATAACATATTTATTCATTTTCATAATTAGGCGTCGACTAAATACATAATTAACTACGTAAAACACATTTTTTTATATCGAATGCGTCGCCAATAGATAACGCAATTTACGCGTCCGATGCCGGCCGCCCCGGTCCCGCCCCGCATAAATGAGAAAGCGTTGCTATCGCGTAGCTCTTCGTGTATCTAAAGCAGAAAAACCTAATACTATTGCCAAAAGTTTGATTTTACCAGCGATTTAGATATAGCAGAGATTATATTTGGCAAACAAGTGGTCGAAAAGCTTAAAAGTATACCTCTGTCTGGCAGTACTATTCAACGCAGGATAAGCGGTATGGCAACTGATGTTCGTGATCAAGTCATAGAAAAATAAAAGAAAGTACTTCCGTCCTTGCAATTTGATGAATCTACGGATATTGCAGACTTTACTGCAATAGCTTTCCCAACCTTTTGCAACTCCGCTATAGAAGCTTCGCGACCCCCCGTAGAAAGGTTGAAAAACACTGGTCTAGACAACTGCTTAGCCATAAAGGTGAGTTGAAGCCAACCTGATTTCAAGTAATACAATAAACGACATGTTGTTTATGACAGCGATAATATTGTTAGTGAATTTAAAAACGCGATTGCAGCGCCACATTTTTTGCTAATCTAGAGAAATTATTTCATTTATCGAGATAAAATGTTATGCTAAATGTTTACTCTAGTTATAAGCCAGCACTATGCCATGTTACGTTCATACACGTTCAGTAGTTTCCGAAAAAGATGCGATCGCAGCGCCATCTTTTTCGCTAGTTTCGTCTATCTCACGGAAACTTCGTCATTCATCGGGATAAAAGTTATCCTAAGTTACGCCTCGTCGTATATTATAAGCTAGTGATGTTCTATGTGGAGTTTTCACGTGATCCAACAGATAGGCAAACAATTCTAAAATTGTATTTTCTGGACCTGTTGGTCCGAATTATTTTTTGGCATTTTTAAATCCCAAAAAATTATATACAAACTTGAACCATTTAGAACAGTATACTCGTAGATATGGGCATACGAACAGACTTACCACTTTTAGTGTACATCATCGCTTATAACATATTAATTGCGTCATAAATGTACGTAGTAATTACACTGCTTATCAGTGCGCGGGGTGAGAATTCTACTAGAGTAAGTCGCTTGAAAAACATATCATCATAGAATTTCGAGCACGGGCGACCACTAGTGATGGACAATTTATAACTGAAATACGTAATGTTAATGTATGTTTGGAATCACGTTTTAGCTCTGATGACTTATGGTTAACGTGGTCGTGTGTCAGGTTCGTCTGCGCAGTAACCCGAGTTGGATATATCCCAAAGGGGCCGTCTATAAATAAACATGTCGTATTTGTTAATCATTTGAAACCTATGAATGAATTGCATTACGTTATTTAAATATAATATTGATCGCTATCTAACTGTTATTGCTGTCACTACGTCAAGGCACGTTTTTCGCAATTTCGTATAGTTCAAAATTGGGCCCTGGAACCCATAAAAAATAATAATTTTGTATATGTGAGCAATGTGTTTACTATTGTTACGAGTTGCGGGACTCGAATTAAAATGCCGTTGGAATTGTTGTAGAGTTTATTAGAATTATACGAACACGTATAACACAGGTATAAATATAACCCAACACAACAAACCCAAACGTAATGCAGAAGGTCGTAATTCAATTAAACGCGCAAAGTCCTTCACTATGGTTCCCGATTGTAGTACACAAGTCTCGCATCGATCATGGTTTTCGTTCGACTGGTTCCCCTCCATCATGTCTTTGTTTTAT
Source organism: Dendrolimus punctatus (assembly GCA_012273795.1). NCBI lineage: Eukaryota > Metazoa > Arthropoda > Insecta > Lepidoptera > Lasiocampidae > Dendrolimus > Dendrolimus punctatus. The sequence goes on from CM022545.1 coordinate 3,439,561, forward strand.
ACTGCACAAATGCAATATGTCCACCCGGTAACGTGGACCGAATTTCCTAGAATCAGCTTTTACTATAAAATCCGTAACACCGGGCTAATGATTACAATACAACAATGAGCCGTATGCCAATAAGGAAACAAAAGAAGATGACCATAAAATAATTTCAATGTTATTAGTTCAAATGCCAACGGGTAATAATAATTGTGATTTGTTTTAAATATGCAGGTAGATTTTCGGCGCCTAGGTTGTAACAGTATTTATCTATATAAATCTTTATTTGCCCTTTAAATTCAACGGGGTTATCAAATCGATGCTCCTAAGCAATAAGTCGGTAATTATAAAACAAAAGCATTACAAATCCGCTGCTACTCTTTAAACGGAGACTGGTGCCTGGCCACTAATGCCGGAACACAACTCCGGGTTGTCATGACGGCATACTTTACACCAGGGAATGGTAGCCAATCCAGGCTGGCAAATACCCTATCACCTGGCTGTAGGGTGTTTTGTCGCCAATTACGAATACATATTATTATTATTGATATTGTTACGAGCAACAGGACTCAAATTAAAATGCTATTTATAATTAAAACTATATAAACACGTATAACACAGGTACAAAATTATAACTGGACACAACCACTACAAACTGCACGATCCAATAACACGCGCAAAGTCCGTCACTATATCGCTTATCGAATGTAATATTTATACTACATACATACATAACGTATCGGTAGGCACGAACAACAGATTTATATAACTATCTATACTATTCTGTACCTATTTATACTAAACTGTACAATACAACAATCGACCGCGTGGACTGAAGTTTCCGAGCAACCGTAAAATGTGCACACCTGCGGCCATGAACAAGTACAAAAATAATAGAATGTTGTTCTTTATATCAAATTTTAAACACAAAGTAAACAAAAGAAGTCCAAATGCACGAGGAAAAGGTAATAAACCAGGTGTGCATTTACTTTGTCGGTGTAACAATATAATAATATATTATATACATTAGGTACTGTTTTAAGCATAAGTATTCTGACAATATGATTGTTTTTTGTTCTATTGTCCATTAAAAATATTGATTACAACACGATCTGAAACTGTACAGTATGCAAACTTTTAGTAACATACGCAGTACAATTTTTCAAACGGAAAATGTTTAGTTACGCATGTATTGGTTATGTGAACTAGTTTCAAATTCTATTGGATAGAAATAGTATTACAGATAAAATCTTAAAAAATCGATTGATTTTAAAAATGTGTATTTGCAGAATTTTATATGAAAACTAAAAGATCCATATTAGCACGTTGCTGAATTATTCATAAGCGACGATATTATTGTCTAAATTAGACGAAATACCGGTCTGTTTGAGCTTTATAAATACATAAGTTAAAATAAATTTATCAAATCACAAACTTGTTTTCTTAGCTGTGTAAATGTGTTGCATCAAGTTTCATTTCTTTGTTTTAATGATAAATTACTTATAGTATTTAAATGACCTTATTTGATGTCATTTGTAAGTAGGGTTGCCAGATACTTCTAAAAAACCAGACACGTTTTTAATTGCCTTTTATTAACATATAAATTTAATAAATATTAACTTTTAATTACTAAATTTGCATCGCATGCTAAGTTAAGAGCCAGTCTACTTTTTTATATATTAAGTTCTTGATGGCCCTGCTTTTAATTACGTTTTAATAACTGAGATGGCATCTTTGAATGCAGTGCAACTAGTTAGACTTTTACAGTATTTACGACAAAATCAAATAGAGTTCTCCAGATAATTAATGAATTTGTTATAAAACCAGATAATCTTTCGTCCAAGATATTCTTGACCGGACAAACATAAAGAAAACCGGACATCTGCCAACTCTATTTGTATTGTTACACGCCGACAAAAGTGAATTCACATCTGCAGTTTATTACCTTTTCAGCATTTGTACTTCTTTTGATTACTTTGTATTTAAATTTGTATTTAGAAAATTAGCCTATTGTGTATTGTAATCCTCTATGGTAGGCATTAACCAGGTGTGATTCTTGGAAATTATTGCTACGCGTTCAAATATTGTGTCGAGACATATTGTATAGCTTAGTATAAAGGAATGCCCGAACGGAGGGGTGAGCCAGTCCAACGATAGGCACCAGCGAGACAAGACGTGTGTACATTCAATAAGGTATATAGTGACGGACTTTGCCCGTGTTATTGAATCGTGCGTTTGTACTGGTTGTTGTTTGTACCTATGTTATACGTGTTTGTATAGTTATAATAAATTCTATAGTAATTCCAACGGCATTTTCATTCGAGTCCCGTAACTCGTAACAGTATTATACATTGATATAATAATCCATTTGGCTGGCCCCCTTCCTTGATCTAGCTAGATATAGTATGCCATATAAAAACTTTGAGTTGTGTACCAACATCACTTGCCAGGTTTCAGCCTCCCGGTCGAGGCCGGTAGAACATTGGCAGAAACTGGAAGGTAACCATTTTTCATCCCCAGACAAAACAGGTTCGTCCAGGAAGCGAAATTAAAATAAAAAGCATTTCACATCCTAATTGGGCTGTCGGTATACTATACTAATGTGCTGTAGTACTATAATAATAAATTACGATAATTGGAATTTTGTCAACTGAACAAAACTCTTCATGGTAGTTCGCTAATTTTTTCCGCATTCTATCTTTTAGTACAGGAACACTAAGGGCCTTACTTATAATCGTTTCTTAAATTTAAAGAAACTGCTGAGCAACTGATTATTGAAATTATTACTCATAATCTCGTCTTTAGTCGATTAATTTGCGTACAACTTACGTTAATCATTCAAATTTCGTTTATCTGTGTTCCTCTTAGATAAACAACAGGTAATATACGTTTATAAGTGAAAAAAAGATATTCATTGATTAGGGTGTGATTCTGATTCTCTTACTTGGAGATCCCTAATCGTTTCCTAACGAGATTATTATAGGTAAGGTCGTAATTGTTTTGGCCTTACTTATAATCGTTTGTTAAATTTTAAGAAACTGCTCAGCAACTGATTATCGAAAATCTTAACCATAAACTCCTCTCAAGGATAAGAGGTGATGGTAAAGTAACTCATAAATAACTGTCAAAAATAACCAACATCGAGAGGTAGTTTAAATGACTGTTAAGAGGCAAGATGACAAGTTTTAATTGAAACAGCCATTGACTAGGGGCTTAAGAGTCTCTTAGTTAAGTAATGGCTAATCATTTATTAACGAGATTATTATATGTAAGGCCCTAGATGTATAAAAAAGTTTACTTATATGATAGTTTTCTAAGGGAGTGGTATCTCGGACAGGTGCTGAGGTTGGAGTACGAGGCTTACGAGCCTATGGCGTTGAAGGCTATGAAGATTATCTGCGACGATGTTAGGAAAAAGTGGCCAGCAGTGCACAGTATTGCCATGTATCATAGGTAAGCAATACTTAATAGACCTTATACCACAACTTACACACATCCTTGTATGCTTTTTTTCTAATCACTTCCACCGGACGGACAAGGTTATCCGGTTTTTTTTTTTGTTTTCTTTTCTACGTACTTTCTTTTTAAGCCCTTATATCTATAACATGTTCTTATGCTAGTCTTACATCCTTCATTGTCTTAAACTTAGATGTTCTGCTCTTCCTTTTTATACTATTCATCTTATACATTTACAGAAGTCGTGGTAGCGTAATGGTTAGCGCACGCGCCCCTAAATCAAAGGGCGCGGGTTCGATCCTGACCGGAACGCATGCATCTCTTAGTCAGTTTTCTGATCTAATGTGCATATTGTTACAATTACCACGTGCTAAGAACGGTGAAGGAAAACATCGTGATGCAACCTGCACATCGAGATAACCGATGTGTCAAACCTGCCAAGCCGCCTTGGACAAGCGTGGCGGGTATACTGTCCGTTCCCCTATAATGGGAGGCCCGAGCCCAGCAGTGGGACATTTATGGGCTGACATTATAATTATTATCTTATACATTTATTTGCTGTTTATATTTTAACACTACTGCTTTATTATCATTATGTTATATATTTTTACTCTATGTAATACCTAAATATAACTTTAAATGTACACTTATTCATCTTACCTATTTTTATTACAATGTATTATTACTTTTTAGGCTATCTCTGTGAAGTAGTTAACAAATTCCTCTACATTCATTTTAATAATTAATTCTTGTATATTAAATTTTCCCTCTTATTCGTACTCTTTTGTGTTACACCCTGATAATGTTAGTGTTAGTGGATGTGTCACGCAGACGCAGCCTAGGGGTTAGTGCGTTATTTGAGATACTACATTGTTACTACACTGCGGCTAACCGCATAGTGCGATGTGCGCTGAGGAATAATTTCTTCCTTATGATATTGTACATAATACTAATATATCTATTTATTTATTACGTATCTTGAGAATATATCTGTATGTATATGATTAATGCTTGGTTCTGTAAAATTCCTGTTTTTTCATTTCGGCATGTATTAAAAACCACTAGATGTTGGTGATAATTCATCATATTATACCATTCGACTAATAATCAATCATGAATAGGCTATTAAACGTCAATAGAAAATCTATCAATAAAAACCTTGTATGTACAACACAAAAACTGAAGAAGTTAACCAAATGCATCATAAAATACGTACAGTGAAAGGTTCCGTATTGGAGGCAAAGATATAATACCGTTTGTCTTTTAGGTGCAAAATTCTAAGTTTGTCTAACCGAAATACTTCATATCTAAAATCTATTACTGTAAATGTATTCAATGAGGTTTTAAGTTGTATCATCTCGAATCTTTGAGAAATTATTTATCCGTGCAGGAACGGAGAATGAATACAATTTCCGGCGGCCGGACGGCCTGTCGTAAGAGACGACAAAACAACCCACAGCCAGGTGGTAGAGCATTTGCCCGACTGGATGGCTACCATCACTGGTCTAAAGTATATCGTCATAACAACCTTCAGTTATGTTCCGGCATTAGTGACCAGGTTCCAGTCTCCCTTAAGAGAGCAGCAGCGCATTTGTACACCTTTGGTTTTGTAAATGACCAAAGGCGATGGTAAACGCTTTCCATCAAGTGAGCCGTCTGCGTGTCTGCTGATCTTCTGCAATAAAAAAATCCATCTTGAATTTTTATGTTACGAAGGGTCATTTTTTACGACTTCGGCAACGCATATTAAGCTATTGAATTAAATTAAACACAATTACGAAAATAGTTTTAACTTTTTGTGAACATTAAAGTGTTTTCATACATTCATTAAATATAAACACAATTTGAAACATAGGTAGTTAAATTTTATCACACCTATCTCCCTATGTTTATTTCACGGTATTCCACACACCTATATATATATACTTACGACTTTGCAATTTTGGCATACTTGTTTAGTCCTTATAACGATATTACACGAAAAAACTTTAGAAATATCTAGTATAAATTAGTAAAGTATTATTATGAACAAGCTCTTATTTATTTACGAATTTCGTTCATATAAAACCGGTATTTCAAAATGACTAATCTAAATAGCCAGAAAAATGAAGATTGGTTAAGAGTTTAGTTTTTTGAAATAGGACAACGAAACCCTAAATGCAAAAACGTAATGTATAGAAATAATAACTTTTATTACATCACCGTGTTAATATCGTGATATGCCTATCCTGCGAGTTTGTTAATTCGTGATGACTAGAATAACTATTGAACATGCTTATCCAACTTTTAATATGATACTAGTACTGGTTTTCTATATCTTAATATCTTTGACCATACCGCTGTATCTTTTTTTTCATTTTACCCCAATCATTTGGTGTAGGGACAACTTGTGTTTTCCTTCCATAGTTCTCTATTCTCTCTTACGTCCGTTGTCACTCTACAAATCATCATATTATTATCATCTTTCACACAATCCATCTATCTCTCTTTTGGTGTACCTTGACACTTATAGCCATTAATCTTCCAGTATAACATACTTTTTTCATATCACTTTCATTATATGCCCATTCTATTATTACAAGCTTCTTCCCCTCGATTTTCCAATCATAGGTGCGGTGCAACTTTCGAGATTCTTAAAGATTCACTTATATACTCATTTCTCATCTTATCTATTCTAGTAACATTACACGTCTTACTTTTTTACCTTATTATTGGTAGAAAATTGACATTCTTTGTGTGAAGTTTATGTAAAATTGACCCGAACTAAGTCCTTCACTGAGCTTTATTCCTCCTTGACCTTTCCGTGACTATCAACGGCAATATGCAATGCTTCGTAGTCGTAGACCAAGAGCCAAGCCAAGAGCATGGCTACGGTCTCGAGATCCTTGCCAGTAACCATTAGGTTTCCTAAATTGTCGCCCTGTTTTTTCACTGTGTCCGAAGTACTCAAGTACTTTGCGGGGAAGCAGATGGATGATAGTGTTGATTTTATTTTTCTGTATTATAAATGTGTTGGTTGGTGTGCACTCCAGGGTATACGCAACATTTTTCTCCATAAACACATCTCAAAAGCGTCAACACGACTGGATTAGATGCTTTCAAAGTCCAAGTCTCAGCTCCATAAAGAAAAATGTAGAAAATAAGTGTCTGTACAAGATTATTTTTTGTAGTAGGAGAGATGTGTCTCTCCTTCATGTTTTATGGAACTGAGACATGGTTATGGGCGTAGAAACGTATAATTATCAACATAACTTAGTCTGAATTAGTGTTTTAGCTGATTATTTTTTGTATTCAGTTCGTATTTCCATGTTAGCATTCAAGGCTACAAGGTATTTTACATTAACATCTTTTATCAATGAAATATATTAACATCGTATATTTATAAAATTATCGTAAGTTGCAGGTTTGCTTTCCCTTTACTTTGAAATGTACTTTATATTTCAAGTCACGCGTGATCTAAGCTTAGTAATTAAGAATATTGGGTATATTCTAAATGTATTTAGGTATATTTATAACTAGCTTCTGCCCGCGATTTCGTCTGCGTGGTGCGGTTTTTAACGATCCCGCGGGAGCTCTTTAATTTTTCGGGATCAAAAGTATCCTATATGTTGACCAGGGATATAAGCTATCACCATACAAAGTTTCATGTAAATCGGTCCAGTCGTTTCGGAGATTAGCAGAAACAAACAGACAAAGCGATAAACAGACAAACAGTCAAACAGAGAAACAAAAAAATTGAAAAAAATCTAAATTAGTTCTATTTCACTTCTTACATCTCCCTGACTCGGTTTTTAGCATTTTTTTTTAACTGTACAGAAATTTGACCTCTACAATTTTATCTAATATATAAAATTCTCGTGTCACAGTTTTCGTTGCCATACTCCTCCGAAACGGCTTGACCGATTTTGATGAAACTTTTTGTGCTTATCCGGTATCTACGAGAATCGGCCAACATCTATTTTTTATCTCCCTAAATGTTAGGGGTAGTCCACCCCTAAATTTTTTATTTTATTTTTTAGACAAAATTTTTAATTTCTATTTTTTTATGATACAACATACAAAAATACATACAACCCTAGATTTTCAACCCTCTACGATGAACCCCTATTTTTTACCGGGCAGGACGACGTCTGCCGGGAAAGCTAGTTATATGTAATATTTATCACTTTTCTATACGTTTTGTATTTTTATATTCTTCCTATTTATAAACTGTTGTTGTTATTGTATCTGTCGTCTTTTGTGTATTCTTTGATTTTATTATAATTTTTATAATATTATTTATTTATTTTCTTTCCACCAAACATACAATGAAGCGGGGAAAAGTTATGTTATATTGAATCTGTTTGTTGTTCCTTTAATAAATAAAAAAATAATAAATTCTAGAGGAATTTATACGTACAAGAGCGGGCGTTCTAATATCATCAAATTTATATAATCCTACTATTAAATTAAATTAAAAAAGTTGAGAGTAGAATCACAAAACAAGTATATGACAGCAATGTGACTGGTAGAGTCGGTGCCGATAGACCGAGACGTACTCGCCATGATCAAATTAAAGATATGTTGAAGAAAGGCCAGATAAAAGGAGTTTAAATAAGCGTGTATATGTGAAAAGATTAATGAAAGTTGATGAACGAAAGTGTTTATCAGGATCGTAAGCAGGTGGAGATCCATCGCCTCTGCCTACTCCAATGGGAAACAGGCATGACAATATGTATGTATGTACTATGAAATAAAAATGTTATCAAAATATATGAGACTGATATTTCATAATAAAAACAAGTCGTCAAAGTTTGAGTGTTCGGTTGTGATATTTTCGTTTATCAACAACTTGATAAAAATAAACAATAAGATAAATCATACGACCCTTGCATGGCCGTGACCTATAATTTATTGTAAACATGGCAGGCGAGAAAGTAATTACATGTATATATAATAATAATTTTCCTCTAGAAAGTAATTGTGTCGGCTAAAGATTTGTAAGAACTGTGCCGTTTCCGTTTTTTAATTTATCATTCGAATTGCTGCAGTCTTATTTACTAATTTATACAATTAAATTTGCCTCGTATTTTGACTGGGAGTTAGAACGAATTGTTTTGCTGCACTTTAAAATAATATGTAATATTGATTATAAAGTGAACAATAATTCAAAAGTTATAGAAGGAGATATTTTCACGACATTGGTAATCTTCGCCATGAGGCGAGGGAAAATGCTCTACCGATTTACGCACAGAGTGGGTCGTTGCCAGGGAACGACACACGTCGGTCGGGGAGGCATCACTGCAGCAATAGTATGCTCTTGACAGTGATCCACCCGCGATCGACTCAGCTAGTGTGGAAATACTCAGAGGAAGCTGCACGGGCAAGCAACCCCAATACCCACTAAAAACCCCCTCCTCCCTGTCGACCCTGCGCTTCGTTGTGAAGGAAAGGCTGAGATTTAGCACATAGTTACACCCAGCCGATCCAGCGCAATAAAGTGCCTGGAGTGTGCCCTGGGAGAACACACCCCACTTCGTTAGACGGGGGTCGATGGTCCCTTGCTTTCCTAGCTAGCTAAGGCCCCCCGTAAAATCTTCGCCGCCTAGTTTAACTTAAGGCCATCTGCAAAAGACGTCCCACGAATATCATGGTTTTTTTGGCCCCTCCCCCGTTATTGTCACAGCTGGTCACATCCGTGGGATTCCTTCCTCCCTAGTGCGACATCAAACGTTTTGCTTTTTTACATCAATAACGGGTTTAGCATTAGCTAGTTGGCGAAATGATTGACATCTCAGCCGTGGCTGTTGTGTTGTGAACTAAGAATCTAAAGAACTTGTCGAAATCATCCATCCATAGAACAAACTATGCCTCGCTTAATTTAATACTATACCGAGGCCATCTAACATAATAGGTAGGTTTTTCACACAAATTACCTGTTTCCGTCTGCAATCTATTATTCCAGTATGCCGGTAGATTTCAATAGTATAATTTACTACATGTTATGTGGTGAAGGAAATATTTTGCGAAACAGTGAAACTTGTTTTCTTTACGAGGTTATTGGTCCGTGACGATAACTTGGTAAATAAACTTTGTAATGAATGCACGAAGGTACTTACAAGTGCCTTTAGTATTGACAATATGAGTCAATTTTGTTAGAAATTTATTGAAGTCTTATTCAAATAATCATATATTATAATAGACTGAGATCCCAGTTACACCAGACTTACGTGATTTTAGAAAAAAAGAAATTTCGCGCTTCCTCGCACATCGGAACTCTTAACGAGTCTGGCAAGATGTTTGGCCTGTCAGATTTTTCTGGTTCATTGGAAAATATTTTAAAATATTATATATAAAACTCAGTCAAGTCTGTCAAAAGTGATGGCCCACACGAAGTGTCTGGCAACTGTATATCTTTGTTTATAACAATAATATTATATAACATAATATGTTAAAACTATGGAGGATAGAGGTAAGGAGGACCATCTAGTATGGGGGATTAGTTGAAAAAGTGTCCACCTGTAAACAGCAAATTATGATTCGAAAACTCGTCAAAATAGCGCTAGTGTAGGAAACGGAAATGATAGGAATTTAGCAGTTATAATAATAATAATAATTCATTTATTTCAGAAATTATTTCCATATTATACAGTTTTATATTAATAAAAATTTAAAAACATCAAATTAGTTACAATGATTATTACTAATTGCTATTAATTAATGAAATAAATACTAGGGCATTACACCCGCGTCACAATAATAACTACAAATGTTCCTACTCCACGGCACGAAAGGTACATGTACATGTATTATAAACGAAGTGAAATGTGCTGGGTTGAAAATTTTAAAAATTACAATTTGGAAAGTATAGAGACTTTCTCTTCTTCATTATTTGAAGCATATTGCCAATATTTTTTTGCCAGCAGCTTCTGGATCAACTATAACCTGAGAGCTATTAGCGCCATCCGTGTTCAATATGATTGCTTCTTCAGGATGCTGCTGGGGCAACCTTGATTCTGTAGTGCGTCCATTATTTTCGCGGAGGCACGTACTGACGACTTACGTCATCAGGCATAAGAAATCCGCGTCTTTACTATTCAGAGTCCGGGCTAGCACCGGCAGTATCCTAGGGTGTGCTAGACAGAATGGACTCCCTCTCCTCCGATGCTGGGTGAGGCTAATTATCTATTCTCGAGGAAGGTTCGGGCCATTCTTTCTGCTTTTGTCTTCTGTTGTATCCTTTCGACTAAAATAGATGTAATATTGGCACTAACAAATGGATTTTTAGTTACTACATGTGGGTTATAGAAATCCTATTTTCAAGCCTGCTCTTGTGTAGCAGTAGCAGATATTCCTTCCGGTTTGTCTTTAATTATGAGTTGCTATTATTATAAAAGGCTAAGTTATAAAGATGATGACAGTACATGAGTATCTTTCTGACCCAAATACTGATACAGGAGTCTGATTTTGTGACACGAGGAATCATAATTATTATTCAGCATTATTACTATAAATTGTATATTAATTTTAATTTAATTGTTTATTAGTTTTAAATTATATTATTTTGTAAGCTACATATGTGGCAGGATACAGTGATACCTATTTGTTATCATTATGGACATCATATTAAAACCTGTATACACAAAACAAATTACTTTGACTTTGATGTTTTTCAAAATCCAAGGGTTCTTTCCGAAAACCTATCTAATAATCTGAACTTCCATCTTTAACAGGTCCTCGAGTGACGGTTTCTCTATGTGAAATTTAACGTTTTTGTAATCTTTGGATACCCCTGGCATGTGATTACAAGAACTATAATTATTACATTTATTATAAGTAAATAATTTTCATTCTAGGTTAGGAAACGTACCATGCCGCGAAGCGTCTGTGGTGATCGCAGTTAGCAGTCCACACAGACGGGAGTCCCTGGACGCCGTATCGTACTGCATAGACCAACTCAAGGCAGTGGTCCCTATATGGAAGAAGGAGGTCTACGAAGGAGAAGCACCCGTCTGGAAGGAGAACGTTGAATGTGCGTGGTCTAGTAAACATAGAATTTTGAAAGGGCAAAAGTTTAATGTCTTTAGATCAGTAGATATTCATTGAAATGTTTTAGTCTTCCGCAGCTGTTGCGAAATGCACAGTGTTTACTGCAACAGTTTTACATGTCTTAGAAACAGGTAGAATTTTGTTTCTGAAACGGTTTTTATTGAAAAGAATTTATCTCTGAATACTTACATGGCTTATGCCTTCGGCGATGACTTGAATTTCTTTTGGCTTTAGATACATAAAATGGCGTTCAGGCTTGAATCTAAGTCTCGGTTCACTGTTGAGCGTTGTTCTAATCTACGCGTTTAAGTTTGTTGTTGACTCAGGCTGGTGTGCACCAACTTTTAGCCGATGGTTAAAATAAAATAATCGCCAAAAATGTATGGAAAAACAGTGATTGTTTTTGGTTAACCGTCGGTTAAATTTCGGTACACACCAGCCCTAGTCTCTATGTTTATATGAGCTTGAAGGACCAAAAAAATATAAACGCAAAGCGTGCATGTTTTCTCGCAATTTTATTAACAGCGGCTATTTATCAAAAATTCCCGTTTGCAAGAAATGTGATTCAGTATTTAAAATCTTATAGATCAACCCGATTCAGTTTCTTGCCGTTTTTAAGAATTGTGTCTTGTTTTAGGAGCTTTGTCTAAAATGTATATTATTGAACCTAGTAAAACTAGTGTAGTAGTCATTTAGGCAACAAAGTGTATGTGATAGATTTCGTAGATATCTCATTAATTTCGGAGGTTTAAATATGTATAACGGTGCTTGAAAGGAAGTGCGATTGTAGTATATTGCAATTTTTTATGACAAATTTAAATAAATAGGATGGTAACTATATTAATTAATATCGAATCTATATAAACTCAGCAACGTTGTTATAGATTATATTTTTATACATACAAATGGGTGGCGCAAAAAACCAATATTTTTGCAGACTATTTTTTTATTTACCTTTTTGATGTTTAAGAGTAAAAGGAAAAACAATTAAGAGGTCCCTCCAAATTTTTTAAGATTGCAAATATCGGCAAAACGATTTTTTTCCCGTTACGATATAATTTTATAGACCAGGAAGAAGGTTAAAAATAATAAGTTTCTGAATGTTTCAGTTCCAAATTTGAATTTTAAAAAGTCGCTCATAATTTTCAACCTTTTTTTGAGCTGTCTTATGGAGAGAGTTCGTGAAACATCAAAAAGTAGTTCGCCACCCAAAAAAATTAGTACGACATAACTGACTGACGTGATGTCTTCACAAGGGTTCCTTTTTCTGCAAATGGTAACGGAATCCTAAAATACCTTAAGTATTTGAACAATTCTTAACATTTTTCTTGCACGACTATATTTATAGGTTGTTTTAAGTTTTGATAAAAGCTCAAATTTTTTTAAAGCACTGAAAATGCAATTTTAGATATAGGATATATATTTTCTAGTGAATAGGTATTAAAAACTTCGAAATTATTAATTTGGAAATACCGTATTTTTTGTTTTAATAATGTTAAAATTAACTATCAATTGTTGAAATTTTGAACCAGGTTGTATTTTGTTTGTTGTTTTTTTATATTTTTTTAATGTGGTATGGGAATGTAGTTTTAAGTATGATTCGATCGAATATTTTCACATAGTTTGAAATAAAAATATATGTATTTTTAATAATAGATTTAGAATTATTTAAAAAACATCACAAGTACATCATTCAGTGTAGTCATTAAATAAAATTCATGTAACTCATACAAAATCATTTATTTTCATATCTCAGTTGGAATCATTTTTTTATGTTATTATTGTATTCGTTAAAGTTGAAAATGAAATGAATGTTACAATATTCGGTCAAAAATATTTCAATAAATTATACACTTTGTTAAATACAAGAGTGGTTTTATTATTTAATTTTGTACCTAACATTCGAGACAATTTATTTAGCTGTAACAAATTTCAAGAAAACATATGTGCAAATAATATAATGAATGTTGAATTATTTCCTTACATATTGACTGCTGAGTAATTGTTTCGAAAAAACTTACTTAAAATTACCTTCCCGACTTATTCTATTTCCAATAGAACGTTATTGAAAAATTCCGTAAATAGACAAATAGCCGTTGTGATTTGAAATACGAGATGATTATAATTATATAGTAACAAGATCATGACGATATATCAGGTACTGTAATACCTATAGACTTAAATCTGTCATGGGCTGTTCTTTCGTCAAGTAAGAGTCAGCTAAGAACGGTTTTTACGACACGCGAAGCGGGCGGGTATCAGCTAGTATTATAGATATACGTGCTGATAGTAACAGCAAAACGTCATACATTCGCACATGGATGTTGCCGATGAGCGAAACCCGCCAATCCAACTGGGATAATAAATACCTATAGAATATCTCTTTAAACTATGTATATATAATTGAAATCCACGTATATAGTGACTCATCACGATATGTCAGGAACTGTAATACCTATAGACTTGAAATTTGGCACGGACCTTCCTTTCACCAAGTAGAGGTCAACTAAGAACGGATTTATTTATTTCGTAGAAAAGTTTAACGATAAAGTTATAAATTATGCTCTATGGATGCCATTCCGTCCAATTTGGAATAGACTAGCCATTCTAGTTATATTATTAAGGGCATACTTTTCAATCATCAGATAAGTTATTCATAGAAAAATGTATACATTTGCCAGGTGGTAGGGTATCTGCCCGTCTGGTCTAGAGTATGCCGCCATAACAACCTTGAGTCATATTCCGGCATCAGTAGCAATTCCCTCATGAGAGCAGCAGAGCATTTGAAACGCTTTTGGTGTTGCAAATGTCCATAGCGCTGGTAACGCTTACCATTATATAGGCCGTTTGTCTGTCTGCTAAACTCTTCCAATTAAAGAAAAATAACATGGACAAATTAAAAATGTCACCTGCATGTATAAAACAGTTGAATTGATTCACTTTTGAATTTACTCATGTTATAATTTAGTGAACTAATAACTTTTACCTGATGATTAAAGAATCGACCTTGGCTTGTTGCAAATCGGCTTATATTAGTGTTGCATTCAGAGTCATTAATTTCTTTACTGTCGGAGTATACGACAATAATGGATTAATTGGGCTACGTTCCATTAGAGAATCAGAACGTATAGATATTTCCCGTTCCACTTGCTTGCTGGCGTCACGATCGTAAATCTAAGTGGAACGGTTGTTTGTCCAACCTCCCGAAAATGATGACGTCATTTGTGACGTATTCGCCACGAACACAACGATCGCGGTCGCCTTGTGGAACGGATAACGGAGCATTTTGGGCGTTGTGAGCTACTAATGGTACGCGCTGTTGATGTAAAGTTGGTCTTCTTTCCAACCGTGTTTGTGTTTAGACACAGTCAAGCATATGTGTATATTTTAAGCTCTAGAATAATCTTCAAGCAGCAGCCTGAGTATAATATGTAAGAAATACCCAATTGAGAAATGACATTTTATCAAAAAAAATGTTTATTTCGCACAACACGATATAATGTGGACTTCAACCAGATTAATACATTTTTGAAATTTAACTTGCAAGGCAAAAGTTTCAATTCCCAGCTAAAGTTAGGAATCATTTCCCAGACTAAGAGAGAATAGTTATACATAACAAAGGTATAGAAAGAAATGTCTACCATTAAAGTTATTACAAAAATGGTAAATACAATTTTTTCTCAAATGATGAAAGACGTCTCTGCGGTGTAGCCCACCCTCAATGGGTACTTACCAATTTTCCCTGTCTCCAGCTGTTCTTCTCCAGTTTTAACTCTACACCTATTTGCGAAAATATTTTTCTGTCTCTTTCTGGGCTTTCGTCTTCCTCTCTTCCAATCCCTAGGTATCCAATCACAGATGTTCTTTGTCATTCTGTTGTATCCCTGCCTACTTGTAAGTCCTGCCGTTTTCCATTTCAAAGACTTTACTCTTTTAATGACGTCTGTTGTTCTAGAGATTTTTCTTATAGTTTTGTTTAGAACTTTGTCTTAAAGTTTTATACCTAATTAGCTGTCCCGGCAGACATAGGCCTGTCCGGAAAAGCTTCAATCGATATGCCGACAGCAGCATCACCTACCGTGTCCAATTTAACCAACTCAGAAACCTTCTCTGGCTCATGCACAACAACTTTGCTAAAGATCATCACATGACCAAATGTGTAGTTTACGATTCTATAATGGACATACAGACAAACATTCATTTTTATATATAAGAGAAGATACGCTCCTCTCCTTGTGTCTATAAGAGTCATTAGTATATATAAAAATATAATTCCAGGTCCAAAAAAGTCACCAACGCAACCGATTGAAGATAATCCCACAGACAAAAGTCTGGTGCAAATAAACGTGTCCAGCGAAGAGTTGCAGCAGCGCATACAGAACTTCATTGAACGGAAACGGGAGCAGGTGAACGTGAGCAATATCCAGGACTTCATACCTGGTGTGGCGGAAAGTGGCGAGAATACGGAGACGTGCGCAAGAGTTCGCACCCAGTTCGTCAGGCGGAGCGATTCGAAAGGGCATTTGAAAAGTGAGCTACAATCTTTATATTGTTACATGCCGTCAAAGATGAACGCACAGCTGCCTGTCGTAAAGCGCAGTTTCATTGCCTTCCCAGATTTAGGATCTTTTGTTTATTTTGTGTTTAGAATTTGTAATTAAGAAAAAATATCGAATTACCGAGTTTTAAGTTATTGTGGCGATTTAGCTTAAGTGTTTAATATTTTGGAATTTGGTAACTCTACCCATGAAGTTATCGTGAGCAGACACTATATATTTTGTTCTATAATTTCCAGTCCGTAAAGTAAACAACGAATGGGGTCCCCAACAGTATCAAACGCTATCAAGACAGAGCAAACAGAATGGGCTTACCTTCGTCTATAGCAGAAAGAGTGCTCGCAGTGGAAAAGTTCCTTAACATTGGGCCCGTCTCAAAGGATATTTACAAGCGTTTGAAGGACATGGAAGACAAGATTGCTTACTTGGAGGCTGTTTCACCTGAGTACGCGCAGTTTTGGGTAAGTTCTCACTTTTGGATAAAGCTTTAAAACTCTACATGACTACAGATGACATTACAGTCGCATCATTTTTAGACTAGATCAGGCAAAATTTTAACTCTTAATAAGTTTGTTTTCAATTTCTGATTCATTGGGGTAAAAATATTTTCAAATAATAAATATGGAGTTAAACGATAAGTTCTTTGGAAGAATTTCATAATCATTAAGGAACTTACTAGGGGCGGTTTTTTGAGGTACACCCATCCCCGAATGTCAATGTCAAAAAAGTCACTATGTATATTTTTGTTGTTTAATTTTCCTGAAAGAAATTTAAGTTGAATAAACCATTATTTCGTTTCCTTACTCCCGTGTCTGTCAGTGGTGTATAAAATTAATGGACTATATAAGAGCACAAGTCAAAAATAAATTTCATTAATTTTAAGGATTTGTTAGCCACTGACAACATTGGAACACTTATGGAGTAATGTTAGGACTTGTTCTATGTTCGCCTGTTTTCTTACCGTAATCCTAAATAAAGCTTATATTTGATTTGTTATGAAATCGATCGATTTCATAAGAAATAAACCGACGGATACAGTCCGTTCAGTTGGTATACTTAGGTATAGTGATGGCATGATTGTACGTTTTAGTACTCGGTATTCGGCCGAGTCAAGTATTCGTGGTATCTGTAATTAAATGTAGTTTAACTATCAACAATTATATATAAATTATTTTGTAAACTGAATAATTTGAAATTTCTTATAATGGTAATTATGGACTTTTATTATTTGAGATTTATGTACTACGTAGGATTTATATTCAGACGAAAATATTGTTGGTATTGAATTAATATGCATAAATAAATTAATTTGTGGTAGAAATATATACATTTTTGAGTAATAGGCGAGTGTTTTTTCATGATTTGGTATTGTTTTCGCCCAAATGCCGTAGTTAAAATAATGGTCGAATATTCATGGTATCTCTGCTTAGGTGTGTGTTAAGTTCTCTGCTATAATATTAGTATCTTTTAATATATAGATCCATTTTTTTCAGAAAAACAAGGGAAGCGAAAATGAAGACAGGAAGCCAGAGAATCTTGTGGACTATACGTTTTCAGCAGATGACATTTCTAGGAAGATTGAGCAGCTGGAGAAATGTAACATACAATTTTAATTAAATAATCGTTATTGGTGTTTTAGGGAATAAACATTTAAAATAATGTGAAATGTTTTAATGATTACATTTTAAATAAATGTAGTTTACCTAATTTAGTTTTCCTGGCCATTGACGGAAATGTAGATGGCACTATACTATACTGCAGTAAAACTGCGAGACGACTAAAAATTAGCGGTGGTTGCCATACAATCGAGGGTCAAATTTTTTTTATATGATGTACAAATTGTATAATTTGTACCGTCGGTGCTTGATAATTTATTTAAGCCTATTAACAAAAAGGTCGGAAACACAGACACTTTATTGTCCTCTTTCTACCATCGCATAGCTTGGGAGTTCACCCCACTCCCTTGAGCCGCTTCGCTCATATACGCAACGGTTTTCTGTAGAACGTTTCTCTTGCGTACCATGGAGATTTGGAATGAGCTCCCAGCCGAGGTTTTCCCCAGCGCTACGATATCGAGTTTTTCAAAAAGGGTGTCATAAATTTCTTCGAGAAACGTCCATAGCGACGGTAACCGCTTTCCACCAGGTGGGCCGTCAGCCTGTTTGCTGTACTCCAGCCATAAAAAAACGTATGGAACCCTTCATTCTGCGCAGACTGCTAAGCACTTCAATTATTTCGACCTCCTCTACTATAGGGAGGTCAGAAGCAGCGAAAAATTTAGATGGTGATATAACTAACTACATGTGACTAACAGAAATCAAACGAAATATAGCAAAATCACATCTTTATTCGGCCAATCATCAGTTCGAATCTTATTATCGTTTCACGGATGCTTCCCACGATTGGGGAGGGCTAGCCCAGCAATGAGGCTTATGGGGTTGATATTACTTCCAAATGATTAAAAATTTGGTTCTCATTCAATCTTCAATTAATCTTCACCTCTGCACCCAAGTCCTGCGAAACATAAAAATGTTAGTACCATGATATTAACAAAACAACCGGTGGCTCGTACATCCTACTATTAATATGCCTTACTGGTTAAAATTGACAAACTGCATACAAGTAATGTCAATTTTTCATCAATCGTTAAGTGAATATATAAATAGTAAATATATATAGTATAGAAGCCCGCTTATATCAATTACTAATTAAACAAACTACAAACAAGGTAAACGAACGGTTGGTCATCATACATTACTAGAAGGCGATACAGACTATTTTTGTTATTGACGTTTCAATATTGAAAAAAGTTCTTTAAGACTACACGAGTCAAAATTACAATACAAGTTTCTTTTAAATTTTCGACTAATCTAAAAGTTATAAATAAACAAAATATTGAAAGCCGAAGAGAGTGAGTTGCGGCGACATCTTCTCATGTAGGGTTTAGAAATTTTTAAGAATTACATTTTTACTAGGTAATCCTTAGTGTTATTCTTCCAAATTTTTGGTCCTTCTAGTTTACAAACTGTTATTATTAATTAAAAAAAATATCAAAATTCAAATTTATTTAACCAAGCTTCATTACATTACAATGCTTTAACAAAAGGTTGTAGTAAGGTACGTTACCCTGGTTGTCACATTCTGAGCGAGATATGGCTCCTGAAGAACCCTGCACTAGGCAAAACCTCAATAGTGGTATAATTTGTCTTAAGGCTGTCATATTCTTGTATACAGATTGTAAATATATTGCATTTACTTTGCTGTCAGAAATGAAAGTTTTAGGTTTAAATTAATAATGTAGTCTTTAAAAAAATGATTATTTTTGATAAGCTGTAGCCATTTGTTCTTGAAGATCGACCGATTTATAGCCTTAACTGGTAAAATTATATGAAACAAAGCGATTGGAACGATACGAAAACTTATTTAAGCTCGGCCTTAGAGCCACGTTACTGCGACGCCAGTCACACCTGACCGCCAGTTATAGTATGCGCTTGTATAGTACACGCAAAATTTAAATGCATCCCTGATGCTCGCACATGTTATTGCGCAGAACGCAATTATAACGTTCACGAGGTGAGTACAGAGACGAGGAGTGTGTTGTGCTTTGGCCATTATTGGATTCGATGGTATTCTTTCGCACTACAGGCGAATTCGATTTCGCATTACTCCTAGGTGTAATGTAACTTTAACACTTGAGTAGAGATGCCAAAAGTCATGAACTTAGGCTTCTCTTGAGACGCGTTTACGTTTTATACGTACTCTACGGTACCACACGCTAACTTCGTAACTTGGTCGTCCCTGTAGCTATAAATCTTACGCATTCTTCAGCAGCTGGGGGACGTGCCCTGAATTGCAACAGTTGAATAGCTGACCAAGCTCGTGGCAACTTGCCACTGCACCCCCGCTTAAAAGTAGTAGTTCGGGGTTATCGATAAGTTATTTGGGAAGCAAGTTCATACAGCGATTTTAGTTGAGTACCTGGATATATCTCTGTAATAGACCTCAAATAATCTCGCAATTCACGTTTGTGTAACGTTATAATTATGGTTCGGTGTTAAGTGGTCTTGGCGACCAACACGCCGGTGAGCGCCGTAGCGCACCTTAAGAGCCGTACTTACGATTGTTCATTTCGCATTCCTGTCTTCGGCCGTTGTCGCCTAACGTAATCAGCTAAGGCCGCATCGCAATAGCATCGCATCGCGTACGCATCGCCGCTGAACACTCGTGGTAATGCCGTGACGCCGCTAATAACTATCTGAAAGGACTCGCACGCACTTTCTGGTTTCAAAGCCTACGCTCGACAGTGTTCAGCTTGGATTGGACATGTCGGTTGCAGAGCAGGGCCAGCAGACTAGTCACATTTTCGTGTCGTACTCGCTTTGATATGCTCTGCAAACCTTTAGGTTACCGTCTCACCGTTTTATGGGGTGCGTTCTTTAATGTTTGTGATCACGAGAAAAAGCAGAATTTCAGTGGAAGTATTTCGATCGATACAATAACACTGGGCTAAACCGATTTCAATTACAGCGTCCGGTGTAAAATGTGGAGCATCAGTGCCTTCGGTGCCATTCACTAGAACTGTTATTGTTAAAACGGATAAAAGAAATATATTTATCGATCGATATAGTTATACAGTAGGTGTACTAGTTGATACAGGGAGGGCACTCTCGAAATATTGTACGAAATAGGTTCACTCTGTTAGCTTATAAACGACACTGAAAACCGTAACTGTAGAAACTATCTGAGACGAAACCAAAACAAACGGGCACGACTTGAGCGCTGGAAAAATATATACTTCTTTTTTTGATGTTGAGAGTGGCCTTTCTGCTAGACAAGGGCAACACTGCGCCGGAGGGTCGATTCGGTTAATATTTAATGACTTACGAACGCATAACTCAACTCAAAGTTAGCGATGCGATACTGCGCTACAAGCTTGCAGGCGTAGGATGAGGGTTGCGCACGCTTTACGACTCACTCCTCCGCGTGCCATTTTGCTACGGCATACATAATGTGGAGTAAACTCAAAACAATAGCGCGATGAGCTGCGGCCACGATTGAGTTAACGGAATTTTGCAAAGTTACCCATGTCTACTGCACTTAGTACTACTGTCAATTTAACGTGACTTTTAGTTTGTAATTTGAAGTTAGCAATGATTTTGAAACGCACCCCAACATTTAATGATACCGGGTAAAAACGGACAGGATCGGACAAGTCATATTATAAAAATACTTATCACATAATACCGCAACCACAGGAGAAGGAAACAGTAGGAGCAAACATGCAAATCGAAACAAAGATTTTAAAACCCTACAAGGATAATAAAATTAAAACTTTATGACTAATAAAGAAGTTTAATCTAAAAATAAAATTTACAACTTAAGTCATTAAACACATTTGAAAATATGATTTACTCATACCAATTGATTTAATTAATCTATCTATCATTAAAATTCAGCGTCATCGCAGAACTGGGTCTAAATTAAAACGTTCCGTTCGATTTAACCTTTTATTGAATTGTTCACACATTGTCATTCGGATAATACTTAAAATCTACGAATACCTATGAATCGGCTCGCGGATATTGTGGCCGTACGCGACGTATACGCAACGCGACGTGGCAACGCGCGAGCACCATCGCTTACGTATGACACCACCATTTGATCGTCTCGCCTACAATAAAGGCTGCCAAACGTCCTTTGATTGGCCGTCTTTAAATATACCTTTCTTGGCTACTTCCATCACACCCAATAGTCGATTCTAAGAGGATTTAATCTAATTACAAAATTATTAAACGAATTAGCAATTGTAAGGTTCACATCTTTTTGCAATAAGTGTTAAAATAGTTATTGGAATCCCATCGATCGTATTATTGCTATGTGAGGTCAGCCCATTATTGTGTACTTATAACTATCTAATTCAGATGTTGTCGTCGTTGGCTAGTAGCGCCTGGGGCCCATTCCGCCGGAGAGGTCTCTACCACGCGCCGCGCCACCGCCCCCGCTACATAATACAAACAACACGCTCAGACGACCACACGCACCGACGTCCAGTAGCTAACTGACACCGCCTTAGGTTATAGTAACAACATTTACCAACTACCCACATTTTTACATTCTAATCTAACGTTTTGGCTCATTTATGATAGTCGTTAATCTCGATCAATTTGTTGTTTCGATGTACGCAAATCGAATAATACTAAATTCTGGTGTTATGTTGTGTAAGATTGTAGTTATGGTTTGTTTTGCATTATGGCACAATATTATTCATGTGAACCATATGATATGTATTGAGACTTGATAGAAGATGGCAGCCGTCTTTTTACCGATACTGTGTAATCAATCGACCCACGTTTTCCAATCTCACCTAGATTCATGATTACGCATGTCCAAGGTATGTATATATTTGTACTTACTTCTCACAAAACGTAAAATGACATTGAAGTGGTTTATACCTTTTTTTTTAAATAATTTTATGTTACCGCCTAAGCGCGGTTAGCGCTATGCAGTTAGCCGGAATACTACCGTCAGCCACCCGGCTGGTCGCGTGAACGTAATGTTAGTAAGACTAATCTATACGCAGTACGCGGCGGCTGCCGTCCAAGTGATCCGATCTTTCGAAACGCTGCAGCCTCATCGACGGTCAGCCGGACGTTTGACGTTGTATACCACAAGTTGCGGTTGTGATTCCTGCCGCAATATAGCTAACCGCATGGTGCGTATAAACTAAGACTAACATAAATGAGCCTTTTTATCCTCTAATACGAGTCAAAAGAAAATATTCTCCATAACCAAAGGGGATTATCTGTCAACTACAAGGAAGCCAATGAAAATAAATTAAAATAAATATAGCTCAAAAATTGTAGAAAAAATATTTTGCAACCGTCAAAAGTTTTCTGTCTTTACAAATGGTGAGTATATCTTTTACAGTTGGCCACAGTGTGGAATGTACTTAGTCAATATGAAGTAAACAGTCAATAAGGTCAATATTCATTAGCTCACACACTTTTGATAAAACTAAATGATGTAGTTGTTTCTGGATTTTCTTTTAAAGCAAGCAGTGAGTAAGCAAAATTGTATATAACAGTATGCCATGTCCATTTTGTTACACATTTCTATATCCACCCTTGCATATTTGAGATATTAGTCATCCCAGTCAGGTAAGGATTGCTTTTTTATATAAAATATCAAATTCAAACAACCAACAAAATAATTATTATAGTAGAATTATTTTGTCCATGCAGTTTGGGTCATAAATTAAGCTCGGCCTCAGCCCAGCTAAGGCGGTGAGCGTGTTGCGCGGGCGCAACGCCATTATCGATAAAAACTCATTCTTATCAAAGAAAGATTATCAATCTTATAAAAATCATTATTTTCTTTTTGGCTGTTAATTTTCAACTTAGATGTATTTATATCTATCTTTAATATAACCTGTTAAATTCTAAACTTTTGTACTTATAGTTTTTTAATAATTTATTATAAATCATTATTATTCTTATTTTAATAAATACTTTGTTGTATCTATTATATTTTTTCATTTTTATAACTAACCCACAAAATGACAAAACTATATACACTATCAATAACGCTTATCGACAACAATAATGCGCATCACTATGCCGGCCCATAAGGCCCGTGAGGGAAGAGAGTGGGAAAAACTAGCTTCGTTTTATGACCAAACTGCACGGACAAAATAATTCTACCATAGGTTTTCTAGTGGTTATAATACAAAACATAGGAATAATAATTTATGAGTAATTCATGGCCTGTGCCAACCTAAACAAAACCAGACACAGAATACATTAAAAAGTTATAAAAACAAATTACTTACTGCTTGCTCAAATTACTAGAATAGTCATGTAACTTACCGTCCCATTGGTGGGTATTGCTGTGCATAGGGGTCTCTGTCATATCCACTGGCAGCCGCTGCACCACCTCTCCTATAAAGTACATAAATATAAATTAGTAAAAATTCTTACAGAACCATTCGAGTTGGGTATCTTGTGAATCTCTCTCTATATCTCTTTAAATATTATAAACACGATAGTTTGTAAGAATGGCTGTATATTTGTTACTCTTTCACACAAAAACGGCTGAATGGATTTTGATTAGTTTACAGTAATATAGCTTACGCTATAATTTATAAAGATTAATTGTGAATTATCCAAAACAATGATTTTCCATCACCACATGGGTGAAACCGCGGGCATAGCTAGTAAGATAAAAATGAGCTAATTCCCATTAGCTCAATGGCCCACTTGCCGACACAGAGCAATGTCATGAATGCAGTGTTAATAGATTTTTGTGTCTATAAAAATTCATTTGAGGATAGTTTTATACAACAATAAAAAGATATTATTATATAATCATGTTTATATCTTTTGATGTAAGATCAAAACATTTTGTGCTGTTTGTTGTGGCAACATGAACTGAAACTTCACCATGAACCTTGGACATGGCTCACACTAGATCTTTCAGTTATTAAAAAAGCTAAAGTGAGTGGTATTGGTCCAATCTCTATTCTTTATCTCTACCGAGCTAAAGGAATCCTACAGTTCTTCAAAGTGAAAGAACTTATATCTCTCTTTTCTTGTAAATGGCCCGGTTTGCACAAGACTATAAACCATAGAAGAATACCATGGAACAATAATATCACTCAGTGAAAAACATAACTCATAAAGACATAAAACATATCATAGACTGCAATAAAAATTGATGCCACCAATCCATTTTTGATTATATAGAAAATCTATAAATAATTATCTATAAAGCTGTATGGGTAAACTTGTTTTCTATAATAAAAAAAAATGATAGAAACATTAGGAGTTATCAACAATTTTAGAGTACCTCTTTACTTACAAGCTACTTATTTGAGACTCTTGATAACCACCAGTTTTTATTCTTCATTGTTAAATTTTTCAATATTTGTTATGTTGATATTATTTCCTTGCCAATATCAATATCATTTTATTAAGAAACATTTTTTTCTATATATTATCCACGAGAGTTAACTTGAGACCTGAGCCGAATGCATGCTCCCCTCCCGACCCGTACCTTCTTACCGCTCTCGCCATCAATGCGTCAGTACCTCGCGCCTAAGTGGTCCAAGCGAAGTCTCAAGTAAACTCTTGCAGGTGGTACTTTATATCTATGATAAGAAAGCACACCAAGCACCCTACACATTTCATGGAGATTATGCATTAAAATTAGACATGCAAATATTACTGTGAGAGATGACCAAAATAATTTTTATTTTGAATAACTTGAATTTATGAAATTAATCCGAGTAACTTGCACTTACATTGGTGATCTTCTGCTGTACATATCTACACTGGCCATTGGCGGTCTGGGTGCTGCAGCTCTGTCGTATGTGGAGGGGATAGGCATTCCACCCCTCATGGAGCCCCCTCTGCCCATCATGTCCCGCTCATCAGGGTACATGGGTGCCCGTCTGTCGTCCTGGTACATTCCGGACATGTCGTCGACCGGCGGAGCACCATACCCGCGTCTATTATCATGCCAATATCTATAGATATTATAAAAAAAATAACGAAAATTTATCATTTACAACTATACAATTTATGCCCTGAACAAACACAGAACACAAAGTGTAATGAAGCAGATCTACAATAATAACATAAAAAATTAATGATGTATGTATGATGGACGTACAGACCAAGTGCAGTTTTACACAAGGAACCAAATTGTGAATAAAACAAAACAAGTCTATTGTATAAATAAGGCTGAAATTTGGCATACTTTTCTTTTTAGGTACAACTTGCATACTGGTAAGGCTTTCTAAATTGTAACATGAACAGTTTTTAGTAAACAAATAACAAAAAATATTTTTGCATATATATTTTGCATCTTGTTATGAACCCCTTGATATATACCAGGTGTTTGTAGCTAAATAAGTCAACCATTTTGTCTTATATTTTAATGAAGAGATTGTATCTAAAAGGTACTTAAGTAGAAAAATGATTCAAGTTTAAAACATGAGCATAATTATTGACTCAAAAAATTACAAACAACACTATGAGTTCATCAAACTTTATGGTCGGTCATCAAAATTAACATGAGTCATACATCTATATATAATTTACCTGTCATCTGGGTACATGGGAGCTGGTGCAGCATACGGGTCTCTTGTTGCCCTGTCCATGAGGGCGAATCCACGACGGTCTTCACCACCGTAGCCATTGTATCTGTCGTCATAGCCACCAGCCGCGGGTGCTCTGTCCACATTTCTATCATAGCCTCCACCCATGCCTCCATTCCGCATTCCCATCGCCATCCCGCCACCGCTCATGGGTCCCCGCATATCTCCTCTCATGTGGTTCATGGGCCTCGAGTCCCGCATGTAAGGCGCGTCCCGCTGTGGCGGTCCAGACCTCATTGGCCCTCCTCGCCTGTCCATGCCTCCTCTCATGCCACCGCGGCCACCTCGGCCACCACCGCCGCCTCCGCGCTGGCCACGCTCCTTAATCCTTCCTCTCTCAACAGAAATAACTGCGCCATTAAAAGTAGTGTTGTTTAAACTCCGGATAGCCGCAGACGCTTGTTCTTCAGTCTGCATGTGAACGAAGCCGCATCTGTTCATTATATCGCATTCTGTGACAACACCGAAGCGTTCGAACAGTTTACGAAGGTCCTCCGGCTTGGAGCCCTGAGGCAGGCTACCGACGAACACTTTAGTTTGCTGTAATAAAAGAAATTATCAACAATACATATCGTTTCTTGTAGAAATTAATAACGATACATTCAAAAGAGTTCTTACCGGCAACATGGTCTGAGTATTTATTACTTATTTTTGTTATTTTATTATAAAATTCTGTTATTGTCGCAGCACTCAACTATAACCTCGAATTCCGCAGCAAAATGGCGGACCGGAAAGAGTTTTGAAAGGGACGCGCTGTATTCTCTCGGCTATTGGTCCAATTTATCGATTCTTTCTCTGGCATCATTTTAAAACATTGTGATTGGTTAATTTGTGTCTGTTTTAAAAAGAACCAATTAAAATGACATGTGTCTGCAGTTCAAAATATATTTTTTTAATTTTAGATTTGCATTTTATTTTTATGTTAATAAGTAATATACAATAATCCCTGCTACATTTTTTCTCAATGAGATGCTTAAAAGACAAGATTTTAAAATAATTAAGAAATAATCTGGAACTAGATTTTATCGTTTAATTTTAGTTTGTATATATAGTTTATTTTTTAAGTTAATTTATTTATAATTTAGTTTATTTTTAATTAGGACTTTAGTTTGTAAATTATATCTAGTGTACTAATTTAAACTATTATGTGACATTGAGAAATAAAAACATTTGCTACAAATTGAGAAATTAAATATCTTAGTTTGCATATTCGGAAACCAACAATTCATAAAATATGATTTCTTGATTTCCGAACGCAATCTTAATAGCAATAGTTGATTATTAGTGCTTTTTTTCACTTTACTATGGAGGGTAGAGGTAAGGAGAATCACACAGATGTGTATATGTAAAAGTGTCCGTCGAAATGCATTAGGATGGCGCTATGGCATCAGGGTGAAATTTTTAACTCGGCATACTTCGACTCGTCTACTAGATCTACATTCTTATTATTTGCTACATTAGCGCCGTTGTGGAAGGTTTTTGAACTGTTATTTACAGCTTACAGCTGGACACTTTTTCAACTTTCCTCCCATATGAGATGATTCTCCTTACCTCTACCCTTCATACACTTTAACGTAAAGAGAACCATTGTGTGTGCATATTATAAGTCGCGACTGACGCACGCGGTAAAAGGACGTGGCTTAGAACGTATTTGGATAACGAAAGTCCATTCAAGTATGCACATTATAAGTCGTAAGTCGCAAACATGACCTTGAGCGTTCGGACGTCCTAAAGCAATCTGGAGAGTGTTACGGTTCTAGTGTGCACATTGTTCGCATTCGACGGGCCCATCACGTAATGTGCATGCAGGATGTACCTAAATCCTGTGTGCATTGTGTGGACACAATGCAGGCTGCAACAGTACACACAATCCTGTATTACGTGGAGAAGTTCCATGCAGGGTAATGAATGGGAAAGAAAGAAGATTCAAACTTTTGGCGGGAATTTAAAAGGTGATGTTTCTCTTGATTTTGTGCGAGATGAATATATAATGTACCCACATCACATTTACTTATGCACCGTTTTATTTTATGCATAGCCCAAAGAAAAATTTATATTCCACTTAGTTATATTAAACAATTTATAAAAGTATTCTCAGGTCGGGGTTTTGTTTTTCTCTCACACCGCAGGAATGAAGAGATGTCGTTACTCGCCTAAGGCTTTGCCACAAAGCCCCTCTGCGAGTTATTACCTTTATTCGTGTAAATATTTAAATTATTAGAATTTAATTTGGCTGCATGTTTATTTTGTAAATGATTACATGTAGTTAAGTAAGTAGTTAATGACTGTAGTTTTTGTATTATTTTATATTGTAATTATAAGTTATTATTATTACTAATAAAGAATCTTAAATAAATATTAGAGAATGTGCCTTTTCGGACTATCACGTGATAATTAATAAGATATAACATAATAAGATATGACAATAATTTTCCTGAGACGTTTGTTATAAATAAATAGAGGTCTGGCTTTAACACAGGTGATTCGTGGCTTTAACGGGAATGGTGCTCATTTTATTGAAGATTATTATAAAGCAATGAATTGTAA
This sequence comes from Dendrolimus punctatus, assembly GCA_012273795.1. Lineage (NCBI taxonomy): Eukaryota > Metazoa > Arthropoda > Insecta > Lepidoptera > Lasiocampidae > Dendrolimus > Dendrolimus punctatus. Next base: position 3,468,286 of record CM022545.1, read on the forward strand.
ATGTTATGTATTTGTTTAATGGGTCAACACATCGAGACATTTATTGTAAACTGTAATGTGTTATAAATAAATACTTTTGAACATTCGTGATTAACTATAATACGGCCGGCGTAACTTGGCAAAGGTGAACATAGGCTCTGTGAACTTAAGAGCATGTACACTCGTGTGATGAGTGGACATACGACTCATCAGTGAATACAATTGGTCACCCTTCATCCCTGTATTTTTTCATTGCTTTGTACTAGTTGGTCACTGTATTTTCTTCACGAGTTTACATGCGCTAAAGTTCGCAGAGCCTATGTTCACAATCGCCAAGTTACGCCGGCCGTATTATAACTACAAAGCGACATCTTGCAAAACCTAAAACCATAAATCCATAAGAGCACACCAACAGTCCAACACAGTACTCTGTGCTCCTCCATCATGAACATTTAGGATTTTTTTTCGAGGGATATTTCGGTACATAATACATATTAGTAACAAAACTAAGAAGTACCTGACACTGAAAAAACGTAATGTTTCAATACTCATTTATTAAAATCCTTATAATACATTGGTTAACTAGATTATGATAGGTACTGTAGACAGAACAGATAGTTATTAATATATATATATTAAAAAATCCATACAAATAGAAGATACTGTAAATTAATATTTTTATAACTATAGGTATGCTATAGGTAGATATAAAAATCTGTATAGATATAGTCTATGAGTAGGTTATTAGAAATTTTAAGACATCTTCGATGTTATATGGATTTTTAAATCAAATTTTAATATTTTATTTTAATTATTTGCTTCAAATTATTTTTTTATTTTTTATATTGTGTTTTAAGTTCAGTGTATGGATAACTAATATAAAAATTTCTGTAACAAACAAAAAAAGTGCGTGTGTGCAATTCACAGACGGCAAAAGTAAAACTTCAGAAAAGCATGAGATAAGTAAGAGATACTCTTGTACGAGTATGAGATAAGTATGAAATACCAGGAGTATGAAAATAATTATAAGGTTAATTATTTTTGTAATGTTCTTAACAACCTTAAAAATTATTTTATATATTACTACATATTGAAGATATATTATAAGTTATAACACATATTATTCAAATTCCATGTTTTAGCTTTAAACAAATGACGCGACATGCTTATGATAACAAAAAGAGGAAACAAATGCTCTAGTTTCAATTTGATTTATAAACTTTAAAACTTGAAGGTACTTCCAACCAAAGCTTACACACTCTATCTTTACGACCATAGTGTTTAAATCTCTGTTTAGTGACGCTTTCATTTCGTTTCATCGATTTTCAAATCACAATGATTCCAAAGAAGTTTCATTTCAACAAAACAGACCTCAACTAACAAAAAAAACATTTTCTACAACATTTGAAGTCGGTCTATTTTCCAATTTTGTTGCTTTTTATGTTTGACTTCCTACTAAAATGTACTAATAAAAGATATTGTACATAATATTTGTTTCTTGAGTTTTTGTTTGAAGTTGGTATTTTTTGTTAAAAAAATATTTTCTACCTTCTAGTGCAGAAATACGTGAATAGCTTTAGAAATAATATACTAAGCGCCTGTAGTAATTGTACTACTGTCACACGTATAAAAGTTTGCCTTTCGAAGAGTGTAGGACATAGCGTTCATCGACAAGGGTGCTTTCGATTTTCTCTAGGATCCATTCTTCAGATCTTGATTGCTGACATTGGGACTATCTCAAACAATGTTATTTCGAATTAAAAAAAATATTGAAAACCGGACCACAATTAACGGAAATCAAGAAATCACGGAACAAACATACAGTCGAGTCTAGAACCTCTTCCTTTGGGAAGTCGGTCAAAAATATATTCACTTTTCCAAGTATTTGCGACTAACTGGAATCTGGATTAGTTTCAAATTAAATTAAACTCTTTAGATATTGGCAAATACCCAATCACATTGTTATCACAAAGTGTTCCAGTTTTATTCTAGTGAATGTCACCTTAGCGTGTCTAGGAACAAGGACACGTTGGCCACAGTCTTCATTAGTTTGGCCACGTGGCAATTTATAGAAGTCCTTACAAATTCAGCTAGATTGAACTGGTACATAGCTTTGGCGGTCGCGCAACCGCTTTCGGTGCAGTTAAACATACGGCTTAGGCACGATTTAATCTTCTCTGGGTCGTTCTGGTGGATTATTTTTGGCAAAATCCTTCTTGCTTTTTTCAATAAGTTTTCAGCGGCCGTCGTTAAGTTGTAAGTTAGAAGTTCATGGTTGTGTTTCGCTTCGCTACGCGCCATTCTTCCCAGAAGATAACCTGTAACAGATTTTTCAAGATCAACAGACTTAAGGGCCGCTTGCATAACGTTCTTAAATTCATTTAAGAAACATTATACGCATTTGAGACCCTTAAATACGATTAGCGTCTTGCACAACGCAAAATTTGTCGCTAAATATGTTTAAAGAACTGTCAATACTTTTGTGTAAAACGTATTTAGGCAGTTTAATATGATTAACTAATTTTATTTAAAGGCGATCGACATATGCAAGCGACACTTAATATCACTTCGTAATTTCTATACATTTGGAAGTCAAAATAAGGTATAGAAATAGATAGAATTTAACAGAAGTTCTATTAGTAATATCAATTATTTTTAAAATAGAGATATAGAAAACATGTACGTCTCGCGACGCCCGACAGAAGTGATAACAGACAGTCTGGCGCCGCAACGCGTTACATAACGATACGGTTTACCCTCTCGTAAGAAATTATCACTTCAAAACAAAAGAGAGACAAAAACTTATGCCTAACACACGAGGACAGCGATTATAAAAGACACTTGGAACTCATCCACTGCATGTATTATACACTCCTTCATGCTAAAACTGTCGTCTGTCATACGTGTGAAAGCTGTGAAATGAACCCCTCCCTCCTGTGATTCCCAGAGCACTAAAAAATCTCTACAATATTTGTCTCTCTTTCCACGAGCATATAAACACAAGTTGACGACACATAAAGGCGTCAGAACGTGCTAATGAACATATTGTTACGACCGACAAAGACCAATTCACACCTGCAGTTTATTACCTTTTCGGCATTTGGATTTCTTTTGTTTACTTTGTGCTTAAAATGTTCAATTAGAAAAACAGCCTATTGTGTATTCTATCCTATTCTATCCTTTATGGTAGGCATTAGCCAGGTGTGATTCTTGGAACTTATTGTTACGCGGTCGAGTATTGTGTCGAGACATATTCAATAGCTTAGTATAAAGGAATGCCCGAATGGAGGGGTGAGGCAGTCTAGCGCTCTCGTCAGAGAGTACTAATGTTCTGTGGTCTAGCGATAGGCACAAGCGGGACAAGACGTGTGTCCATTCGATAGGCTATATAGTGATTGCATCGTGCATCAAGTTTTTACTGTTTGCGTCCAGTTACATTTGGACCTGTGTTTATACATGTTTGTATAGTTCTAATAAATTCTATAGTAATTCCAACGGCACTTTAATTCGAATCCCGTAACTCGTAACAATATGATTCAGACACTTGCCGAAGCACGTATATCCGGCGATTACTTGAATCACTTAAGTGCCAAGAGGCCCCCCTGGAACATTGCACAGCTCCATTGAGAGAGCAGCAGCGCATTTGTAGCACGTCTGGTGTTGCAAATGGCCATAGACGATGGTAACCGGTTTCCATTAAGTGGGCCGTCTGCCTGTCTGCTGAACTCCTGCAATAAAAAAAAAATAAAAAAAAATTGAAGTCTCCCCGCCTCTTTTTGTATTCGGCCTCAGGGGAATTTACCGTTATGATGGGAGGGAGGTAACCCTTGCCAACATTGGGTGCGATGCTTTTATCAGAGCGTAAACATATATCTTGTCTCAGTAAGGTAGGCAACGCATTGGCTTCGGCCGACAGTAACCACCACTGTACGTGGCGCTCGCTCTTTTATGCCATATGTGAGCCAGCTGTGGAATGAGCTCCCTCCTGCGGTTTTCCCAGAGCGCTACAATATGGGGCTCTTCAAAAAGGGCGTAAACAGATTTTTAAAGTCTCAACGAGGTAGGCAACGCATCGGCTCCCTTAGTGTTGCAGATGTCCATGGGCGACGGTAGCCACTTGCTATCAAGTGGACCCGTCTGCCAGTTTGCCTATACGCAAACATAAAAAAAAACCGCCTGCCACCAAGTAGACCATTTGCAAGTTTGCCTACAAGCAAACATTTAAATATATGAGTATAATACGGCCGGCGTATCTTGGCGAATGTGAACATAGGCTCTGCGAACTTTAGCGCATGTAAACTCGTGAAGAAAATACAGTGACCAACTAGTACAAAGCAATGAAAAAATACAGGGATGAAGGGCGACCAATTGTATTCACTGACGAGTCGTATGCCCACCATCACACAAGTGTACATGCTCTAAAGTTCGCAGAGCCTATGTTCACATTTGCCAAGTTACGCCGGCCGTATTATAAATTGGTATTATAAACTAAATATCACTGGTAAGATAGAATGGAAGCCGAATTGCCCGAGTTGCAAATCTACAATTGGCGGGAAACTGTGCAAGACAGAGAAATATTTCGTAGGCTGGTGCTATTTTTTTTTTGTTATGCAAAGCACCGGGTCTTCTAATAAAATTTCTTTAAGCAGAAAAGGCATTAGAACACCCTAGGTCCTGTAAACGTTCATGACCGACGGTGACAATTTTTAACCAAGTGGGGGAGAGGTCTATTTTTGGTAATAAAAAAATACGAGTACGTAACGTCTTACTGGTGGGCACAGATGCCCGCCTCTATTCTAGATCGGAAATTAAACCCATTTTGAACAAGGCGGATCGACGGGTTGCACTAATATCGAGGCGCAAGTTTCTTCACGATTTTTTTCCACTATTTATTTATTTATCTTTATTACATATCCAACGGCTTACTTACAACTTAAAACAATCAACTCTATTTAATATGAATGTTGCCAATTACAGGATACTTCACACTTTACAGTATATTTGTGCCAAGCCAAGACCGCAATAAACAGTTTGCTTATGTTATGCTCTATAAATATGAATGTAGTATATTTAATAAAATAAAATAATGGTAAATAGTGCCTGCTGAATTATCCCCTATATAGTATAGTATATATATATAGTATGTAAGTTAAACGAAAATAATATATAATAAATACATAGATATTCATATTATATATATATATTATATATATATTTTTTTTTTTTTTATATATATATTATATTATACGTATATATGATTCATTAATAAAAATAAAAATATACAGACAAATCTGTGGATATATTTTATGATACCTATAGCCAGTCAAACTATCAGCCTAATTTTTCGAATATCTTTGATTTATAAATCAATTTTGAATGTTAGAAAATACCTACATCATTAAATTTGTTATTATAAGTGGCAGTAAGACGAGCAAGCACTTCATTTAAGCCATAATTAGTTCTTCTACAGGGCACGTGAAACAATTTGTTGTGGCTAGACCGTGTTTTGAGAATTGGCACTGCGAGGGATACAGATGAGGTGAGAGTAGGACAGTCTAAATTCTAGATATTATGTTTTTAAAGTAACATATTTGGAGTCAAGAATTCTGTTAACCCTATCTATTTATCTGTACATTAAGTCACCACTAATTGAACCTTGACTAATAACTTCTTAAGCCGAACTTGGATTTTTTAGGCTTATTAATCCTTATTAACCTGGGACTAACTATTTAATTTCAAATATGGAATTCGTACAAACTGGTTATATTTTGCAAGAATTCCATATTTGAAATTCCAAATATGGCGTTAGAAATTAGTCTACAATATACATCCTACTTATAGAACATTTCATTTTGAACATTATTGAAAATATATTTTTTGGCAATATATGATATAGTTTGAAGAACGTGCTTAAGATTAAATACTAAACATATTCTCTGTTATATAAATATACTGCTAATCTTTTAATTGAACTACCGTCGAATATTTTTATTTTTCCTCCTACCAATTTTTTGATGTCCACTACTTTTTCCAATTTGCTGATTGCATAGCTAATAATTATTATACAAAACATATTTTATTAGAGAAATGACCGATATATATTATACCTATGATATTAAACAATGATATTTGTGAACTATATTTACTAACAAACAAATTAGAAATGGAACAGAATCTTATCTATCACAATATTAATTATTTGAAAATTTTGCGTACACTTGTTACTTTAAATCAAATACAATACTGGATATTACACACTGAAAAATGTAGATTACAAATTGTAATTAAACTAAAACGCAAGAAATAAGTACAATACTCGCCTCCAAATATACAGATCAATCCAATCATAAGAACCAATATAGCAAACAATCTCTTCGTGACCTGAGGATCAGGACTTGCGCATGACCTCCTTTCTATGCTCATTATTTCAAAAAAAGAACACGAAAAACCATATAAAAGATACACCAGTGGCACAGAGGTCTCAGTACTTGTGATTGCATCGCTCGGCGGTCGTCAAACGGCTCGCAGCGGCCGTGATCACAATTTTATTTTTAGCTTGTTTCATATTATGTCTGCCTCGGTGAATGACTGATTTTTTTCCCACATTTCTTCTCGTTTGATGGTCATGGATTTTGTCTTATGAAATTATAGTCAGTGGTGTTAGACATTAATGTTATTTTTCATGATATAAAAGCGATGAGAAATAGATCGACAATATTCACCTTCACATTGAAGGGTTCTGTATATTGATAACATTGTATTGCACTCACAAATAAACAATTACAAAAAACATATTTACAATACTTTCTAGGCTATACAATAAGCGGTCTTACGCCTTATCGCTTATAGCAATCTCCTCCACGCAACGTAAATTAAAGGAAAGTCTCACATAATCTTGCGATGTAGGTAGGTCGAAACTTGAGAACGAATTACCGATTTTTATGATTTTGTTTTTGTGTGTTTGAGTGGGTTCCCGGATGGTTTAGATTCAGAATTGGAACCGTTAGGTGGCGCTGAGATCGGGTTCTAGAATCCGCCTAATCACATGGGCCGATTTTGATGAATTAGTTTTTGTATGTTTGAGTGGGTTCCCGGTTGGTTTAGATTCCCAAATTCAGGAATAATCTAGCTTTCTACAGGTGAAAGAATTTTCGAAATCGGTTTAGTAGATTATCCCCTACAATGACACAAAGTCACAAATTTTATCTCTTTATAATATCCGTATAGAAGACCAATGCTTAGTTCGCAATAAAATGATTTTATTTAATTATTTAAGAAAAAGTAGTGTAATATGAGGGCGTTCTTAAATGTAGGAGATGTTTTAGCCTCTTTGATAGTAAGAGGCAGCGAATTCTAAATTTTCACAGCTAGTACAAGCTACTACAAACAAAAGGAGTTATCCTAAAAAGATGAATTACCTAATTAGAAAGGCGAAGGAATACAAAACGTTTTTTTCTTTCTTTTTTTATGGCAGGAGTTCAGCAGACAGGCAGATGGCCCACTTGTTAGAAAGCGGTTACCGTCGCCTATGGACATTTGCAACACCAAAGGTGCTACAAATGTGCTGCTGCTCTCTTAAGGGAGACTGGAACCTGGTCACTAATGCCGAAACACAACTCAAGGTTGGTATGGCGACGTACTTTAGACCAGGGGCGGTAGCCATCCAGGCGAGCAAATGCCCTACCACCTGGCTGTGGGTTGTTTTGTCTTCTCTTACGACAGGCCGCCCGGCCGCAGGAAATTATATTCTTTCTCAGTTCCTCCACGGATAGAACGTTCTGTTATACCGATCCCCAGTACCTAGAATACGCTCCCCTCATCCATTTTCCGCTACATCAGCATTTACCGTCTTTAGATACTCTTTCAATCCTCATTCACAAATCAATTCCTCCCTATCCTTCGTCGCGAGCGGTATAAATTCTTTTTCTTATAAGACTTATCAGTGTCTTCGTATAATCCCTATTAATATTATAAATGCGAAAGGAACTCTTGTCTGTTCCATTTTCACGGAAAATCTACTGGACCGATTTAGCTGAAACTCAGTATATATAATTTCGATGCCGAGAATGAACATAGGATACTTTTTATCCCGGATAATAGGATAAGTTTGGGGATAGACATGTAAACAGAAACCCAGCAAGTAGTATAGGAATATAGATTTATTTTGTTATGTGATCGGTTTGGTGATTTAGGTGTACATATGCCATTTTAATACCGAAAATTTGGCATAGATACTTTGCATTCGGCCGATGGGACAGTTTGCAATATAAAATATCTTCCGGGGCAAATATTAACATAAAAATTTATTACAATGTAACCTGTGTTGAAGTGTAACCTCTTCAAACAAGAGGTACGTATCAGAGGTTGAGAACTAAACTAACTATAGGTAAACTCTAGTAGTTCCATAAGGTTTTCCAATATGCTTCATAAATGCTTTTGAAATGGTATATTCTTGAATTTAATTAAATATATGCAGAGCTAGTATAAAATAAAAGTGCAAAAATAAAAGAATAATCATTTATTAATAAACACAATTTCCAAATATTCTCCGTCTTCATCATCTAAAGCTAAATCTCAATGATAGAAAAATTGGAGTAATTTAACTATAGTTAAACAGAAGACCCAATGCGGAGCGGTTGAAAGTATTATCAGTTTTGGTCATTTTTATCAAATAGCATGCAAACAGGAAGACGGCCTGTCTGATGGAAAGTGGATCCTGACGCTTTTATAGACGTAACTATATCTTATCATCATGCCAACTTTAGGTAAATTACTTCTATTTTTTCGATCATTATAATAAAATAAAAAGATAATATTAGGAAAGATATTCCCAAAACAACAGGCCTGCAAGCTCTTAAATCTTAAGGGACTAGATGACGCCACTTGTTAGTTTTCTTTCGCTTTTTATTATTAGTCAAGATGGGAAGTCGTCAGTGGGAAAATTCGATTTATCTCCATGTTTGAAAAGCAGCGACGGCATCAAGTAGATGTCGGTAAAGTAAAAAATGAGAGGTATACGAACTTACCCCACTGACGGATTTCCCCACCTTGACTATATCGCACCCTTAACATTATACAGACATAAATCAAAATTTTGAGTAATTGGATTTTAATAACTAGTACCTAAAATTGAGGTATAAATGAAGAACTTGATATTTCAACATGAGGGTGCGATATATTATATAAGACACATTTTTTGTCGAATGAATTTTGATTCGATGAATAACTGAAAGAATTTTAAATTCATTTCGACAAAGAATCTTTTAAATGAATAAAACGTCATTTTTATTTAGGTTTATGGCTTGGCAGCTAGGTCTTTAAGCCAGATCTTAGTTTATAATATACATTTAGTTTCATCATTTTCTTAAGCCTATGTAGCACAGCTGATCTGTAGGTAATCAGCTAGTGCCATTCAACGGAGTTCTTGCTACAACTCCAAAGGCCACATTTGACTATACAGTTCACATTTCTCACAAAACAACTATTGTTCATTTTTGAGTAATTTTACACATTTTTAGAAATAAAACTGTACAGCACAACATCTCCTTTCAGTTCCCGCCAAAAACTCAATAAAACGACAAAAAACAGGAAGCGACTAGAAATGTGCCGCAATCTATTTCCACATTATTTAAGGACTTTTAAGACTGCTGAGTCGTTTTCATTCCCAATATTAATTTTCTATGATCTATAATAATATTATGTAGTCTTTTATAATTATTAATTATCACAATCGTGCCGAAGGCTAACCTATATTTTTAATAGCTTATTTAAGTTTTCATATCTTCTTTCAGGTAGAAATTTATATTATAATACATTGACGTTACCTGGCAATATATTTATATGAATAAAGAACATACGCGCGCGTCTGTATATGTCATGTGTGTGAGTGACGTACTGAGTGTGTGAGTGAGTGAGTGAGTGAGTGAGTGGGTGAATGAGTACGTGCGTGCGTGTTGTGTATGTATACACGTGTGCAATGTATGAGTGGAATGCATAAGTTTTACGATGTTTTCCTTAAAGTGCATCGTACACAATGTTTCCTAAATCCTAAGTGGATTATTCATGTCACAATTATAGAATTCTTTGTATTAAAAAATAACAATTTAAAAATAATTAAAATTTCATAGTCATTTCGAATAAAATTTCACAGACTTATAACTAATGCGAGATAATTAGCAAAAGGGAAATCGCGTTGAGTGTTTCATCTCAACTGAAAGACAGAAGTTAACCGTCTCAACATTACAGATTCTGTTCATCATTTAAATTGGACTAAACTTATTTTTCTATTATTAGAGTTTTAAATTATTACGATGTTAAGGACTATTTAATGTCAAAACTAGCAGCGAGACTAATAAATTTTATTAAATCCGGAACACTTTCATGAAATAGGTAATAATGATAACAACCCAGCAGAAAATTAATTTTGAACATTTCCAAATTCGTAAACAACCTGGCATATTAATTTTATTAAATATTTCTTTTTTGTTCGTTTTCTATTTTTCAATATGGATTCCTAAAAACATTTACAAGAAACATTTTCCTTTAATTCATGCTATTATTAAAAAACACCAGTTTCTATACAGCCCTTTGATTCACAAGTGACTTGTAGGAGTTGAACCAACTACTCACCACTTTGAGATGGAGATTCAATTCGCACTGGCGACTTGCTCCAAGCTTCTATTCTATTATATTTTTGTCCCAAATGGCACCAACACATAGGTATTGATTTTGCCAATGACACATAGATAATAGTGACAGGTGTAAGAAAATTTAAAGGAAACAGGCTTTAATCGGTGGACAGTGCTCCAAGCTTGCAACATAAACAAGTCATCGCAGCTGTTATTTTGGTCCAGGTAATTAAAAATCACAGTAAAATTTAAAAAAAAAACATTTTTCACTGGAAGATTATCTACCACTACTTCTACTCTTCTTCAGTTCTTACATTGCTGTTGTACTCTTTTAGCCCATGTTGAAAAGCATCCTCAGGTCCTCAATGGACAATTTGGAGGCGTTCGTGTTCTTCGCGCCAGTTAGCACGTTCTCAGCCAACTCCAGTTTGACCGTTTGTAGTTTCCTGATCGATTGCTCTACGGTGTCCACGCACATGAATCTGCAACAAATATTTATCCCTATCAATATTGTTACAAAATGGGCCACCAGCATACCTGTAGACAAAGCACATTTATTACCTATTAAAGTAAAACCAATAAAGGCATAAGTTTATAATATGAGTTTTATTTGTAGGTTAGATGTTTTACATGGAATACAATTTTTCAACAAGCGACACCATTAGTTTTGGTTTATTCCTCTAAAGATATCAATGCATATTACTTTTATCTAAGTAGGTTCAATAGCTTCACTATAAAGAGTCTGTATACAAAAACTCTAACATTACCCGCCGCGGCGTTTGAGCTAACAACATTGAAATTGTTTTATGACTTTAAAAAGAAGATCTTTTGGTTACTTTGTGTTTAAAACTTGTAATTAGATAACAGCCTATTGTGTATTGTACTCGTTAATGGCCCTTCGTAGACCTAATTACGCAGCGGATTACGTTTTCTGGGAAATTGCGTCGACGCTTGCCACGTAGACATACCTATGGCATCGGTGCATTATAAAGCAATGTCCCAATGCAGTGATCGTCAGTCAAGCGACGATTGCGATGCGACATAGTGACGGATTATGCGCGTGTTATTGAATCGTGCAGTTTGTACTGGTTGTGTCCAGTTATATTTGTACCTGTGTTATACGTGTTTGTATAGTTCTAATAAATTCGAAAGTAATTCCAACGGCATTTTTAATTCGAGTCCCGCACTCGTAACAATATTATAAATGCGAAAGTAACTCTGTTAGTCTGTTCCGTTTTCACGGAAAAACTACTGGACCAATTTGGCTGAAATTTGGTATATATGTAATTTTAATACCGAGGATGGACAAGGGATACTTTTCATACCGGATAATAGGATACGTTTGGGGATAGATTTATGTAAAGATTATTCCAGAAAGGAGGATAGGTTTTTATTTTATGATTTGCCATTTTCATCATTTTGGTGTACATAATTATATAGTGTTAATACTGAAAATTGGCATAGATACTTTTCATCCAGTAGATGGCATAGTTTGCGATATAAAATGAAGTAAATAAAAATTTTATATAATGTAACCCATGTTGTAACCTCTTTAAACAAGAGGCGCGCACTTTGTAAATTCATAAACAAAAATATTTTTGTGTCTGAATACAAAAACCTACATAAAATTAAGACTCAGTTATTTTAAAAACATCACTTCACACTTAATATTATTGATACTAATGTAACTCTGTCTGTTACGCTTTCACGCAACAGGCATGACACCGATTTTGCTGTGATTTGGTAGAGACAAAAATTATAAAAATGCAGAACAAGACAATAGTTACTTGGTAAAACAAAAGGCGTCCTTATCGTTAAAAGCGATCTCTTCCAGGCAAATATCTATAATAATTATTATTATAAAGAAAGAGAGAGAAAGAATGTTGAAGGGTGTGCAGGTTGGTATGTATGTAGTCTCATTACCGAGAATGGCATGGGATATTTTTATACCGGAAAACTGCATGGTTGTTATTGTGGCATACTCCTGAGCAGAGTTTCGACTCTACTATTGCTATCTCGTCAATATCATCGTTGACTACCTTCAATTTTAATTTCCTTGTTTTCGGTATTCTGTTAATTCCAATGGCGTGAAACATGTGAAATATTTTTTTGAAATTTGGTAGCTTTTAATATTCATTTCGACTAACGCCTTTCTGCAGCGACGATATCTAGTAGTTGCTTTTTATTGCTGAAGCTCAGCAGACAAGCAGACGTCCCAACTGAGATGGAAAGTGGTTACTGTCGACTATGGACATTAGAAGTACCAGAGGTACTGCCGGCCTTGAAGAAGAAACTGGATCTTGGTCACTGGATGCCGGAACACAACTCAAAGTTGAGTAATTTTTTTTTATTTGACTTGACTGTATGTTGTTGGTCCGAAGACCTTACAACTTTACCGGGGTTTTCGGGGCGAGCACTTACGCCTCGCGAAGCCCGGAAGGCGACATGCTCGAGGGAGCTACCAAAGGAGTTTTACCTAGGCTGGACTGTTGCCATGAGACGGGGATGAATCTGATGATGCCCACCATAGGGCGACACAATGAACAAATTGAGAACGCGCGACGGGTAATATGAAGCCCAAGGGGAAGGATCTCGGCGGACCGGGATCGGCCCGGACCGGGCTATGTCTCCTGGCGTCCCTCGCGAGGACGTGGAGAGATCGTAATTGGCGTTGTCTGAGACGCCACCGTCTGTGTCTGTCGGTTTTTTTTTATTGCAGGATTTCAGCCGACAGGCAGACGGCCCACTTGATGGAAAGCGGTTACCATCGCCTATGAACATTTGCAACACGAAATGCGCTGCTGCTCTCTTAAGGAAGACTGGAACCTGGTCACTAATGCCGAAACACAACTTAAAGTTGTTACGGCGACATACTTTCGACCAGGGGGTGGTAGCCATCCAGTCGGGCAAATGCCATACCACCTGGCTGTGGGTTGTTTTGTCGCCTCTTACGACAAGCAGACCGGCCGCAAAAATTAGTATTTTTTCTCCGTTCAAGCACAGGTACATGACATATATTGCGATTCGTCGTTCATTACGAAATGACTAACAAATGCAATCTGCCAAATATCTGTAATATTTGCGTGTACACGTAAAATGTTCGCGGAATTTGGCAGACGCGCGCATCGTCCCATAATACAGATGACGTGATGCGCTAATTGTCCGCGGATAATTATATTAGGTGTGAAGATGTGATAAATAAATTTCTATTTTACAAGCTTTTATTTAACTTGCAACCTATGTACTTATGTATTGTTACGAGCTACAGGACTCGAATTAAAATGCCGTTGGAATTACTATAGAATATACTAAAACTATACCAACACGTAAAACATAGGTACAAATATAACCGAACACAACATGTCCAAACGTAATGCAGGTCGTAATTCCATAAAACGCTTAAAGTCCGTCACTTATTACATTTCCGATTACAGTATATGAGTCCCGCTTCGCTCGTGGTTTTCGCCCGACAACGTAGACCGAATTTCCTAGAATCAGTTTGTAATTTATAATCCGTAACACCTGGCTAATGACCGCAGCCGCAAACGGCTGTAAACAACAAATTACAATAGAACAATGGACTGTCCTCTAGAATAATTAGTAAACGCATGCCAATAAATAAGTAAACAAGAAAAAACAAGATTATCATAAAATAATTAGTTCAAACGCCGACGGGTAGTTAAAATGTGTTTTTACAGACATACAGGTGTGAATTAGTTTTTATCAACGCCTAGGTTGTAACAGTATATTTGTTTCGTTGTATATTGTTATTGAGCCAAGAGCGCTCGCGAGCGTCCTCAGAACTCCCGAAACTACGCTAAAACGTGGCCAAGTTGCGCGCCGCGTACCTACTACACGTACAGAATTTTTAAAAAAGCTTTAAATATGAAATACATTCTCTTATATACATTCTCTATTCTCTCTCTTGAAACAGTAGCGCAGCGAGCTTAACTCGCGCCCGAAGCATGATACCTTTTTTGCGCCCCATTTGATGTCTTTTTAGCGCCCCTTTGTGATGCCCCTTTGCCCCCCCCCTCGCTACGTCACTCTTTTTCGAAATAAGAAGCGAGTGTGAATGAAAACGTTCAGTGACCTTCGCGCCGGACGCGGCCGTTTTGGCGCGTTCAATTTTCCGCCAAGAAAATTGGCAACGTACACTTTCGCTAATGGCCGGACACTACTTGAATCACCAAATATTTCGCTGATTCGCCATCAATGTTTACTTATTTATTGGAAAAAACCAACAGCGCATATCAATAATACAAACAACAACCAAAAGTACTTATCATGTAGGGACAATAACGGGTTTTTTGAATTCACTTGTGACCTAATAGACTGGTAAACAAGCGCCTTCTGAACCAACTTTTTTCAGCAGTCTCCGAAAATTATAAATGAGGTGTCATTCGATTCGGAATGGCATCTAGATGATTTTTGAAAAAAAAATGAAGTTCCGCTTGCAAAAATTGTAAAAGTTATTAACAATTAACTAAAAAAAAGGGGGTTTAGTTTTTTGCAAATATCTCAAAATAATAAAGATTTTTCAAATTTGAAAAAAGATTCGAAAAGAGCAGGAAATTTCCTAAAAAAGTCGTGACTCCCGAAACTGTAAGATCAATATTTATAATTTCCCAGAGGGATGAAAATACAGCTGAAAACGGGTACTCTGGCTTACGCAAGCCACACCCACATCGGCCCTCTAATGAATAAATATTATTTAAACATACTAAATATGAAAATAAAAAATTGAAAAAATTCAGGCACTAACTGAATAGACGAATGAACAATAATCTGCTTGAAAAATTTTTTTATAACAATTTTTCATTTAGTTATACAATAGTTAATTATTTTTTTTGCTTGAACATGAACATTGCAAGTGTGATAATTGTTAAACTATAAATTGAAGATTTTTTTCCTTTCTTGGAGCAATTCTTGAAAGGCTTTAGAATAGAACCAACCCCGTTAGAAAAATTAGAAAATGTTTATTATTCATTTTTTTATTAATAATTTTCGTTGTTGTCCTGCTCTTTTCGAATCTTTTTTCAAATTTGAAAAATCTTTATTACTTTTTGAGATATTTGCAAAAACTAAACCCCTTTTTTTAGTTAATTGTTAATAACTTTTACAATTTTGCAAGCGGAACTTCATTTTTTCAAAATCATCTAGATGCCAGTCCGAATCGAATGACACCTCATTTATAATTTTCGGAGACTGCTGAAATAAGTTGGTCCAGAAGGCACTTGTTTACCAGTCTATAACGAGCGAACTGAAGTTTAAAAATGCAATAAATATGTATGGACCTACTTATGCAAATTGGAACCAACCCACATACTGCCAGCTTAGAGAAAAAGCAGTTTTATTAAAATTTTGCACACAAACAATGCGGCTATATTTTGGAAAAAAATATATTTAGAATATTGTATATTAGAATATACAATGTCTAAATATATATTTTTTGCAATATTTTAATAAAAACGGCTTTTTCTCAAAACTGTCAGTATGTGGGTTGGTTTCATTTTGCATAAGTAGGTTCATTAGTTGTCTGGCCATAAATACTGTTACATAGAAACTTTTGTTTTTAAACTTTTTCATTATTTTGTATTTGGAACACGTATATTTTTTTAAAAACTTCTTTCGATTTTGCGCCATTCACATATTTTTCGTATTCATTATCAAACTACAATATGGAATGGAAGAAAATAGTATTGCAAAAAGTGGGTATGGAACCGTGGGTCATATACCAGACACTTCATAAGCTTGGTATCGGCCGTATGTTCATGTATCGTATATCAATCTATCAAAAGATACAACAACACTTTGTCTGTCGAGGACGAGAAAAAATCGGGGTGAAATCTTATCGCGAGAAATGAAGATTCCCGCTAGGACTCTGTCGCGTATTATAAAACAAGACCTTATCGTCGATATACAACCCATAGTCTGTCTATACCTGGCAACCCATAGTATGTCCAGGTAAATTCTAAACAATCCTACGTCTGCACATTCTATATGTTTAATACTTTAAGTCCAGTATAAAATTTTCTTATTATCTTGATGTTGCAACATTGAATGAAAAATCTTTTTTTTTAATAATTAAAAATATTTTGTCCCGGTGTTTTTTTAGGCATCCCATTTTTAATGTATTTTCTAATATACTAAATTTATTATAAAATAAGTTTTATTCTATTATCAGCTCGGTGAAGGTCGATATGTAGGGTCGGAGCTCCTACTATATTGATACTAAATACAATAAAATAACACAAAGAACATGCAGACTGTTTTTTATAAAACACAAATTAGCAACAAGTTTCTTAGCCATAATAAGTATTTATTCTGACGTATTGCAGATGAGTAAGTCGTGGTAGCGTAATGGCTAACGAACGCGTCCTGAAGTCAAAGGTCGCGGGTTCGATCCTGACCGGAACGCATGAACCACTTAGGCTGTTTTCTGACCTAACGTGCATATTGTTACCACGTGCTAACAACGGTGAAGAAAAACATCGTGATGCAACCTGCACATCGAGATAACCGATGTGTCGAACCTGCCAAGCCGCCTTGGACAAGCGTGACGGGTATACTGTCCATTCCCTTACAGTGGGAGGCCCGAGCCCAGCAGTGGGAACAGTTATAGGGTGTTGTTATTATTTCAGACAAACGCGATAATACCAGGCTTTATTGCTAAAAACATCGTATGCATGCCACCAATAACACTGGCTCAAAAAAATAAAAAGTAAATCAATTTGATTTTTTGCTGTAACGTTACCTCACCTGTATATATGGACCGGCTTCTTCTGTCCCACGCGGTAGATGCGGTCGCTGGCCTGCTCCTCCAATTGGGGGTTCCAGTGAGGGTCCAAGAGGAGGAGGTGGTTCGCACCGCAGAGATTCAAGCCCACGCCTCCAGCACTCAGGGACAGCAACATCACCTGAATACATATTGTTACATGCCGTCAAAGATAAACACGCAGCTGTAAAGCGCAGTTTATTGCCTTCCCGGATTTAGGAATTATTTTGTATACTTTGTGTTTAGAATTTGAAATTAAGAAAAACATGCTATTGTTTTTCTACTTGTTTTATGGCCGTCGTTACTGTCGAACTAACCATTTTCGTTATTGTTAGACTTTGTTGGCAAAAGCCAAGCAATGCAGGTCTGCAAATTACATTTTCTTGGAAGAACCCAGCCCACGCAATCGATTGTGTATTCCACAGTTTACTATAAAAGAACGCCCGAACGGAGGGGTGGGGCAGACAAGTGCCGATTACGATACTAGCAAGACGTGTGTAGTACTTTCGATTACCGATATAGTGACGGACTTTGCGCGTGTTATTGAATCATACAATTTCGACTTGCTGTCTCCAGTCATATTTGTGCCTGTTTTATACGTGTTTGTACAGTTGTAATAAACTGTATAGTAATTCCAACGACATTATAATTCGAGTCCTGTGTAGCTCGTAACAATATATTATTTCTTATTTATGATGCTAAGTTACCATACCATAGTCACGTGTTTGTAATAACCAACAAACACACGTGTGCCGTACAACGTTTTTCAGCACACTTGCGATAAAACAGTACAATAACCAACATAACCAATATCAGTAGGAAAGCCGCAAAAATATTGTTACGAGTTACGCAGGACTCGAATTAAAATGCCGTTGGAATAACTATAGAATTTATTAGAACTATAGACAAGTACAAATATAACTAGACACTAGTACTAATAGTACAAGCAGCACAATTCAATAACACGCGCAAAGTCCGTCACTATATCGCTTATCGAATGTATTACACACGTCTTGCTAGTATCGTAATCGTAGCTTGACTGCCCCTCTCCGCATTGGGCCATTGCTTTATAACGCACCGATACCATACCTGGCAAGCTTCGACGCAATACAATAACAACAAGAATTAGTTCCACACACCTGCCTAATGACTGCCATAAAACAAGTACAATAACAAAAATATAATATTTTTCTCAATTACAAATTCTAAACACAAAGTAAACAAACGAATTCCAAAATGCGGTCAGGCAATAAACTGCGGTTTATGACAGGCAGGTGTGCGTTTACCTTTGTCGGAATGTAACAATATATTCGCAACGTTAAAATATTGTTACGTGCGCGCGGGGTACGCATTTAGGATTGGATGAAAACACCGAGTTCCTAACCGAACATACTATTCTAGAACTTTCGTTCATTGTTTATCCCTTTCTAAGACATATCCGTCCTTGTCTTCTCCTTCCAGAATTTTCTACCTTTTTCCAAGTCTTGCCGCCACAATACTGAAATAGCAAATTCGAGTCCCTGTTGTAGCAAATATAGGCGGCGGTAAGTATTTCCCGTGAGCTGCCACCTTCGCATTGATGAAAAGAAAGATGTAGATAAATTAGGATCGGCAGTGGTCTGTTATCTGTTATTAAAATAAGCACACAAGGATATTAATATACTATAATTTACGTAATACACGACTGGGAACAATTAAGACATAAGAGGACAGAAGAATATATCAAAAATATGGTGTTAAAAACAATACAAATGTAACATGACTTCTGAGGTGCCAGTGCCAAGTTACACGACCTAATTTTAACAGAAAGAAAGGCACTGACCCTAACGTCCGAGTCGGGGTCGTTGACCGCGTTGACCAGGGCCTGCCTCGCGGGCACAGAGACGCTGCCGTTCAAGGTCACGTTCTTGACATTCGCCTTCCGGAGCTGCTCCTCCACCAGGCGGAGGACCCCCGTCCACTGGGAGACCACCACCGCTTTGTCACCTGACGACATGCTCTTATATATAATTCAGCAGAGAAACACACATATTCGTATATGCCTCAGCTAAGCGAGTAATGCTTGTATTGTTGGTGTTTATAGATAGATAACACTTTATTATACATTAATACAAAAATGAACTTAACTTATACTAGCTTCTGCCCGCGACTTCGTTCGCGTACAATAGTTTAAAAAAAAGTAAGTAAAAAAACCCGTGATTTTGAAACATTCTTCATTGGTGCTCCGCCCCTATTGCTCTTAGCGTCATGGTACATAGCCTATAACCTTCCTCAATAAATGGGTTATCTAACACTGCAAAAAAAATCCTGAGTGTTCCACCAATAAAGAATGTATCAAAATCGGGTTTTTTTAACTACTCCACGCGGACGAAGCCGCGGGCATAAGTTAGTATTTGTATATACCGATTACAGTTTGGAAAATAAATGAGTTCATTTCAGCACTCGACAGTGAACACTACTCTCTGCCATTTGAAGCGTTATTTCACCACTGTAGTATATATGGTGTGTGAATTAGTGTACTAAAATAAATATGTATGTGGGTAGTTCATAAAATTATATAATAAAACAGTTCGTAAGCAACCACCGAGTGTTTATTACAGCTTATATAGTCTATTCCTATTGCTTTTCTAAATAGCTTCAATGTACAGACACAACATGTTTAGATTTGGTGTTTGTCTGTGTTTAGGCCAATTATTTCGATTGGTTCATCTCCTTGATTATATGATCGGAATGAAATCAGTCGCGCCAACATCTTCCGATCTGTGCCCTGCTAATGAGGCTCATTGGCCAACGACATTATGTCGTCACATAATGTGAATGGAGGGACAAATCCGCACCACCGCCCCAATGAACAATAAGTCAAAAATCGTTTACCTGACCGCGCGCGTATAACGACCCGCGCCGTAGTCATATGAACTACCTATTTTAATATTTAACCGCCATTGTGTGAATTTGTGTGTCACAAAAAAAGTACTTTATAAAACCACTGTGTGTGCAACAAATTAAACCTCAACGACCGCTGCCAGACGTCTCCAGGCTTGCCGATTTGGGAGAAGTGCAGTTTCGGGAGGTCAAGGTTAGTGGTTTGATTTTCCTTCCCATATCATCAATCGGATGCAACGATTGATTTGATTGTCCTGCCATCCACTGCTCTTGAGCTATATTATCGAAGGCCGCACCAGTCCTGGAGGTGGGGCAATACAAATTACAACCGCCGCCACGTGGTGTGCTATAGGGGAGGTGGGGAAGGACCTGAAATTTTACCCTGGCACCACCAGTCTGTTTGTTCTGCACTCGCGTAACTCACTACTGAATCGAATGCGATGCGGTTTTGCCTGATCGATAGCGTGTTCCCGGACTTAAAAATCTGCGGTACAATCATTATTTTTCGATAAATATTACATAACTTTACACTACTTAGATTATTCATAAAAGTTTTAAAGTATATGTTATTATATTTTTAAGGGGGAAGATGTAGTATATATGGTGTGTGCAATAGTTCATTAAAATATATATGTATGTGGGTAGTTCATAAAATTATATAATAAAACAGTTCGCAAGCAATTATTACAACTACCTCTCGCTGCTACAATAGGTTAGGTTACCAAACTCACCTTTGTTCTTGAAAACGTTCTCCTTGAGACAATCCATGACGGCCTTTATTTTGGAAGACGGTTTGGACATATTGAACACCGGGTCGTTGTTCATCACCACGGATTTTATGGCTTCAGCCACGCTCGCCGTTTCACCAGCGTCCTCCTCGGTTTCGTTCTCCAAGTTCGCAATGGCACTCTATCAGTTGAATAAAAAATCAATTTTGCCTTTTGACATACAAAAGCGAACGCTATGCTATGCTAACAGTTATTTCGAATTTTATACTTAAGTCTAAATCTCTTCTTTAAGCCCCAATAAATTAATCGGCATGTTATAACGGTTCATTTTCTTTCTTGTGATCAGAGATAGTCCGTCGAAAAACATTTTTAAAAGAAGACTTTAAGAACACTATCTCTCCTAATTAACTGATATATATGTATTTCATAACAAATGGGCATACAGACATTGCATTTTTAAACAAGGGACAAAGTTGGGGATTAAAAGAAAACTAGTTGATTGTATAAGGCTGAAACTTGAAATGCCCTTCTTTTTAGATACAGTTGCATACTGGTACGACTTTCTAAATTGTAACATGCATAGTTTTTAGTAAACAACAAAAAAATGGCATTTTTGTGTATACGCCTACATCGCGGGCTTCAAGCCAGAGGGACGTATAAGCCAACTTTTCAGGATATACAAAAAACTCTTTTTTCAATGTATCTCTATAACTGAAAATTTGCATGTATCTATGAAAGTACTTCCTTGATTACGTGAAATGCGTTTTTTTTTAATTAACCTACTATTAAGAAAAAAACAGAGGTGCTGTATCGATAAAAATATAAATGATAGACGAAATAAAAAAAAGCATTTTTTTATACGCCCCTCTGGCTTGAAGCCCGCGATATGTTCTGCAGCGCTCGATATGTATTTAATATATTGTTACGAGTTGCAGGACTCGAATTAAAATTATACATACACGTATAACACAGGTACAAACATAACTGAACACAACTCGTGAAAACGTAATTCACGATTCAATAACACGCGCAAAGTCCGTCACCATATAGCTTATCGAATGTACAAGTCTTGCTCGTATCGCAATCGTTGCTCGACTACCTCACCCCTCCGTTCGGGCATTTTTTATACTAAACTATACAATACAACAATCGACCGCGTGGACTGAATCTTCAAAGAAGACGTAATCTGCACACCTGGTTAATTATTCCTGCGAACGGCTAACAAAGTCGAAAACAATAGGCTACTATCTAATTGCAAATTTTAAACACAAAGTATACAAAAGAATTCCATATGCGGGGGAAAGGTAATAAACTGCACGTGCGCATTCACTTTGTCTGCGTGTAACAATAAATCTTACCTTCCTCTTATTCTTCGAGTCCTCAAGGGTCAATCTGTTGAGTTCATCCAACAGATCGTTTGAACCGGACTCCGGGGCTAAATCTGTCACGGTTTCGTCCTGCAGGACCGAGCCTATGAGGCCGCAATGGCAGCACACTTGGCGCAAACGGAGCAGAAGGACCAGGATCTCGTGGGATTTCACCACTTTTACACCTGGTCACGGGATATAGGTTAACATTAAACAAACTTCTTTCTTTTTAATAAAACTCGGCACAATCAATACATTTGATCAGTATCAAGTATATGCAAATATTCAAGTTTTAGAATAATTTTAAAACTCAAGTCTGAGCCAAACTGCAGGTTCATGTCGGATTCCCAAACAAGGGAGTTAAAACAACTCACATAAGGCGCATTTTATTACTCGAGATGTTGAATACAAATGCACAATTCTTCATTGAAAATAATCAATATCCTACAACTATTGGCCACTTTAACCAATATTAAAGCAGAATAACACATACATACATAACTTCACGTCAGGTCCCTTGCGGGGTAGGCACGAACAACAGAGCGCCATACAGGCTTATTCTTACACACCTCACTTGCTTCTTTGACATTCATAGCTCTTGTCATGCACGCTCGTCTGTTCTTAAGGCTCCTGACATCACCTTCTGCTAGTACACGATCAATTTGATCATGGAAGGTGTGTCGTGGGCCTTCCGCAACTTCTGCATCCATCCACTTTTGCATTGTATATCTGTTTAGTCATTCTTTCATCATACATTCTTTCCACATGCCCGAACCACCGGAGCATTCCTTTCCTTACCTTCACCCCGATACTCTCTTTCAGACTAACTCAACTCTTTCTTACTTCGGTATTACGAATTTTATTGGTTGAGTTGCTTCCCCTTAAAAAAGTTTATATTAAAAAAAAAGATCGTGTTCTATAGAACAAATAAATTAATGTTCCTATTGCTTGCTCATTTCATGCAACTTCTTATTTAAATAAATAATTTTAACTCGTACGTTTAATAAATAAAACTTTCACTCATATATAATTTTTTTACTCACTGCACATTTACTAATTGTTTCTCTAAATAAACTTTTTATCTACTAAATAAAATGAGTTTTTGTTGTTATTTTATTCACAAGTGTGTTGAAAAACGTCGTATGATACACGTGTGTATTGATGATTACCGTCCTCGGCTCTCTTAAGAGCCTCGCCTACGGCTCGAGTCTCAATGGCGCCTCGGCGGTAATCACCAATGTGACACACTAGTACCATAATGTACTATTTTTAAACAAAACTGCGCATCAATTGATCAGTAAGATCACTCTTCAAGTTACCACCAAAAACTTCTTAAGTCATGGCATCCCTATGCTATCAAGAAAAAATGTTATATAGCCTCATTCAAATAAACTTGGAATAATAGAATAGCATAGAAACTTGTTGCGATCATCACGCGACATTGCGTGATCGGTCGTAATGTGACGACTGCTACACGCGATATCGCGTGAACAGCAACCAATAAAATATCTTCATCTCACCCTTCAATGCGACCATCTTTTTATGCATCTTGGCGTATTCGCTATCCTTCTCTGGTGGCACGAAGCCCACTGAGACAGAGTTCTTTTCAGCGCGCTGGTGCAGGAACTGGGCGAACAAAGTCTTCGACATGACTAGCACCTGTATAAAATGAAATCTCGAGCTAATACGGAAAAGTGTATCGAACTTGAGGTTATAACTATAACGTCAAATTCATCAAACACCACATTAAATGTCATTGCTTGTTTTACCTATTTATGTTAAACTAGCTGTTACCCGCCCGTTTCGCGTGCTGTAAAATTCGTTCTTAGCTGACCTCTACTTGGGGAAAGGAAGGTCCATGTCAAATATCACGTCCATAGGTATTTATAGCTCCTGAGATATCGTGATGAGTCACTATAAACGTGAATTTCAATTATATATATTTAGATTATAACCAATCAGTTGTAAAATTCCACAGTAAGGCATGAAATTTTTAAGGATGAATTTTACTGAAGATCTGTTGTCAAATTGTAAATGTAATAAATACATAGGTATGTTTTTTAATTATAAAGCTAGCAAACAAATAGACCACCCATTTGATGACCCAATGGAAAGTTGTTACCATCGTCTATAGATGTTTGCAACACTAAAGGCAAAACCAATGAGTTACCAACCTTGGGGGTGGGATAGACAAATCAGACAGGAGTACGGGATATAGGTGGATGGGATATGAGAACGGCGAAGTGGGCTATCAGAATTATCTGTCCAACATCCCAAACATTTAGTTGTTTTACTACACAATTATATAGCGCCATATAGAGAATACAAAGACAGAAGACATTGACGAAGATGCCCAATAAACGTGCAAGAGATTTCATTAGCCAAAGTTTAAAAAAATAGTAAAGCGACGTTCGTGTGAGTAAGCTTATTATACGACTGCAGGTTTTCTAGACGACCTCACCGAATAGGAATAGTGCGATCCCTACGAAGGTCTTTCAGTAATTATTTATAAAAATTGCTTTGATAAACCTTGTGTGAACTACATTTAAAAAAAAGACCAAAAATAATGATGAAGTAAAGATATATTGCTGGGGCGCTTTTTGCGCCGCTTGTTCTCCTTTAACAGTAATTAAATTTACTTTGGAAGAGCTGGTAGACTCATTACTATAAATACAGTCACTTTCATTTTCATTTTCAAATTTTTAGCGAAAATTGCTAGGAAACTGTTATGTAGATGACTGACCTTTTGATAGACGTTCATCTCGGCCTTGGCGAGAGCGACCTGCTCCTGGTGGACGTGCCTCTCGGGCAGGCAGTCCAGCTCGCCCTTGGCCTGCAGCTGCACCTTGGTGCGCCTCAGCAGAATGCATCGCATCACCGTGTTCAAGCGCTCTTGTCCACCGAGGCTTTTGTTGTCTATCCACTTCTTCCACATCTGCAATTGCAACTTGTGTTATGGCTTATTTAAATACAGAAAGGTCTACTCTGAGAACGTTCACAGACCAGCCTAAGATGTTTGTTACTCTTTTAAGGAAAAACAATACAAATGATTTGAAAAATATAGCTTATCGATTGGTTCAATTGATCATAATTTGTTAATGAAATGTTTCGATAAAGGAACGACCGCCTGTATGATGGACACTTATTATTATTTTTTTTAAGATTTAATTTCATAATAAAATTGTCCATATAAAGTTTGTTTTTATTATGGATCTTTTTGTCTGAAATAAATAAATTATTATTGTTGTTATAATATAACGATACTCGTGAAATATAGCACCGCCACAAATCAAATATAGCCATATCCTATAACATCCTGTTGACAGTATTCAATATTACGAATTTTTAGAGAAAATGCAGACAAAATCGCAGGCAATCACTAATATTAAATAAAGCAAAGTCCGTGTTTCTAAATTCACTATGCCAGGAACGAATCTGGACCTTATATATTTCAGTGTGGTAAACAGGCCTTAGACCATTTCGCCAAGTTAGCCGAAATTGTAATATTAAAAACCCATCACACAACGATAACTTACTAACCATGGGGATATACAATGTGTGTGTGTATGAAGCGACTATCTATATAACTTACAGTCAATTCGTCAAACGGAGTGCATTTGAGGAACTTGAGCAACGCGAACAGGTCCAAGTCCTTGTTCTGCACCGGGGTGCCGGTCAAGCACCAACGGCGCCTGGCGACGAGCGCAGTCACCCCCGCCGAGGTGGCGGACTTGTGGTTGCGGACGATGTGTGCCTCGTCGAGGATCACGCGGCGCCAGTTCACGCGCATCAGTACACCGGTCTGATGGTGCACAAAGAAATTGGGCATGCTAAAGAAATAACTGCGTCCTGTTGGGTAAGTATTTGAGCGATGTCGAGAAATATGAGACTTGTGTTCTTTTTATGTTTGCGTATAGGTTAACTGGCAGACGGGTCCACTTGATGGCAAGTGGCTATCGTCGCCCGTGGACATCTGCAACACTAAGGGAGCCGATGCGTTGCCAACCTCGTTGAGACTTTAAAAATCGGTTTACGCCCTTTTTGAAGAGCCCCATATTGTAACGCACAGGGAAAACCGCGGGAGGGAGCTCATTCCACAGCTTGCTCACGTATGGAATAAAATAGCGAACGCCATGAACAGTGGATAACGTCCAGGTGTCGAGGGAAGTGTGGATGAACTCCCAGTAGCCGGCACCGGTTCTGCCAATACAGTCAGTTTATTGACGATTAATCTTCATAACTATCAATTTTGCTCTTGATACGGAATTATTATTAATCTCATATTAATATCCTCCATCTGTGCTCACACTAGAGTAGCGATATTCCACATTTGTACGCAAAAAAGGGAGCCAGGCGTCGAGTTACGCTAACACAAAAAGCAAAATTTAAGAGAAAAGATTTTTTATCACAAGTTTTAACACTGCTCAGGATTGCTAAAAGGAAAATAAAGGTAACATCCGACCAACCTTCTCATTGTCACGCTGCACGATGTTGTATGTGGTGAGCACTAAGTCGTAGGCGGCGAGCGGGTGCGGCTGCTGCGCCCGCGCAGCGCCGTGGTGCAGGCACACGGTGAGCGCGTAGCGCGAGCAATGCTTCTGCACCTCACTCTCCCACTGCTGAATCAATGACGCGGGGCACACCACCAAAGTACCGCCAGGGGCTAAATCCAGACAACGCGATTTAAATGATTAGTGTATAAAATTCAGTACCAATCACGCGACGTCGAGTGTCAGAATTAGTTTCTATGTTGATCGATAGGCGACGTCACGTGATTAAACTGTTTATGGCGGGTTGTTATATCTATATATTCGTCTATTTATTTACTTCACCGATGGTAAAAAATTATATTACTTGTGCGGAGTTATTCCATTAACCACTTGTAAGAAAAAATGATTGAATAGAAAATAAAAGACTAGTCGTAACAATAGCCCAAACCAGTATTAAAATGACGGTTAGATTGCATAAGAAAAGTAAAAATAAGAAAACAAAAATCATAAAGATAACTCTTGATTGTCATAGAATCAAGATTGTTAAAAGCCTCACGACACCGAGTGTCCTCCTGTTGATACGCTGATCAGTCACGCGACATCACGTGATGAGAGCGTTAGAATTATGTCTGTTGGATGTTGTTAAGTGTGTGTTAACCTTGTTGACTTTTTGAGATCATCTGTTCATCCAAATAGGGCCCTAATGGAATATAAAATAAATAATTAAAAATAAAATAAGCCTTTGTTCTGCCGTAAGCAGTTAGTGTACTCTGATGGAATAAACTGAAAATAAATACGAATAAGTAATAAATATTGAGGATAAAATATACCTACGAATACTTACGTTTATTGCCGACACGTTCGTCATTAGATTTATAGTCAACGTTATTTTCCTTGTCGCTAACAATCAACGAAATCATGGTGATCGTTTTACCGAGACCCATATCATCGCTGAAACAACAAATATAAATTTAAAAAAAAACATATTCAAAAGTTTATAAAATTATGATCTTATTCATAGAGGGTTAGATTACGATAGAATGCTCCTTTATGGTTCTTAAAGAAGCGTTCAAGCTTACACTAAGTCTCTATGAATAGGGCTGTTAGATACTAAGATCCACTGGATGTTCAATTCAAGTGCTACATATCAGATACCTAAGTTAAAATTCAGGCTACTTCTTATTCTATGTACACTACCATTCTTGTTTTAAGATTCCTTTAGTTTTTATTGAATGAGTTCAATAGACAGGCAGACGGCCCACTTGGTGGAAAGCAGTTACCATTTGCAACACTAAAGGGGATTCCCTTTGGTGTTCCAAATCCCCTCCCAGTCTTAAAGGAGACTGAAACCTGATCACTAATGCTGGAACACAACTGAAGGTTGTTATGGCTCCATACCCTAGACCAGGGGTGGTAGCCATTCAGTCAGGCAAATACCCTACCACCTGGCTGGGTGCTGCTGAAGCTGCACGAAACTCCTCAGCACCATGTCTAGTTAAATTAAGATATGAAGTTTTTTAAACGGTGTTATAAAATTCCTTCTAGAATAGCAGCAGGTTAATAACATCTTTGGTGTTGCAAATATCCATAGGCGACACAATAAAGATATATCTTTTTATCTAAATATGAGACACGCCTTACCCAGTATCCGCCAGTGGGCTTCTGGGTCTCCCTCCACTTGAGCCAGGCCAAGGCATGGAGTTGGTGGCCCATCAGCTTGGTCCTCACTCCGTCGGGCTGCTCCTCCAACTCCGACTCTTGGGGACACGAAGCCAGGGACTCGTGAAGGTGGCGGAGACTATCCAAGATCAGGTTACGCTCGGCCATGTGGGTTGCCATCGCTGTGATTAAAAACAATATTATGATTATTATTTTCTAACCTGCTGTGGTTATTTCTGAACGCACCGAAAACGATCAAATAGAAAATATAAAAACGTCATTATGATTGTAACAGTTTTCATTGTGACAAAACTCTTTGAATGTTGCATTTTTTAAACAAGTATAAATAAATTACAGTACAAAGTTTGTCTTATTTTACATACATAAAATCACGCCTGTTTCCCATGGGGTAGGCAGAGACTATGGATCTCCACTTGCGACGATCCTGACAAACAACTTTCGCTTCACCTACTTTCATTAACCTCTTCATACATGCGCGTTTATTTGAAATGCTTTTTACCTGACCTTTTTTTTAACAATTCTGATATTTGTTCATGGTATGTTCGTCTCGGTGTACCGGCAACAGCTCTACCATTGACAATACTGTCATATACCTGTTTTGTGATTCTATTTTCATCCATCCCCTCTACATGCCCAAACCACGTTAACATTCCTTTTTCATCTTCTGTTATTACATCTTCTTTCAAACCACAACGTTCCCTTAGCACACTGTTTCTTATCGTATCATTCAAGCTAACCGCACATATACTTCTCAAAGCTCTCATTTCAACTGCGTTTATCCTACTTTCATGCTTCTTCTGCCATACCCAACTTTCACTACCATACATCAGGGTCGGCACCAACACTCCTTTATGGACAGCCAAGCGTGCCTTTACCGACACTTTCTGGCTATTCATAAAAGAATTTAGCGCTCCATTCACCCTATTACCTGCCATAACTCTCCTTTCAATATCCCTTTCATGCTTTCCGTCTCTGGTAAACATGCAGCCTAAGTAAACAAATTCACTAACTTGCTCTAACTTTTGATTTCCTATCTGTATATTACAACTTGTCATTCTTTCATCTCTTTCAAACACCAGAACTTTCGTCTTGTTCACATTAATTTTCATACCCTTTCTCTCAAAAGACTCATTCATAATTGTTACCATCTCCTGTAACTCCGTTTCCGATGACGCAAGTATAACTTGATCATCGGCGTAGAGTAGACATTTGATAAGTAACCCATTCATTCTTAAAGCACTTTCACTTTCTTTCAAATCGTCCAAGCAACTGTCTAAGAATAGGTTGAACAACCACGGCGACGCTACACAGTCCTGTCTAACACCTTTTTCAATGCTAAACCATTCAGTGTTATTTCCATCAAAAGATAATTTAATTGGATTTTTAATTTGTTATCTTTTAATAAATGAAAAGATCATATAACCATGGACTTGCGATGAGTCATTATGAGAAATTATCACAGTGACGTCACATACGAGCTCGGGTTTGTTCGGGAATTGTCGGCGTGTTTTCGATAGTCAGCTATTTCGGATTCAAAAATTTCTTTTTCAATTTGATATATCTTTATAAACATAGCGAAAAATAAAACAGTCTGTTGTAAAACTTATATATGATCTTTCCATTTATTACAAAAAAAAATATATTCAAAAACTTAATTGAAGATCTATACGTCGGGCGACTTGATTCTAAACCCAACTCACAAAGTTTTGCACTCGTCATAGTATTTCAAAAGGGCATAGTGACTTTAACATATTAACAGGAACTTTTTATCCCATCAAATCCGAAGGTATCCTATCAGAACTGAGTCAAGGCAATGAAATTTTAGTAAAATTACGACCAATCTATACTAATGACATGTAGCAAACAAAACTGAATTTACCATCAAAGCATTATACATAGTACATACAGTTTTACACAACTAATAGTCATTCATCCCGATGTACCTGCGCAGTGTTATAGCGTACGAATCGTGTAAGCGGGACAGAGTTAACAGTATATAGTAAGCATCACCGTGCCATTCACGCTAGTGAATAATGTTCAATGCGCAATCGTAAACTACCGATCGGAATTATAAGCTGTTTAAAACTATATTACTGAAATTATCATACATAGTGCTCTTCCCCACTCTGGTTATTACCTTGTTTGCCGAACATCCTTGGTTGGACTTCATTGCTGGCTTTCTGAAGATCATCCCAAGTGGTAATAGGTTTATCTGCCTTTATATTTGTTTCGGGCTCTAGAAGAAAATATTAGTTTTATTTTAAAAACAAAATGGTCTGTCGCTTACTAACTTCATTTTGAGATTGCAGATATAGTAATAAGACAAGACTTGGTAACCTCTTTTAGATGTATTAACCGCATAAAGACGTGTGAGATTTGGCAAAGTTAAAGCATATATGAAGAAGTGCAGAAAGAAACAATTTAGAAGTAATACATAAAATCTCACCTGACTCGACCACCATATTGGCTACTTTGTCTTCCTCTTGACGAATTCTAACCTCGAGGGCGCTGGCGCGTTGCAACAGTGTCTTACCACCATCGGGGAATTGGTCCAAGTTTAACTCTCCCAATAGAGCCTGGAAGAAAGAAAAACACCCATTAATATTATGAAAGAGAAATACGAAAGAAAATGAAACTAAATGAAAGATTTATCTGTGCAGGGACTGAGAAAGAATATTATTTCCCAAAACAGGTGGTAGGGTATTTGCATGTCTGGATGGCTACCACCCCTGGTCTAGCGTATGCCACCATAACAACCTTGAGTTGTGTGCCGTCATTAGTAGCGCATTTGTAGCACCTTTGTAATTGCAAATGTCTACCAGGCGATTGTAACTGCTTTCCATCAGGTGGGCCATCTGCCTGTCTGCTGAACTAAAGCAATGAAGAAAAAAATGTCAGTCTCCCAATATATACATGTATTTTTAAGTGGGCCTATAGGGCCTAAGATGCTAAATAGCGACAAACACAAAAGAGTCCAGTTACCGTATTGTTAACCTTTGGCTCCGATAAAGAGAAATTCCAAGTACAGATCTGTAAAAGCACATTTTATTACCTGTCGACATTTAAACTAATTTTAATCCTTTTATGGTCGTCTTCTTTTATTTACTTATTTATTGGCATACTTTTCTAGTTATTATGGAGAAGCTTATTGTCCTATTGTAGTCGTTTACGGCCGCTCAGGAGCATCATTAGCCGTGTGTTGCGGATTATAAGTACAAGCTAATTCTAGGAAATTATGTCAACGTTGCCAGGCGGGGACATGTGCATTTATGAAGTATAAAACGATGACTTGATTGAGAGAGGGGGTCGGTTGAGCTACAACGGCGCCTAGGTTGTAACAATATAATATAAATCTTAACCTCTACAAGTCGAATGTTTCTTTACAATATTCGCTGAAGTCAAAAGCCTCCATAAGTTGAAAACTCTATAACTCGAATTTTTGGCGTCTCCCTTCAAGTTCGATTTACAGAAGTTTTGCTGTAATACATTAACTATTTTATTACACTATAGTGTTCCTTGTAAGGATCAGTTGTTGTAAAGATATGTCAAATGATACATAGTGACACTTTTTAGTGACACATCTCAAAAACAAATACATACATGAACATTCGCCAGATCTACTTTCAAGCCCTCAAGCTTCTGAAACTGCTTCTCCTTTTCATTTGCGTTCACGTAGCGTATCTGGTTGGGGTAGCTTGGTGGTAGGAGATACGCCTTCAGGGTGTTGTCTTTGGCCGTGTCCTTCGTCACCTCCGCCTTGGGCTTCGGTGACTTCTTCATTCTGGGCGATTTTTTCATATTCGGTGATTTATTCTCTTCGGTCACCTTCAAATATCAGATAATAATTGAAGACGTGAGTGGATGAAGGTGATATGTCGCATATTCGGTTTTTTGCTTTTTTTGCGTAGATGAAAGTTATATTGTTCGTGCCTACCCCGCAAGGGACCTGGCGTGAAGTTATGTATGTATGTATGTGTATGAAAGTTATAAGTCGATACCAAATGACTACAGACCTTAGACCATAGATATAAGGCTTATGTAAAAAATAAAAAGTAGAAAAAGGTGTTCAGTTCAGTTCAGTTTAAAATAAAAGTAAAACTTTTATCTCGATTTACTCAGAATTGGAATTTGCGACTTATCACCTTCATCCACTCACGTCTTCAATTATAAATAATAAACGATGCTAGTTTTCATCAGTATCCCAAATGACCATATTATAATATGCACAAATTCAAATTTAAAATTATTCAAAACTAGAGGTCGAAGCAGACGTCGTACTTCCCTCGAAAAATTGAAAATCTCGGATTTAGGAGTCAAAAATCTAGGAGTGCGTTAACGACTAAGCAAGTACTGCAGACTCGCTTAATACCCCTGTTACACCTGGGATAATGTTATGCCCCAGCTACGTCTGGAATTATGTTATTTTGAGTGACTGTCTCGCGCAGATCTAACCAAGGGTTTAATGCATTATTTGAGACGCGACATCGATAATCACGTCAAATATTAACATATAACTCATGATAAAACCACATTTTAACGGTTTTGAATGAGGTAATTTATTTGATTTGATTATTCAATATGATTTTGATAATCAATAACCGCGCTTAAAACCGTTAAAACGTAGTTTTATTATATATATAAGTAGCGAAAATATTAGACAACTCATGTATGTATAATTGTATATTGTACACTAATGTAGCTAATCATTAAGTCAATCGCATTTGAGCAGTCATTAACGCAGGTGGGGCAGTAGCGTAATATTAACAATTGCGGAGCGGACAATCACAATAAATTGAGATGCTTTTTTATTTATTTTTTTATTCCAGGGAATCATCAAACAGGCAGACGGCCCACTTGATAGCGGATAGCGGTTACCATCGCCTATGGACATTTGCAACACCAAAGGTGCTACAAATGCGCCGCTGCTCTCATTAGGGAGACTGAAACCTGGTCACTAATGCCGGAACACAACCCAAGGTTGTTATGGCGACACTGTAGACCAGGGGTAGTAGCCATCCAGTCGGGCAAATGCCCTACTACCTGGCTGTGGGTTGTTTTGTCACCTCTTACGACAGGCCGCCCGGCCGCAGGAATTGTTGTATTCTTTCTCCGTTTCTGCATATATACTTTTATTAACTTCCAAACTGTCGCCGCCTGATAGATTTTGTACGAGCGCATCTACTAACGTCATAAGTAGATTCGAGTAAAAGTAGTCAAATAGCGTATTGAATATTATTTGAAAAATAATTAAAATTGTTTCTATCGTGATATTTAAAAATGTAAAAATATTAGAAATTATTGTAAAATGATAAATAATATGTCCGTATGGCAATTTGATTATTTAGTTCAAAGATCGCTAAAAAGTAAAGTTGTATTTCCGTTTCGAATTTATTATCCAATATGCTTACATTAGAAACACATTTGACTGTGGCACAGAAACCCTCATGAGTTTATTCGTGCAGCAAAGAGTCGTGTACACAATATTGTTCTATCAAAAATAGAAGCACAGGCGAGTAATAATCATCAATCTAGTGTTTACTTGTAATTCGATAATAAAAGCGGAGCTATCATCATATTATATGATTCTCTTTTAGTCCCAGGTCTGCACACGTGAGCCTGATGGTCCACTCTGGGAATCAACATAGAATCTTTTCTGATTCGATCGATTTATGGAATGTATATATGAATTTCAATCACAACTTACAGTTTTCGGTATACCCTTCGGCATGTTGTCCGATTGTAATCAAAATAAAACGAAACACAATATAAACTAACAGTAAAAGTCAACTTTATACCTAAAAAATAATTCTAACAAAATAGTACAACATATTTCGAAACAAAAGAACATTTCACACAGCATGATGACAACATTGAATTCGTAATTTCATACTTTTTTTATCATTTAACACAAACTTTAATAATAAAAATTTAAAACATTACACTCGTGGCCTGCACAAAATGTCGGATGGAAATGTTTAAAACCGTTATTAAAAACTTCGAATCAATTCGAACATAGTATTTATGTCAAAAAATAAAAATGAGGGTAGTTTAATAAAGCGACACTTAGCTACCTTAGCTTTGAAATCAGGCTAAGGCAACCACGGCTATACTGTCATGTTGGATATTTATCCTAATAGTAATTAAAATATATATTAATTATTATTTTATTTGTACTTATATTATTCCAAAATTCTTTTAAAAGAAAGCGTGAACGTTTTTATTTAAAATCTCTTTCTTCACAGATCCAATAATAATTCCTCCCAATGTGCCTGTGCAGTAAACCAATTTAGGTATTGCGGAACACTGAACGAATCGTGTAAGCAGACTAGACTCTTAGCAGATTACCTTCTAGGTTCTAACCTAGAACTAGAAGGGACGGACCGAATGTTTGAACCGAACACGAACTTCGGCCGAACAATCGGTTGAAACCAAATATATATATATATATATATATATATATATCTGGTTGGTAGGATTTAGGTGATAGTTGGTTATGGTAGGTTTGTGTTGGCGTCGTGACCTGTTGACGTCGTGGCATTTAGGTTTATTTTATTTATTTTGGGTTAATTATTGTTATGCGGTCGAGTATTGTGTCGAGACATATTGTATTTATACAGGGTAAAAGGAATGCCCGAACGGCCGGTTGAGTCAGTCAAGCGACGATTACGATACGATACATTCGATAAGCTATATAGTGACGCACTTTGCCAATTATATTTGTACCTGTGTTATACGTGTCTGTATAGTTCTAATAACTTCTATAGTAATTCCAACGGCATTTTTTTTATTCGAGCCCTGTAACTCGTAACAATAGATATGATTTCTATTAACTTCAGTCATAATAGTGCAAGTAGGTATTTTAGTGTTTTCTTGCACCGAATTCTCGGCCGTATGCCGAAGTTAACGTAAGCAGGGTTTGCGACGCTGCGATGCCACGCGTCTCCAAACGGCAGCCTTCATGCAGGCAGGCGGTCCACTGGTGGACCGAGGAGCTCGGCGAGATGCGAAAGGCAGTTCGCATCATCAGCCGCAGGCTCAAACGCTGCAGGGCGCGCCGTCCTCCGGACTATGTCGCGGAAAATGGACTCGTGGGAGAGTTTAGGGAGGCCAGAAAGGCCCTTTCGATTGCGATATTGCAGTCGAAAGCCCGGGCTCGGGCCGAGCTCCTCGAGACGCTCGATCGGGACCCTTGGGGGCGTCCGTACCGTGGGGCCCGCAACAAGTTGCGGCCTTGCACTTCCACGGCTACGGAAACGCTCGAACCCGAGGTGCTCCGTTCGGTGATCGATGGGCTCTTCCCGGATCCGGGGAACTTCACTCCCCCCAGCATGGGTCCACCCATTCCCGACACCCCCACGGACGAGGAGCCTCACTCCATCTCCGAGGGGGAACTCGACGTCGCCCTGGACCGGCTCCGGGGCAGGAAGACGGCTCCGGGACCCGACGGGGTCCCCGGTCGCCTCCTCTTCCTGGCTGCAAAACATCTACGCAGCCAGCTGCGGGACCTCTTCGAAGCCTGTATTCGCGCAGGTAGGTTCCCGTCGCAATGGAAAGAGGGGCGTCTGTGCCTTCTTCCCAAGGGAGGTCGTAAACCTCCCGACGATCCGTCCGCCTACAGGCCCATAGTGCTGCTGAACGAGGTCGCCAAGGTCTTCGAGAAGATCTTGGCGGAGCGGCTCGTGAAGCATCTAGACACCGTGGAGCCGGGGCTATCAGATACGCAGTTCGGGTTTCGGAGGAGGCGGTCCACGATGGACGCCTTCGAGACGCTGCGAACGGTGACGGACGAAGCCGTCCAAGCGAAGGACGTCGTTCTTGCGGTGTCGCTAGACATAGCGAACGCCTTTAACAGCCTCCCTCATGAGACGATCAGGGAGGGGCTCCGTGCACACGGAGTCCCCCCGTACCTCACGAGGCTGTTAGGCGAGTACCTGCGGGATCGACACATCCTTTGGGAGGGCGGTGAGTCCGTCAATCTCGAGTTAGGTCGGCGACGTGTCGCGTGCGGCGTTCCACAGGGGTCGGTCCTCGGGCCGATCCTTTGGAACGTAGGCTATGACTGGATCCTTCGGGTGACGGTCAGGCCCGGGGTAGGACTGATCTGCTTTGCGGACGACACCCTACTCACGGCACGCGCCGCGTCATTCGCGGAGTCCGTGGACGTCGCCAACGACGGGTTGGCGATAGTCGTAGATCGAATAGCTAGGCTGGGCTTGAAGGTCTCCCCCGCGAAAACGGAGGCCATCATGTTCCATAGGAAGTTTCGCAATCCACCCCCGGATCTGTCCGTTACAGTCCAGGGGGTGGCGATTAGCGTAGGGCCCACGATGAAATATCTTGGGCTAGTCCTAGACGGGAAATGGCTGTTCAAAGCGCATTTTGAGCAGTTAGTTCCCAAACTCGTGAGTTCCGCGGGCGCACTCTCAAGGCTTCTTCCTAACGTGGGGGGGCCGGGGGGTGCGACGCGGAAACTATATTCTGGCATCCTGAGGAGTATGGCCCTTTACGGTGCCCCCGTCTGGTTCGATTCGCTTCACCGCCACAATCGAACCCTGCTGCACCGGGCGCAGCGGGTTCTGGCCGTGAGAACCATACGTGGGTATCGTACAGTGTCTTGGACGGCGGCGACACTCTTGGCAGGCGAGCTGCCCTGGCCTCTCCAGGCAGACGTCCTGTCCAGGGTTCGTCGTACCCAGCAGGATGCCCTAGCTAGAGGACTGACCTTCTGTCAAGTCGAGATAGAGACGGTCAGGAAGCGGGAAACCGCTTCCTGCCTCGTCGACTGGTCTCGTGACCTCGAACACCCTGCGGCCGGCGGCTTTACGGTGGACGCAATCAGGCCACAACTGGAGGAATGGGTTAACCGCACTAGCGGCACCCTCACCTTCAGGACGACGCAGATACTGACCGGACACGGTTGTTTCGATCAGTATCTGTTTCGCATTGTGGGCTGCTTGCCTTCTCCGGATTGCCGACAGTGTGGCGCACCCGATACGGCGATTCATACGCTTGTCGAGTGCGCTGCCTGGGCGCCGCAGCGTTTCGAGCTCGAGACAAAGTTAGGAGCCGTCCGATCGCTCGGCGACTTGGTAACGGCCATGTTGCAGAGCGACGACCGCTGGGATACTGCGGTTTCTTTTTGTGAGACAGTTATGTCTCTGAAAGAGGCCGCAGAAAGGGATAGGGAGCGAAGTCCTAGGGCGCGTGCTACGGTCTCTTCTCGAGGTCACCGGCCTTCAGCCGGCACCCGGAGAGGCAGGTACGCGCATTACTTCCCTCCCTGAGGTAGGATCCGGAACGATGGGGGCCCTTAGCTACTAGGTAAAGCAAGGGACTTAACAACTACCCCCGTTTCGTAGTGGAGTGTGTTCTCCCAGGGCACACTTCAGCACTTTATGCGCTGGATCGACTGCTGAGTAACTATGTTCTACATCTCAGTCCTTCCTTCACATCAAAGCGCAGGGCCGCGAAGGGAGGAGGGGTTTTTTAGTGGGTATTGAGGTTGCTCGCCCGTGCGGCATCGCTCGGAGTCTCCACACTCCTCTGTGTAGTCCATAGCGGACGGAGCGCAAGTAGAGCATACAATTGCTAGCGTTACCGCCCCCCGTGGATTCGTGCCGTTTCCTAGTGACGGCCCAGAGAGTGCGCAAATCGGTTAGTTAGTCATTTTTCCCCGCCTCAAAAAAAAAAAAAAAAAAGCAGGCAATTTACAGATTTATTATAGCGTTAGTATAAATATTTGCTTAGTAGTTTTTTTATTTCAATAAATAAAAAAAATGTGCGTGTACTAGCGTACACAAGTAAGAAGTAAAACTTCTTTATTTTTTTTTATTTTTTTTTTTTAATTTATTGATGCACAAAACAAATTACAATCATTACAAAAACCATACTAAACTAAAATATGAACAAAAATCTGGATTGTAATCCACAAATAAGTGCATACATAAAATACTATAAATAGACTGATTTACTGATAACTAAATGGATTATAACTACTATTACTATTGTCTATATTACTATTATCTGTTTTATAAGTATATTAAGAGTCGTCGAGGATATTTTTTAAAAATTTACAATATTTATTGAAATTTGGTTCGAAAATATCAATATCTTTGCTGTTACCTGCCACCTCATTGTAATAACGAGCCATTCTGACAATGGGATTGAAGTATGATATATTGTTTTTATGGACTTCTAAAGCGAAAATATTAGTACTGTGAGATCTTCGGGCAGTAAATCTTATGTTGAAAGATATTTGAGAAATTAAATCAGGACAGTCAATTATAGAGTGTATAATTTTATGACCTTATTTTTCGAAAAATGAGGATACTAAATATATGATTTATAAATCATCAAACTCGTATATTAATTAAAACATAATAAAGTAAAGAAATATTACAATGCTCCTCTCACAATCCATCTATCGACAACTCGTTAACAACGAGTTGTTGAAAGGCAAGAAAAATGTTACGTGACGCATAACCGAAAAATGTGACGGTAATTTTTCTTCCAACCCCGATAAAGAAGTGTCACTTCAATAAATAAATTCAAATAAATGTCTGAAATACTTCAATCAGCCACACACGTGTGATAGATACACATCTATATGTATATGCCCGTGAAACCGAAATCGGTAGGATTATGCCTAGTGAGAAGTTTATCAGATTATAGTGTGTAAAAAACAATTTGTAAAAACAAGAGAATGATAACTTACCGAATCGTCGTCATCACTGCTAAGCGTGATGATCTCCGGATTAGACTCAATTATGGTCACATCGTCATTGTATTTAATGTAATTCTCCTTTTTAATTTTCAAACCACTTCTATCCTTATTCAAAACTGCATTGGGTTTATAATCCATTAAATCGATAACATTATCCTTTTTGTCATTGACTGATGGCATATTTGTTATATCACAAAATGGACTACTGAATGGGGAACAACTCAAACGAGATATGTCATTGTCTAGATTCTCAGGTATTTTTACAGGTGTCATTGGTCTTGAATTATCATTTGACGTGTCAGCATGTTCTATTGGGTCATTTGTCGATGTAGAGTTAGAAGATTTGCGATGACTCTGAAAATAATTTGTTAATAATAAAACCTAATCTATACATATAATAAAACTGTAGAGGTCGAATTTCTGTACACTGAAAAAAAACTGCTAAAAATTGAGTCAGGGGGGTGTAAGAAGTGAAATAGAACTAATTTAGATTTTATTAAAAAAATTGTGTCTCTGTTTGTACGGGCTAATCTCCGAAACGACTGAACCGATTTAAATAAAATTTTGTATGGCGGTAGCTTATACCCCTGGTCAACATATAGGATACTTTTGATTCCGAAAAATTAAAGAGTCACTGTGGGTTAGTTAAAAAAAAATTACTTAACCAGCTTATTATACATCGTATGCGCCTAATTAAGTTTCGATATTGCCAGTATCGTCTTACTATAAAACAATTTATACATCAAAAAGACGAGATTCTGCGAAAAAGTAAAACCTTACAAAAACAATGTCTAGCATTAAAATATGCTATGCCTATGCATGTATGCATGTGTGTTTGGTTTCAGAGTTAATTACGATGGTTCTGCGGTATAAATTGTTTTTATACTATAGTAGTTAGCAGTCTTCAGTAGGAAAGCTGAATAGTTTAATAAAAGTGGAAGTACACTGAGTACTGCTTTTATATTACTTTTAACAATTTTGCTCTAATACTAAAGACCCAAGTAACACATATGCAACTCACACTATCTGACTCAATAAAATCAGATTCATCACTATCATTGCCTTTTGGTACCACACCCATAATGCTCATTCGTGTCGCCCTGGACATCACCATGAGGTCTTCATTTGGTCCATCATCGGACTCATCATCTTGTATATCATTATCATCACCAATTTCAACATTTTCCTTAAATTTATTCAATGAAGTATGTGCCTGAAATTTGAGTGACATTAGAAACGAAATTACAGATAGATATTACTACATAGTAGGGGAGCCAACGATGCTTAATGTGGAGTTACTCGAGCGTCGCGGGGACCTTTT
Source organism: Dendrolimus punctatus (assembly GCA_012273795.1). Taxonomy (NCBI): domain Eukaryota; kingdom Metazoa; phylum Arthropoda; class Insecta; order Lepidoptera; family Lasiocampidae; genus Dendrolimus; species Dendrolimus punctatus. The sequence continues at coordinate 3,508,863 of CM022545.1, forward strand.
GGATTGTGAAGATTAGATGCTAAAAAGACAAAAGGTTGTATGTTGTATGCCTTTTCACTGTTCGGGAGTTCACAAGAGTCGAACAGAAATACTCAAGCGCGTCAGACATTCAAAACGCATGTTCAGTAAAAGAAGCTCCTATTCAAAAGACTGACGATTTGGACGCGACCAAAAGTCATGGCCGATTTTTGATAATGCAAAAAAAAACTTAACATTGAAATACTCGAGCGAGTCAGATTAATATACAGACAGACAGTGACTGACCCAAAATCTGATAATTCCTACGTAGAGCAATTTCCTTAATCTGTCGGTTTCAAAAATAATATGAACAAAGAAAAATACCCCCACCCTATATGAAGGCTTAATATATGGTGGAGGTACATAATAGAGTGCAAGGTTTCTCCCCTTATATTGTTCTGCCACGCTCAAGTAAATCCCAAAATCTCCGCTCAAGTCAATCCCAAAATCCCCGCTTGGCCTCCCTACTAACAGAGCAAATTTCAACATATACATTATATCATATTATGTTAAGTTTAGAGATTAGTTCTATTCACATGCAACATGTGTACACAAGATATTCATTTGTGTGTCTTACCTCAACATTTTTATCACTGTCATTTTCTGTACTACTTTCTATGTCATTGTCGAGAATCCCTTTAATAATTTTCATTGAGTTATCAGGTTTAGTTTTCTTTGAGCTTGTAACTGGCGTAGCAGTATGATCTTCATCATCAGAACTAGTTTCACTATTGATAACTTTCTTACGATTCTTCTTTGTATTTTTAAATGATATCTTTAAACTTTCACTTTCATCATCAGTAATGTCATTAATATGTTTAATGCCATTTTTCTTCACATCTTCTCCCGATAGTGATTTGTGTCTAGCATTAATATTATTTATAGTAGAATGTTTTGAATTATTTTCATCAGAGTTTTCAGAATCACTGAAGTTAAGCTTATTTCTACAATCCTTACGTATTCGTTTTCCAGTGCTAATGGAATTCTCAGCGTCCTTACTCTCATCAGCAGAATCTTCTTCATCTGCTTCATCACTTACACTACCATCAACTTCACTGTTTGAAGCCATACTAACTTTATCGTTATCATCATCACTGTCAAGTTCTGACTCATCATTTTGGGTTTCATCTCCTAAAGATGTTGTCTCATCATTATTTCCATATTCCATGCTAACATCAGCTTTATCCTGCTGATCACCACTTTCTATCTTAAGTGGTGTATCTTTCAGACAGGGCAACTTTTTATTTCTATTATTATCTATAATAATAGAATTATCTGTGTCGGAGTCTAGTAATCGTAAACGTTTTTTATTCCTCTGCCTTAATATGGACTCATTCTGTTTGATTTTTAATGATGGTGGACGTTTAGGAAGGATTTCTGGAGACACATCGCCTATTTTGAAAAAATGAAATCATTTTACTAATAAATCAATATATAGGTAGCATATTGATTATTTGTATTAGAATTTTACAAGTCATACAATATTTATATTTGTAAAAATGGCTTTCTGCCGAAATAAGGTTTTGGTGAACTTTGATTTTGGACTTATTGGAAACAGGAATAGTTCACATTTAAGTTCTTGAATACACATATTATGACACATTTTCCAAAAAAATAGTTTAATATCGAAGATTACAAGGAGGAAAAATTAAGTTACCTTCAAATTCATATCCACATTAGGTGCAAAAAATTGACACTTCAATTTTTATTTCAATATTTGTAATATCTAATATAAAACGTTTTGAATATTAAATATTGATGTAATGACTCAAAGTATATATTATGAGTTATTATACATGAAATTACAAATTAAATTTATAAAACATGAAATCTTACCTTCATCTGATGAACTTAATACTACAGCATGGACATCTGATGTTCTACAGATACTTCGATGTGGATCTACATAAAAATAATAAACTCATGCATATTAAGATAAATAGCTAGCTGTAAAGGAGTGTAAATATGCGACAGAGACATGAAACAGACCACCCGAGACATGAAACAGTCGACCGAGACACACGAAATGTCCGCTTTCATAAGCAATTTTATGAATAACATTTAGAATGTGAGAAGAAATGAATATGTTGTGTGTTGCGGTTTAGTGTCTCAGTCGTCAGTCTCATTGCGTTATGTTAAGACATGTTCTCACATTATTATATTTTGTTTTTTACAATAAAGATGTATCTCTTCATAATATAATGGTTGATGTTCATATACATATCTGTAAAACTGACTAAAGAATTATTTCAAAATAAACAAAGTGATAAAGATAGATAGATAAACAACTCCCATGACTAACATATAGGTCATGAATTTTAAGCTTCTTTGAAAATGAAACTAATTAGGATACCTCTATATGATTGGGAAACATACTGGATTTAAAGTAAATTATTAAAACATTAATGACTATATAATATTTTCTTAAGTTTTCGCGACTTGTACACATAATAAAACTACGTTTTAACGGTTTTAAGCGCGGTAATTTATTTTATTTAGGTTTATCCGACGTTTCGGCCGCTTTTCAGTTGCCGTGGTCTACCAACCAACTTGACTGATAATTTCTTTTATGTTTTCCTTCCAATCATTTTAATATTATATAAAATTTTTTAGAACTAGGCATGTTTGCTGAAGAGTTTCTTGCGCCGCTTCTTCTCTTCAAGCCACAACATGTTGTGAAGCGGTGGTAAATTAGATTAGGCTCCCATAGAGTAAATAATATCCATAAACAAAATTAAAACTAAATAATTAAAATGAACAAGTTGGCAGTAGGCTGAATAAAAACTTTGACAATACACATTTGACAAATGTCATCTTTGTCTTCCGTGACCACGGCAACTGAAAAGTGGCCGAAACGTCGGATAAACCTAAATAAAATAAATTACCGCGGTTAAAACGTAGTTTTATTATTAATGACTATAGTCCATGTACTTAACACACTACACAAGATTGTGAGTTTTTGGTCTACGAACAGTGCTAGGCTACTGAACTGAGCACTCTCTCCCACAATATCAAGCTCTCTCGTCAAGAAGCTGGTCGACTTCCTGGAGGAGCTGGGCTGGATGGAGTAAACCCTCATCCACCCTCGCACGCAAAATAGGCGCTTTGTCGTCGAGTTGCGGAAACCGCCCGATCGCAGAAGAAGAATCAAGCTCTCTTCCTATATAATATCGTAGACAAATCATTCTATGTACGAAATAAAGACTTAAAACTGATTACTTCCATAAAAAACTGAGTGTATACTCGCCACTTACGTTCAATGAGTGGGGTTTATCCCACTTATACAGCACCCCATTCAATACAGTTCGGAATGGTTTAAGCCCAAATTAACTTTATGAGAAAATTTACTTGCCACATTGTCTTTTAACATCAGCATATTGTGGTTATTGCAACATTCATAATTAGGTAAGAAAACCTGCCTGAATGGTACACATTTCACAGTCAAGGCTTCAAATCCATGGTGTAATCAGATACTGGTAGGTTAGCCATAAAGTCACTACAGCTGCAGCTAGGAGTGCATCCACACTTCCTTGACACCTGGAAGTTATCCACTATATGTGGCACTCCCTCCTTTATACCATATATGAACAAACTATGGAATGGGTTAGAACCTTTAAGTCGCAGAAGAGACTTAGGCGTGCATTCTACTGTCTGTACAATGGCCAGTGTTCTGAGGAGCTGTTTGTTTTGGTACCTATGTTGCCACTTTACCACCACACTGCTCACAGGAGACTGGTAGTTCATCTATACTTCCTTGAAACCGAGAAGTTATCCACAATATGTGGTGGACACTACTTTATGTCATATATGAGCAAGCTATGGAAAGAGCTTCCTCCTGCGGTTTTCCCAGAGCACTACAATATTGGGCTATTCAAAAAGGGTGTAAACAGGTCGTTAAAGTCTCAATGAGGTAGGCATTGCATATGCTTACTTAGTGTTGCAGATGTCCATGGGCGACATTAGCCACTCGCCATCAAGTGGACCTATCTGCCAGTTTGCCTATAAGCAAACATAAAAAAACTAAAAGCAATCAAATAAATATTACATACCTTTGTCCCTGGATTTAACATGTCCAGCAGCTTTACTTTGCCCAACACCCGTTAATAAAGTAAATGAATGGGCATTGTCAACAATATTTTCCTCTGAAAATTAAGAAAAAATATACCTTAGTCATTTTTAATACTATCCATAATGTAATTGAGCTTTAAATTTCAATTTTAGTTAGGTACTGTTTTCATATAAACTACTTTAACAATAAAAGGATAAATAAAAATAACTTATTAATTTGTTTGTTGAAAAATGTACATTATAGTACATCTTATTCTAATTACAATATGTTTACTGCGAAGGAAATTGATATTAATAATGTTTTAAGAGTCATGGTGTGGTCAGCAGCAAACTTTATTAACATCTTAATAATAAAGTTTAACATTTCCTATTTCATACTCCAAGAACAACAAAGACACTGCTAGAATTTTAATTAATCTTGCCTATTTTATGGGGCTGTAAATCAACATTCGTAATATTAAATAAGAGCTTATTTTAATCTTCATGATATTGAAGATGAACCCATTATCATCATATCTGGTAAATATGTACCATAAATAGTAGGGATAAACATGGAATTCTTTTTATTCTGTAAAGTAGAATAGCTTTTATTCATTCTTTCCATACATGAATACTGATTCCAAGTATAAGTGAGTACATGACTTATGAGCTAATAGTATTCTCTAACTTTACAAATATTTTCTTCAATTTCGTTCAACTTGCTAATGATAAGACAATACATTCAAATTAATTACCATCAGTAGTAGACTCTTCAGACTCTGGAACAAATATAGTGCGATTCTTCTTTTTTACAGAGTAAGTTATTTCCTCTACAAAACTATTATCTATAAATTCCGTATCGGAATCACTCTCAACTTCAGTTTTATTTCTATATTCAGAAAATGAACTCTCCATAATTAGACAAATATTATTCAAACACGTTCAATTAATTTATTAAAATTGAACTTTTCTAGTTTTAAAAACCTCAAATCTGTGATTGAAATCAAAATGATAATATCAAAACATTGAAAATTGGAAATTTTAAAATTAGATTGTCGTTTGATACGTTTTGTTAAGCACTAACATTATTTATGACATAACACTGATGCTAACGGAGGTTAGTTAATTTTTATTTTTTTGGGGATTTATATCATAATATTTTTATAAGAAAAATAAAATTTCTATAAAAATAATTTCAATGTAAAAAAAATACAGAATTTGGTTTGGAAAGACAATTGATTCCATATTATTTATGAAAACTATTTTAGATGCGTGATAATAAAACGCAGATCAGTGACAGTAACAACAGCGGATGTTGTACCTACACACTTGTGTTTTTATTTAGGTTTATGGCTTGGCATCTAAGTCTTTAAGCCAGGTCTTAGTTTACGATATTAATCTTCATTTTCTTATGCCTATGTGTAGCACAGCTGAACTGTAGGTAATCAGCTAGTGCCATTCAACGGAGTTCTTGTGACAACTCAAAAGGCCACATTTAACTATACAGTTCACATTTCTTACAAAAACACATAATAACTACTCAAAAACTATCAATATCCTACAACTGTTGTTCATTTTAGAGTAATTTTACACATTTTTAAAAATAAACTGGACAGCACATCTACTTTTAGTTCCCGCCAAAAACTCCTACACACTTGTGAACAAGTTGAAGCCATAGATAAAAAAAGTGTGTCAAATTGTCAATCAAACTCAGCGTTGCCAGAAGGGGGGAGGTCCTGAAAATTCGGGTTTTTTTCACGTCTGGGGGGAAATTCGGGGGTGAAGATTCTTTGGGGGAATTTCGGGGAAATATTTACTTGTGAGAAATTTTGGAGAGATATTTTAAGTATAATTCATATTAAGTACAATAATTCATCTACAAACACAATTCTCATCACTACAATTATTGTATCTAAGTCACAATACGGTATTATTACTTTATCTTAGAATTATACTCTACCAGGGAGTCATACCTCAATTCAATAGTTCATTTTAATAACTCAATTCATTCCTTCGTTCATTTAAGTTATTTATTTATTATGCCGTCTCTACTCGTATGCGTCGTATCCCATAGACTACTTGCCGTTAGAGACTGACAATGATCACGTTCACAACTGCGGTTTTTTCCGTTTCACTTATTTGCTGGAGTCACAATCGTAAACTCAAGTGGAATGGTTATTTAACGCACCTGTTGACACGGGTCATTGTCAGCGCCCCGTGAGGGAAAATGGTGACGTCATTAGTGACGTTTACACTACGACGGTGGTTTTGCTTTTTTCTTTCTCCTTTAAAATAAGTAAAAACTATTTTGGGGATTTTTTCTCAAAAAGCTTATTTTGGGGATTTTTAACAAAAATTTGGGGATTAATTGACATGGTCATCTGGCAACGCTGTCAAACTGTCGGTCGTTTGTAGTCTGTGGTCGTTTTTTGTCTTAGAATTAATGTGGATTATTTCTGTCAATTCTCGTTAAAATTCGATTTTTGTTTTGTTTTGTTTCATTTTAATATTATAGAGTTTTATTTGAGATAATATTTACCAGTATATATAAAGTACTCTGTGATAATATTGTAGTGGCAGCATGACGGAAGTTCAATTGCAGGAATTTAAGCTTGACCCAGACTCAGAATTGAGATTTGAAGTAGAGTCTAAAAACGAAAAAGTTGTTTTGGAAGTGAGTCTGATTATAAGTATCGCCTTGTATTTATATAGGTACTTGGCTAGAGATAGATTGTATTAAAATAAGTTGTAATTATTTCTGTACGTTGTAGTGGTTTCTGACCAATTTTAAAAAACTAGTTTATGAAACTAACCCTAACTAAACACGAAAATAAGATCCTGATGAATTTATGGAGACATTGAGCTAGCTAAGACAGCCTCTGTGTTCAGATACACTGAATTTTCTCTTCATCTTATGTCCTAAAGAATATAATCAGAAGAAAAGTCCTCAGTATTACTATACCTATAAGCACCTGTGGAGTTAGACTCTATCTTTTAAGCTTCTTATAATTCAGTAGTTGAAGTTTATTTTGAAAATATTATGTAATTCCACGAATATTCAGCTTCTATTCAATATTGAGCCACTTTTTCAATTATTTGGTATTTGACTGAATATTGTGTAGTATTTGAGTGAATACCAAATCATGAAAAATGTATATATTTCAATCACAAATGATAGATAGTTAAACTGTTTTAACTAGAGATATCACAAATATTTGCCTCAACTGAATACCGAATGGTTAAAAAGTGGCTGAATATTAAGAGAAGCTGAATATGTATAGAATAGTAACCATTAATAAAGATAATAATTACTACTCTAATTAATTATTGCCACTACCACTAATTAATCACCTATCATTCTTAATTCCCTAATGGTCATATCTTTTTAATTTTTAGGTTAAAAGTGGTTATGCAGAACTGTTTGGTACAGAACTAGTTAAAGGAAAACCATATGAATTCCACACTGGAGCCAAAGTGGCTGTTTTTACATGGCATGGTTGTACTGTAGAATTGAGAGGAAGGACGGAAGTTAGCTATGTAGCTAAGGAAACACCTATGGTAAAATGTTGTTACTTTAACAGTAAAAGTAAATTATTGCTGATGTAACCTCTATAATGCTCTAGAGCAGTGTTTTTCAATGTGTGGGTCGTGAAGCCTTTCTAGGGGGGTCGCGAAGCTTCTATAGCAGAGTTGCAAAAGGTTGGGAAAGCTATTGCAGTAAAGTCTACAATATCTGTAGATTCATCAAATTGCAAGGACGGAAGTACTTTCTTTTATTTTTTCTATGACTTGATCACGAACGTCAGTTGCCATATCGCTTATCCTGCGTTGAATGGTACTGCCAGAAAGAGGTATACTTTTAAGCTTTTCGACCTCTTGTTTGTCAAATATAATCTCTCACGAAGAACTACGCGATAGCAACACTTTCTCATTTATGCAGGGAGGGACCGGGGCGGCCGGCACTCAATAAAAAAATGTGTTTTACGTAGTTAATTATGTATTTAGTTGACGCATAATTATGAAAATGAATAAATGTGTTATTGAATATTTGTCACGAAATAAAAAAAGCAATGAGTAGGGGGGTCCCGAAATATTTCTTCATATAAAAGGGGTTGTGTCATTAAAAAGGTTGAAAAACACTGCTCTAGAGGAACCTTAGCAGTTTTAATATCTATAATTGTATGTTTAAGGTCTGAATTTTCGATCATTAGATAAAAGTTATCAGTCTCATAAATTATAACCTGTGTGAAAATGTAACCATTCAACCATTTTATTCATGGACTGACATTTTTAATTTTTCCATATAATGCATTTATTCTATGAATTAATAATATCTGATGATTGGAAAATCATCCTTAAGTATTGTTTCCTGGCCCATTTTCTAGTCTGATCTATCAGGTCCATTTTCTGTAATGGTAAATTGTTTAAATGAACATTCAATTATTTATTTACTCTAGTCTGAGTGTTAATGAGGTTGTTCTTTGTATGTTAGGTATAACAAACTTGAAGTCATTTATTTTGTTTGAAACTGTTTTAAAGATGTTATGCAAAAAGACTAAACAGTACAGGTTTCAATTTGACAGGTACACAAGTACTCTGTAGTTCGGGCTACAGCCATATTATGTAATTATAATTATTAATTCACATATTCTAATAGTCTCAAGTATATCGTGCATAAAATGGAATATCTTTGTGTATTGTATGGTGTAAAAGAAATATCCTGCACTCCCAGGTGGTCTACCTCAATGTCCATGCAGCTTTAGAACAACAGAGAGTGGCAGCAGAACAGGAAAACACCAGAGGCCCGGTCACAATGGTAGTAGGTCCGGGTGATGTGGGCAAGTCAACATTAACAAAATTACTGCTGAACTATGCAGTGAGAATGGGCAGGAGACCAATATATGTAGACCTGGATGTCGGACAAGGACAGATTAGTGTGCCTGGGACTATTGGTAAGTGTAACAATTTCGGAGTTCTTAAACCATAATATCTGGTATATTGTTCACCTTGAAGATCAATGAGTATAATTCAATATATAATAAAACTAAGAGGTTCACTTCTTTATTGTACACAAAGTTACATACAAAATTGTAGAAAAGTGGTGATGTACAAAGGGGAGCTTAACCCTAAAAGAGTTTTCTTCCAGCAAACCTATGGGTCTAGCGAGAATGGGAGAAGCAAAATGCAGGGTTGTGTACACTAAAGACCTTTCCACTTCCTTTCTTACCATCACTTATATTTTATATTCCTTTTGTGTTATGGCAATAGGTCCATACCTAGAATTAGGAGAATATGGAGAGATTGTTCAACTATATCTGTTGGATCTAATTACCTCTTGTAAGGAGAACCATCTCCATATTATGAAGAAGAGTCCATTGAAATAGATTAGATTAGGGTAGCGCCACATTAGCATCAGGGTGAATTTAAAAGAAAGAACCAAAAGTTATTAGAAATATTCTAATTAGTTTTAAAAATAAATATTAAAAAATCACTAAGCTAAGTTCATCCACTAATGTTTTTGGTATTTTTATGTAGTTTGATATATACAAGCATATTGTCATTTTCCATTGAGCCAGGCAGAGATAATAGATCTCCATCTGCTACAACCCTGACAAACAATTTTCACTCTATATACTTTTATTAATTACCTCATACATACACATTTGCTTAAATTTGTTTCACATTTAAAGGCAGTATATAGGATGTTTTCAGACCTAATGTGTGTATGGTTACAATTACCATGTGCTGATGTTGAAAGGATACAGTGTTGAAAATTGCACATCAATATAACTTAGTCAAACCAATCTGTCCTAATCAAGTTTAGGGGCACTTAAAAAAGAAGAGCTCTTGTTTTTTGTATAAATCTCAAATTAACAATATGATAGGGATTTGTTTTATATTTGTTTGTAAATATAACAACACAAATTTTGTATTTCAGGAGCTCTCTTGGTGGAAAGGCCAGCATCAATAGAGGAGGGTTTCAGCCAACAAGCACCTTTGGTCTATCACTTTGGCCACAGTTCACCTTCCGAGAACTTAGAATTGTATAACACGATAGTTGCTAGATTGGCAGAAGTAATTGCAGAGAGATGTGAAAATAATAAGAAAGGTAAATAATATTGGCAGGATGGAATTAGCTATGTTGTGGCCGCCTTCCACTTTGTCTGTTTGTCATTATCACATAAATAGAATATAGAGTAAACTATACTATTGTAAGCAACCACCTGCCCTCAATAACTGGCACTAGAGACGCCAGGAATATTGGGCTGAGCCTATCTGGAGTATTCTGGCATCTCTAATTAAAGAATAATTTAACTATCAATAATTTATATTTTTTCCGTGCAGGAACGGAGAAAGAATACAATTTCCTGCGGCCGGGCGGCCTGTCGTAAGAGGCGACAAAACAACCCACAGTCAGGTGGTAGAGCATTTGCCCGACTGGATGGCTACCACCCCTGGTCTAAAGTATGTCGCCATAACAACCTTGAGTTGTGTTCCGGCATTAGTGGACCAGGTTCCAGTCGCTCTTAAGAGAGCAGCAGCGCATTTGTAGCATCTTTGGTGTTGCAAATCTCCATAGGCGATGGTAACCGCTCTCCATCAAGTGGGCCGTCTGCCTGTCTGCTGACCTCCTGCAATAAAAAAAATAAAAAATTGTGATAGAAATACAATAGCAATAATACATGGGTACATTTTTTTTAGTAATATGTGCCTTTTTCACAATTTGGTATTTGGTTTTTCAACCAAATACTGAACATTTAAAAGTGTCTGAATAAGGAATAGAAGCTAAATATTCTTGGCATCTTTGATTGACACTACATTAAAGATCTTTTATCTAAATATTTAAAGTTAAAGTTGTTAAACAACAATTTTATAGTACTGACCGAACCTAGGCGTAGTCCCCAGGCTAAAGGGACATCCAAAACAGTGCAAAAAATTATTCCTAAAATCCATCCACAATCTGTAGGTTAATAACATTTTCAAGAATAACTGCTGAGCTAACAGACTTGTCATTATTGTCTATAGAGGCAGAGAATCTAGAAAAACCGAAATAGTCTCCAACTATGGATGATGTGATAAGTTTGCTGAAAAAAAGCTTATCTTTGACTTTAATTTTTTGTCTAACTTATGCTAAGTTAGAGGAGTGTTAAGTATAAGTAATAACTTATAATCAATATTTAATTATTTTGAGCATTTTTTGTTTCTTTCATAAAAACCTTGACCCTTCATTTAGGCCCTTCAACACGTTTAGATCGAGGGCCTCTCTAAGCAAGCTAGCTGGGTAACATATTTAAAAATACTGGGATTTTTTTTAGCTGCAAATAAATTAATATTTTTTAATACCTTGAACCTTAGAAAGTGTCGACAATGGTTGTTTAATAATGTTATTGCACTTTCAGCATCAACATCGGGTGTCATAATCAACACATGTGGATGGATAAAAAATGCAGGGTACAAAGTGTTAACTTATGCAGCGCAGGCTTTCGAAGTGGACGTAATATTAGTACTGGATAATGAGAGATTGTACAATGAACTGAAAAGGGATATGCCCAAGTTTGTGAAGGTTGTCTATTTACCGAAGAGTGGTGGGGTGAGTAACCATTTTGATGAAAATCATCATAATATACAGCTAAGAGAAGTAGCCAATAGCAATGTAACAGGAGTTTTTTGGGTTGTGGAAGCACTGTTGATAGGGTGATGGCCCAACTGATAGTGGTTACCGTCCATTATGGACATTAGTAGTATCAGAGGTGCTGTCGGTGACGAAGGAGAAACTGGAACTTGTCACTGATGCCGAGACACAAACTTATCATGGCAGTAGGGGTGGTAGCCATCCAGTCGGGCAAATACCCTACCACTTGGCTGGGGGCTGTTTTGTCGCCTTTTACGACAGGCCGTCCAGTTGCAGCAATTAGTATTCATTTTCCATTCCTGCACAGAGAGAGTTTACTGAAGGTGAACTAGAGTTTGAGGTCACAAATCTAAATACTTGTAACCTTGCAGTTATTATGTTATAAATACATATTATTACTTACAATTACCGTGTATATCTTCAAAAATCAGCTTTGAGACTTTAGTAGTTTGGGCTAGTCGAGCTAGTTTCGCATTGGTACTCTTGCATCAGTGGATTATAAGTAGCCTTTGGCGCGTCGCCAAAGCACTTACAGCGTCGCGTGGCGTTGTAAGTGCTTATGGCTCGACTGTTGTGCTATATTACAGTTTGAATTTTCTCTTCAGTCATGTGTCATGTGAAATATTATGAAGCTAATTCTCCGGAGATATCTTTTTTTTCGGTTTTAAGTAGAGAATGTTGTCGACAAATCTCGTTGCAGTTTGTGAACGATTTTTGTAAAGTACTGTATTTTTGAAAAAAATAATTTAATAAACAAGTAATTATTTTATCAAAAAATGTTGAATGCACGACAGTCCTACTATCGAAATAAATTTGAGAGGGTAGTTAGGCAAATTGCACATAACAATTAGTCATTTAGCATTGGATTGAAGTTCTAATGGATATAACGTCTATTTCACTGAAATTGAAAACCTAACTCCAATAGCGGTACATTCGTACAATGTTTGCTGATAGTTTTTAAAAAGATTAACTTACCAGGTCGTAGAAAGATCATCAGCACAAAGGGCAGAAGTGCGCGACGCGAGGATAAGGGAATACTTCTACGGCAAGAGAACACCGTACTACCCGCATTCGTTCGACGTGAAGTTCTCCGACCTGAAGATATACAAGGTCGGCGCCCCGTCGCTGCCCGACTCGTGCATGCCGCTGGGCATGAGGGCGGAGGACGCGCTCACCAAGCTGGTGAGCGTGTGGCCCTCGCCTGCTCTGCACCACCGGCTGCTGGCCGTGTCCTTCGCCAACGGGCCCGACGACGACGTGCTGCACTCGAACTTGGCTGGATTTGTTTGTGTGTGAGTGTAGCTGTCGCTCATTGTCAATCGCGCGACGTCGAGTGGCTGTATACAATCGACGTCGCGTGACGAGTTCGTAGTCGTCCAAACGGGTATCGCACCCCCTTTATAGGATATTCGTTTTACGAATTTGGAAAGTAATATTTTCCCAAGTCGCCGAAGGCCACGACACACCTTTCATGATCAAATTGATCGTGTATTAGCAGAAGGTGATTTCAGGAGCCTTAAGAACAGACGAGCGTGCATGACAAGATCTGTGAATGTCAAAGAAGCAAGTGAGGTGTGTAAGAATAAGCCTGTAAGGGACCTGGCGTGAAGTTATGTATGTATGTTATATTTTCCCAATCACTAATTTATTATCCCCGCAAATTGGTATTGCGCTGGAACCTTGTCAAATTATCATTCACGTGACGCCAACCGCAACTCGATATGTACGCGTACTCGCCGGCCAGTTATACCAGCGGTACTGAGTGTTCGGCTACGGTTATGTCACCAAAATGGCGGCCAGGCGCAATAGCAATTTGCGGGGATAATACATAAAAAGACTTGTTTGTTCAAGAGCTGACTAACGATTCTTTCTCACTATGTACATTTGCCACCACTCAAGTAAATATATTCATTATATCATTCAAGGCCACCTCTAATCTCAATTGCCTTTTACGATTATAATATAGTCCTGCTAAAATCCATCTATGTAGATCCTGATCTGACAAGCAGATACAATGATTTGACAAGAGTTCCATTTATATCAAAATAGCAACAAAACTATAAAATCAGTTTTTCTTTATAAACGGAAGTATATAAATGCATGTTTCCTTTCACAGTACCGCAGTGGACATGGACCGTCAGATGTTGACGATACTGTCGCCGCAGCCCCGACCTCTGCCGAACACGGTTCTGTTACTGTCCGAGCTCCAATACATGGACAACCATTAGCCTTACGCCCGACATACATGACGAACTTTTAGTGCGCCCAATTTGTACACGTATCGCTTTTGACGTGTAACGTGAGGCGATGTCTCAGAATCGACATAAAGAAAAAATTTAGTTTCCTAAATCCTACATTTCTAGAGATTTTTAAAAGAAGAAAGAAGGAATAATGTTATTGACTTAAAAACGACGCACTATATATAATACTCAAAATATAAGTCTCAAGTTAACTCTTGCACCCAAGAGTTAACTTTGGACTTCGCTCGGATGACGTAAGCGCGAGATACTGACGCGTCGTTGGCGACAGCGGTAAAAAGGCGAGGGTTTGGAGGGGAGCGCGCATTCTGCTCTGGTCTCAAGTTAACTCTTGCGGATAAAAAATATAAATACATACTAGATTCACAATAAATACACAAAAACAAACTTGATTTGGGGTATTGATAAAGATTTGTTAAAGCGAACTAAGAGTACGTCATATGCGTTGGGCAACAAGGTTTTAATCTTAGTGCTAAGATTGTAAATAAATTATTATAGTAATAAAAAATTGGATTTGTAATTTTGTTTAATTTGTTCCATTGTTGGTCTGTGTCAGCTGAATTACATATAGTTCATGACAATAAGTCGTCATGGTAATCGAGGTTTCAGGTGAGTCGTGAAGAATCAAAACGATCCTTTAACCGTTCTACATAACGACCACGGTCGTTATGGTCGCAACGAAAACGTCACTTATTGCGATATTTTTTTTATTATAACTGTTTTCGTTCCATATGAAATGTCATCATTTCGTATTTTTTTAACTGTTGCTCGATCATCACAGAGTACATTAATATAATAGGAGATAGATCATTCTTCTTCGGCTACAATATCAATGACAATATTCGTTGTTATTAAGGCACTTAACAATTAAAAGTGGTTGTGGACAACATTGCGCTTAGAAGATTCCCCCTCATGATCGAGCAAAGACGCCTTGAAAACTAGTAAGGTTATTAAAAAAATGAGTCAAATTTTATATTTATTAAAAAAGTATATTTACAAGGAAGACTAGTCAATAAACAATATTATAATTCTATGAAATAATAATTATTTTCAACCAAAAACAGCAACTCGACTCCGCTCAAAAGTTGCTGCATATAAAAAAAGGTACGCTAACAGGTTTCACACATCAATAATCTGAATTTATACATATCTATATTTCTTAACAATGTTTTTCTTTGCCAATATATGGTAATTGAAAAATAAAACATTTGGTCAGAAAACTGCCTCAATTATGCATTCCCAGGTCAGGATTCGAACCACCACATTTACATAAAAAAAACCTTGCAACATGAAGAGAGTACGAACAAAACTTAAATGCGTCTCTGAAGTTCTTGAACGTCATTAATTATACAGGACAACACTATAAAGTTTATGAAGTGAAACGTACAGAGCTGAGAATATTGCGCTCTCGCTCATCCGCATTCGTATACTCTTTCGCACACATGTTTAATGTACGCTAAATTTGACTATAGCTGTGTAATAACCGGGATCTAATTTCTCTCGAGGCGTATTTAATTTTTGCAAGTACTGTACATATTAAAACGATGTCGTTGGACTAGGGTAATACGATAGATAAAATACTACGAATGGCAATGCACTACTTTAATATTTTGCTTTGATGTTTACTTCCATTTTACGGAACCTGTATAGATTTTTGGAAATTAAAAATTACGCAGCACACAATAAAACATGCGGAAAAAAGGTACTACGTTAAAAATGTATATAAAAAGTCCACCAAAGAGTTTCACATTACAATAATAAATAAGCTGAATAAGCGAACCTCTTTCGAAGCGCTTTTGATTTGACATTTGTCTCAGTTTAACACTATAGAGAAAATGAGACGAAAGATGTAGTTCTAACATACACCACGCGCACGTGACGCCAATAGCAAATGTGTGTAATTTTCTTATTAGCTTGCGACTTTCCGACTTATAATGTTTCTTTCATTATCTATTGTACTGTTTTCTTGCGTGGAAAAACGTATGACACAAGTGCGGTTGTTGGTTTTTACAAACTCGAGACTATTGTAAGCCCTCGACTTGATCTTGGGCTTACACTCATCTACTCGTTTGTAAAAACAAAGTTACCGCACTACTATCATAATTAATTTATTTCGGTGTACAATAAACAGTTATCTATTGATATTCCTTATACGCATCCGAAAGCGACAGCTTTGCATTCTAATACTCCGTTTAAAAATAAAATTGAAAACAAACTAATTATGACTTAATTTGTAACTGATTGTAATTGTTTTACTTGGCCATTGTCATTCGCAATATTACATTTCCATGATAATAATTAATTCTGCTGCCTATTTTGCGTGTTTTCATCGTGTCCACGCGGCTGTGCGTTCCGTGTGTGCGACTGGGCAAACTTGATCGCGATACGCATCGCGTCCTGGACTAGTTGCTCGCAGTTTATCAAGCTCACCTATTAAGAAAAACCGGGATCGTTGGATTAATGATGGCACCACCATGGTCCAATTACCTATGTGGTTTTCAAAATTTTTAAGTGGCGCTTCCTTTTAATTTGTTATGATGTAGAAAATACTGAAATAACTCGAGGTAGTAAGCTTAATAAATACACGTAGTTTTGATTTGAACAATATCCGTCCTGTTCTTTTTGAGATACGGAAATTTTATATGAATACATTTTTTTTTTAATTTGTGTATCCCAATTACAAATAAACTGTTTTAAAAATGTTTTTAAATACAAGCTTTTGAGATCCTGGATATCATGTAGCAGCAGAGTGCTAGCCAAGACAAGTAAAACAAGCCCAAACATGACGGGTGTATCTTGTTTAGTACAGAAGTTCCTATGGCCACCTTCCGACTCCATCATCAGATCAGCTCAATTTACCATATTACGGCATTGTCACGCGATATACATATGCTTGTACAATTTCAGCTCAATCGGAAAATGGGAAGTTGGTCGAATTTAACTTGCAAGATTCCACCCAAACTAACATACATACATTGCAAGTTAAACAAAAGCTTGCATATATATATATATATATATATATATATGCAAATTTATATATTTGTATATTTATTTCTTAAATTACTTTGAGTATTTGTGTATCTATTGCCTTTTTCCTGCACTACCTATTTCTCCTGATTCAATCTCTGTTATTTAGGTTGCCTGGAAGAGATCGCTTTGAGCGATAAGGCCGCCTGTTGTATTGCCTAGAAAATATTGTAAACATGGACTGTTTTTGTAATTGTATATTTTGGTGTGCAATAAAGTGTTATCTATCTATCTATTTATAACCTCTACTGACTTCCTCTCCGAATATAAACTGTCATATATTGGCTGCTTTTATTATTACTCACCTTAGTCGCAGTCATCTCCGCGTAGGTGAGGGGGGACTCCTCTGCTTTCGGCGGGAGTGCGTCGGCCTGGAACACTGGCAGGATGCAGCTCAGCCACTGGTTCGCCGTAAACGCATCGGTCACTAGCTCCTGTTATATCAACTTGTTACATCAAATAACAAGTACAGGTAAATTAGCTTCGAGGCATTGTTGCGTTTGTAGTAGTGTATGGTCAGCACATAAATGGGTGTGGTTTACATATATGTCCACGGAATCATAAGTATTGTGGAGTGGGAGGGAGGAGGGAGGGGGGAACCTTACTCCTTCTGCAACTCCTATGGCGAGGAAATATATAGTTACTGAGTTATTAATGTTTTTGTCAATTTAACCTCACTTCTGTTTTTCACTAATATATAAGATAAATAGTAAATGGTTACCGGTTGTTTCTGGCGCTTTGGTCTACACAAAACCTAATCTAACCGACTGTTTAAAACTCCACATATTTAAATTTTCGGATACATACAGTCTCCTATTTCAATAAATCCCGTCAAAAAACGTCTCGGCGACAAAATTACTGGATCATTGTCGTGAATTTCAAACTTCGATAATTAATTAAATATGTATTCTTTCCACTCAAAACCAATTTCAGTTGTTATAAATAAGTCTTAAAGATATTCCTAAACACATTAACCATTAAAATCATCCAGGAAATCATCCGGGGACATATATGTAAACCCAACCCACATAAATAAATAAGCTAATAATTTCTATATATTTTTATTACTAATATGTATAGTTCTACTATACATACATATTAGTACTAAATATGTATAGTTCGCGCCACGTAAAAAGAACGCTTGCTCTGAACCTGCGCAGTGAGCGTTTTATCGATCAAATTGGTGGTATGAAGGGGGCGAGGCGGGGTGACACCAATTCCAAAGTACTAAGTAACTAGTTAAGTACCTAATAAGATTCTACAACAAACTACTACATCTTCGTTGTAGACATATACCCTTACTACATTTTGTTAGGGTACGTATCCCACCTATCTATCTGTACAGGGACGGAGAAAGAATATAATTTCTTGCTGAAGGGCAGCCTGTTGTAAGATAAAACAAACTGCCAAGTGGGAGGATACTTGCCCATCTGAATGGCTACCATCATTGGTCTATACCAGTGGTTCCCAAATTGGGCGATAACGCCCCCTTGTGGGCGCTGCAGGCCTAAAAGGGGGCGGTAAGTGACCCAGAAGAAAATGGGCATTGGCAGATGTACTCCATAAAGTTAACTTGAGACCTCAGCGCGTTTGTGTACTACCTACTGCGCTTTGGTCTCAAGTTAACTCTTGCGGGCTATAGTAAAAGTCTCATTCAGACTGAATGTTTAATCTCCGCTAATGTAGCTCTCAATAACCAATTAATTTCATTTGACGTAAGTAGGTGAAAAAATGGGGGCGTTAAAAAATAATTTATTCGCAAAGTGGGCGATATACAAAATAAGTTTGGGAACCATTGGTATATACTGTGCCGCCATATTAAACTAGAGTTGTGTTCCAGCATTAGTGAGCAGGATCCAGTCTCCTTAAGAGAGCAGCAGCGCATTTGTAGCACCTTCGGTGTTGCAAATGTCCATGGGCAATGGTAATCGCTTTCCATCAAGTGGGCTGTCGGCCAAACTCATGCAATAAAAAAATCATTTCGATAAGCTTTCAAAGGTATTGGAAATCGATTTTAACGGGGAAAATAATAATTTTGTTTACCTCTGGCACCCTGCAAGCGGCGATGACGACGCCCCCGGCGCAGCCCAGCAGCAAGGTTGGGGTGGGCTGGGTGCACTTCTCCAGGACCTGGGCCACTCCATCCCCCTGCATCAGGTACGAGCACCGTAGGAAGTGGACCACGAACCGGCGGCCTTCGCGCAAAGCCTGCCCCACCACTTCGTTGACTTCCGTTTCAGCTATTGCACTACGAAAATGACACAACACTAAACTGTAACACTAAGTTAATAATTCGGTAGTTGACAGTATGAAAAATATAGGCTGATTTTAATATATATCGTAGATTACGATCAAAATATGACAAAAATAAATTGTTGTAACTAAAACATTAAATATTAATTGATATTTTTGAGAAATAAAATTGTTATATTGCAGCCATTAGCCACGTGAAAATGAACGCCGATCAGAGCGCGTGACGTCATAGTGTGCAAAACACAACATGTTATCAATGACTTCTCAGATAACACTTCAACGAAACAGATGTTTGTTTTGCACGTTGTGACGTCATGCGAGCCATGACAGCTTGACGCTTTTTGTGACAAAATGTCAAAACATTTATAAAATTGCTAAATTAAATATGTTAATGTTGTTTTTTTGCTGAAATATTAATATTTTGACTAAAATAGACCATAAGGCTCAAAATAAACCTGTTTCTCAAAAATTTACAACTACCGAATTCCCTTTGGGCATCACTTGCCCAGAAGAGGGCCGCCTTTTGTTTACCAAGTATGTAACTACTGTCTTGGTGTGCATTTTTGTAATATGTGTTTTGGTGAACATTACAGTGTTATATCTATCTATCTAGGACAACCTGGAGGATTGCAGGCAAGCTAAGCTGGAAATGCCCCGAGCAAACTGCGTTTCTCCAGGAAAATCTTAAGTCTCTTAGACTAGTTATTACTGCAGCCACTGGACATAGCTATTTTAACAGACATCTTTTCAATATAGGTGTCATCGACAACCCCTTGTGCAGAAGAAACAGCCGCCCATGTCCTGCTTGAATGCGGAGAAGTGGCCCAATACAGGGCAAAGTATGTGGACGCCACAGGTAGCCTCCGAGAAGTCTTCAGCAACGTCAAGAAACTGGTGATCTTGCTGGAGTAGCTGGGCTGGATGAAGTAAACCCTCAAACCTCACACGCAAAATAAGAAGATCTGTCTATCTATCTGTACTATACCTATTATTACTTTACAATTGCGTAGCTAGTTAATTAATTCTCGTATTGAATATCATTTATTTCTCTTTTTTTAAACTTTCCCGTCCGTTTTAATCTTCACTGCGATGAAAGTGAGGTCGTCACCAACATTTTGAGAACTCATTAAAAACGCTACGTCAAAAGCCGCAAGGCCCAGTCCGTCGCAGAACTTCGTTCGCACCACGCGGTATTAATTTCAACACTCTGCCATCATGAAAACCACCCTTACAACCTAGTCTGTGCGCAAGTCTGATAATCAAACAATATTTTTATTGTACACCAATACAAAAAAATTAACTTACAGACCAAAATTATTGCAAATTATGCACCAAGGGTGGTCTTACGGCTAAAAAGCGATGTCTTCCAGACAACCGCAGGAATGAATTGAGATTATAATGTCGATGGTGGTATGCATAATACATAGTAATGTTACAACAGTAACGGTCTTATTCGTAATGAGTTAGAGTAAGTTTATATCGCACTTATATCATAGGTCGAAAATTGAGAAATCCAAACAAAATCTAGAAGAAAGCCAGTAGTTAACGTAAAAGAATTCAAAACAGTCCAAAAACACAAACCAAAGTTTACAAGGTGAGCAAGCTTGCCGCGGTAGCGCCCGGCGAGTTTCACGACCGACTTTTAATCATCCTTTCAATAATTATCAGTAAATAAATAGTGACCATCCGTTTTAGCACTTGGCGGCCACTGCTGGGATGAAGCCGCATAAGTTCAAACTTTGGTTTGAACTTATGCGCATTAGCCGAGCGAGACAATCGAGCGTGCTGCGGCAGCGGCCGGCGAGTCTCAGAATAGATTCGTTACCATTTATTTTTTATTTAGTTATAATAATAATAATATTTATTTATTTGCTCTCACACAAAAAATAACATAAGTAATTCTAAAAAAGGTTCTTAATGACTAAACATTAGTGAGAGCCTGGTGTCAGTAGAAAGAAAGTTAAGTTGTTACAAGTCGGTTGAAAATAAGTCAGGTAGTGTTTACATAAAAGAAAACATTTCCTTGACATAGGGGTTGCAGAAGGGATAAGTACACTTTCCCCCTCCCCAATATTTAAAATTCAGGTACTGCATATCTTAAGTTAACAACCTTAAATTTTTATTAATAGCTATTACTGATAACTCACTGCAAGGCCATAGCGTTCCTATCGATAGGCCTCTTCATTAGTCCCTCCAATAGCTTCAAGCAGTCGGCGTACTCGCCGTAGGGGGCGCCACTGGTGCCACACAACTCGGCCAGCGCGCGCCTCATCTCCACCACCTCGTCCTTACGCCGGTCTGGGTCCACCAGGTCTATCACCTCCTCGAGGCGTTTCGCTCTGCAGAAGAGTTCACGAGCCTGGCAAGAGATGGTAAAATAAAGTATTTTGATTTGATTTGAAATTTGGACATATGATCAGATTTGCGCAAACAAAATGAAACGGATACAAACATTCTGGATTCTGCGAGGTCAAAATAGCTAGCATCGGCATAGTCTAGAATGGGTAAAAGTAGGGTTGTGCCAGTGCAATTTTTTGCTATTCCAGTGCAGTGAATTAAGTTGCTTCTCACTCAAATTTGGAAATAATAGAAACAATAACTTTCGTATTTCACTTTTAATGGTTTTATTGTAAGCTCGCAGCAATAAAGACAATGTTTTGGTAAACTGACATTGACATTTGTATATGAATCGTCATGCAAAAAGTTTGTGAATAATTCGAGTCTCTACTTTCGTTAGCCAAACTCTAATATCGTTATGGTTATTTGCCAATTTTAAGGATATAATTACATAAAATACTGTTATTTGCGTGCATGTACATAATCGTCTAAATATATTTCATTATTATCATCCCATAGAAACATCTCGCGTGTAATTTGCGTGCAAAAACGCGTGGAATGCACAAATTTGTCATGAGGTAATAAAATTATTACCTCCTTAGCAGCGTCGCCAGTCAAGGCGTGTATTGTGGGAGTGTGTCCACCGGCGCCCTTCACCAGGGTCACGCAGAAGTCGCCGATGTGGCCAGTGGAGGGCACATGAGTGCCGCAGCACAGCTCCCTGAGATGCCAACACTGGTACAGGTTATGGCGTGGTATTTATATTTCAATATGCACAAAGCAAATTATGCCCTAAACAAATTATATGGATAAATCAGAGGCATTCCTATGTTTCGAATCATTTTCTAACAAAAAATAAAATCCCAAATATTGATAATTTTCAAAAAACTTATGTATCAAATTAATTGAAGTATCCACCAATTTAATTAGATTAGCTATTGCCTATTTTTATGTAATAACATTAATTTGTATAACACGATTTCGATAAAAAAAATGTTGTACGGTTCAACGTACAGCGTTTTGCTGACGCTGCGGCCTACTTTAGGCTACTTTAATATTAACAACATTAGTATAAATAACACTCACAAATACATTGTGGGTGAGTTGCTACTAAGTCGCTACCGAGTCGCTATTGAGCTGCGACCAGGGATCAGCATCCAAACTACTACAAGAATAAATCCCTGAAAGTGACAAGGTGTATTTTCTTCACCCTACTACAAGAAAGCACCAGCACTCCACCAACAACTGCCAGTATCCACCACCACAAGCAAGAACAAATGTACAAACTGTACATTTAATGGTCCTTCGAGAAAAGGGTATTTCGTACAGGACTCGACTTTATTTGCAATAGCGAATCGGTTTGGCTGGCCTTCCACAAGCGGATCTCACCAGTCAAATTGAGAAGGCGCATTAATATTGTGAATAAGTTGACAGTGTACCTAATACCAGAAGCGACCGATTCCAAGACCTTGCGGACTTCGTGAACTGCGAATACCAACGGGAATTAGAAGAAGTCGCGAACCAACGCCACGCTCTACAGCCGACACCGACTACTACGTGCCGGTCCTTGGAGCTACTTTCAACTAACTTTACGCTCTACGGCTGTCACTCACTCACTACGTGCCAGACCTTGGAGCTACTACTTTCAACTAACTAACTTTACGCTCTACGTTTTCACCGTCTACTAGGTGCTGGACTTCGGAGCTACTATAAGCTAACTCCACGCTCTACGTCTGCCACCAACTACTACGTGGGACCTCGGAGCTATTATAATACTACTGATAACTACTTGTAACACTTAAGATGCTGAAACTACAGCAGGAATGTTACAATAATATAAAAACTTTGTGTTCTAACTATAGAAAAGATAGTGCACAAAGGAAAAATGAAGAATACTTACGCAAACGTTTAGATTCCCTTAATACTCTGTGGGGGGATTTCGACGAACGCCATGCTCTACTACTGGCAGAATGTCAAGACAAAAACATTACCTACTTCTCTGAAGACGTCTATGACATTACTAAGAGGCTGTACCAAACTACTAAACAGCATATGGAAGATTTACTTCTCCAACTGCAAGATAAAACCTATGCAGCTTTCGATTTAACGGGGATGCAGGAAGACTATACTGATAGCAGCACGAAAGTTTTGCTATGTAAACAAGAGTGTAACTTTAAGGCTCTTGATCGCGCTATGTCTAAAATAGACATATTAACTATAACAGAAAAATGGGAGATGGAAGATCATCTTGCTATTTTGAAGTCGAAATGGGATATAATCGACAAACAACACTGGGAATTGGAAGCATTACTTCAAGGTTCCAACTTTCAATACTACAACAAATTTATTGCCATGGAAGGCAAATACGACGAATTAAGACGTGAACTGAACAGCAAAATATGGTCAACATCGCACTATGAGAAGTCAGCACCGAAGATAGAGGTCCCGGAATTTTCAGGCAATTACACTCAATGGATTTCTTTCAAAGATCTCTTTTTGGCAACCATTCACAACAACCCAATGATTAACAATGCACAGAAAATGCAACATCTCAAGACTAAACTGAGAGGAGAGGCTGAACGTCTTGTACAACATCTCAGCATTAGCACAGAACACTATAACTCATGCTGGGAAATACTAACTCAGCGTTACGACAATCGGCGACTTCAATTCACATCGTTCGTAGATACGATGCTTAACTTACCTGTCATACAACATCCAGACAGTTTCAACATAAAGAAAATACATGACGTCATAAGAGAATGTCTGAATGGACTAAATAACATCGGCATAGAAACGTCAACTTGGGACCCGCTTATAGTGCATTTAATGTCACAGAAACTCGACACCTCTACATACACGGAATACATGAAAGAACTACAAGACCATAGGGAACTACCACGTCTAAACGAATTTTTATTCTTTCTTGAGACCAAGTTCATGGCTTACGAAAGCATGAAAACTGCAAAGAGAGAAATTATAAACTCTCAAAAACATAATTCAACAAACATAACCAACAAAAACTATCCTATAAAGAAACACAATTACGAGCAAAGAAAACTATTTACAAAAACATATCATACTACTTATGGACAATGCCCTCATTGCAACGAAAATCATACTTTAATGCAATGTCAACAGTTCATTGAAATGGATACGGCACAACGCAACAAAATAGTCGCAAAATTACGTATATGTAAAAATTGCTTATACAGCCATGTCAACGGTGAATGCACTTCCACAAAAAGGTGTAAACATTGTAACATGAGTCACCACTCTCTGTTACATTATTTTTATAAGAAAAAATTAAGCATTACTGAAGAAAACCATAACTTAAATTCACAACCTTCTACTTCTACACAATCAAGCACCAATCATTTATCTACTAACGAGACGGAGATCTTACTGACTACGGTACAGCTTCAGTTAAAATCTGCAAACGGGACTTATGTCACATTTCGGGCGCTACTAGATCAGGGCTCGCAGGTGAACTTGATAACTGAAAACGCCGCTCAAGCATTAGGAATACCCCGAAAGCGATTAAACGCAACTGTATCGGGCATAGGAGCTGTGTCCGGAAACTGTAAGGGACGTCTTCAAATAACGTGCAAGTCCATCCACTCTGACTTCACTTTCGAAACTCAAGCGCTCATAATGAGTAAACTAACTAATAATTTACCAAATTCGTCGTTTAAGCAGGCTAACTGGCCTCACTTGGAAAACTTGAAGCTCGCTGATCCTCAGTTCAACGTGTCACGCCCTGTGGACTTACTACTCGGGGCTGACATATACTCGGACATTATCCTTAACGGAGTCCTGAAGGGAGGTCAGCAAGCTCCAACTGCTCAACAAACTCACTTAGGATGGATCCTATGTGGCAAGCTACAAACTTTTAGTTGCCATGTAACTATGGTCGACATGAACCAGATAACTAAATTCTGGGAAAATGAAGACATCACGCAAAGTAATCAAAACTTATCCCAAGATGATTACTGCGAAGAACATTACGTCAAGACGGTACAAAGAGCATCTGATGGAAAGTACATTGTAAAAATGCCTTTTCATTCTGACTACGAGGCAAAGATGGGAAAATCAAAATGTATTGCCATGTCACAATACTTACAACTAGAAAAACGACTTGAGAAAAACAACAAACTAAGAATAATGTACTGCGATTTCATAAAAGAATATATCGACTTACGTCATATGATACCGACGAGTTCGTCATTAACTAACAATGTCGAGTACTATCTACCCCATCACGGAGTTTTGCGTGAACATGCGGCTACAACTAAACTACGAGTTGTATTTAACGCTTCACAAAAAACAACGAGTGGCTACAGTCTTAACCAAATACAAGAAAAGGGTCCTAATCTACAAAAGGATATCCAGACACTAATATTAAAATGGAGATCTTACAAATATGCCTACACAGCGGATATTGAAAAGATGTACCGTTGCATATGGATTGCAGAAGAACAACAGCCTTTACAAAAAATAATATGGCGCGAGTCACCCACTACCAATCTTCAAGAATATCAACTTTGCACTGTCACTTACGGAACAAAGTGCGCTCCGTGGCTTGCAATGAGAACTTTGAAACAATTAGCTATAGACGACGGTCATAAGTATCCAGAGGCAGCTGTCGTACTACAGAACGAGTTCTATGTAGATGATTTGATTTCCGGCCATAATACTATCGCCGCTGCCAAAGAACTACAACAATCACTTATACAATTACTAAAAGGGGGCGGTATGAACTTAAGAAAATGGTCAGCAAATCATCCATCTCTACTAGAAGATTTGTCAGAAGAACAAATCTCAAACAAAAACATATTTGACTTCAGGCACGAAGAGTCAATGAAAACACTTGGCTTGGGATGGAACCCAAGCTCTGATACATTTAACTTTAACTGGCAATTTGAAGAAACGTCAAATATGCAACATACAAAGAGGAGTCTTTTATCAGAGATTTCAAAACTTTACGATCCACTTGGATGGCTTTCACCGATAACTGTAACAGCAAAACTACTGTTCCAACGTGTCTGGACTAGTAAGCTTAGTTGGGACGAAACTCTGCCATACGACATGCAAGAAGAGTGGGACAAACTGAAAAACAACTGCCACAAATAAAAAATATTAACATAGACAGGTGGCTTGGTGGAGTACAGCAAAATATTACTATTTTAGGCTTTTGCGATGCTAGCGAAAAGGCCTATTCATGTGTTGTTTACAGTCGTATTATAAACGAACAAGGTCAATCTACCATTAAATTACTCGCTGCAAAAACTAGGGTAGCCCCTTTGGCGCAAAAAACTACCTTGCCAAGGTTGGAACTCTGCGGCGCACTACTACTCTCACAACTAGTGGAAAAAATTAGAGAAGCTTTTACGGGTCAGGAAATAACTGTACAAGCTTGGTGCGACTCTCAAGTGGTACTTGCATGGCTGCAAGGAGATGTTTCTAGGTGGGACAGATATGTGGCTAACAGGGTTACAAAAATCAAACAAACCATCCCATCCGAAAACTGGAACTATGTCAGATCAGAAGAGAATCCTGCAGACTGTGCATCACGAGGACTATATCCTACCAAACTACTCACCTTCAATCTTTGGTGGAAAGGTCCGGATTTTTTACAAACTTTGGATAGACAAGAAAAACCGAAGAATTCAAATTGTTTATATACCACTAACACAGAACTCAAAAACTCGTTCGTGACAACCCTAACAACGATCGAAAACAATAATTTAATTTATAATTTACTAAGCAAAATGAGTTCATTGACGCGAGCAATTAGAGTCGTCGCCTGGATATTACGCTTTATCGTAAATGCACGGAACAATAACAAGAAATTCGAAACTGCCTATTTAACTACAAGCGAACTGGATGCCGCAAGAATGCACTTAATCCAACACGTGCAAAAAATTGAACTACAAGTAGAATATAAACAACTTTTAAAAAACGACATCGTGTCACATAAAAGCTCCCTTTACAAGCTTAACCCATTTTTGGACGACGCCAGAATTATTCGAGTCGGTGGTCGTCTTAACAACTCTAATCTACCACTTGGGATGAAAAACCCAGTAATACTACCGAAAACTGGTAGACTGACACAACTAATTATTAGTCACGCGCACTTAGCAACGCTTCATGGAGGCGCGCGACTTACTTTAGCATATATTAGACAACGCTACTGGATTGTCAGCGGCAACAGAGCCGTAAAGGCGCAATTACGTCATTGTGTCCAGTGCCACCGCCACAAACCTACTGAAAATTATCAACTCATGGGAGACTTGCCGCAACAAAGAACTACCCTATCCCGACCTTTCACTCATACTGGAGTCGACTTTACGGGTTATGTGGAGGTCAAACTGAACAAGGGAAGAGGAGTCAAAACTTCTAAAGGATACATAGCTATCTTTGTATGTATGGCTACTAAAGCCGTACATGTCGAGCTAGTATCGGACCTCAGCACTGAAACATTCCTTGCGGCTTTTCAACGAATGTGTGCTCGGCGTGGCACACCCAAACACGTTTACTCGGACTGCGGCACGAACTTTATCGGAGCGTCAAAAATATTACGAAACGAGTTTACAGACTTCAAGCAAGCTTTATCACCAGAATTTTTTGAGGAAATCGGAAAACAAGAAGTGGAATGGCACTTTAACGCACCAGCTTGGCCAAGTGCAGGAGGACTCTGGGAGGCCGCTGTAAAATCCATGAAGTACCATTTACGACGTGTACTAGGAGATCAAAAACTTACATACGAAGAATTTTATACTCTACTTACAAAGATCGAAGCCTGCATGAACTCCAGGCCACTATGCCCTCTATCTGAAGACCCGGAAGAATTTTATCACTACTTGACTCCAGGACATTTTCTTACTGGCGGACCTATACTAACATTGCCGCTATCCGACCACAGTGACGTCAGAACTATCGACATACGTAAACGCTGGCAACTTACTGAGCACATGCTGCAACAATTTTGGAAATCCTGGTCTAATGAATATTTAACACAACTACAAAGCCACAGCAAATGGAATAAACCAACCAAAAACATCAAGGAGGGTGATATCGTGTTGGTTAAAGACAACAACATACCGCCAGGAAGATGGGCATTGGGACGCGTCTTAGAACTACATCCCGGTGCTGACGGACTCGTACGAGTCACAACTATAAAGACACAAACTGGTGTCATAAAACGCCCCATCGTCAAACTATCACCCCTGCCACTGTCGGAACATGATACGAAGGATTTCAGCAACATCGAACATAACCAGGATTAAATTAATCTACGAAATAAAAGTAAACATACATTACAAAACAAACTTCAAATATGTTTACGATAGAAACAAACAGCTGCATGCGGATATCATATTGCATCGGTCAACGACAGGACAGGAGTCAGTAACTTATACAAAACGCTGACTGGCGAAATCGGGGACTACAACACACACGAGGAATGGAGCAACGGCGAAAACTACGATGTTTCACCGGGAAGATGTTTATCTTATATTTTTATAACTTAATATTTTTCTATTTTTTACTACTTTTATATTTTACATTTTAACTTTGTAACTTTTAACTTTTTATTGTTTTACAACATATATCTTACATTGGATGCTTATCCCACTTTTTCCCTCGGGAGCATGTACGGTTCAACGTACAGCGTTTTGCTGACGCTGCGGCCTACTTTAGGCTACTTTAATATTAACAACATTAGTATAAATAACACTCACAAATACATTGTGGGTGAGTTGCTACTAAGTCGCTACCGAGTCGCTATTGAGCTGCGACCAGGGATCAGCATCCAAACTACTACAAGAATAAATCCCTGAAAGTGACAAGGTGTATTTTCTTCACCCTACTACAAGAAAGCACCAGCACTCCACCAACAACTGCCAGTATCCACCACCACAAGCAAGAACAAATGTACAAACTGTACATTTAATGTTTTTTTTTTTTTTTTTTTTTTTTTTTTTTCACTTTCAGGGATTTTACAGCGGCCTCCCAGAGTCCTCCTGCACTTGGCCAAGCTGGTGCGTTAAAGTGCCACTATTAAATGTACAGTTTGTACATTTGTTCTTGCTTGTGGTGGTGGATACTGGCAGTTGTTGGTGGAGTGCTGGTGCTTTCTTGTAGTAGGGTGAAGAAAATACACCTTGTCACTTTCAGGGATTTATTCTTGTAGTAGTTTGGATGCTGATCCCTGGTCGCAGCTCAATAGCGACTCGGTAGCGACTTAGTAGCAACTCACCCACAATGTATTTGTGAGTGTTATTTATACTAATGTTGTTAATATTAAAGTAGCCTAAAGTAGGCCGCAGCGTCAGCAAAACGCTGTACGTTGAACCGTACAAATGTAAAATAAAAAACATAGGTGGATAAGCCTTATTAAAATAGAACCATGCAGTGATAGCGGCCAACAACAGTAAGAGCTGACTTTACTCATTGTGATTACAAGAAACTACAAATTGACTATCAGACATTAAAAAATATAAATATTTATTTTAAATAATAATAATAATCTCTCTCTCTCACTCTCTCTCCACAACAGGAGTTATTTCCAACCATGTTCTCCATAGCTTAAAACTATTAGACCTCAAAGAAACCCTCTACATAACTCTCCAAAAAGCCGGAATCTTGAATACATGTAGAATAGTCAGAAAATTCTTGCAGATAGACGAAAGTGAAATTGCCCCTCATAATAACATACCGTCAACATAAATTTTCCTCACTACACGCTGCATTCACTTGGTTTAGGCCCGTGGATGTGGTTCAAACTAGCCAAAGTGCTAAGTAAAGATTACCTTTCCGGAAAAAATATATAATAATAATCGGCAGACAAACACACACATTGTATACCCCCAAATTAAGCAAGTTACTCTTGTTATGGGTAATATACCACGGACCACTGTGGGGCCGTTCCAGACACCGAGACCATGATAAATAACGGATAAAATACGTTTCCGAAATTTACTATACCAGGAATCGAACCCGGAGCCCCTCTGCCTTGCAGTGAGGTAGGCGGACAAAGGCTTAGCCCGCTCAACCCCAGAGGCCGTCTAAATATCTTATTCTTAAAGCTGGCAACAAAAAAACTATATATTTTGGCTATGGAACTTAAAAACCACCTATTATAAGTATTGGCATTCACTACACTGTTGTGAAGCAAAATATAGAAAATTCCTTGCCAAGTTATGTCCTACTAGTATAGAACTTTTCAATGGTTATGTTCTTGCCAGTTGTATATGGAATTGGAAGAACTAAAGAAAGCAAAAGAAAGAACAAATATTATCTTGTATATACTCACTTGGATAGTAATGGTGTCTCAGCAGTGACCAGCCTTAATCCCTGTTCAGGATATATCTCCCCAGGGATCATTGTAACAGACTCCTCTTTTGCCAAATGTACACTGTCCATAATAGTGGTTAGTATTTGTGTGTTTGCTTCAATTGATTTCCTAAAGCCAGTAAAATTATTAAGTTTTTTTTATTACCTTTCTTAATGTTTGATTTTTGTAAAAACTAATTTCTACCTATAACTGACTGTATAGTATGCGCAAAACAAAACTGCGCCTTTGAAGTTTGTACAGGTCATTGTGCAAAAGGCAACAGGGAGCAGACAATACAATCAATTGAAATATTTTTTATAAACTTATATAATGTCACTTAATTATGACGTCATAAGAGGTACAAGTTGAGCCAAAATAGTCAAATGGGGCATTAACTATTGTTGTAAAGTTAATAAAATAATTTCTATAATAATATTATAAAAGTAAGATGGTATTGATGGTAATATTATATTTTAAGGCCTGTTAGAATTTATTTTAACATGTATAGGCATCCCTATGATAAGCTTCATTTGGTTGTTACATACAGAGCTGAGAGGAGTATAGCGCTCTCGCTCGGAAACTATCCGAATTCGCCTTGCATCTCTTTTGCTCTAAAGGCTGTTGAGTAGAATAAACATTAAGACTTGACTGGACCTGTGCAACGGCACAGAGCTATCAAGGCGTATTTAAGTTCTGAGCATACAAAGCTATATAAAATTATGTTTAATCATCAGAATCTAAATAAAATAGTGGCTCAGAAATGTTCTGTTGCAATTGTCAAGTCTTATTATCAACTAGCACTGCAGATTGTTTTCATGTTTCTCAAATTTTGATGTCCGATATCATTGAGTTAAAAATTGATTGTATATATATATATATATATATATATATATATATATATATATATATATGATACTCATGCATAGATAACTAGTAATAGTACATTATGGTACTAGTGTGTAACATTGGTGATTACCGCCGAGGCACCCGTGAGACTCGAGCCGTAGGCGAGGGTCTTAAGAGAGCCGAGGACGGTAATCATCAATACACACGTGTATCATACGACGTTTTTCAACACACTTGTCAATAAAATAACAACAAAAACTCATTTTATTTAGTAGATAACAGTTTTCCTTTGCGCGCGCATGCGATCGGCCACAGACTAAAAGGATGAGGTTTCTTTTTTTTTTCCGCGCATAGGGTTTGCGCCTATTCTGCCACGTACAAAATGTGGAATTTAAAGTTCTCTTTTATTACAGAGAAAAAAAAGTTATATATGAGTGAAACTTTTATTTATTAAACACATATGAGTTAAAATTATCTATTTAAATAAGAAGTTGCATGAAATGAGCAAGCAATAGGAACATTAATTTATTTGTTCTATAGAACACGATCTTTTTTTTGAATAAAAACTTTTTTGAGAACAAACCAACTCAACCAATAAAATTTAAAAAAAAATCTATAACTCACTACTGAGTTATAATGATTTTTAGTCACAGTTTGATTATGGGTGTCATTCTGTGCCTAATTGCGGTAACCATAGAGCTACTTTATGAGCAAGTGTGTTGAAAAAGTATTTTTCCTCCCATCCCCACATTTCCCGATCTCCCACCTTTTTTTTTTTTTTTACAAGGGGAAATCCATTTGCGGACCCCCCGCCGGGGGAGACTTCGGCGGGGGAGTGTGGGACTCGCCGGTTGATGGTAGCCGGAATACCCACTAAAACCCCTTGGTGCCACCTGACGCCATGTGCCAGGGTCGCGGGATATGCGTGAGCTTTACTTCCGCGACCCCGGCTGGCGTGGGCCCACCCCTGTTGTTGGGCAGGCCTCTTCGTACTCAATTGAGAGGGGCGCGCGCGGGCACCCACGCGCCCCCTCCTCGGCGGCTTTTAGTGCGAGTGGCGGTCTCATGGCCTCCCCTGGCCGCCACCCGCGCCGCGTGTTCACGGCGGCCGGAGGTTGGTGGTTCTCCGGCGCCGGGACCGGTTACTGCGGCGGGAGAGGAGCACGGCTGCTCGCTCTCTCTCCCGCTCCGCCGCCTCCTTTGCGGACATGACGGCCTCGCAAAAGGAGGCGACGGCGTCCCACTCGGTTTGGCCCCCGACCATGGCTTGAACCACGGCCGGGAGCGACAAGTCTGGTCCAATATTTGCGCCGAGGACACGGCGCTCCTCGTCCCAGGCCGGACACTCCTGCAGAGTATGCAGCACCGTGTCCTCGACGCTGGCACTACAGTGGTGGCACCCTGACGATGACTCACGCCCGATCTGACACAGGTACCGGCCGAAGCAGCCGTGCCCGGTCAGTACCTGTGTCTGGCGGAACGTCAGGGTGCCGTGTCTCCGGTCTATCCAATTTGGCAGGACGGGCCTAACCGCCTCTATGGTCCTGTGACCGGCGCTGGGGTGCGCAAGTCGGTCTCTCCATTCCACCATGAGATCCTGCCGGAACTCCGCCCGTTTAGCCTCGATTTCCCTAGGCGCGGGACGGAAGTCCCGGCTGAGGGCGTCCTTGCGCCAGTCGTACACGGCTGCAAGGACGCGCGCCTCTAGGTCCCACGGTGGGGATCCGGCTAGAAGGGAGGCCGCCTCAAAGGAGATCGTACGATACCCCCTGATGGCCCTGACGGCTAGCGCGCGCTGCGGGCGTCGCAGCAACGCGGCGTTTTTGGCCGTCAGGGTCTCCGCCCATATTGGGGCCCCGTATAGGGCCATGGATCGTACGACCCCCTCGTAGAGTTTTCGACACGGAGCGCCCGGCCCCCCCATATTGGGCACGAGCCGTGAAAGGGCGCCAGCTGCCCCCATGAGTCTGGGGGCCAGCCGCTCGAAATGTGCCGAAAACTCCCATCGGCTGTCGAGGACGAGTCCGAGATACTTCATCGTCGCCCCGACGCCGATGGTGGTGCCTCCCACTGTGATGCTCAGGCCCGGAGGCGGCTTGTTCCGAGGCCCGTGGAACACCACGGCCTCGGATTTGTGCAGAGCCACCTCCAGACCAAGACGCCGGATCCTGTCAACGACATGCGCGACCCCAGCAGTGGCCAGTAGGCCCGCCTGCCGGTGGGTCCGTCCACGGGCCGCGACCAACGTGTCATCAGCATAACACGTGACGCTGACACCGTGGAGGACCGCACCGCGTATTGCCCAGTCATAGGCGATGTTCCACAGGAGCGGGCCCAGCACCGACCCCTGTGGAACACCGCACGACATCTCTCGCCGACCCCAGCTGGCTAGCTGACCCGGGAACACGACGGCCCTCACAGAGAGGTAGTCCCCGATGACTCTGCGGAGGTAGGTCGGCACCCCGTGGTATCGGAGTGCCTCCTTTATGCAGCTCCAGGGCAGGGAGTTGAAGGCGTTGGCGATGTCGAGGGACACCGCCAACAGCACCCCACCCTGGGAGATCGCCTCCTCCGCCTGGCTCTTCACACGTTTTATGGCGTCCACAGTGGAGCGCCCCTGGCGGAAACCGAACTGGTTCTCCGCCAGGTCCGGCCCCTGTTCTCCGAGGTGCCGGACGAGGCGGTTTGCGAGCACTCGCTCCAGCAGCTTGGCCACCTCGTCCAGCAACACTATGGGCCGGTAGGCGGACGGAGAGTCCGCCGGGCGCCCCTCCTTCCTGAGCAGGACCAGCTTGCCGGTCTTCCACCGGGTGGGAAACCGGCCCTGCTGCAGGCACGCCGTGAAGAGCCACGTCAATCGGGACTCCAGGGCGCCGTGGGACAGAACCCACGCGCGCCCCGGTATGCCGTCGAGACCGGGGGCGGTGTTCTTGGCCTTCAGCCTCAACACCGCCGCCTCCAGTTCATCCCGGGTCACTGCGGGCACATGGTCTTGCTCCACGCTAGGCTCCGGCGATGGCGGTGCCATCGCGGGAGGCGGATGCTCGGCCCTCGAGGGGAACAGAGCACCAACGATGTCGTCCACCAGGGGTGGGGGGCCGATCTCCCACCTAGCACATCCAAGTTGGAGGGTGTTTTACACTGCATTTACGGACATGTGACCGGACCATAGCCACTTCAAGTCACTAATTTAGCAATCTGCTGTTAGAAAATTACTGAAAATATTACTAATAATTAAATTAATAAGTAAATTCATTTATGTTAATATTTAATATATGTATTTAACATTCTTCTTATTTTTAGTAATAAATACAAATGTATATCTAATACTTATAATGAAGTTATAGACTATATTTCTTGTAAGGGTCTCAATATAATGTGTATATACTAAGACAGAGGTAGGCACTGAAAATCAGTGCTGCGTCGAATTAACTTTCGGCGCAGCAATATACTGAGTGTCAGCCTCATTTGTCCAATTGCGGCATACGACTTTTAAAATGTAATGATGCTTTATTAACCTTATATATTGTGTGTGTGACGCCGTTGACAAATAAACTTTTCTTTCTTTCTTTCTTTCTTTACATAAGGTGTAAAACTTACCTAATAAGATCTTGAGCATCCAAAAGCACCTTCTGTGATAACTTCTCACCATAAACCGACAAATTTAAAGATAACCCTCTGTCCGTTACACTTGAACCTATCTGACATACAACACTATTCGGCAGCACTTTCCTAATAGCCGCATTCAATAAATGTACTGCCGAATGATTTTTCATTAAATTCAGTCTTTTTTCATTATCAATTATTAAAGTTACATCACTATCACATTTAACATAATTGTTTTCATCACCATTCACTTGAAAATAACCCTTGTGGAATACAAAGTCTCGAATTTTGAATACACTATCTACTTTTAGCAAAACATTTTTATTCAGTTGTATAATACCCGTATCGGATATTTGGCCACCTTCCTCGCAATAGAAACTTGTGCTCTCTGTCACTAGGTAATAAGGCCTATTTTCACACACCTCCAAAAAATCTAAACACTCGCAATCTTCATTCAAAATCGCTACTAGCTTGGTATTTAAATTTTCAAACACAATCCTATTGTCTATTACTGAGTAATTATATTTAAAGTCATCATTGGTTCTCTTTACACCTCTTTTGATTAAATTGTCTATGGTTTTGTTAAATAGAATGCCTCTATTCGCGGTTTGTTCTTTAAATGAAGTTTTGTGCCGTTGTCTATGCTTGGATAGAAGTTTCCAGAATCCCTCTTTGTCTATGGTGTATCTGTTTAGATCTGCGATTCGCTGGATCATGTCTTCTTGGAAACCATGAGTGTCATATAATTTGAATACTAATTCTCCTGGTATTTGAGATGATTTTTGCTTGGACATGGTCTGAAAAATGGACATAGTTATGCTAAAAGGATCCAAACGACAAAACGTTACTTTTGAATTCTTAAAAATTAAAACTTTACCTGTATTTCCGCATTGCTGCAGTTAAACTTATTCATATAAAAAATGATACATTTACGCTTATACAATACATACGTCTAGAAACACCCGTAAATCACTCGCGATTTTACAATAAATCTTTTACAGTTAATGCAGTGAGCCTATGGAATGCTCTACCTGTGAAAATCAGAAGGAACATTACCTCGGGCTCTAATAGTCTAGTCTATAATAACATCTTCATTCACCCCCCCCCTATATTTACTTACATAGCTCTATACATTATTTCTATGTTTATTATTTATTTATGTCTATTAAATTATGTATATTTTTGTCTTATTTCCATGTCTATTTGTACTTACCATCTCAAAATCTTATATATATACTTTTTCATTATATTTATATTGCAAAACCCACATGTCACACAATTTTCTCTTATCCATCCTAAGGTTGTCTGGAAGAAATTGCTTTTAGTGATAAGACCGCCTATTGTCTTCTGTAGTTAAAATTCTTAAATTGTATCTGAATGTTATGCAATAAAGTATATTCCATTCTTATATTTTCCTAAGAACCCATAGACACAAACAAGTACATCAATGTGGAACCACAGCTAAAACTTTAATCTTTAATCATTCAAAAGTAACATTTTGTTTCGCTGGCACAAACTAGTTATATATAAAAATTGTACTCACATCTTTAAACTCTTTATAACCCTGTGGGAAACCAGCCAATTCCACATCAAGCATGCCCTCAACCTCAGGGTGGATTTTCACCAGTTCCTTCCATTTCTTCGCCATTCCTCCTTTCATTTTATCATAAGCCTGTCTCTCGTGTTCCATTATCAGCTTTGCATCAGCCTCCTTGGAGACCAGTTCAGGGTATGTGGAACCGAGGGTTGAGATCACTTCGTTGTATAGTAAAGGGAGGAGGTGGGGATTCTTGAATATATCTGATGACATTTTGAATGTTTTTCGCATTATCTGTTTCAAGTTGAGGCTGTAAGAGAATATTAATCATTTGAATTTTTTTTTAAATATGGTTATATCACAACAAATCTTTATTATCTTAGCCATAGCCCACTGGGCCAGCTCTACCAATGTTATACCACGCTCTTACAGAATATATCAGTTGATTAGTTTAGCTTTGAACAAATTGTGTCTCAGTCTAGTTACTCACAATGACCAAAATGCTCCCTCAGCCATTCCATATAGCGACCATGGTCGTTATGGTCGTGGCGAAAACGTCACTAATAACGTCATCATTTTGGAGAACACAGCGCTCACATCGATCCATGTCAACAGGTGGGTCGAAGTGGGCGTTGATCACAGAGCAATAATTCTCCCTATCGATTGACATTGAAAAAGGCGCGCTTTTCAAACCAACCAATGACATTTGTGTATTTCATTGTTTATGAGATCAACGCTCCATAATCCGTTCCACCAGAGTTTAAGATTCTAACGTCCACAAGCAAGTGGAACGGGGAAAATCACAGTCGTGAACGTGGTCGTTGTGAGCCTCTTGTGGAACGTGACATATATCGGCAATAAAAAACAAATTCGCAAGAGAAACATTCTCACAGTTTTACACAACATATATTTCCCATCTACAGTTTCTGCTAGTGCAGACCGGTTTTTACTTTTATCGCAAACTGAAATGTCAGGGTTGCATACTGTGCATTCTTAGCTCTGTTCTGTTTACACGATTCGTACACTGTCGCACGCTACTAGAATTGGTCTACAGGTACATCAGGAGAAAACTATAAGAATCTAGTTGAAGCAAATATCCTTCGGGCTACCTTAATAAATGAGCTTCTTATATCATAGTATAGTTTACTGTTTAACGGATACATTTTGAAATCATACATAAATTTTACATATGAAGTATTGTGCAGTTACCTGGTGGCCGGAAATACGCCATCCGCCAAGCAAATGCTGACCATCCTCGCGTGATCTGCCAATCTCCTGTACGCACAATCCAGTACTGCTTCTTTATCGTAGCTCCCATTATAAGTGTCCACTCCTTTACTGTTCTGCGACAAGTATACATTGACGCTTCTTATTGTAAGGTATTTTTGAGTGCAAGAACCTATATCTCCCGTGCAGGAATGGAGAAAGAATTCAATTTCCTGCGACCGGGCGGCCTTGTGTTAGAAGCGACAATACAACCCACAATCAGGTGGTTACCACCCCTGGTCTAGAGTACGCTGCCATAACAAACTTGTGTTCCGGCATTAGTGGCCAGGTTCCAGTCTCCCTTCAGAGAGCGGCAGCACATTGGTGTTACGAATGTCCATAAACAATGGTAACCCCCTTTCATCAGGTGGGCCGTCTGCCTGTCTGTTGAAGTCATGAAATAAAAAAAAAGTGACAGTAATATATTGTTACGAGTTACAGGACTTCAATGAAACTGCCGTTGGAATTACTATACAATTTATTAGAACTATACAAACACGCATAACATAGGTACAAATATAACTGGATACAACCAGTACAAACTGCACGATTCAATAACACGCGCAAAGTCCGTCACTATGTCGCCTATCGAATGTACACGTCTTGCTTTTATGGTGGTTCTCGCTAGACTGCTTTACCCCTCCGTTCGGGCATTGTTTTAAACTCAACTATACAATACAACAGTCGACCGCGTGAACTGATTCTTCCAAGAAAACGTAATCTTCACACGTGCGGCCGTAAACGAGTACAATAACAATAGGCTATTGTCTAATTGCAAATTTTAAACACAATGTAAACAAAGGACGTCCTAATGCGAGAAAGGTAATAAAACAGGTGAGCGTTCACTTTGTCAGCATGCAACAATATGTTTTGACATTCCTCTACAGATATTGAACATAAGAGAACATTCAAACAACCCCACGTGTGAAATACATGGGATTGTTTTATGACTCAAATTGAATAAATTACATACACAGATATATTGTATATCCAAGACTAAAAAAATCTACATTATATATTCTTTAAAAGTTTTATTAATTATAATCATATCTCCGTGTAGAAATGAATGAATGAAAAGGAATTCAAATTATGTATTTGTAATTAAAAAATACCTTTTCAATGGCTGCTATAAGTGGCCTGAATAAGTCCGTATCATAATTCGACCGTACATTCTGTAGTAGTGCCGTCATTCTCTCCAGGCCCATTCCAGTGTCTACATGGTGACGCCTGAGCCCTTTCACTGAACCATTACTTTCTCTAAAAAAACACAAATAGTAGGTGATTATGGGTAATTGTTGCCTCTATTCTCCTAGAGAAACATTCAAGTGGCCATTTGTGAATGAATGTATGTCATGTGCAGACTTCTCTATAAATATGGATATATATCTAGGATATGTCCGCGCTTGACTTGAGATTCCCGCGGGATTCCTAGGACACAAACAACTATTGTTACCTATTTATGATGTCTTTCAAGATCACGGGCCATAAAAATGGCCCGGACTTTTGGAGGGCTTGCGTGGGGCCATGGGGAGGCCAACACGTAGAGGGCCCTTGACAAATTTAATATAAATATGTGGCGTGACACTGACCGGCGATTATCCCTGTCTACACCATATAATAATGCATCCAAGGACAAGCTCCGGCCAGTGTAGGACTATTGTGGGAAATGAGGACAAAAAATACGGGGCTATCGAGGCGAACTGTTAGTGGTACTAGCGGTCTGGGAATATGGGGACTATGGCGTCTGCCCGTCGCAATGTTCAGGGAACATGGAAAATGGGCAGACGGTGACTCGCCACTCCCTGCATGGGCCCCTAAAAATGCCGTAAAAGGCAGGGGCAACATGGGTGTGAGTGGCTAAGGGGTGTAGAGAGGTGGGCTGCAGGTTCACCGAAGCTACATCCGACGTTAGGCCATTTATCACTTCCAGCCCTGGAGCTTGAGTCTTAGCTCTAACGATCTCCACTCCATGCCGGCTGGTTAAGGCAAGCACGGAGGCGGGGGCCTTGTCTTGGCCCCCGGAGTCAGGTACGAGGTGTCGCCACTCACCTAAGGCTTCGCCACAACGCCCCCCTGCGGGTCTTCGCCACAAAGCCCCCCTGCGGGTCTATTTATGATTATTATTATTATTGTTTTAGTGTCGGAATAAGCTGATTTTTACACACCCCAACAATTACGAACTGCTCTCGGGTGATTCCTGCGGGATTCCCAGAATATAACGTAGCGCAGAGTTTAAGTCTAAAAATTAGCGGTCGACCAGCGAAAACCGCATCGCTATCGGCCCCATAGTTTATACGTGAATCGCGAACAAACCAACAAATAGACAACAAATCTATATAAAATTCATTGTGTTCTCCATCGTTTATATATCTATGCCAGTTTTTTTTAAACAGCTTTAATGTACAGACACGGCATGTTTAGAATTTTATAAAATTATGGATAATGTAATGTGTGCCAGCAGTGTCCACAATTTCTTCCCCATGGTTTTTGTTTTCGCTAAACCCATATTTCAAAAAGTAGCAAGTTATTACATGAGCTATCTGCCAGTGAAAGTCCCGCCAAAATCGATCGAGCCATTTCAGAGTTTAGCCGGAACAAATATAGATAACTAGCTTCTGCCCGCGACTTTTTCCGCATGGAAATTCTTTTTCTTAAAAAGTATCCTATGTTACTTCTAATACCTCTAAGAATATGTGTACAAAGTTTCATGATTATCGGTTCAGTAGTTTACGCGTGAAATAGTAACAAACAAACTTACATTCACTTTTATAATATTAGTAGAGATTCGCACTAGGAGATCACGAAAGCACAATTTTTAGAATTTTTCTCTACCTGTTCAAACATCACAAGAAAACGACTGAATGGATTTAAGTGAAACTCGACACATACATACATAACTTCACGCCAGGTCCCTTGCGGGGTAGGCACAAACAACAGAATGCCATACAGGCTTATTCTTACACACCTCACTTGCTTCTTTGACATTCATAGCTCTTGTCATGCACGCTCGTCTATTCTTAAGGCTCCTGACATCACCTTCTGCTAACACATGATCAATTTGATCATGGAAGGTGTGTCGTGGCCTTCCGCGACTTCTGCATCCATCCACTTTTGCATTGTATATCTGTTTAGACATTCTTTCATCATACATTCTTTCCACATGCCCGAACTCGACACAGACCTAGTTTATATGCCAGGCCAACACTTAGTATACTTTTTATCCCGATGTATGACGTCAACTCCTTGAGATTCCACTAAATGTTAGTTTAAAGAACTTTAAACCACCTCACTATAGTATAAACAAACAAAAGCACACATATTATATTCCCTTGCTTGTCTTTCTATAAATTTCAGAACTCAATTAATAATAGCAAGTGCATACCTATTACATTGTATAAAAACTAAGTTCCATATTTCAGTGAGAGTTCCATCAGAGTTCACATAATGAATCTCTGTGCAAGGACCGCAGGGACCTGTGATGCCCATTTCCCAAAAATTTTCAGCTGCACCCATTGCCTTCAATCTACTGGATGGTACTCTGGAATTGAAACATAGAAGCATTATTTAAATTAGTAGAAACAAATTTTATCTAATAAATAATCAAATTAATGTGTGTGGTGTTCAAAACAAGTTATAACAAAGAAGTTGTGCAATAAAAAAAGTTGTCTATTGTTTGCCCGAAAAATATAAGCAATGCTACTCATATGCAATAATGTTACTTGTCCGAATTGTTTGCTTACCATAACAGTTATGTGACATACTCTTTTTTGACGGTACATTAGATTTCAAAATGACAGAGTGCCAGTGCCATACGTGTTGTTATCCATTTTATTTATTGCAGTAATATTATTTAACAGAATATTTCAACACCATACTAAATTAATTTCACAATAGAAAATTAATTTAACGCCTTGGTCCTAAAAATCGATTGGCTTTCTAGCACTTCGCCGGCCGCACGCTCAGGTAGTGTAATGGTTAGCACGCACATCTTAAAACTTTACTATCAGTTAAAATTTGATATAAGCGCCATACAAGTAATTTCAGAAATTTAATATATGCACCACACAAGTAATTTCAGAAATTTGATATAAGCACCATACAAGTCATGTCAGAATATAACCAATGGTAAAGCAAGTAACTGAATAGTAAGATATAGGAATTTCCACTAAACCCTGCAATGAACAATCATTTACCCAATAGCTTTCCAAATGTCTCTGCATTCCCTGTCTTCCTCCAAACCTATAATCACATCTCCAGAAAAATATGTCACAAGCAAATTTTCTGGTTTCAGTCTGTAAGGGCCCAGCAGCAAGTCCCATGCCATCTGACAAGCCTCTTTCTGGAAAAAGAAAGTTTTCAATAATGAACAATCTATCTACTAATATTAATTGTTACTTCTGTATTCACAGTTCTATTTGAAAATTTATTTTTACATGTGAAGAAAATGAGAACTGCATTACACTTCAAATATCTTTCCTTAGGTAATTTTTTTTGGCATTCGACCGAAATTCGATTGATGCAAGGAAAAGTAAAATATCTACTTGGACGATTTTGACTGATGACAGAAATCATATCTATCATATCCGTGATA
The DNA here is from genome assembly GCA_012273795.1 of Dendrolimus punctatus. NCBI lineage: Eukaryota > Metazoa > Arthropoda > Insecta > Lepidoptera > Lasiocampidae > Dendrolimus > Dendrolimus punctatus. The sequence goes on from CM022545.1 coordinate 3,551,619, forward strand.
TAAATATTGGCATCTACATATTCATGGTGATTCATTTTAGTTAGGAAAATGTTGATCTTAGTGTCCAATGGGATAAAAAATAAATAACATTAGTTCTTGATTGAGTCTTTAACTAAATAGTTAAATAAATAAATAGACATGACATTAAAACAAAATAAACTTATTAGTCCTCTAAGAAACATCAGTAAGTAGTCCAACCATTTAATTATAATGCATAACTTGAATTTAAAAAAACAAGTCTAAGCTAGAAAATTATTCAAAATTTAAATATGTGAAATATATGAAATACTTCACAATTTTTATTATTATTAATTCAAAATATTTACTCATCTGTATGAGCATACTGTTTAAATGATTAAAAATAATTTAAATAGAATTATGACATTAAAATAGCAGTACCATATTATATTTATTATATTATGTTAGTTTAAAAGTAATATAACCAGGTTGCCTGGAAGAGATGGTTATAAGCAATAAGGCCACCCATTGTTCTAATGGAAATATTTTTATATTAAATGTCTAAGTTTAAGTTATGGTGAACAGTAAAGAGTTTTCTTTCATTCATAATATATGGAACTGCTGTATTCATTTATATATTCCTGAATGCAAAATTACAAAATATGTAATGTCACACTAGGGAGGGAGGTGTCTTACTAGTGTGATCAGCTACGACAAGAACGGGGGAGGGGTCAAAAAACTTTATGACATTTGTGTGATGGCTAAGGATGGCTTATAAGATAGAATTATTGTTCTTTTTACTTTATAATAGTCTCCAAAGGACCAATTTCCAAGCATCTCAAAGAATGTGTGATGAGTTCCATCGGTTCCAACTACATCCAAGTCATTGTGTCTGCCACCAACCCTGATGCATTTCTGAGAGTTGACAGCTCTTGGGCAGGGTGGGTCCACTTTCTCAAGGAATACTCCTTTAAACTAAAACAAACATAAGACAGAGAAAAATAGTTTTTAATAGGTATTTGAATAACACAATTTGAATTTATACTCATAATGCTCTTTTCCTATTTTATATATTCCTAATGATTAAGTCAAAAGCAATATCAGCCTACCTGGCACATTTCATTGCCAGATATATTTTTCATTGTCACAATATATATTTATTACACAAATAAATGTTTCGCTTCCTGTTCCTCTTTTTAGTATTAATTAAGATCTCCAGAGTACAAGGGTTGTGGTACGGATAAGTATGCCCGCACGTGCTCACCTGTCCTCCCTTGGGGTGAGTTACAGTCCGCCCTCTAGAGAGCTTATAGATGTCCAGGGACAAAAGCAGTCCTCCGGCAGTGGAAGAGGCCTTGCGAGGACCACACCTGCCAGGCCTGCAGAGAGGCTAGGTAATATACATATAACTCTGGCATAAGGCGAAGGACAGAACACCCAGGGGTTTTAGTGGGTATCCCTAACTAGAGAGTTTCAGTAGCATGGCACTAGTTCTAATTGGGTATGCTAGTGCCAGCCCACGGGTTACGAATTATCCCTCCCTAGATTCTGCCGTTGTCGCGACTTAGTCCGCAAACGGATTTCCCGTGGTTATAATAATGCTAAGTATGTCTTCCCTCATCCCCATTCCACTACCCTGCTTCTTGAAATTCGTGCATCAAATATCTATAGATTTACCATTTATTAGCTGAAAACACAGCAACTCCAGTTGAAAAATGTAAGTAGTGAACTAAACAACTTACTTGATTCATTCCAGCATTAACAAAAGGGACAGTAGAGTCGTACAGTGGCACAACAGAACTGGATTTAACATGTTTGTGCCCGTGGTTCTCTTTAAAATACTCTATAAAAGTGCTCCGTATAAAATTACTCGAAGACTTCAACCGTATAGAGATATGTTTGCGAATACTGCTTTTAACCGGCAAACGATGCATCGTTATAGGTTATCAGTCCGATATTTAAACTCTATACACACTAAAACGTAATCTAGATGAAAATGAATTAACTCAAATGATTTACAAACGCTTATAACATATAGAATTTCACAAACAGAACCTTGAAAGTAATTATTTTGCAATAACAAAAAATTCAAACGTTATTTGACAATTACTGTTTCTTTTTCAGCAGTCAACTGTCAAGTCAAGTAAGTAAAGTTGAGACGCTGTCAAGACTTAATGTTGCTGTCAGACGGCAAAACAAGTTTAATTAATTTGGTTGAAAGGCACTGAACTGGACGGCACCAAAGAGTACATTGAATATACGACAGTATTTATTGACATTGAATGAATCAAGTTTCATGATTACTTTGGCTGATTCTTCGTAATTAAAAAACGGATGATCCATCTAATATTGATATATAGTCTGGCTATCGAAAGTTAAACCTGGAATTATTTGCAAACTTTTTACATGGCAACTCTAATACGAATGTCAACCTCAATTTTGACAAACAAGATGGCGGTTTTCGTTTAGTTGTGAGTGGATTTACCTGTGTTGATACTTTGGCCGAGTCCCATCTTCCGGACACAGCTTTGACAACCGGGGCTGCTGCTGCACACCAGCAGGCCCTGAAATGTTGCAAATATGTGTCCATTGGTAGTGGGCACGTATGTGGCTTTCGGGTCGAGACTAGAGGGCCGTGACGAAATCTGATTTTTATTTTTCAAAAATGTAATGACTACTGATTTCCTGCTATCTACCGGAATTAAAAGTAGATAGTCCATATTCTATTGTAGGTCATTCTAGATTCGAGATATAAGGGTTAGTAATAACAAGTTTTCCAAATTTTATAAAAATCCGTTCAGTACTTTTGGCGTGAATGAGTAACAAAAACATCTCACAAACTTCAGTATTTATAATATTATCGTTAGAAACGAGTATGATGTATCTATTGACACACATAAAATACACAACATAAATAATTAAGGAACTACCAAGTATCAAAATAGGTTAATCCTAATAATGTTGATGTTGCCATACGTATATTATTTAAATTTGCCGCCATTTTCCAGGGTCTACTTTCGTTGGCCAGACTATAAGGCCTAATATCGATCTATGATTTCGATCGTGGCACTTCTACAGCCGTTTGACATCACGACTGCGGCTTACTAGACTGAATTTTGTACGCTGGTTGAATGCACTGCATGGCAAACTCAAACGTTCGAGCTGGAGGTCATCATAAGCCCGATTGACTATGTATGGGACTGATCGAGGCCATGCACCACAGCAAAGATTATTGGTCCGCGGACTCTGCCTTTTGCAAGGCAATAATATCCCGCACGGAAGTCGCCGAGAGAGAGAGGAAGAGAGCTGCGCATACGAATACCGAGCGCCGTCATCAAAATAGCTGCCCGAGACGTGGATATGCGCAAAATCTCCTCTCCATATTCCTTCGCAGGGGTCTGCTGCGTAATGGATGCGATGGGTCTAAGCCCTGTGGTTGAAGTTGGTCGCTCTGCTTCCCAGGAAGACTAAAGCTTGTTGCGCAGTTGATCATGAAGTCGCATTGTTCTTGAGCTTGTGTTCTTCCACACAAGCGTGGATATGGGACTCAAGTTCAGGTCTAGCAAAGTAGTTGCGAACGCCTTTACTAGAGTCGTGTCATACGCTCGCTGCTGGTACCACCAGAATGGTAATTGATACGAAATGTATTCCTCTATATTATTAAAAAAAAAGCCACTATGACACTAAAGAGTACATTGTATATAAAAATTTGACACTGACTACTGACAGTAAATGAGATTTAAAAAAAACATATTTTATAGTTATAAATATTAGGGAATTTTTATTTTGAAAGTTTTTGAAAAATATTATTTAATAAACTAAATCGACACTATAATTAAACCAAAATACCAAAAACTATTAGCAATTCAGACATGAGTGGATACATATGTGATTTAAAAATAAGCTTCCAATAAAAACTGTATTTACTTATTCAGTTAGGGACACGTAAGTGTTTATTATTATAGTACTCTGATGAACCCGTTTTTAATATAAAAGGAAACATGAGTAGATTAGAGTTTTTGGTATTTTACTTGTGTTTTGTGCTATCTGTTGGTGAACTTTTGGGGCCGGATTATAAGAAAGAAGCTGAAGATGAAGAAGATGAGGGATTGGACACCGTGAAAGGGAAAGAAGACAATGATTACATTAAAGAGCTTACCGATGCTGTAAATAAGGAGATGATCACTTTACAAGAGTATGCTGATGCTATTAATAAGAGAAATAAGAATCTAGAAAGGAAGATGATCTTGATGCTAAAGGTACACTTTTCAATTGTTTAGATTCAATATAATAGCAGTCAATTTTCTGCCTTAAAAAAATATCTAAAAGACCAATTTAGTGCTAACTTCTCCATCAAATTGTGAATCTAAACCAGCCCAGGACACACTCAAAAACTCAAAAAATATTCAAATAGGCCAAGACTTTTTGTGTTTTGGTGAGACTAATGAATTTGATTTTTATATGTGTTTATAGAGATGTCATAGTGGACAAGGGTTTCTATTTTAAATAAGAAACCAGGAAATATATAAATCTTCCTTATCTAATTGATGGAGAAAACTGCTTAAAAATCTGTTGAGTTGTTTAGGAGGAGTTAGCTGATATACAGATAAAAAGATGTGGAAAATTGACTTTGTTTATACTATGTAAAGATTATGAATTGGACAGCATTGCTTAGTGGTACAATCCACCCTTATACTTTATTATTTATTTTTGCAGAAAGTCATTTACAGCAAATGGAGTATACTTTGAAGTTGCTAAAGAAAAGTCTCCTAAGACAGACTGAACCCTCCTGGATAACAGACCAAAAAATAGATGATATCAACAGTGATATTGAGGTCAGTAAATTACTCAAACAACCTAATCCAAACCTAGGATGCATAAATATGTATAAAATGATTACTTATTAAAAATATTTAAAATTATGTATTTTATATTGTAAGGAATGATTATTATTGTTTCCCAAATAAATTAAGTGAATGATTTAAATCACAAAAAAAATTCAAACACTGCAAATATGCTGCCATTGGAAACTCTGGGTCTCTGGTGTCCCAATGCTCTAAAGGTTTACAGTGATGTCACCTAATGCTTAGATGTCACACAAAATTTGCTTGTTCTGACACAGTTTCCACTAAACTATAGTTTACAGTCTTTTTAAATGTTGCAATACTTTGTGTCTGGTAATCCTGCAGGAATTTCAAGTCAAGCGTGGATGAAGTGACTGACATTATCTTAGTATACAATAATAATATAAATATGTAGTGATTTCCCTAATATCTCTTCATAGGATAAGCTAATTATTAGGTAATATTTGTTTTAGAAACTAGAAGGAGAGAATCCACAAGATGTTCTGGACAATTTACCGCCTCTCCCAGCTGAAGAGGATCTAGATCTCACTCCAGAATTGAAAGAAGGTATGATACACAGATAAGAGATTAACTGTCCAGTTTCGCACATTCAGTTATTTATCAATAATGTGAATCAGGTCTTAGATTAGAAGACTATATAATATAGGCTTATCTTTTTATTCAGCCAAAGAAATGTATGACACTGCAATAGCGAAGCTGAACCGTCGCTCGCCAGATCTGCGCGGAGCCATTTTGAAAGTGAAACAAGCAGCCGATAGTGGTTACGTACCGGCGAAGATCAAACTGGCATGGTCATACTTGTTGGGGAAGGCGTTGAATTGGATTTTGTGAAGGCTAAGGAGATATTTGAAGCATTGGTGGAGGAAGGCAATGCAGAAGCTCATGCGGTGGCTCTTAATATATTATGTGCATGTAATTACAAAATAATTGGGTCTTGGTTGACAATCAAATCAACTCAGATATTTTTGGTATCTTCCAAAATACTGATACCATCTAGATTTTGTAGTGTTGCAAATTGTGTTAACCTGCCACATAATTAAGTCAATTATCGATATACCAAAGCAGTAAGACTAATATCACTATCTCATAATATACAAATAATAATATACCCATTTCTTACAAATCTCATATAAACAAACTGAGACAACAACACAAAAACAATCACTGTGCAAGTGCAATCTGCACTGTCACAGCGGGCATATATGTGGTAGACATGTTCTGGCAGGTTTAAACCCTAGGCGATAGGGTTTTTTCCTTACACAAAAACTAAATTCAATTTTTTTGCATAGAATAATAACAAAGAAACCAAGTCCTATAGTCTACCTAGACAATGCCCAGCAAATATAGAGGCGAGTCAAAGCCAACCTGATCCGAATTAATAGTACAATGAATTACATGTTGCTTATGACAATATAACATTCTTTTTAGTTAAAATAACAGTAAACCACATAAACCAACTGGCTGTTGCCCTGTCTGATACTAGCCATGTATTGGTTACTACTATTTGCCTTCAGCTACTTAGCATGTTTCTTGAGTCTTTATGTAAGACCATTAAACAGTCATTTTTCATATACTTGCTTTTTACTAATCACAGAAGCAAATATAATATTTACGATATTAACTCACATAAATCCCTTATTACATGAATCTATTAACTATACACATATACAGTAAATATACCAGATGCATAAGTCAAATAATACACAATAACATGTGCAAAGTCTCACTAAAGTACATGTTTACTTTGTTATGCTTTGACTTACAATACAATATTGATGCAAACAGAATAATTCAACATTAATGATAAAAAAAAAAAAAAATTACAATATTTTTAATACAAAAAAAAAAAAAAAAAAAAAAATAAACATATACACAGGGGCCAATAAAATAATATATAAATAAAAACTGTTTTAACATGAAATATACCTGATGTAAAATGTATGAAATATTCCAGGGCATGGGTTTCTTGTATGCAACTGGCATAGCTGTGCCAGTGTCTCAGGGCAAAGCACTAGTCCACTACACTATGGGCGCCATAGGCGAGAGTGACTTCGCCCAGATGGCGCTGGCTTACCGCCACTGGAGCGGTGTGACGGTGCCCAGCTCTTGTCCCAAAGCCATGGACCTGTACATGAAGGTTGCTGCTAAGGGTAAGTTCATATTTCTATACTTCAAATGTTTCATGTGAGTGAATGATTGGAAACTCTTTGTTGTTCACCATAAATTTAAACCTAGACAACTAATATAGACACATTTAGTATTTTCTTATGTTTTTTACAATTAGTGCACATTATTAAGACTATGTTTTAACGGTTTCAATTGTGGTATTCTATTAACTCATTCGCTCTATAGAACTGCACTACTCCATAATAGAAATTGAGCTGACAACTCTCACTATATTCAAGGCCCATTCAAGAGCCTATAGATTAATTTGATTTATAGCTGTTTGCCAACTGAAATTATGAATGTACCTGCAAGAAAATTCACCGTGGTCTTAAAAAAGTGGGGGCTGATCAATGTGTGTTCTATACTGTGGATGAATTTCTCAAAAAAAGTGCTGGTCATTATTATGTATTATAAATTAGTAGTGTTTTTTTTTTTTTTTTGGTAATTCTAATTTTATTTATATTCTGATTTTTTGTGAGTTTTTCTAACTTGATAGTAATGTTTGTTGTTGTATTTTTTTTCAAAATTGTATATTTATCGTATCAATTAGTTAGATTAATTTATGTATTATTATGAAAATAGTATTTTTTTTTTTTTTAGAAATTTGTATTTAGATTTCAGTAGATTAATGAATTTAATCGATTTAACTCAGTATTTATGACGTATATGTTTGTTAGTTTTATTTTGGACATAAATTATAAATATCTAATTTTTATTTATGAATAAAGCTGGCCGCATTTCCTGATTAGGTTTCCCGATTAGGAATTCAGATTCGGAATTCCGTGACACTAGTAACGTCAGATTATTTGTATTTGGAACAGACGGCGAAAGTTTCGAATCGATTTGTTTTGTTCGAAAAAAGCAAGAACACATGCTCCTTGTTAGGAGCAAAGAGTATATTGAATATGGTTAGGAGCATATGCAGTCAGTCTAAAGCTTTGTTGATGTTTCTGAATTAGAATATTAATGTAAATTTTATTTTAGTCGTTTATTGTCGTTTTATTTCACATGATGACTAACATGATGCGTGAGGCTTTTGAAATCAAAAAACACCCAAATTTCAATAGGGAAGATGAGTGGCAAATACCACCTGTTTGGGATCCGATCATCAAAACTATTGAGACCCAAAACCAGCAAAAAACAACTGCCAGACCTCAAGGCACTGAGAGTTCTTTCTGGGTGCTCCGGAACACAAACCGACTTGATTGACAATTTCTTTATATTTTACCTCCACGGGTGGAGTTTTAGTATTATGTGAAATGATTTTTTTAATTTGTTACTCAATAGTTGCTGGACAAGTGACGTTCAGCGGCGGCCCGGCGATCCAGCGCACGCGGCTGATCGACGAGGCGGAGGGCGGTGGCGGAGGGGGCGCGCTCGACACCGATCTCATCGAGTACTACCAGCTGCTGGCTGAGAAGGGCGACGTGCAGGCACAAGTACGTTGATATTTTACTCATCTGTAATACAGTGTAAACTCCATGTAACGTCACACGATTTAACGACTAAATCCCTTGAACGTTGAAATCGCTCGGCTTTAGTTGGCTTAGCTTGTTTTCTATATAATGATACACTCTATATAGCATTACACCCACTCTCAATAACGACAATAATTAAGTAAAAAAAGTACCTTTTAAATTGCCAAAATTAATTAAAACTGCGCAGCTGTGTACGTTATTTTATCGCTTTATCGGTAGTAAACTCTACTGTCAGCATCATGTATACCGAAATTTCTAAGAAACGCAAGATGCCTCAATATCGCAGGATATTAATAAAATAAGTAAAAATTATAACAAAATTACTGGTGCAGCAAACAAAAGACGTCACACAAAAATAATATACTTCTCTCCATTTAACGACAACTCCTATAACGCCATAAAAGGAACAGTACCTTTAGTGTGTTATATAGAGTTTACGCTGTATTATAAATTCTGAACTTGTCCTGTCTGTTCATTAAAGCAAATGAAATAACAATATAAATGATGGAAAATAATTGATAACCAAATATTTGGTACTCCTCGGCCACTATTCGTGGCATCCCTAACAGTGTATGCAAAATTTCTTGACCATCTATTGAGTAGTAGTGTAATTGTAACAAACAGACTCATGTTCGCATATATAATATTAATGAAGAATGTCTTGGTGGTTATTATAGGTAGGCCTGGGACAATTGCATTTCCAAGGTGGCCGCGGCGTGACCCTGGACATCAACAAGGCCTTCCAGTACTTCCACCAGGCGGCCAAAGCTGGAAACGCTGTTGCCAACGCTTTCTTAGGAAAGGTATATAATCAACATTACCAAAATTCCTCTCTCGTTTTCTTTAGCAGAAACAAGCAGCCTCTCCGTTACAACTATTTCTTGGCTATCACAGAAATGAAAAAGTTGAAATGGTGCGGGATCTGTTTGCCTTCTCTAGGCGCTCTTCAACAAGGTTAGCTCTCGATTTCCCCAGTATGCACTCATCAGATCCTAACTTGGTGATATTGGGACCACCTCAGGGTATATTTTTTTGAATCAAAAATATATATTTGATAGTCCGTAAAGAGTTCATCGAGAAATCGTATGTCAAACACAAAAAAACAACATATAGACGAATTAAAAACCTCTTTTAGAAGTCGGTCAATGAGTCACAATAAACATACTTGATATACTCAAAATATGCTGTGTTAGGAATGTAATTACGTCGTTATTTCTTCGAATAAAGTCTTTTTCTTTATTTATTTCCTTCCACTTTATTTATTTCATACAGAGGGGACCCAGTCGCGAGGTAAACTCTGGTTATATAATTGTCGGATTAAGCCAAAACGGTCCAGTAGTTTTCCGTAAAACCAAAACTGTCCCATTTATAGGGATAAAAAGTATCCGTGTTCATCCTCGGCAATAAAAATATCTTATACTAATGTATAAATCTGAAGAGTTTGTTTGTTTGCTTGAACGCGCTAATCTCAGGAAGTACTATAGTAGAATTATTTTCTCCGTGCAGTTTGGGTCATAAATAATCAGAGCAGTGAAGCGAGTATTTCGCTCTCGCTTCCACTCAAGGGCCTTATGGGCAGGCATAGTGATACGCATTATTTTTGTCGATAAGCGTATCGATAGTGTGTGTTAGTTTTGTCATTTTGTGGGTTAGTGATATAAATGAAAGAAAAAAATAGATAAAACAACGTATTTATTAAAATAAGAATTAATTAGGTATCTATGTATTAAAAAACTATAAGTACAAAAGTTTAGAATGTAACAGGTTATATTAAAAATAAATATAAATACTTATATCTAAGTTTAAAATTAACAGCAATATAATAATGATTTTTATAAGAATGATAATCTTTCTTTGATAAGACTGAGTTTTTATCGTTAATGGCGTTGCGCCCGCGCAACATGCTCACCGCCCTAGCCGGGTTGAGGCCGAGTTTGATTTATGACCCAAACTGCAGGGACAAAATAATTCTTCTATAGTCTGATTTGAAAAAATCTTTCAGTGTTAGATAGCCCATTTATCGAGGAATATAAGTCATCACGCTAAGACCTATAGGAGTGCAGCAACGATGACGAATGTTTCAAAATGGGGGGTTTTTTAACTTACTTTTTAAACTGTGTATTTTAAATGAATATATATATTACTACTAGTAGTTTTCCGTGAAAACAGAACAGACAGACAGGGTTACTTTCGCGTTTATAATATTAACAGGGATTTGGGTTGTTTTCTATTGCAGATATTTTTAGAAGGCGGAGACGGCATCAAAGCCGACAACGAGACTGCGTTGCGGTACTTCAGGAAAGCGGCCGAACTGAACAACCCCGTCGGCCAGAGTGGACTCGGTATCATGTATTTACAGGTATGTTCAATATAATATTATTACCTCTTGCTTTTTGCATATTTATCTATAATTCTTTTTATACTGTTTCCAAGCGTTTATTTTACTTTTGTCGTTTGCACCTCTATCAAGTTACATATTTCTTGACAGTAAAGTGGGTGACGTAATAATGATGTTTTATGACTTATGTAATACACAGACTATTGAACCATCGACACTATACATAAAGAAATTGAAAGAAAACAATTAAAAAAATGAATGTTTTACTTTTTAAATTTTGAAGTGATAACTTCTTTTGAGAGGGTAAACCGCTTTGTTAGTAATGCGTTACGGCGCCAGTCTGTCTGGCTTCCCTTTCTCTCAAGCATACGGCAGCAGTAGGCAAGCTCCTTTATTTATAAATAATCTTTTCTAACATGATCATATTGTTACATGCCGTCAAAGATAAACGCACAGCTGCCTGTCGTAAAGCGCAGTTTATTGCCATCCCAGTTTAGGAATTATTTTGTTTACTTTGTGTTTAAAATTTGTAATTAAGAAAAACATGCTATTGTTTTTCTACTTGTTTTATTGGCGGCATTAGTGTCGAACTAATCCTTGTTGTTATTACATTGCGTCGAAGTTTGCCAGGTGTGCGGATTAACTCAGTGAACGCGGTCCTTTGTTGTATTATACAGTTTAGTATAAAACAATGCTCGAACGGAGGGGTGAGGCAGTCAAGCGAGGATTACGATACGAGTAAGCGGTACATTCGATGAGCGATATAGTGACGGACTTTGCGCGTGTTACTGAATCGTGCAGTGTGTACTCGTTGCATCCAGTTATATTTGTACAGTTCTAATAAACTCTATAGTAATTCCAACGGCATTTAAATTATAGTCCTGTGTAGCTCGTAACAATATTAATATAAATAAAATTTAAGAAATAACTTATGTTTTACCTTCTTATAAAAATGGCTTATTTAATAAATACATAAAATATGTTCATTGAAATGTCAGTATGTCTATTACATGATATAGGTATTAGTATTGTTTGCAAAAATATGTAGGTGAGTTATATTAAAAATGAAGTTGGTTTTTGTAAAAATTCGAATAAGTAACGCATTAGGACATTACTGATTCATCCGTCATCGAGCTGTCAAAAAAACCTTTGTCCGAACACACGTTTTAATACTGGAAGTATTGTTTGTGAATTGTGACCATTCAGGGTCGCGGGGTACCGAAAGACACGAATGTGGCGTTGAAGTACTTCACGATGGCTGCGAACCAGGGGTGGGTGGAGGGCCAGTTGCACCTTGGCTTTATGTATTTCGGTGAGTGTGAACATTTTTTAGCCTCTATTGTGACATTATGAAATATAAGTTGGAAACTGAATCGTTGAGGGTAGGGGAATATTTTCTAAGGGGGTCGTGGTATGAAAAAGGTTGAAAATCAGTGGTGATACTATAATATCTATTTTATGAATTAAATAAGTCCGACCGAAACGTCTGTTTTAAACGACATTCAGTTTTTGTATATCCTCTTTGATGATATTTGCAGCATGCATTCTGTCAATTCTATGTCAAACGTCATAAGGTAACATTAAAAAGTTTATATTGTCCGAAACGCTAAGGTTAGATTAGAAATAACTTTATGTGATGGTTAAGTGTTCTTAAATTTTCTAATTTTGCTGAGAAAAAAGCTGAATTTAGTTTTTATATTCTAGTTAGTAAGTTTGTAACTAAGATTAGTTACTTACTTACTAACATGGTTACATATTCACGTCGTAGTTTTTAAGTCGCTGGAAGGAACTAACAACTAAGGGACAGGTTGGCCTAGTTTAGGTGTTGGTATCGAAACAGTCTTAGTTTTAAGACAACATGTAAATTTAATTTTGGTGTCAATAATAATCTTATTATTATTGTTGACGACAGAATGCGTTGTATGAACGGCCGCTCGGTGTTACCCGTAAAATAAAATACATATTGAAATTACTATATATATAAATAATAATAAATAACTTACATGCATATATTAAATTTATATAATATAATGTAAAAAATTATGTATTTACCTGTCTGTTATTATAATAAATAATAACTAATTGATTGCTTAGAGAGTAATGGAATGCACGAATTTCACTCGGGATTGAACCGAACCAGTTGCCGCGACTACCGACCGATACATACGTGCTCTGCATTTCATTCTCTAGAAAATCAACGGCTAACTATTCAAACCCTTAAAACCTTGTTTTTATTCTCTCCTTCGCACAATTGGACGTTACGTTATATCTGTAACAATTATTATTATTATATTATTGAAGTGTAGTGAAACCTCTTTATCGGCGTTGGAAAAAAAATTACCCTCAATTTTTCGGTTACGCGTCACGTCACAATTTTGTTGCCGAAAGGCAATCTATCAACAACTCGTTGCTATGGATTGTGAGACGAGCATTCTAATATTTCTTTACTTTATTGTGTTTTAATTAATATACGAGTTTGACTTGATTTATAAATCATTTATTTAGTATCCTACATATATATATATATGTCTGTGGCGTCAGGTGGCATTGGCGTCCGTCGCGACTTCAAGCAGGCGAACAAGTACTTCTCGTTGGCGTCGCAGTCGGGCCACGTGCTGGCGCTGTACCACCTGGGCCAGATGCACGCCCAGGGCCTGGGGGTGCTCAGGTCCTGCACCACGGCCGTTGAGGTAATTCATTCCCTCAAGTCTTCGCGACTCTTACGCATAGTTGAAACTACCTTTTAACGGTTTTAAGCGCGGCATTTTATTTCATTTTTATTTCGTAGTTTCGGCCACTTTTGTGGCCGATACTTCGGAGACAGAGATGTTGAGTGTCGATAAGTTATGTTAAAGTTATTATTTAATAGCCTACCTTCAACTTTTTCGGCCATAAATTCGCCAGTTGTCGGTTTTATTCGGCAACCATTAGCCGGCTGGTGTGCGTCTAAGAACGCCTATTAATTTAACTTTAAAGTTAAAAACTTTTTATAACTTTGTTTACGTACGCCAGTAAAACATTTTCCACAGGCGCTTAATATATTATAGTAAGGCATAATGTTTGTTTCCACCCACCCTCATTATTGTGAGGAAAAAGGAAAATCAACGTAATGGCTAGCGCACGCGTCCCACACTCAAAGGGGTGGGTATACTGCGGATATACTGTCCGTTCCTCTATAGTGGGAAACCTGAGCCCAGCCGTGGGACAGTTATGGGCTATTATTATTATTTATTAGTTATTTAGTTTTCTTGACGTTTTATTTCATTCTATCTCCCACAACAGCTATTTGATGTATATTTTACCCGTGGGCGTTTTGTCAACAACCGCTATTTTTTACAACTTTACTATGTAGTATACTTATGCGAAACAGGTCACTAAAAAGAAAGACACAATAATAATATAGTTTTTTCGCTTAGAAATCAGTTGTGACGTCGTCATAAGGTTGTTCAGTCGTACAGAGTCTATTACGCTGCGACGTTTTGAAATATCATATAAAAAAGTATTTTAACTTATTTGTCCACTTCTCTATAGTAGTGTTTTGTTTTGAAATGCCAGCTGTTCAAGAACGTGTGCGAGCGCGGCGATGGGGCTCCAGACTGATGTTGGGTCACGCGGCGTGGCGCGCGCGCGACTCCGACTCCTCGCTGCTGCAGTACCTGGCGATGGCCGAGCGCGGCTACGAGGTCGCGCAGACAAACGCCGCCTTCTTGCTGGATAACGGTCAGTTCCAAATTCGAATTTAGACATATGTGAGGTCGCGTTAACTGATACTGTCTTCCTATTTGACAGCGGTCAGTTCCAAAATTGAATTTAGATATCTATGATGTCGCGCTAACTGATACCGTCTTCCTATTGGATAATGTTCAGTTCCTAATTCGAATTTAGATATCTATGAGGTCATGCTAACTGATACTGTCTTCCTATTGGATAGCGGTCACAAATTTGAATTTAAATATGTATAAGGTCGCGCTAACTGATACCGTCTTCCCATTGGATAATGGTCAGTTCCAAATTTGAATTTAGATATCTATAAGGTGGTTGCGCTAACTGATACTGCCTTCGTACTGGATAATGGTCAGTTCCAAATTTAAATTTAGAAATCTAGGAGCGCGTTCCTCTGGTATCTCACTAACCCCCAAAATGCTCCGTTTGCCGTTCCACATGGTGACCGCGGTCGTTATGGTCGTGGCGGAAACTTCACTGATGACGTCATTATTTTCGATCACACAGCACTCACAACGGCCCATGTCAAGAAGTGGGTCGCAGTGGGCGTTGACTACAGAGCATTAATGGCGGGAAGCTGTTTATTTTTTTCCTTCTTTCTTTTATCTGTAATAAACGTAATTCTAAGTATTTGTCTATTATTTATTACTAATTATATTTCACTACATTACCGCCTTCCTATTGGACAATGGTCAGTTCTAAATTTAAACTCAAATGTCTATGAGGCAGCTATACCAATTTAAACTTAGATCACAATGAGGTTGCACAGACTAATACCTCCTTCGTATTGTATAACGGCCAGTTCCAAATTTGAAACGTAAAGCTCTTCTTTATCTCCTTGACTGGCTGACAATAGTGTATTGTATAGAATGGTAATTTAAACATATGTCAACGAATCACCAACAAGAATATCACGTCTGTACAATACACATTATGTTGAAAAATCTAAAAACATCGATATATTTAATGACAGTCCTCATACATTCTTTAAAATAATATCCCAAACAGATTAAGTATGTTTTATTATCGCTATTTTTTGCTTATGCTTTTTTTATGTTATTATTTTATCCTTTAATTAATATCTTATAATATGTTAATTATCCAAATTTAACTTTTTATTTGACATTTTGTAAAATATGACATAATGCATGATGTGACCACCTATAATAGGGGGAGTATATTTAGCATGAGCGTTGTTTAGATTTAAGTCGGATGTTTTTGATATACCTCCTGTTGATGGTCGATAATAAATAAATAAAGGACTCGTGTGTATCGTGTGTTAGGCGAGGTGGGCCTGTTCTCGGGCGAGGAGCGCTTCGTGCGCGCGCTGCAGCTGTGGGGCCGCGCGGCCGCGCAGGGCTGCAGCGCGGCGCGCGTCAAGCTCGGCGACTACCACTACTACGGCCACGGGACGCCCGTCGACCTCGAGGCGGCCGCGCACCACTACAGGTGGGCTCAAAAAAAAAAAAAAAAATATAAAAAAACGCATACATAGAAAAAAAAAAAAAAATTCAATTTACAAAAAAATAAATAAAAAAAAATAAAGCCGTACGTCGATTTTAGCCAACGAGGTGACAACTCGCATTGCTGTTCGAATTTTTAAATCCGATACAGCGCTGATTTCAGTGCACTCGAACACTGACCAATAAATATATATATATATATAATAATATAAAAATATATATATAATATATATATAATTCATTACAATAAAAAACAATAACAAAAAAAACACATAAATATCGCCACTGTTGTTATTTTGATTGCGCGAGTTCAGCAGACAGGCAGACGGCCCCACTTGATCGAATGAGGTTATCATCGCCTATGGACATTTGCAACACCAAGGGCGCTACAAATGCGCTGCTGATCTCTTAAGGGAGAACACAACTTGAAGCTGTTATGGCGGCATACTCTAGACAAGGAGTGGTAGCCATCCAGTCGGGCAAATACCCCTCTACCTGGCTATGGGTTGTTTTGTCGCCTGTTACGATTGGCCGCCCAGCTGCAGGAAGTTGTATTCTTTCTCCGTTTCTGCACTCATAAAAAAAAGAAAATATAACTAATTATAATAGATCAGCCCAGCCACGTTGTTATTTTGTTTTTATCAATGGTTTTAATTTAAATGTTACATTATGAGTACGTTCCACTTGTGGCTCACATTGCTCCTTCAGACGTTCCAGATACCGACCAGGGTCGTAACATTTTATTAAAATAAATTAGCTATTGATCAGTAAAAAATTACGTCAGAATTCTATTTTTTTAATCTGGCTATTTAAAACCGTTCCCAGAAAAATACCCGCGATAAAAAGTAGTGCAGATTTTAAGTCTAGTAATTCGCTGTTGATCAGTGAAAACCGCATCGAAATCGGCTCAGTAGTTTTTACGTAAGAAACGGACAAATCTAAAAAAAATGCATCTTGTTCTCAATTGTTTATAAGTGTATTCCAGTTGGTTTTTTTAATAGCTTCAATGTACACGGCATGTTTAGAGTTTTATATTTTAGATTAAATTGGCATCTTTATTATAATTCTTTTGAACTGATAACTTCTTATGGGAGGGTAAACCGCTTTGTTGCGTAACGCGTTACGGCGCCAGTCTGTCTGGCTTCCCTTTCTCTCACGTTAGATTAGTTTCTGTTATCACTTTCTTGTGTCGTCCCGGGACGCACACAGTCTTTTTTATTTTATCTTTTATATTTCGGATCACGACCGTAACACCTCGTCTGTGCGTCGGGAAGCTGCTTTCTTTTGGGCGGTAAGGAGTGTTATGTTTCGTTCCTAGGATAGCGTCCGACCAGCTCCACAACGCGCAGGCCACCTTCAACCTGGGCTACATGCACGAGCGGGGCCTTGGCTTGGCCCAGGATCTGCATTTGGCCAAGCGCTGCTACGACCTGGCGGCCGACACGTCGCCGGAGGCGCGGCTGCCAGCTGCCCTGGCCCTCGCCAAGCTGAACGCAGCCGCGGCGCTCTCGCAGTTGGGATCTGTGAGTGCTTAAGTTATATTCCGCTACGAGGTCTATACAGATAAATAAATTTGAAGTGTCTGTATGTAATGTCAAAATAGTAGCTTTTGACTAAATGCAAATGAAGTACATTAATATATAAAAAAAAATGTCAGTATGTCTATTTGTTCCGGGTAATTTCTGAAACGGCTGGATCGATTTTGACGAGGCTTTAACTGGCTGATAGGTGATGTGATGTGGGGTTTTTTTTCACTGATGTTACAGCAAATGTTATGTAATAAAATGTGTGTTTTTTTATCCCGGGGAGCAGGGTTTGCAGTTGGCACTGAGACGAGCTTATATTCATTTTTAAATGTTGCGGTACTTTGTGTGCCGGGAATCTCGCAGGGATTTCAAGTAAATCGTGAACGAAGTCGGACATATCCTTGTAATATAATAATAACCGTCCATAACATCCCATGCGTGGGCTTCGGTTTCCCATTCATAGGGGAGCGAACCCGCGAGCCCAAAATAGGTTTGACAAATTGATTATCTCGATGTGTAGTTTCATTACGATGTATTCCTAAACTGTTGTTAGCACGTGGTAATTGTAACAACATACTTAATATGTAGGTGAGAGTTAGTTTATTTTGTCTTATTACTATTATAATATTACTCCCTAAAGAATGTAATCCTATAGTCGTTATTGCAGAGTCCTCTGGGGATGATATTCCTGACTGGAGACTCCACTTTCCTGTCCAATTGGGATTTGTACCTCATCACGATGCTCGCCGGAGCCCTAGGGCTCGTCGTATACCTCAGGAGGCCGCAACCCGTGCAGAATTAAAGACTTAGGAAATGTTATCGAGGACAAAACAAATTGTGACTATACAACCCGCAGGAGTTAAGTTGAGACTTCGCTGGGTTGACGTAAGCGCAAGGTACTTACGCGTCGATGACGAGAGCGGTATAAGGCGAGGGTCGGGAGGGGAGCGCGCATTCCGCTCAGGTCTCAAGTTAACTCTTGCGGTTACTATCTAAATTGTATACTCAAACGAATAAAAATATAGACAGAGCCTACGTGAACAAAAGCGTAAAGAAGTGAAGCATTTTTTTTGGTACATACTTGTAAGCGTAAATATTGCACGTCGTTTGCGTCTTTTTTGTTAATAGTAATGTATCACTGAAAACTATTTCACCTTTTACTAAATAGATTATTTAATGCAGTAGATCCTCTTTAAGTCGAACCTTGATAAGTCCAAACCCTCACAAACTCGAAAAATGTTTCAGTGCCCTTCCCTTCAACCCCAAAACCTTCGTTGCTCGAAATCTGAACCCTTTATAAGTCGAAATAATAAGTGATTCCCTATAAGCAAAGTCGGTACTTATTTTACCAGGAGTAAGTTCTCGTAATGTGTGATTCGCTTCTTTTAGTCGGCTTTACTCTAGCTCGAGGCTCTGTCTATGTATTTTTTCGTCTGATATTATATGGTCCACCAATTTAACTACAAGTAGACAAAAAAAAATCGCAAATCAGAAATTTGTACTTTTGGAATCCTCTGAGCTCTAGGAGTATTGTAGTATAGCATGTTTAGAATATAGTTTTTATGGAGCTCTCCAGTTGCCGACATTCTGACACGATTAATAGCCTTATTTTCTTTTATATGTGTATCTAGATTTTTGCTAGAATGCAATTTGAACCGTTCTTTTAATTTATATGTTATTTGATCCATTTTGTCTTTATTTTTCTTTGTTGATAGTTCCTGATTATGACAGTTGTTGTAAATATTATTAAAAATAAATAATTTATGTGATATACTGTTGTTCATTTTCTTTATATAATGAGG
The DNA here is from genome assembly GCA_012273795.1 of Dendrolimus punctatus. Classification (NCBI taxonomy): domain Eukaryota; kingdom Metazoa; phylum Arthropoda; class Insecta; order Lepidoptera; family Lasiocampidae; genus Dendrolimus; species Dendrolimus punctatus. The sequence goes on from CM022545.1 coordinate 3,570,938, forward strand.
AGGGAAGAGAGTCACGTGACAAAAGAATGTTAAACTACAGGATGGGTACAAATGTAAAGCTAGACCAAAAAAGATGGATGGATTGCGAGAAGGATGATATGATGATTTGTGGTGTGACAGAAGATGTATGTCAGAATAGAGGAGTATGGAAGGAAAAGACATTGTGCCGACCCCAATTATTAATTGGGATATAAAAAAGAAAAGCGAGATATACTATTGTTTTATTCGATGTTTTTTCAAAAGTTTTAATTAGGTATCGTTTAAATGTTAATTTATTATTTTTTAGACGTGAATAAAAACTGATATATTACATTTTGTAATACTTTTCAAGCAGACTATATAATTTTAAAATTAGGAATATAAAATAAAACAATAAACTATCAACATCTTTATTAATCTAATTAATAAATTATTTCACAAAGATACACTTGAGTCACGTACATAAAACGAGAACAGTACATTAAAATATGGTCGACCGAAACAAATACAATACGTCCGTAAATTCATAATACTCCTTGAAAAAATAAACTTAATTTAGAACATGCTTTTATAAGTACCCTAAACTGCAACGGGAAATATTTAAATTTTTATTATGGCCTTTTCAGTTCATACAATTTGGGACTTGTCACACTACTTACAAATTTATAATGGTAGGCAGGCATTAAAATTAGTTAAGGAACCCATACACAATCTTACATTGCAGTCCTGTGGTGGGTGGGTGGCCTCAAGAGGCATTCTGTTCGATGTTGCCGGACGCAATGCACGCTGCAATGTAGGATCGTGAATAGGTCCCTTTAATATAAACATTCCTAAAACAAATTCATCATTTCATTTTTTTTTGTAAAAAATAATGTCCTGGTAAGAAAAACCAAAAAGCTAATTTTCTTTTAAAATAAATGGAATCACAACCTCAGGTGCTGCCACCATACAAATCCGAACAGAACACATGAAAATTTAAAAAAGGCAAACAAATTGCACAGGCATGTTAAACGATCACAATAGGTTTTGTTAATATTGGTTTAACAATATAAAAGTAAATAATAATAGTTAACAACTGTAAAACAATTTCAATAAAAACACAGCAAGTAGTGGAATAGGCCCTTAAACTACATAACATTCCATCATGATCGAAGAAAAACGTTGGACTTTACAAACACAAAGAATTTTCAATAAAATCATAGATTTAATTTAATCATTTTAAAATATATTACGAATATAAAACCGGTTATTAGTGATATTTTTTTGAGCGGTTGGCGCTAATAAAAAAGTATCATACAAATTGGCGGTAAGTAAAACGGAATCATTAACCGGAATTAGACGTATTCATTTGTCTTTCAATTTTTTTTGTACAAGGTTAAAAAATATGATAAAAAGGTTTCCAGAGTGATATTTTTAACGGCTTCTTTTTAATTTTGCTATTTTATTTTATCGTAAAGATCCAAATTTTATTACTTGCATTCCTAGTAGCAGAGCTTTCATTTAGTAGTAGCTCACAACTCTCATGCTCCGTCTGCCGTTTCACAAGGCGACCGCGGTCGTTACGAAAACGTCACTAATGACGTCATGATTTTCGCTCACGCAGCGCTCACAATGACCCATGTCAAGAGATGAGTCGAATAACCGTTCTACTTGAGTTTACGAATGTAGTGCCCGCAAGTAAGTGGAACGGGAAAATCGCGGTTGTGAACGTTGTCGGAGTCTCTAATGAAACGTAGTCCAGATACACAAAAATATTTTATAGTTATAATAAGCAAATGAACAATTTTTAACAATTAAGTTCATTTATTTTTAAATTTGTCAACGCCTCATCTCTCAAAATTGAAAGACGGAAACGAATCGTCTACTTTCGGCATTACGTCATTGTTCTACAATCATGACGATTCTAAAAGATAGTGAATTTCCGAAATTTAAACCTTATATTGAAAGCAAAGCTTCAAATTGCATTTTATGCAGTAACAAATTTTAAATCCGCTCAGCGGGTATTTAAGTAAAAGCCAATAATTTTGTTAAAAATTAATTTCAACACTTTGTTTTAAACATTTTTCTTTAAAAATAAAATAAGCTCGTTGTAGAATTATACTAGGGTTGCCAGTAAAGTGGAGACGAGAAAAAAAAACAACGATTTTTTTGCAGATTTCTTATACGATTACAAGTTTGCAAGTCTACTTGTTAGCCCATCAATGTAAATATCGCAAACTGTATCGATATTTAGATATCGAAATGCACGATAAACTGCTTTCGATGGGGATTGATCTTGATCGATACAACATAAAATCGATCTGTAATCTATCACGGTAATTACAACCCGCAAGAGTTAACTTGAGACTTCGCTCGGATGACGTAAGCGCGAGGCGTCGATGGCGAGAGCGGTAAGAAGGCGGGGGCCGGGAGGGGGGGGGGGCGCATTCCGCTCAGGTCACAAGTTAACTCTTGCTGATAATATGCAATAAATAGGCATGGCAAACGATTATTAACATGTCATATCAAGTCAATAATAACTTAAATAAATAATTCATTTTCATGAGCCTTTTTCAAAGGCTGTTTCGTCAATTATCTGCTTCCAAAGTAAAATTTTTATTTATGCTATTTTGCTCATCCCACCTAACTTGGACTCATTACACAAATAGCAACTTAAAGTGACAAGTTATTAAATATGTTTTATTGTGAACTAAATACTTAGCGTTTCTTAATATTCTGTCATACTAAACCAAATGTTTTGCTAAAAATTTCATAATGAAAAATAAATAAATAAAGTGTAAAGAGAATAATATTATTAGTTCACTAAATTCACTTTAATATACCAATTTAAGAAAGTAAAGTGACGATATGTCGCCTCTAGTTGCTATTCAGTATACAAGTGAGGCGTTAGATCGTGTTTCAAATAACAGCGGAAGAGGGAGCGAGGCGACGGCGGGAGAGGTACTTATATCCATTCCCAACTGGCCAATTAATCAGAGTGTTGGCTTAGATTAAAAAAAAAAATCTAATTTATCAAAATATTGTAACCGCCAACCTTAATATGTTCGTCTTACCAACCAGAGTATTAATATAAACCTTAAAAATTAAATGTATAAATTTATCAATAGTAAATTGTATTTATTGATAAATACATTGTAGAAAAAGTTAATACAATATTTTAATTTAAGCGGTAAACGATTATATTATTTTATTAATTAAATGAAATTAAAAAATAACACTCTTGTTTCTTATGTTTCAAAAACATCTTTCACGTTGTATAAAGTTCACTCTAGAAACGGTGTAAACAGCACATCTATTCAATTCCAAACAAAATGAATCAATCTGGCTTAAAGGCCTAGTTACCAAGCCCTAAATATTAAAAAAAACAATCTTCTTGAACCGTGTAACGTCGCCTAAACTCGTCCCACTTCTTTCCGCTGTTCCTCAGAAACGTGACCCTATACAGGCAACCTTCCATCTGCTCATACGTTTAACTAAAGAGAATTGAAGCGCCAATCGAAGATTCATTTTGAATTTACGCCTTCTGACTGTCAGATTTGATGGCCCAGAACTGCCTGATTGTGTTGGCGATGCCAACGTCATGGCTGATGATGTAGAAGAGGCCCCCGAGGGTGGCTATGGAGAGGAGGTACACCAGGCCAATGGCAATTTTGGGGATGATCGGTCCGAATATGCTCGCGCGTACGTAGTCTACGGCGATTGCTTCCAGGCCCCTGAAGCACGATGTTAATATGAGTAATACATAATACAACTATAGTGACAGCAGCTCGTCCAGTTGTATTAATATAGATCAGTTATTATTTCTAATAATAAATCAAATACCTACACAAGCTTCAATCCTTTTAAATGTTTAAATGTTACCATCTTCTACTAGTATATAAAGCTAAAGAGTTTGTTTACTTGAACGCGCTAATCTCGGGAACTAGTGGTCTGATTTGAAAAAGTCTTTCAGGCTGGTTAGCCCATTTATCGAGGGAGGCTATAGGCTATACAGTAAAAGCTCTTTATTCGCGAGTACCTACATGTTCCATAAATATGCCGCGAATACAGAAACCGTGAATACGGAATGGTAATTTATATGGGATTTTTTTTATTGCGGGAGAACAGCACACAGGCAGACGGCCCACGCAATGGAAAGTGGTTACCATCGCCTATGTACATTTGCAACACCAAGGGTGCTACAAATGCGCTTCTGCTCTCTTAAGGGAGACTGGAACCTGGTCGCTAATGCCGGAACACAACCCAAGGTTGTTATGGCGACATACTCTAGACCAGGGGTGGTAGCCATCCAGTCGGGCAAATGCCCTACCACCTGGCTGTGGGTTGTTTTGTCGACTCTTACAGGCCGCCCGGCCGCAGGAAATTATATTATTTCTCCGTTCCTGCACAGATAAAATGTGCAGGAACGTGCAGATAAAATGGGATTATAGGGGACACGTTCCTAGGTGACAAAAAAAGAACAAATATATAAAAAAAATCAATTTAATTGAAGTTTTTGAACATTTTGATTAATTATCTTAAGGCTTAGGCATTAGTTTGAAGAATTTTGTAATTTTCTCTTGCTTGGCAGTTTTTACAGTATCTTTCATTCTGTTTGTTTACATTCTCAGAAATACCGATCGCGGCGAAGGCGGCTTATGTCAAAGTCGTCGGTGATATCATTTAAAACATACTACTTTAGTCAAAGTTGTAATAAGATATATTTTACTTTTTTATTAGTCCATTTAACGGCATTTACACAGTATATTGGGTGGGATACCTATTGGAATCCTTTTATTAATATGTATGCACTTATTAGATCCGCGAATAAAGAAATTTTCAGTCGCGAATAGTGAAGAGGCGAATGAAGGAAGCGCGAATAAGGAGCTTTTACTGTATATCATCATACTGAGACCAATAGGAGCGGAGCACGAATAAAGAATATTTCAAAATCGGTGTTTTTTTAACTATTCCACGCCGGCGAAGTCGCGGGCAGAAGCTATTAATACACATATAGGGACCTATTGGAGGGGGATAGTAAAATAACTAATTCAAAATAATCTTAGTTAGTTTACACAACTAATAATTCCTTCTGATGTTCCTACACAGTAGATCAATAATAATTTTAGTAGCTTCCGACAGCGTACGAATCGTGTAAACGGAATAGGGCCAAGAATACCAAACAAGCAACACTGCCGTTTTTTTCATTTCACGAGTTCAGTAGAGAGGCAATGGCGCACATGATGGAAAGCGATTACCATCGCCTATGGACATGGGTCACAAATGTGCTGGCGCTCTTTAAAGGGAGTCTGGAAGGTTACTAATACCGGAACACAACTCAAGTTTGTTATGGCTGCACACTCAAGACCAGAGATGATAGCAATTCAGACAGGTAAATACCCTACTAGTAGGGGAGCCAAGAGGGGATTTTGGGTTTTACTCGAGCGTGGCAGAATAACATAAGGGGAGAAACCTTGCACCCTACTATGTACCCCCATCATATATGAACCCTTCATAAAGAGTTGGGGTATTTTTTAACTTTCCGATTAAGGAAATTCCTCCACATAATTGTCAGATTATGGGTCAGCTCAACAAGCATCAAGCTGAACCGTCTTAATATTATTCTGACGCACCCGAGTATTTCGATGTTACGTTTTGTTTTTGCATTTTCAAAAATTGGCGATTAGTTTTGTTTGCTTCCAAATCGTCAGTCTTTTGAATAGGAGTTTTTTGGGTTTATTTAACATCCCTTTTGAATATCTGACGCGCTTGAGTATTTCTGTGTGACTCTTTTCTTTAAAAGCCTGTACACGCTTCCCCCACCAGTGAAAGGGCATTCATCATATAACCTTTTTTTCTTTTTGGCATCTAATCTTCACACTTAGCATCTTGGGCTCCCCTACTTATAATAGCTGGCTGTGGGTTGTTTTCCGCTTACGAATAAAGTTCTATATAGATATTTGTCATGATACAGCCAACCTAATTGGACTTCGGTTTGGACTTCTTCATGTTCCTCCAAATCCTCCAAAAGGCCCTACAGAGACCGATGTCGTTGTAGATGAGGTAGTACAGACCCCCGAGCATTATCGCTGAGAGGGAGTAGATTCCTGCCATCGCCACCTTAGGGATCATGGGGCCAAAGAGCAGGACGCGAACATATTCCACGTTCATCGCTTCCATGCCCCTGAAGGAAGGTGAAAGGGCATAAGGATCTTTTGGGATAGGTTAGATTTTGGATATTTATCTTATCCTATCAATATTCTTACGACCTAGACGCCGACAAAAACAAATTCACACCTGCATACCCGTAAAAAACATTTTATTAATTTCGGCATTTGGACTTCTTTTGTTTACTTTGTATTGAAATTTTGAGATTCGAAAAAAACGCATTGATTAATTGTAATCTTTTATGGCAGTCATTAGTCAGGTGTGTCGGATTAAGATACGGAGACATTGCAGTTGCAGTATAAAACGATAACCTGAAGGAGGGGAGAGTCAGTCGAGCAATAACCATCAGCGAAGCAAGACGTGTGTACTACAATCGAGAATATTTTTGTGCATTTTATGGAATTTCGACCTTCTGCATTACGTTTGGACTTGTTGTGTTCGGTTATATTTGTACCTGTGTTATACGTGTTTGAATAGTTCTAATAAACTCTATAATAATTCTAACGGCATTTTAATTCGAGTCCCGCAAACTCGTAACGTATATATAGAAATCTTTAGTGAAAAGTCATACAACAGGTGTGCAAACTGCTTAAAACCAATATATAGTAAATATGTGTAAAACTGGTTAAGTGGCGGCGCGCCTATACTGCGCCTATATTTGTAATGTAACTTAAGTTCAATAAGACGACTAAGTATGTTTAATAAGTCGAATATAGACCCTATAATAAGAGGGGCATTTATGTTCTTTATGTATAGGAAAGCAACTCACCAGAAACTATGGGCGGTGATGAGTAAAGCCAATATAGAGTCGAAGATCTTGTTCGGCATCATCAGCGCGAGTGGCACCATCGGGATCAGGGCTGCTCCAACCACCTTCTCGATGACCCACAGCTTGGAGTGGTCGTGGGGCGTCTCCGCGTTGCGGCGGACTAGTGTTGTGCGGAAGGAACGAACCTATAAATACATATTTAATTGTATTATTGTAACGTGCGCGCGGGGTATACACACTAGGTTTGGAAGGAAATACCAGTTTTTAAATAAATGCTTTTATTGACTTACACAGCCGCACGTAATACCTCTGTACCTCTTCGGAGGGTTGCCCCTATTCAAACGACTAACGATGCACTGTTCCAACGATTAGGGTCTCTCACTCATATACCCGTCGCTGATATTGCATAGACCACCTCCTGCTAATGCAGTCCTCACGTTCGTCTCGAAATTCTACCCTCGGTCACCACATTATTATATGACGACCTCTGTGATTGAGCTCACTAAGTTTTGCCCCCTTACCTCAGTGCAATGCTCTGGGTTTGATTTCTGATTTTGGAAGTGAATATTATCGGTTATTTACTATGGTCTGGGTGTCTAAACACAAGTGCAACTTGCTTAATTTGGTGATATACAATATGTGTGTTTATCTGTCTATAATGTATTTATATTACTAAACCCTAGTTATTTTAAGAGCCACCAAAGAACACAGATTATAATAATTATAAAACGGGATTGCCATTATAGATACCAGACAGTATACCCATCTTTTGTGCAAGGCAGATTGGCAGGTTTGACACATTGGTTATCTTGATGTGTAGGTTTATAACAATATTTCCTTCATTATTCACAGATAGTAATTGTAACAATATGCTATATGCACATTAGATCCTACTGTCTTATGGCGGTTTCTGTATTTTACTATTCATTCCATCTGCCTTAACATTAGTCGAATTGAGTTACTTCTATAGAACTTTGTCAAATTTTAACTCATAGTAAGGCAAGCAAATGCAATTCTTATCTAGGTGCTTTTTATCTCTAAAAAGTTTACTTAATTTTATCCCAGAAACTATCTCATTTTCCGGGATCAAAAGTATCCATGTCTATTCTCGGTAATGAGGCTACAAAAGCAAATGCCACTATGATAATGGAAGTGTAAGAGACAAGTAGAAGAGATATTTTCTTTTGACTATTTTAAATATTAATTGTTATACACAATTTTTTATTCATAAAAATATCCCTAGTACAACAAGATGAAAGCTATGGGAAGTGTGATCAGGTCGTAATTGGCAATAAGATGCTAAGCTGTGTGTGGCAGAGAAAAGTGGTGTTATTGTCTCAGAAGTCAAGACACACCTTGAATTGTTGTTCCAAGGGAATTACTTAATTAATAAGTTAATCTTCCCTTGAAATTTAATAAACTAGGACTACACTTAACTAGAAAAATAACCATCAAAATACAAATTAATTTAAAGAAAAATGTTGCACAGCAAGAATGTCTGTATCTTTCTGAAAGTGTGATACTTACAGCATTGAATATAGGTGAAGATTTAGCTTCCTTCAGAGTTAAACTTCTTACTGGCAAGGTAGAGGCAACAGTGCGTTGGGTCAATGTTGGCTGGGTTGCCAGCTTCATGACCTGTTGGGTGAAAACTCGGTTTGTGCATGCTGGAACATAAACATTATAAATTTAATAATTAGTTGCACAAATGCCACCATGTAGATTCTTTTGAAACAGATTCTTAAAGTAGGTATTTATAATTTATTTTTGTTAATTATGATAACTGGTTTCTAATTACTAGCAATTAGCATACATTTATAATAAGGCGTAAGTAGGTCAGTCTATGTTGGCTTATCTCTTACACAGAACCTTTTGAGCTATTACTGTCATTTTATAGGAAGTGAAATTTGTACCTAAATATATTTTTGTTACAAAAGATATTGTTAAGTATTATTTTGTTTTAAGAGTTTCAATTTTAGTTAGGTTAGACCCTACTAAATCAAAAGTTGAACATCTTAGAATAAATAATAGTTTATTTAAAGTATCTTTTGTAACAAAAATATGTTTAGAACATATGTTGTTTACCAATAAAATGGTGTGTGTAAAGGCTTGATTTGATATGTGGTTGAATCCTATATCTTATTAACCATTATCTTGTTCTACCATCTTTCTTTTTTCAAAACACCTTATGACTGTTACATATTTATTTATGTACTTTACTTTTTTATAATTAATAGGTTCACATTTGACTGACATTGCACCTGATGTCAGGTGTAAATGCAGTCTAAGGTGGAGCACGCTTACCTAGAAAAATACTACTAACATAATCTGGTTTGTTAACACATAATAATTTTGTTGAAAGTCACAGCAATTAAAGGATATGACAAAATACAAGGCATAGAATGATTCAGTTTTCCGTTTACATGAATCATTTTGGTTACTTTATCCAAATTGAAACATTACAAGAAACATGTCAATAGGTGATACATTCACTAATACATTATCGTGAAGTATTTAACTTTTTAGGATTTAGTAGCACAATGGAAAAAATAATATTCATTATGTAGGTTAATTAAAAAGTTATTGTACTCTTTCAAATTGTGACAAAATTCACTGCATTCATGGAAGATCAAGGAAACGAAGATGTCCTGTAACATGATAAGAAAGCATTTCTATTTTCTTTTGATCTGATTCTAAACTGAGCTATTGATATGTGTGTATTCAATGAATGTTATCAATATAGTAGGTTTCCAGACTCAGCCCAAACTTTCCTTCCTCTGTGTGTGATGTATGCAAATCAAATATTTTTCTTTTACATTTATTCTTAGTTTTATGGCAAAACATGTGGATGTTCATTACCTCTACAGCCTTTTAATGTGCCAGACACTTACTTTTGCAATAAATTTAAAATATAATATTATATATTTAATCTAAAAATAATGTGAATTAAATTAATGTCATTAAAAAATTCCGTTAAATTGCTTACTAAACTACATATCCTATTTAGAGGTTGCAGCATTAATTAACAATTATAGGTAAGTAATGAAAAGTTATAATAATTGTACCTGAGTAATAATTAGTCCACTTTTTTATAAGATTTAGATTGTTTATGTGTGGGAGATATGAATATTATCGTATAGAAGACTTATCACTTTAATCATGATGGTAAAAATATACAACAAGCGTTCCTTTTAGAATAACTATCACAATTATTCACAACCAACGAGAGCAATAAAAACATTATTATGTAATATTAGTGCGGCAATAAATATGAATTAACTTTACCTGGTGTACGAAAAACATAGAAAATGCCATTGTATCGTGTTAACTAATTCGGCACTACGTTTATAAAATTTAAAATAATTATTTATTCAACAATAGAACACAGTTCGCCTTCTGTTTTCGAAATTCCCAAAATTACGAAACAGTAAACGTCATAAAAAATGTCATAAAAATTCCACAGTTTATTTCTTTATATTTATTACGGCTAGTGTATACAAGGCTTTTGAAACCATAATAATAGATAAAATTAGGTTTAAAAATTGATACTAATATAACGTTAGAAAATATATATAATTTATGTGTTAAAATCAAATAAAGTTTTTTTAATAGTCAATTTATGTATGCGAAATACAGGTCCAAATGAAAATAATAGGAATCGGCATCAGCATTCAGCGTTTGGAAAATGGCAATGGCAACTCTAATTCGGAATGACAATTCATTTTGGAGTTCGAAAAATCGTGAGAATTGTTTAGATCTATTTTAATTTTGTTGTAAGTTTTGAATTAAACACACATTTGAGCATTTAAATATAACTAAAATGGCTACAACATTGGAAGATAAATCTATCTGGGAGGATGGAGAAGAAGCTCTCAGCGAAGAAGTGCTTCAAATGCCAACAGACGAAATTATTAGCCGTACGAGACTTTTGGACAATGAAATAAAGATTATGAAGAGCGAAGTGATGAGAATCTCTCACGAACTGCAGGCACAGAATGATAAGATCAAAGAGAACACGGAAAAAATCAAAGTTAATAAGACCTTGCCATATTTAGTTTCAAACGTGATCGAGCTTTTAGATGTAGACCCTCAGGAGGAAGAAGAGGATGGTGCTGTAGTGGATTTAGATTCACAAAGAAAAGGCAAATGCGCAGTGATCAAAACCTCAACCCGCCAGACTTATTTTCTACCAGTTATAGGCCTTGTTGATGCTGAGAAATTGAAACCAGGTGACTTAGTTGGCGTGAATAAGGACTCTTATTTAATCCTGGAGACTTTACCTGCTGAGTACGACGCTAGGGTCAAGGCTATGGAGGTTGATGAGAGGCCTACTGAGCAGTATTCTGATATTGGTGGTTTGGATAAACAAATTCAGGTATTTTTTTCATATTTTGCATTTGTCGCACTTTTATACTTATACTAGGTTACAATATATGTCCAAAAGATTAACCTATATATTATAAGCCGTTTCCCTTTGGTTTCATCTGTGCTAAAAAAGGTGCGGTATAGATATTACATTATTTTTTGAGATATAAAATTATTTTTGGGTGGTTATAAAAAAAATAACCACGAAGACCTTAGCCTTCTAACCTATATAGACAAAGTTCGAATTTGTTCATAATAAATAAATGTGCCGTGTATCTATACCCCACTCCTTGTCCCTTCTGCAAACCCAAGTCTAGGAGACATGTAGTTCTTGAGATTTTAGTTTTTTCATCACATTTCACATTTGCTGACTCAAATATTATTTTAATACTTGAATATTTATAGATAATTAACACTAATTAGATACAGAAATCATACAGAGCCAGTTAAAAAAAACAACATTCATAAGTTTTTATTTATAACTTCCACTGGAGAATATTTTTTGTCCTACATATAACTTAAAAAAATAAGTCTGTTGTATGTATGCTTCACAACATGTTTCTTGGTTTAAAATTTGGTGTTATAATAATTAATACATATTAAATTCACTGCCTGGGGTATGGTTGTAGAACACAATTATTTATTTATTATGAATAGATCTGAATTTTTTTAGTATAGGTTAGAATACTAAGGCGAGAGTGAAGCGAAGTGGAGCTCTCCCAATTTAGCCTTTGTGATTATTATTTTTCAATAACCATCCAAAATTCGCTTTATATCTCAAATAATAAATAAATGCTCCCTGTAATTATACCGCAGCCAATTACAATGCAGCATATCTCCATAATATCCATATGTGTCTGAAAGAAGAATGTTCAATATGTAAAAGAACCTATGTATCACACAGCTATGTGTTGCTAAGATCAGTTTAAAATTGATGTGAACTATCTGTCACATTCTTTTCCAGGAACTAATAGAAGCAGTAGTTCTTCCAATGACACATAAGGAGAAGTTTGTAAACCTGGGTATCCATCCTCCCAAGGGTGTTTGTTGTACGGACCTCCTGGCACCGGCAAAACCCTGCTGGCCAGGGCTTGTGCTGCTCAAACAAAGTCTACCTTTTTGAAGCTAGCTGGTCCACAGTTGGTGCAGATGTTTATTGGTTTGTATCTTTTTAAGAAGACTGAGAAAGATTTATGTTTTTAATCAACTTCAAAAAAGGAGAAATTCTGATTCTTATAACTTAATAAAAAAAAAATTGTTGGCAAAACTGAAACTAACTTGAAGGGTAACTACAAACAAAAGAAATAATATTTTCTACACCTTAAAGTCAGTGCTAAGTAAAACATAAAAACAGCTATTAATACAATATTTTTATGTTTTCCTTCACACTGACTTCAAGACGTGGAAAATATACATTTTGTGCTTTTTAGTTGATCTTGAAGTCAGTTTCTTTTTTGTTAGAATTTTTATATAAATGGGTTATACCTTAAGAAGTTTTGATTTTTTTGATGTTTATGTAAGTTTAAGTAAGTACATCTTTAAGAAATCTAATCCAAATAAATACTTGACCAAACTTAAAATGTTTAAACAGTAATGCATAAACTAATTTTAATGTTATTTTTTTACACTGTTTTGATATGTATGGATATGCTATGAGATTCTCATTCAGAATGTTATGTTGTGCCTAAATGCAAGCATTCAGCAACAGCATCCTGAACATGGTTGATAAACACTAGTTTCTGGCACTTATCGTGCAGAGGATCAAATTGCCCTTCATTGTAAATGACTAAGGCCCAGTTCCTCTATAGTAACAACCATTAATTTGCCCTGCTATAAGTTAAAATTTGACATAAGCTTCAAATATGTACTAGTAATGACAAAATCAACTAATTGTAAGGTAATATAGGAACAAGCCATTAAACAGTATTTTTAAGCTCTACTAACTCATATTCAGAGTTAGTAAGTTTTACTTAGCTCGAGAAAGTAATATATTTTGCTATTAAAAAACCTATGAATTAAAAGTATATATAAAGTATTTATTCTAGGTGATGGTGCGAAACTTGTCCGTGATGCTTTCGCTCTTGCTAAAGAAAGGCACCAGCCATCATTTCATTGATGAACTGGACGCTATAGGCACAAAGCGCTTTGACTCTGAGAAAGCTGGTGACCGTGAAGTGCAGAGAACAATGTTGGAGTTGCTGAACCAGCTTGACGGATTTAGTTCTACAGCTGACATTAAGGTTTCATTTCTTTATACATATTTTATGTTCTACTAATATATAAAGCTGAAGAGTTTGTTGTTTGCTTGAACACACTAATCTCAGGAACTACTGGTCTCATTTTAAAAATTCTTTCAGTTATATAACCCATTTATCGAGGAAGGCTTTAGGCTATATATCATCACACTAAGACCAATAGTAGCGGAGCACCAATGAAGAATGTTTCGAAATTGGGTTTTTTTACTATTCTGGATGAAGGCGTGGGCAGAAGCTAGTAATAAAATTAAACACTAGGAATGGATTATACATACAAATAAATATAATAACAAAAAGTCCCAAATTGCGAAAGTTCCCAAATCACTGGACACATTTCCTCATTGAATGGCAGCACTAATATGCTGCTCTAAATGCAGGCCAGCCCTTTAGTCACGTAAGTTATCTATCAAACGTGCTGATAGGTCTCAATAGGGTCCATAAGCTTCTAGACTCCAAGGCCCTAGAATAATGACATTGTAAGCCATAATGAATGTATCATGTTATAGTGGAGATATTTTAGTTAAGCATTTTAAGCTACCACAAGATATGCTACAGATTTATTTAAATTTCAGAAAATATCTAATGTCATAGACACAACCGAAGCTTGTCTCTCATGATATAAACATATATATTCATAAATGTTGCAGATGTTGGCGCTGATGAGTGAAACCACCGTGTTTGTATATTCTGTAGTGTTCATATAGTATATAGTAGTCACGAAAACAAACATAAATATTTATTTTTTAAATATTTATTATTTATAAGTTTTATAATATTATTTCTTGGATATAAATTTTAAAAAATTGATATTTTTTTCAGGTGATTGCTGCAACAAACAGAGTGGACATTTTAGATCCTGCATTGCTCAGGTCTGGACGTCTGGATAGGAAGATTGAGTTCCCGCATCCCAACGAGGAGGCCAGAGCTAGGATTATGCAGATACATTCACGGTATGTGCTGTAAATTAGGGGCCATCCTCAAATTACGTCACATGAATTTCATGATTTTTGGACCCTTCGTCCGTCCTTGTCTTATAATGTCATGCTTTGTTGACTCCCCCCCCCATCCCCTCCTAAAGTGTGAGGTAATTTGTGGATGGCCCCTATCTATCTAATCTGTAGTCTGTGCTATGGTATTAAATGATAATTGGGTGTTTAAGCATTTCTCTAACCTAATGTAAGGTAAAATTGAACTTATAAGACCATGAAGATCAATGAATTTTCATCACGCTTCATAAGTCTTTATTATACATTAACATGATTCCTATTATATTTTGCAGTAAAATGAATGTGAGTCCTGATGTTAATTTCGAAGAATTGTCGCGTTCCACTGACGATTTCAATGGCGCGCAATGCAAGGCGGTGTGTGTGGAAGCTGGTATGATTGCCCTCCGGCGATCGGCCTCTGCGGTCACTCATGAAGACTTTATGGACGCCATTTTGGAAGTACAGGCGAAAAAGAAGGCTAACCTCAGCTACTATGCTTAACTTTATTAATGTTTTATTATTATTAAAATGTTACAAGAAATGTCAAAATTATGCTTTTTAGGTCTGTGATGGTTTTTGTCTATGGTTTTTAAACATAGGCTTGTATGAAAAGAGAAATAAAGTAATAAAGTTTATTTTGATTTTTCTTGTTATGTGAGTTTTATATTGTAAGAAATAAACTACATCAATTGAAATTAATGTCTTGATCTTTAATTTCTCCTCCAAGGTTTTTTGTTAGAAAACAGTTGTATTGGACAACAAAAAACAGTCCTAATTTGAAAGTGTTTAATTTGTGTTTGCTGTAGCAGACTATCTATCTGATCAGATAATAACGTCGTACAAGCTTATCTGTAACATCAAGACAGTTGATGTGTTGCTTCACTAAGACTGGTGTGCACCGACGTTTAACCGGTGATTAAAATAAAATAATCGATCAAAAAGTATGCATAGACAGCGATTATTTTATTTTAACCGTCGGTTAAATGTTGATGCACACCAGCCTAAGACCTCTCGTGGGATAGTAATACATTCCTTGGCAAAGACTAAATATCTGATTACAAAGACTCATTGTAGTGCCCTGGAAAAACTACGATGATCTTATTTTTATTAATTGTAGGATTGGTAGGGTACTTTAGTCTTAAATAAAATCGGGCAGATGCGCGTTATTCACACACACTCAAGGAGAGTTCTGTAGACGAGACAAAAGTCTCGCAAAATACTATGTTTATTGATTATTGATAAACTTGTTTCGCGACAAAGCTGTGTATAATAATGATAATTTGCGAGTTGAAAACTTGAACGCGACCAAAGAATAAAAAAGTGCATTTAACGGCGCGTGCGTATGTCAAATTTGAAATATGGAAAATAATCTAAATTTTTTTGTGATATCCTCAAAATAAGTTGTATGAAGTAGTTATAAGTAACAAAATTCTAGTGATAGAAATGTAAAAATTTTAGTGCTTCAATAAATTTCATCCTGAAACAACCGGTGAAGTGTACTTTAGTCGTAAGTATATTTATAACCTATTAGCTTTAAACTGCATTTACGTTGAAAATAAACAGAATAACTCTAGTATTTAATCTAGGCGGTTAATTTACGTTGTGTTTATTATGTTCGGTGTAATTTGTGTAGAATTGGGTAGCTTTTTGAGGTACTATTTGAATTGGCTACTTTTGTTGCGTTGATATACTTTTAGGCTCATCCGCAATGCAGAATAACATTGTTTACCAAATGGCATGATGCTAAAAATGATATTGTATTATGTTTTGTTCACATCAAGAGCAATGGACGATACGGAGGAGCGCCGTCATAGATATATGATAGCCTCAGCTGATATTCCTAAAGTACATTCAAAACGCAACCACAACCGTCCAAACCACAGGTTTTAATGTCTGCTACTCACTTTTATTATATTATGAATATTAGTGTGAAGTCCAAAAGAAAAATACCATTTTTATATTGCTTAACACACCAGTTCTAATAGTCAGTTTTTATACACACTTCCACAAATCATTACCTCTGAAGTCTTTTATAAAATAGATAGCAACATTATTCCCTTATTCAATTCCTACTTAGATACTTTTTAATTCACACTAACCAAATTTTAATTTGACATCTTTTAGTTGTATAATATTTTGAGAATTTTAGTCAATAAATTTATAGTAAAGTATAAATGAAATTAGTTATGCTACCTAGGACCAAAATGTCACTTGAAAAATTGACTTAGTACATAGAACTTTTAAATTATGTGTTTTATTTTCATTAAAAATGTTCCGGTTTAAAAATTTAATATCTGTTTTACAGCATGATTTTCACAAACAGGTTTTTACCACTCTACATTTTTATTATGTATGTCTCAATAATCTCAAAACTCTCAATTGTGGGCAAATTCTGGTTTGTACAACTAATCCAAATGTGTAAACCATTTTGGAAGTTAGTTTATCTTTATAAAGAAATTGGATATAAATGTGATTTTCATGAAATACTCTTATATTTGTCCTCTGTAATGGGGATAAACGTAATTATAATATTTGTATACTGAAAAGTGTAATTATATTTGTTGGTTAAGGCTTCAATAATTATGAAGGAAGCATAACAAATTATCATGATAATTAGCATATATGTATGTGATATGATATTTATTCAATATTATATTGTATATATGTATGTAATTACAAGGATGAAACATATGATATAATACTATTATCCCATAAAATGAGATGATTTCTGTTAGATATGTGTATGAAGTTAATGTTAGCAAAGGCAAGCAAAAAGCCCTAATCTCAAATAAGTTTTACAATATTTTCCAATTATTATTTTTTATTAATCGCAATTTGAATTTCACTGTTATTAAAATTATTTTTTAGTTCTACCGTGGAATACAAAGCATATGTTGTTTTTGAATATTTGGTTTGTTTCTAAATTTGTATTGGTGTAATTTCTTATACAGAAATTGAGAACAACTCTGTTATACTGAATCTAATTTTGGACTTCATATATTTTTATTCCCTATTTATCACTTACTATTTTAGTCTATTAGATATTATCAATCACATTATATTACTCTTATCACATTCAGAATAATTTATATTATGCTACACACATTTCTAATGTTCAAGCTATGACATATTATTTTATGTATGATAATTTTATAACTTGCCATTTCTCATCTGAACTTTTAAATCTGATTTCATTCTACACTGTCATTAGTCCATTTCACATATATAAGGCATTTGAATAGACTGTCAAAATCCACTAGTGCTAGAGATAATGGAAGAAAAAAAACTAGGAAACAAAATTGTCCAGTGAAGGACATAAATGTGAAATAATTTTCAATCCTACATAATTAGAGCTCATTCATAATTTGCTTTTGCTGGAATAATGAACAGAAGTATTTATTATTACTAGCAGTACCATCGAAACTTCGTTTGCGTTGCCGTCACGTCACGTTCGTTAGAGAATTACAATGGCGACACCAGTGCTATCCTTTTGACTATATTTGTCTAACATATAAATACTACGGCATTTATTGGGATAAGAAGTATCCTGAATCGGTGCTTACTCTAATTTAAATATGATTAGTAAGTTTTCACTTGGTGTTCTGACAGACAGGGATTTAGAAGGAGCTCCCAGCAGTGGTTTTCCCACAGCACTAAAATATCGGGTTCTTTAAAAAGGGTGTCATAAAATTTCTTTGAGGCGGCAGTGCGTTGGTGACATCTCTGGCGTTGCAAACCATCATATGCAACGGTAATCGTTTTCCATCAGATGGGCCGTCTGCCAGTTATCCAAAAAAAAACAGGCAGACAAAAATTCTCATAATTGCTTTTTTTGATATCTGTTTGTCCGAATTAAAACCCCTGAGCTTTTTCCTTTGAGGTGTGTAAGAATAAGCCTGTATGGCGCTCTGTTGTTCGTGCCTACCCCGCAAGGGACCTGGCGTGAAGTTATGTATGTATGTAAAGATATGATATGACATCATTGACTCATACTCTCGCAAAAATTTAACGACGAGTTTAAATTTAACTCAAACAACGAAATTGCCAATTGTTAAATTGTTGCAATTACTTTGAATAGGTAGGTAATCTTTTTTTTGTTTCGTCTGGGATGCCTTAAGTGCGTCAGCGTTTTTCGTGTAAGTCAGTACGCGCACGCGTCTATTTTTAGCATAAAAAGCATGCAATAAGTATTGCTATACTAGTCCAATTAGAATTATAAGGCGCGGTAGCTTAGTAGCTAAAGTATGTGTGATATTTAATGACGTGGATTCGAATACTGGTTGGGAAGCATGCATGCGCCATTTAGGCAGGTTTTCTGATGTAATCTGCACACCACACGATGATAAAGGAAAACATGTTTTGAGGTCTTCAAGTAGAAGTAAAACAATGTTGTGTGTTTGAATTGCAGTTCAGGAATGCATGATGTAGGCTCGCTCCGCGCTTACTAAAGTACTACAAAAATGCAGACGCTTAGCAGCTAACGGAGCGAGCTATGTCCCCGCGGTAGGCGGGGCGTGGTCGCACGGGCTTTACGGGGGTGACGTCAGTGGAGTGATTCTGTCCGCAGCAGTTTGTGAGCGGCCGCCGTGGCGGTCGGACGTCTGCGGCTACAGGGCTCCCCCTCAAGCGAAGCGTACCGGTGGTTTGACTCGACGTCCACTGCGGGTGTGAAAATTTTCTGTGCCAACTGCCTTTTTCAAGGCGTCCGTATGGTCGTCACACACTGCCTTTTTCAAGGCAACCATGTTTCCGCAACGATCTTTACTGCCAACTGCCTTTTTTAAGGCATCCTTCTGGTTTCCAACTGCAGGGTGAGTTGGCGTAGTGCACAGCTTCAGGACGTAGGCGGGCTTCAGACGGTCGATAGAGACGTTGGTTTCTCTTCCAGGCAGCTTAATTTTGAAGAATTTATCATTTCGTTCCAGGATTGGGTAGGGTCCTTCGTAGGGAGGCTGAAGTGGTTTCTTCACGGCGTCGACTCTGACGAATACGTTTTCACATGTTGCTAGGTCGTGATGTACAAATGTCTTCAGATTATTCTCGTGTGTAGTGTCTGTGGTTGGAGTTAGGCTTCTGATAGTTGCTTGAAGTTTATGAACGAAATCTTCGTGTAGTGGTATACTTTGTGGTTGGGTAGGCGTTATGAAGGTTCCGGGAACACGTAGGGCTGTGCCAAAAGTTAACTGCGCGGCGCTAGTTTTTGTGTCTTCACGCACAGCGTTTCGTAGGCCGAGTAGCACCGTTGCCAGTTCGTCCGTCCATTTTCCGCCGTTTTGCAAACGGGCGGTTAGTGCTGTTTTAAGCGTGCGGTGCCATCGTTCAACTATCCCGTTGCTTTGTGGGTGATAAGCGGTCGTTCTGGTTTTCTCTATTCCTAGTAGTCTAGTTAATGATTGAAATAGCTGGCTCTCAAATTGTCGACCCTGGTCCGAGGTAATAGTTGTAGGGCAACCAAAACGAGCTATCCATTGGTCGTAAACCGTCTTGGCAACTTGTTCCGCTGTTATCTCACTGAGTGGTATTGCTTCGGGCCAACGAGTCGCGCGGTCGATCATCGTGAGTAGGTATCTGTGTCCTTGCGCTGTTGTAGTAAGCGGTCCAACTATATCTATGTGTAGATGTTGAAAGCGTTCGGTTGGCGGGAACGATGCGGGTTCGCTGTGTGTGTGTCGTTGTATTTTGGCGCGCTGGCACGGTACGCATGTTTTTGCCCATGTTCCGATATCGGTGTTCATAGATGGCCAAAAGTATTGCTGTTGTATCATCTTGCGTGTAGTTCGTATTCCAGGGTGACTAATATTATGCAGCGCGTTGAATGCTATGCGACGATAGTCATCAGGTAGATAAGGACGGATGTATGCTGTTGATGTTTCGCAGTATATTGGTTTTGTTGAGCCGGGAATTACGATCTTTTTGATTTTTACGTTGGACGATTGGCTGTTGCAGATCTGGGGTAGGCAGGTGTCCTTTTCTTGTGCGCTAGCGAGTTCTTCAAAATTAATTAATGTAGGTACGTCGATTGTTTCAATGCGTGATAGTGCGTCGGCTACGGGGTTGTTTTTGCCGCTTACGTGTCTTATGTCAGTTGTGAATTCGCTAATGAAAAGTAGCTGGCGGGCGCGTCGTTGGGTCTCGCTGTCGGATGGCGGTTTGTGAATGGCATATGTGAGTGGTTTGTGATCTGTGTAGATGATGAGTGTTCGTCCTTCGAATAGCTTCCTGAAGTGTTTAACGGCCATGTAGATTGAAAGTAGTTCGCGATCGAAAGTGCTGTATCGTTGTTGGGCGTCGGATAGTTTCTTCGAAAAATACCCTAGCGGTGTCCACTTGCCGTTAGTGCTCTGTTGAAGGACGGCGCCGGCACATGTATTGGATGCATCGCACATGAGCGTCATTGGTTCTGACATTGATGGTGATGGGTGAGCGAGTAAGGCTGCGGTCTGTATGCTGGCCTTACACGCTTCAAATGCTTCTTCGGCCTCTTTTGTCCACTCGATCTTCGTTTTGTCCCGCTTTTTGCAGTTATGTAGGTAAGTGTTGAGTGGTATTTGGAGTTCTGCGGCCTTCGGTATGGAGTCACGGTAAAAGTTAATCATACCGAGGAATCGACGGAGCTCTTCGATGTTTGCTGGCCGGGGGTAGTCAGTAATGGCTTGAACTTTTTCTTGTGGTGGTTTTATACCTTCGGTTGACACGTCATATCCCAGGAATGTCAAATTTTTCTTTCCAAATACGCATTTTGATGGATTGATGGTTATACCATAGGCGTCAAGTCTTTGTAGGACTGTTTTCAAATGGTGTTCATGTTGTTCTTCGTTTTCTGATCCAATGATGACGTCGTCGATGAACGGGAATGCAAAATCGAGTCCATTGAGAACTTGGTGGATATATCGTTGGAAAGTTTGGCCTGCGTTTTTGAGCCCTGGTACCATTCTGGGAAATTCGAAAAGTCCGAATGGTGTTGTGATGGCAGTCTTTTGTATGTCAGCTTCTTGGACTGGTAGCTGATTGTAGGCTCTGTTTAGGTCGAGTGTGCTGAAGATTTTCTTCCCGTGTAATAAGTACGTGAAATCTTTAAGTCGTGGTACGGGGTATCGGTCGTCTATAGTAACTGTGTTGAGACGTCTGTAGTCGCCGCATACACGTAAATCCCCATTTTTCTTAGGTACCACGTGTAGTGGGCTTGACCATGGACTCTTGCTGGGACGACATAGGCCTTGCTGCATCATATCTTCAAATTCTTTTTTGACGGCCATGTAGCGGTGCGGTGCGAGTGGACGAGTGCGGCAGTGGAGTGGTGGGCCATTCGTTTCTATGTAGTGTTCAACATTGTGTTTTGGTGTTTCTTTGAAGCACGATGGGCGAGTAATGTCGGGGAAAGCGGCTAGTATGCGATGGTATTTTTGTTCCACGTCGATGCTGCGTATTGTGGGTTCCGTTGCGTTGACTATTGGTGCCTGTACTGAGAGGTTTGTCACCTTATCAATAAGGCATCGGCTTGCAACATCAACGAGTAGCTTGTGGTGCTTCAAAAAATCGGCTCCGATAATGGGCTTGCTCACTGCTGCGATGATAAATTTCCACTTGTAAGGCCGACGCAGTTTCAAATCCAGCTCCAATGTCTTTTCGCCATATGTTGGAATGACTGTGTTGTTGGCGGCATATAGTGAAAAGTTCGTAGGCTTGGCTTTGATGTTGCCGAACCGCGGTAGTACCGATACGTTTGCACCGGTATCGATGAGAAAAGATAGCCGTGATTTGCGGTCATAGACGAATAGGCGGTGAGAAGTAATGTGGGCGTCGGATTCCGCCGCATCCAACGCTGTGCTTAGTTTTCCGCCGGTTTCTGGTAATTGCAGGGATGTGTGCATTTTCTGGCTGCATTTCCAAATCTACGATGATAATAGCAGATAGTTTGGCTGGGATGGTTCTGATTGTATCGCTCTCGGGAACGTGATCTTGATGAGTTACGATAGAAAGGTCTCGTTCGGTGTTGATTAGTCTTCAGCTCAGCTATTTCTTGGGTGAGGCGGTCGATTTTTGAGTGAAGCTCGCTGAATGCATTTGTAGGTGATTGTGGCTGTGGCGGTGACGTCGCTATTGTAGTGACTGCGAAGATCGGGTTTGTTGGTGTGGAGTTTTCGACGACTTTGTCGGCCACCAACGCAAGCTCACTAAGTTGAGACTGCTTGGCAATATTTTCACTGATGGCCAGTACTGCACGGGCTGCTGGTGGCAGGTGACTGATCCACATTAGGCGGAGCGCTGTTTCAGACACTTTGTTGCCAGCTAGATGTTGCATACGCCTTAGTAATTGTGATGGCTTCAATTCTCCAAGTTCCACTTCAGAGATTAGTCGCTGTAGTTGCCTCTGTTCAGATTCTTCGTATACGTTGAGGAGTCTCTTCTTGATGGTGTCGTATTTGTTGTCAGCGGGTGGGTTTAGTAAAATGTCACTTATTTCGTCGATATCCTGTCGTTCCAGTTGTCCAACGACGAGTTCATACATCGCCTTGTCGCCTTTTTTCTGTGCCGAGACGATGGCTTCAAACTGGACAAACCATAGCCTTAATCTGTCGCGCCAGAGTGGTGGAATTCTTGGTGTCAAAGCGAGGCCGGATACTTCCTTCAGTTCATGGCTGGCTGCTGCTGCTTTACTGCAATCTTCCATATTGTCTGAGCTTGATCGGCTAAACAGACGAGCAGAGTTTTCTATCCTGCAGGAATTTTGTTTCGAGATGATCCTTTCTTCAGAAGGTGGTTTTCTTGCGGGGTCACCACTTTTGAGGTCTTCAAGTAGAAGTAAAACAATGTTGTGTGTTTGAATTGCAGTTCAGGAATGCATGATGTAGGCTCGCTCCGCGCTTACTAAAGTACTACAAAAATGCAGACGCTTAGCAGCTAACGGAGCGAGCTATGTCCCCGCGGTAGGCGGGGCGTGGTCGCACGGGCTTTACGGGGGTGACGTCAGTGGAGTGATTCTGTCCGCAGCAGTTTGTGAGCGGCCGCCGTGGCGGTCGGACGTCTGCGGCTACACATGTGATAAAATATGCACAGATGACCGATGTGTCAAACTCACCAATCCTAATTGGACAAGTATGGCATGGTATAGTGTTCATGCCCTTAAAAATGGCCTCCCCATTTTTAAGGGCTTGAACACTACATCCATACAAAATGTTGGGTGTTGATAGGCTGATATTATTAATAATATTCACACGGGACTTAAAGACACCCAGGTTATAAGTATAAGGAATGATAGACATTTTCCACACAAGCACATATGTTACCTAAAACAATAAGTTTACAATTGTGCATTTTTATTCAGTGTTGTACCTACATGTACCAAAATAAAATTGTGCAGCATAACATTCCATTGGACTCCCACCAAGCAGTTTTTTAACGAGGAGAAACCCGTTTGCATACTTATCATCGTGTGGGGATCACGGTGACGGCGTCTGAGAATCGCCGGCTTAGCCCTACCCTGGCAGACGTAGATTATTACTGCCGGAATACCCGCTAAACTCTCCATATTGCTTCTATTCGCCTGTAACCAAAGCCGCAGGAAAGGGCTACGCGTAGATCCCGGCTTGGGTTGCCAGTTTATTATAGATAATAAAGTTCACTTACATGATAGAGTACAAAATATTACTCTATTTTAATGTACGGTTGGCAAGAAGAACCCCGGTAGACGCCGGCTGTGATGGGCTCGTTCAATACCGCTAATCCTACTAAAAGCTACTTCTGTGCCGAGTGTCATTCAAATTGGTTCAGTAGTTTTCATGTGACACGGACACACGGACCGACAGATCCTACAACCCCATGAATTAAAATTCGACCCTCTACAGATTTACTCTATTATATCATAGATAGGTAGACACAAGGAAAGAGAATTTGATGAAATAGCTACACACTTATATTGCTTACACATTTTATGATGTAGTGTACAAAAATTCTATCCGTGCATGAGCGGAGAAAGAATACAATATCCTGCGGTCGGACGGCCTGTTGTAAAAGGCGAAAAACAACCCACAGCCAGGTGGTAGGGTATTTGCTCGACTGGATGGCGACCACCCCTGCTCTAGAGTATGCCGCCATAACAACCTTGTGTTGTGTTCCGGCATTAGAAACCAGGTTCCAGTCTCCCTTAAGAGA
The DNA here is from genome assembly GCA_012273795.1 of Dendrolimus punctatus. Taxonomy (NCBI): domain Eukaryota; kingdom Metazoa; phylum Arthropoda; class Insecta; order Lepidoptera; family Lasiocampidae; genus Dendrolimus; species Dendrolimus punctatus. Next base: position 3,595,591 of record CM022545.1, read on the forward strand.
GCAGCAGCGCATTTATAGCACCTCTATGGACATGGACGCCTATGGACATTTGCAACAGCAAATGGTAACCGATGGTAACCGCCTTCCATCAATTGGCCGTCTGCCCGCCTGCTGAACTGATGCAATTAAAAAAAACAATCAAGTTTTGTGAATTTTTACGTGGCATTTTCAGTGTATAAGTTTTATTCTCAGCTTGTTGCAGCCGGAATTATATCCGACACAACACTGCTTTTCAGTTCAAACAAAATAATATGAAGTGAAAAGTGACAATTATTTTTCCCTTACATGTATTTTCTTGAAAACTTGTATCTATTTCAGTACCCATTATGAGGTCACTGAATTCTGAATGTTTATAATATATGAGTAACGGTATATTTTTATTGTTTCAAGCAAATAGATCGACGGGCTACGTAATGGGAAGTGGTGGTCACTGTATTAATAATGTAATATAATAACCACTAGAACTTTCTAACAAAGGCGTTATTTGTTTTTCAAACACACAAATCACGCAAAGCAACATTTTAAAAATATTCGATTCTTAGCCCGACCTTTGTAAGTTTTGCTCGTGTAAACTTGTAAGTCTAATGCTACCCGCGTACACAGTATTATTGGCAATAATTTATTTATTGTGAATAATATTGTTCGTTTGCGGGTAGTATTGTATTGCTTAGTGTGCGGTATGATAAAATTGTTCAATATTATTGCAACCTAGCATTGGCAACAAATTGGCGTGTCCAAAGGCTGAGCACTATAGTGATGAAAATTACCGCTATTTTAATATATCGATCACTGCCGTGAAGTTATTTTTCACTGCTAACTTATTGGTGAAATCTCACCACTCGTTATTTTCATAGGGCCGATAAAATAACAGTACCGCGACCCGTCACGGTGATGCAACTGGTGAACTGCAAGTAATTATGGAAACTGTGAAATGAAATAATACGTTTCACTCTTAACGTCATTTCAAGGCGTTATAAAGAATTCAAGCAGTTGAATGCCTAACGTCTTAAAGAATCAGATTCAGTTTTACTAAAACAACTTCGCTCTTTTATAATTTTGATTATCTACTTTAGCTATTACATAGCGCTTTAGCTATTACATAGCGCTTTAACGGTTTGTCTCACGTTAAATAACGCTCTGGTGATATTTAACTGTGATTTCCTATTTTTGTAACTAGAGTGAAAAGGGATTTATTCTATATCGCCGTTATTTAACCAGTGACCGCCGCAACGTGCCATCACTACTAAGCGGGCAATAAGACTGTCAATATTGGATTCACTTGTGGAAGGATGAATCTTGTATGGTTAGTCATAAATTCCTTAGTGAAGGTGAAAATGAGCTGCTAGGATTCGGCTTTGCCCAATGCTGGGTTAACAGATAGGAACCGACTAGTCGTTCGTAGCCATGAGACCTCTTGTCAGACTTATTTGAGGACTTGCTACCGCGAGACGTGTGGTAACCGCCATATACAGGTGGCACTAGCATCCCCGCTTGTCGTTCCACCAAACGTCCTATGTCCGGGCTGTGGGATGACTTGCGTATTCGCCTCTAATCTGTCAGCCTCCTTATAAACCGCCCCTCCATTTTCATCCGGAAATCTATGCCTCTCCAGCTGCCACGTCTCATCAGACTTACGTTTGACTAGCCAAAAAATCTAAGAGCGCGGAGCTTCGACGTACTGCTGTACTATGTATTATACATAGTTAAATTGCCGTAATTATAAGTCGGCAGAAATGTGTACTATTGCCTATTCGAGATTCAAGTAGTAAACTTAACGTAACAGCGTTAAACTTTGCAAATTAAATTCCAAATCGCGCAATAATTTCGCCGAGTTGTGAATGCCCTATAATACGCCCTTTGCGTAAAAATAGACTGGCGTTTAAAAAGTCGCATGTCGCCGCCGCCGCATTGCTCATTCAACTTTCAAGAACACATCGGGCGAGCTGAAATGTAGTGTGGTTTAAACGCTTTGAGGCGAGCACCGTCCGGCCGCTCGCGCCTAGTCACCTGCTACCGTTCAACCGTGACTGACCAAAAGGCAAAAGCATCGTATTGTTACGTGGAAACCATTGTTGTTTATATATATTGTTTAATTTAACACGACTGACTCACCGTTAGGTGCGAAGTCGCGCGACTGCGTTTTGTGTTTTTTGTTGAAGCGGCAATGGGCAAGGTTTTTCTGTAAGTAGTTTCGTTTTGTTATCACTTTGGATTAGTTTTGACGTTAATTGTGGGTGGAATATATGTTTTATTTATTTGTCCAGCAAAATAGTCTCCTATTTTGTTTTTGGGGATAAATAGTTCATGTTCATTCATTCTGTATTTCTATATTCGAAAGTATATATTTATATTACTATAATTTTTGCGACTGAAATGTAAATTCGCCCCATCTAGCCACCTACTGAGGGCGAATTAACTTAACTGATGCTGTAAAATAGACGGATTTTCCAAATTGAATCGATTTGATTGAAAGGCTCCGAACTGAAATGAAACGACGGTATTAAATTACATTGAATATTGATACAAGTTTTTGTTTATATGGATGACTTTGGTTAATTCATCCAAATTCAAAGACGGAAATGAATCGTCTAATATAATAAATATGTATGGCAATCATCCTTAATAGGTGTGAATAAATGTATGAAAACACTTTATTGTTCACCAAAATTAAAACTACATACAATAAATGTTGAACAAAGGGCGACCTTATCGCTTAAAGCGATCTCTTCCAGGCAACCCCTAAACTAAGGAAAATATTAAAACATGACAGTGGCGGTGTAGACAATATATGATATGAAACATTCAAAATATATGAAATAAAGTAAATAAAAATCTTTATTGTGTACTATATAAACATAATACATACAGAATGTGTATTTAGTATTATTTATATCTATTAAGTATAATTCATACTTATATAATACTAGCTGACCCGGCGAACTTCGTAACGCCATATTTTCTGAATTCCTAAAAGACTGTTTCATGACACAAATACAAAATCACCATAATCGGTCCAGGTGATTAGGAGGATTCTAGAACCCAGATCTCAGCGCCACCTACCGGTTCTAATTGCGAATATAAACCATCCGGGAACCCACTCAAATACACAAAAACAAAATCACCAAAATCGCTCCCGGTGATTAGGAGGATTCTAGAACCCGATCTCAGCGCCTCCTACCGGTTCTAATTGCAAATCTAAACCATCCGGGAACTCATTCAAACACACACACAAAATTTCACCAAAATCGGTAAAGTCGTTCTCAAGTTATACAATTACAACGAAAAGTGGCATTGATTTATATATATAGATTTTACATACTTAATATGTTAATTAATTAATTAAATATAGTGTAAGTAACTGCATTTCGTATAATATTTATGTATACCATCTTTGTCAAATATAATCTGTTTTATTCCTGCCACGGGTTGTCTGGAAGAGATTGCTTTTTGGCACGCTTTTGTGCACATTTGGAATATTTTTAGCCTATAAGTTTTTCCTTTTTTTTGTAATGGTATACAATAAAGTGTTATCTCCTCTCTCGCCCTCTCCTATGATTAATTTTTTCGCAGATTAACTACACCTTTGTGTAGCGTTGTGTGAACTAAACTAAACACAGACAGACGGATGCATGGACATGAATTATTGTAAGAGTTCTGTATTTGCCAAAATATCTAAGAAATCCTAAAAAACAATATATAAATTCTATTTGAGGACATTTTTTACTATTGTTCGGGAAATTTGATGCGGTTTTTATATTATAGGGAAACTATAGATACCATTCTTAGCACCCCCTCTGCGATGGCACTCGTTCAATTTTGATTTTGTATACAGCAATATATGTTTACAGTAGTATAATCGTTGTAAATTAAAAAGGGTTAAAATTTCTTAATGTTATAAATAAATGAGGTGCCAATGACTTGTGCAAACAATGGTGTAGTTCGCATGTTTATAACAAATAAACCAAGTTGATTATATCAACGAGACTTTTTTAAGGCTTTCAGGAACATACCCGCATTTTTTAAATAAATAGGTTGTCGTTTGACAACGATCACGCCTAATGTTAGACGATAATGCGGTTGAAGATGGAGCACGCTTACCTATGTAGGTAATAAATATTCTTCACAGCATCACATGCGACTTGAAGACACCCGGATTATACTTTTCTGGAAACAAGTATTCCGGTTAGGGTAGCCACCTTTTTTTTTGGAGAAATTGTAGTATATATTGGTTTTAAGCTTTAAAAATATACTAAGTTTGGAACATTTAGGTGAGAAAAGATTACATATTTATATTTCATTAATTATGTATGTTTTATTTATTTCATTACTGCATCTCTCATGTGTATTTATGACTACTTTTTGCTTTGGTCAGTAAAAAATTATTATTTTAAAAGTAATAATAAGTATCTGAACAAAACGCGCAACAATTGGATTAGCGGTGAAAATATAGTATATTTCGTACTATTTATTTTTTCTACATATAGTACGTTTGGCAACCCTAACTCTAGTAGTGCATTCCACTTACAGCTCTGCCCTACGCAGAAGGAACGTGGAGGCAAAACATTTCGTTCGCATTGGTGGTGTTTGCACTGTGGAACGATGGCGTACAATAGAGCCTTGTTGTCCGAAGATGGAATGGTGCAGGGGGGAATCAGGTCGAATAGCTCCACCGTACAGTCTGAAATGAACCCTGTAAAATTCCGATTGACTGGCGACTCTGCGTCTATGCTTTAAGATAAGTCTTGAATTGACAAGCTAATCGCTATCCATTAGCCTGGGTCTTCTCTCAATTGACTGTAAGGATTAAGTTAAAGTTATTCCCCAAATTAAATCAACATAAGCTCCCAATACTTATTTTTCATGTTTCTTGCATATTAAAATGTTCAGTTTTATTACTTTGCGTACATAACTTTCTTTTTATTAAGTCTGATTTCACGCAAATGCGGCTTATAAATCGACGGAGTAACGGCTTTATGTTGTTATGAAGATCGTTATCGGGGCCATTGACTCTTTCATGAAAATGAAGATATGTTTCGGGCATTGCTTCTTCTGACTTACTGCTATACATGCATATTAATTATGTATGTATACTTTTTATTCTTCCGAATTTACTCAGTTTAGAATTTTAGATGTTACTTAGAGATCAGGGACATTTGTTCGCGGTCGTATTGGTTATAGTATATTTTGAGTAATAATTCGCTCTACAAGATAGGAAAATGGTTTTTTATTCAGTGAGTTCTGAAATACCCGCCATGTTCTGCTGTAAATTCAACTGAGTTTGCGTTCTCACTCTGAGTGAACTCACTAAATCGATTACTGAATCTGTCATGAGATTCGCGTTTTGTTTTGAACTCACTCAGTCTTATCGATGAACTACGAACGATTGCTTGAGTGAGTTTCATGTTAGTGAAGTGAGTTTGTAGAATAACATAACGATGTGCACACTATTTTTTTTACGAGCTGAGAGAGGTGTGAGGCTTTTTTTATTACTAAAAACGATGGTTTCTTCCAATTAGGTATGGTGATATGAACAACAGAGATCTGATTTATTATCTTTGCTATTATTTAACCTACAATATAGATTTAGAAATTATAAAACAAACATTTTAATATTAAATACATTGAATTCGATTTTAAATGTGATGATTTATTCATTTATAGGTTTAGTGGCCGCCCGGTGGTCGAAATTCGACCATAATTAGTTTAAATATAAGTTTGAACATCACTAAGGTTCTGTTGTCAAAGACTACTACTTCTATAATCACAGGTTACGCCAAGGCTAATTAATTTGACTGTTAATTTTATTCTAACAATAAACAAAAGAGTATATGTGCGTGTGTAAAATACATGTTAGTGTGTGTAATGTTTTTTTTATTGTATAATGTATTTTTGATGAAGAATATTTTTAAAAAACATTAGAATACGTCGCTTCTTCTCCATATGAACTATGAAAATTTCATAGGTACTCCTCCTTCCGCGTAATTTTCGTAAAAAGGGGTATAAAGTTTTTGTTGCGTTTTGCTTCACGTATTAATGTTGTTACATACCGACAAACAAAAGCGCACCTGGTTTATTACCCTTTTCGCATTTGGAATTCTTTTGTTTACTTTGTGTTTAAAATTTGCAATTAGACAATAGCCTATTGTTATTGTTTTCGACTTTGTTGGCCGTTCGCAGGAATAATTAACCAGGTGTGCAGATTACGTTGTCTTGGAAAAAAACAGTACACGCAGTCGATTGTTGTCTTGTTGTTGTTGTTTAGTATAAATCAATGCCCGAACGCAGGGGTGGGGTAGTCAAGCGAGTATTACGATACAAGCAAAACGTAGATTCGATGAGTAACATAGTAACGGACTTTGCGTGTGTTATTGAATCGTGCAGTTTGTAATAGTAGTGTCTAGTTATATTTTACTTATTTTATACGTGTTTGTATAGTTCTAATAAATTCGGTATTTTAATTCGAGTCCTGCGTAACTCGTAACAATATATAGGTATTTTATTTTTCACATAAACCCTATAACATGTTAAATAGTTTACTTATTTGTGCAATATGTGAATGCAGAGTTTTCCCCCAAAAATCTGAGACATCGATTCATAGATCATAGTTCATATCGACTCTTCAAAACATTTGCATAATTTAGAATCCTTATCGACAAGAGTTATATATACGTAAACTTAAACATGAAGGTTTGTATTTCCATGAAGCATTGCATGCGTGTTTGCCCGATGGGGCTTATACAGAATAGCATGATATCGTAACTTGCATACGAAAGGAATTGGCATCACGTCATTTTAGCCCTGTGACTCATTGCGAGCATTTTATATGATGTTATTAGACTCGATTACTTATGAATTGGAAACTTGAAGTTCTTGATTTAGGACGTTCACAACGGAAGTGAGTAGGTCCGAGTATAGCTCGATAGACTTTAATTTACTGAGGTAGTATACAATGTATTATTGTATAGACTAGTGGATACATTTTAATTTTTATGACATTTATTTTAAAGAATGACTAGATTTAAAGATTATGGTTATTATATTATTATTTAGGCGTGTAAGATAAATGGCGCTCTGTTGTTCGTGCCTACCCCGCAAGGACCTGGCGTGAAGTTATGTATGTATGTATATTATTATTCTGATTTAAAAAAAATATTACTGTAATATTAGTACTGACAGAATCGATGAGAATTGCTAATTATAATATGTACAACATTTTGCACGCTCTAGAGGCAAAAATAATATGTGAAGCTATGAAACAATCCTACCATCTTTTCATGTGCCATGTTTTATGCAATAAATTATGATTTGATTTGATAAATTGTAGTTGCATCCCACCCAACATGCATCCGAGTTTAAAGATCCATGTTCTATGTCCCTTATACCCATATGAGTCCAGCTCTCTACTGTGTGTAGCGGGCTATGGAGTATACTAATCTGTTAAATCAAATTTATTTAGACCACTTTTCAACCGAATTCAAAAAAAGACGCGGTTCTCAATAAGTATATATTTTAAAATTGTTAACGTCGATACGCGTACACGGATCTGCCGCTCCAATAAGTTGAAGAAAACGACCGAGACAGGAAACCGAGATGTGAGACAGGGGTTGCGACACTTGGGGGTTCTCCAGCATCTGGGGAGTTGAGGATTGATCCTTGACGAGGTGAGTTTGCTCCTCCCTGGGCATTCTCAAGCACTGATGCGCAGTATCAGCGTGTGCGTAACTACGTTCTAAGTCTCACGCTCTTTCTTTGGTAAGCGCTGGGCACATTGGAGGAAAGGGGTTTTAGTAAAGTATTAGCCCATGGCTTACCTCTCTAGAAGAGGGGTACATTGCTGAGTCTCCACATTGTGTTGCTAACTGTACGATTTATTGAAAATCTGAAAAAAGGAAATTAAAACATCACGAAAAATTATGGATAGTCTCCTAACATCATTTTCGTGTAGCTACAACGGTTTACTTCCCCTTTCTGTCCGCTGAAAGTTTTCACCCTCTATAGACAGTCGGATGGAGTAAACATAATAAAAATGAAGCAAATTAGTTACCGTTGGAAGGATTTTCCTAATGTTTGCCGAGGCTTATTATCTTTGAGATTTACTATACCGGTTGGTAATGTTGACTGACCCAATTCTTCAAATCCTTTTTAACAATAGATAAGATGAAAAACTTTGGAATGATTAAATATATACGAAAACTTTTAGTAGCTATGTTTAAAGTCTATGCTAACGTGCAAGAATGTTTGTTTGTATATTCGTATGTTTGTTAATTCTCTCTTCACAACTCTATAGTGTATACATATTCATGAATTATAATTGGAATGTAGGTCTATTAAGAGCCGCAAATAAACATAAGATTCTTGTATTGTATTGTGGAAAGAATGTATGATGAAAGAATGACTAAACAGGTATACAATGAAAAAGTTGATGGATGCAGAAGTCGCGGAAGGCCACGACACACATTCCATGATCAAATTGATCGTGTATTAGCAGAAGGTGATGTCAGGAGCCTTAAGAACAGACTAGCGTGCATGACAAGAGCTATGAATGTCAAAGAAGCAAGTGAGGTATGTAAGAATAAGCCTAAATGGCGCTCTGTTGTTCGTGCCTACCCAGCAAGGGAGCTGGCCTGAAGTTATGTATGTATGTATTCTTGTATTAAGTAAAAAGTGACGTGCATGAAATCAATCCAATTCCAAATCTATATATAGGTAATATTATAAAATATGTAAAGGTCAGACAAAAGTCTAAACAACTTTTGTTTCTTAGATTTTCTTGTGTTTGTTTGTTCAGGATTCAAGTAAAAACTACTGGGCCGATTTCGAGGCAGTTTTGGGCGATCGATAGTAAATTCCCGGGCTTAAAATCTGCCATAGCTTATGTCCCGGGAATACCGCGGGAATTTTTCCTGTAGCGATTTAAAATTTGTAGGGCACATACTTTAGTAACATTACTTATGGCGGGTTTTTACGGGAATCATCAGGATTCATGTATTTTAAACTAAAAAAATTCGTTACACTGTCGGATTTTAAACATTTAATTGGGAAAATAACTTTTTTGTTACCTGTCCAAAGTCGACGAAATCGCGGGAAAATGCTATTAAACAGATAAAATGTACACACGCACTTTTATCCGTGCAGGAAAAGAGAAATAATAAAATTTCCTGCGGCCGGCCTGTCGTAAGAGGCGACGAAACAACCCACAGCCAGGTGGTAGGGCATTTGCTCGACTGGATGGCTACCACCCCAGGTGAAAAGTATGTCGCCATAACAACCTTAAGTTGTATTACGGCATTAGTGACCAGGTTCCAGTCTCCCTTAAAAGATCAGTAGCGCTTTGATGCACCTTTGTTGTTGCAAATGTCCATAGGTGACGGGTAACCGTTTTGCATCAAGTGTGTCTGTCTGCTGAACTCCTGCAATTAAAAAACTAACTAACGAGCTCCGTTGGCTCAGCGACCCAAAATGTGTCTTGGACCTCCGAAACGAGAACACGCTACCTGTTCCTGTCCTGTGCGATTTCTTGCCAGTTAAGGGCGTGAAGCTACACAGGGCAGCCTCCACTCTGTCCCTCCGGTACGTGGGTTGACCTACCTGGCGTCGCCCAGCCGATCGCCCCAAATAGGCCCTTTTCACGCTTCGATTCTCTTCCATCCGTCCCACGTGACCAAGCCAACGGAGGCGGTGAGATTTTATTTCTCCTAGTAGTATTTTAGGCTCGGCCACGAGGTTTTCAATTTCGACGTTGGTTCGGACCCTCCAGCTGCCAATTTAAAAAAAAGTTATAAATATATTGCATGACTGTTTCAACTAATCAATACAGTTCTGTCAAAATAAAAAGTTTATCCATCACCCCTAACGTAACAAGATAAGTCGTGCGAATGTGGCCCCTAAAAATAATAAAACCTCCCCGCTCGCCACGTGGTTCCGCCCTTAGGGTGACTCCCTCATGCGAGGTGCTGATCGATAACCAGCTGAGCATGTCTCCAAGGAGACTCAGTGTTGCCTGTCTGTATCATAATCCCGCTTTCCGGCTACAGTGTGTTCGCTTCCGCTCAGACGCGAGGTATTTTTGATTTTTATTTATTTTTCAAAATCATGAAATAGAAAGACAATTAGGAATGATAATAATCTTTTGATTGAATAGTAAATTTTGGTGTAACTTACTATTTAAATTTCTGTTCTTTTTGTAAACCATAAGTATCCAATTTTGGTTTAGATTATTCAGTCGGGCAAATGCCCTACCACCTGGCTGTGGGTTGTTTTGTCGCCTCTTACGACAGGCCGCTCGGCCGCAGGAAATTGTATTCTTTCTCCGTTCCTGCACAGATAATGTGAAGGAACCCTGATAGAAGAACGAAGCTGGAAGGAGATAATGTGGCCTTTTGGTCCAATACCCTAAAAATTCTACGGGTGTATGGACCAAACTGATCCGTACTCACCAGATTCGGATTCAACGCATTGAAGTATACATAAGAGTAGGTGGGTCTGGTCATAATTACAGACCAATTTCTTCGTGGGCCGGTGTAGTGAATCTCAGTTTTGCATCATTTCATCTTCAGCCAAATTCAGTCCACTGCTGGACGTACGCCTTCCCAAATACGCGCCACATATCCCGGTCTCCTGTCTTCCGCATCCAGCCCCTGCCGGCGATCTTGCGCGGGTCATCATTCCACCGGCTGGCGTGCGTCCTACGCTACGTTTACCGAGACGTGGTCTCCACTCCAGGACTCGTTTGCTCCATCGGCCGTCGGTCCTGCGGCAGACGTGACCGGCCTACTGCCACTTCAACTTGCTAATTTTGCGAGCTATATCGTTACCTTAGTTCTCTTACGGATGTCCTCATTTCTGATTTTATCCGTAAGAGAAACACCTAACATAGCTCGCTCCATAGCCGTTGAGCGACTTTGAATTTGTGGACCAGTCCCGCTGTCAGTGTCCACGTCTCGGCACCGTACGTCATTATGGGTTTTGCATAGGGCGCAATAAATAAGCAACAAGATTCGAAACTTAGCCCACAAAACTTTATCAATTTAACTTTGATTAAAAAACTCGTTTAAACATTCACGAAAGCTCGCGAAAAAGTTTCTACTTATATCTGATACAAGTTTAATTAGACAATCGCGTGTTCCTGTTATGTACGTAATATGTAGAGCGCGATAGAACGGTTTTCAGAAAGTCAAAACGTGGTTGTAAGATATCCTTTATGTATAACGCCGAATTCTGTGTTTTGTGTTGTAACGCACACTGTTTAGTGGAAAATAACTCTGCGACTTGCAACAGGAATTTCTTTGTCAGGCGTCCATCAGTCAAAATTATAATTTGGCTGATGTATGTGTACTTGAAGATTATTCAAAAATTTATTTTAGTTTAACTAAATTGATTGAATTTGGTTTGGTTGCTTTATATGGCGGTACTGAATACGACCATAACTGCTTACATGCTATCATGCATACAAAGTTATTTGACTACGTCATGTGTACATTTAAGGGTGTAGGTCAATATACTTTTTAATGAAAGTCTTTTTTAGGGTTTCGTAGCGATTTTGATAAGTCGTGATCCATATGAAATTGTCATTACCATCTGTCTTAATTATGCCGATGAGAGTTTTTAGTTGGTAAACCATTCTTTTTGCTTCAGTTCAGCAGACAGGCAGATTGCCCACTGATGGAAAGCGATTACCATCGCCTATGGACAGTTCTAATTCGAAAGATGCTGGGCTTGTATACTACCACCTGGCTGTGGGTTGTTTTGTCGCCTCTTACGACAGTCCATCCGGCTGCAGTAAATTGTATTCTTTCTCTGTCCCTTAAGGGATATATATATATATATATATATATATATATATATAAATACAAAAATAATGTACATACTTTCATTCGCGAAATACACATAAGGAACAGTTGTTGTGTTTAATGTAAAGGCCTAAAATAGTTTGAAGTAATATCTCTTAAATATAACGTCTGCTTCCGGGGTTACAGCGGTCAGAGATGATAGCTGTCTACTTGCACACATGGTTTGTCTGTGTCTATGTATCTTATACTAATATATAAAGCTGAAGAAATTGTTTGATTTGGAAAATTATTTCAGTGTTAGATAGCCCATTTATCGAGGAATGCTATAGGCTACATATCATCACGCTAAGACTAATAGGAGTGGAGCACCAATGAAGAATGTTTCAAAACCGGGGGGTTTTAAAAACATATTCCACATGGACGACATTGCGGACACATTTGGTTTGAAATATTAAATCCATTAACCACATTGCTCAAGGACTTCTGGAGACGGTAGATCTTATGAGGTTCTTGCTGGAATGATTATATTGTTGGTGGCTCGCGGGGTTGGCTCGATTGGGGTGATATCCGGTTGCCCACTTTCCCCACCTCTTTTCCTATCTCACTATCCTTTCGCCTATCTCACCCCATCCCTTGCCCCTGGTAGTAGAAAGGGTAGAATTATGAGATCGGCAGTGGTCGAGTATTTAATAATAAAAGTAAGCAATATAAAAGATATTACACGATTGAAAGACAAACAGGAAAGGGCAAAAGAACATGAGAAAATTGGTGTCAAAAAATAATTTAAATATCTTGACAGCATAGGTGCTAGAGTGCGCAGTTGTCAAAGCTGATTTCAACAGGAAGTTCCTTAGGCGACGGTAACCACTTTCCATCAGGTGGGCATTCGTCTTGAGGGAATAAAAAATATATTAGCATCATAGCTACTTTTGTAGTTTTATAGTTGTATTCGTTATTACCTACTCGTCAAGTGTCGTTAGTGTCCTCATTTTTCTGCGACCTTAAATATAGTGTCTACTTCGTGGTTATTGAAGAACCGATAACCGAGGTAGCTGGAGGGCTGGGCCTCTCCGGCTACCTAGGGTCTCACCTCGAGGTGAGAAGGGGCGCGAGGTTACACGCTCGCATCACCGTTTAATCCATATTATACGTGATTGTGTCCAAACGCGAATTTATTTATCATATAACAGCAGCACAAACCGCACAGATATTTCGTTGTTTAAAATTTTACTTTTTGCGTAATATATCAATTCGGATTATTTAAATGCCTTTCATAATGATTATATTATTATTATTATTATGTATTGTTACATAATTATATAATAGTATTATAATAGTTGTGAAAGGTATATGTAATCATATAAAGTAAAATATTGTTGTTAATTGTGTTATTTCATGCGTCCTTTCAACTGACCTGAACCGATTTCGTAATTAGTTCAGCTTTTAAAAGTGCACTACTAAAGGTCACTTATAATTGAAATCGATTAAGGTAAATTTCACAGAAATTATTTTATGGTTTTGCAGCGTAAGAAACATGTGATTATTGAAATTATTTTTCTTTGCGTACTCTCAATGTGCAAATATAGTACCTAACTAACTATAGGTAATTGGTAATTGATAATGAACATTTTTTTCTTTTATAATAAACGTTATACTTATGATTCTAATTAAAATTACAATCATCATCATCATCCGAGCGTTAAATCCCGGTTGCGTTCGGAGCGATCACTTCGACGCCCAGGGTCCGCTTTCCTACTTTTTCTTCTCCATTTCGCGCGATCTTCGGCATCCCTTGTGTTGAGACCGTTGGTACGCATGTCATGCCTCACAACGTCAAGCCAGCATTTCTTGGGCCTACCCCTTCGACCGGGACCTGGCTGAGGCGGCATGGCTAGACATTTGTTCCCCACGTAACTAGCCGGTTTCCGTAAAACGTGGCCGTACCAGCGCAAGCGACTCTCCTGCAGTTTGTCTGCTATGTCACGGACGTGAAGGCTGCCGCGGATGCGGGAGTTCCTGACACGATCCTTTCGCGTCACTCCACACATCCACCGAAGCATATTCATTTCCGTGACACGCAGCTCCTGCTTGTGTCGCTCAAGTACAGGCCACGCTTCACTGCCATATAAAATTAAAATTACAATCTGATTCTGACTAAGATTGATACAAAATCTGACGTTTATTTTATTTTTATTGCAGGATTTCACCAAACAGGCAGATGGCCCACTTGATGGAAAGCGCTTACCATCGCCTATGGACATTTACAACACCACAGGTGCTACAAAGGCGCTGCTGCTCTCTTAAGGGAGACTGGAATCTGGTCACTAATGCCGGAACACAACTCAATGTTATTATGGCGGCATACTCTAGAACAGGTGTGGTGGCCATCCAGTCGAGAAAATACCCTAACACCTGGCTGTGGGTTGTTTTGTCGCCTTTTACGACAGGCCGCCCGGCTGCAGGAAATTGTATTCTTTCTTCGTTCCTGCACGGAAAAATCTGTTTTTGTGAAACTTCGTCCAATAAATGCAAGAAACGAAACTATACAACCTAACAAGTGCTTTAGTATTAGTGGAATAGAGTTCTTTAGTAATTTTATCCAAAACGGAATCTTGTAAAATTATCAGACCCTTTGTAAATAAAAAAAATACAAGGTTAATCAATCAATGAAGAACTATACATTATAGTAAAATAATGTAGTATGAAATGAACTATATTTTCATCACTAATTCAATCGTTGCGCTTTTTATTTAGATTCTTATTACGTTTTTTAAAAATGATAGAACTTTGCTGGCCAAAGCAAAAAGTAGTTATAAATAAATACACATGGAAAATTCAGGAATGTGATAAATAAAATATTTACTAAAAAAATGATTTTATCCCCTAATTTTCCCAAAAGTACTATATTTTTAAGGTTAAAAACAATAATACTATATTTTCTTTAAATAGAGGTGTCAACCTTAATCACCATGCATCTTACATAATACAGAGCACTAGAACAAACAGCGATTGTAAACACGCATGTGAATGTGAACCGACACTGACGCTCCCATTTACGGCGCAACATAATTCCACAATAGCCTCATTGCCGAACCGAAAGCTTGCGAACATATGGCTGAATATATCAATTGCACAAATGATCCATGCGTCAATAGAATTGCTTGCAAAAGGACCGTTATAGTTGAATCAAGGATTTTAGTATACACCCCGCGTCTACGTTGTAAAATTACATTCAATGCTTCTAAATTTCATGAAATCATCAGTGCCTTTCGTACAATTGATTGCATCAGCTACAGTAATTAATGCATATTCTATAAGTTATTTCCAAAGAGTAGCGCAATTTACATTGTTTTAATTTACTTATTACTTTGTCCATCAAAAATCTTGAACAAAGTTTAATTGCTCCTAGTTATGATAAAAGTACGTTTTAACAGTTTCCAGCGCGGTAATTTGTTTAATTTTTGATATTACGACGTTTCAGCTACTTTTCAGTGGCTGTGATAACGTGATTCTTCTCTTCAAGCCATGACACGTCGCGAAGCTGTGGAAAGTTAGATTAGGCACCCATAGAGTAAAAATAGCCATAAACAAAATTTAGAACTAAATAATTAAAATGAACAAGTTGGCGGTAGGCTAAATTAAACTTTAACAATACTCGTTGACACTTGGCATCTTTGTCTTCCGTGATCACGGCCACTGAAAAGTGGTTGAAACGTCGGAATAACAAAAATCAAATAAATTACCGCGCTTAAAGCCGTCAAAAAGTAGTTTTATTATGTGTACAAGTCGCGATAACCTAAGAAAATATTATGCTACTACTAGTATATAGAAGATCCGTGTTTTAATATTGGTACTTTCTTGGTGGACAAAGTAATTTTAACGTTTCATCTTACTTATGAATTAAAATTGTCGTTTTCAGTCCACATGTATCATCAGAAACATCGAATCCGTCTACTTCAGGCCTTCAAGTCACAAATTCAGAAGACGAAAACAGCATGAGAAAAAATGACGACGACACCGCAGTTAAGGACAAAGATCATGAAGCTTCCCTATCAGACTGGATCTCTGGAGGACCAATGGGCTCGAAAGGTGCTGTTCTCGTATTCAGATCGTGTGTCCTAGCATCAAGAACACCGTCAATGGAATCAACAACGAAAACAGTCGGCAACAATACTGGTACGACTATATTGCTTAATAAAGCGAAGAATATGGCAAGAAGATTGGTCGCAGAACCTCACGCCTTCAGTATGAGACCAAAGAATATTATGCACGATGTTATGGAGACGTTCGGCAATAGCAATAAGTTTACAGGGCAAGCGTATGTAGTTAGGCATGTAAGTGAAGCAGAAGTGCCATTAACGGAGTCTGTAGAAGAGCAAGGTCACGAACCGGCAACACATAAGAGAGATATAGAAGACGTACTTAAAGATCTGAGTAAGATTACTTTGAAGAAACATTTGAATATTGAAAATACAACAGCGAATATTAAACCTTCTGAAGACCCACCGCCACCTGCAAAAGGTGAGACGCTACGATTGTATCGTTATATGATGCTATAATGTTTGCGTGATATCCAAAATGAGTGATGCCGTCTAGACCTCAAGGTTCTATACAAACTTTAATGGGTTGCGGTTTTAAATGAATAGGTTTTAATAAAAGCGCTATTCGTATGCATGTATGTTTTGAACGATAGTTTCGATTGAAGTGTGATGATTTTGTCTTTAATATTATAAAAATCTAAACATGTCATTGAAGCTATAAAAAAAACGCAACAAAGCAACTGGAATGACAATATGACAAAAGATGGAGAACACGATGCATTGTCGTTTCTCTATTTATTCGGGATTCACGTAAAACATAAAAAAAATACTAGGCCGATTTTCATGTGGATTTTGCTGATCGACAGCTAATTCTTAGACTCAAACTCGGCGGTACTTTTTATCCTGGGAATCTCCTTGGATATTTTTGGGAATTATTTAAACTGACCAGATAAAAAAAAGAATTTTAATGAATTTTTTGTCTGATCAATTGCAAAAGTGTAATATATTTTACCCTGGGAATCCCGCGGGGATTTTCCTGAGAATGGTTTGTAGTTGTTCGGGTGCCTAAAAATAAGCTTATTCTGACACAGTTTTACTAAAACGATGCCTTACATTATTGTTCAAATACTGCGATATTTTGTGTCCCGGGAATCCCACGGGAATTTCAAGCGTGGATGAAGTGGCGGGTATATCTTAGTATTTAAATATAACAATGAAGGTGTTGAGTAGCTTGCTTGGATGATTTGAGTGGATGATAATTCAAACAACATAGATAGAAAAAAGATAGACAAGGTATTCATTTATAAATCTTTCTTTCCAGATACGAAAGATGATAAAAAAAGTAAAAAAGGAAAATGTAAAAACAAACGTAAAAACGCACAGGCACTTAGGACCTTATCACCCGCTTGCGATAGTGATGACTCCGAACATTTGCTGGTCAAAGAAGTTGACAGTGTTAAGGTAATACATCAAACTGTTTTTTTATGGAAGTATAGGTTTCTGTTATACAGCAGATAGGTCGACGGAATAGAATTCCGGTTAAGTTAAAAATACAAATCCATCATTAGACCTGTCCTTTTACAAGGTAGTGAACCGTGGCTTGTACTTGAGCGATACAAGCAGGCGCTGCGTGTCATGGAAATTAATATGCTGCAGTGGATGTGTGAAGTTACGCGGAAGAATTGCGTCAAAAACTCCCGCATCCGCGGCAGAGTTCATGTCCGTGACATAGCAGACCAACTGGAAGATAAAACAACAGATGTTTTTACACCACACACTCCGCGACTTTCTTTAAGCACATACAGGCCTAACAACGCAAGTGCGTCATCATCTTCCATCGTTTATGATATGTTTCTTGCACGAACTCATGCGGAGAACGGACAATCGACATCGATATCGGTGGAGTATGGGGACATTAGGGCGTTCGATTTAACTGCACAGTCAATTACATATGTAGCAGGCCTAATACGCCACCCTGATCTAGAGAAAGGGTTCCTAAATCAGCGTAGTGAACCGCTTTACTTTCAGGTCTTAGAGAGCAGTCACATGCCAGCTCGTGTGCTAAAAATTACATACAAACTAATCAATACAGAGACTAAACTTCTACATCGATTGCTTCAAGCCCACGGTCTTCAGGAAACGTGTGCTGAATCCAAAGACTTCAATCTCATGTGGTCGGGTCTACATCCAAAGCCTGATGTCTTGAGATCGCTTACACCGTACCAGAGGGTCAACCATTTTCCAAGGTTAGTTTGTTGTCTATGGCCGTGGTTTACTGTCAGTATTGTTGTGATATAGTAACTTTTTCTAATATGGATATTTTTATTTTTAAATTAGGACATTTTTTCGATGTTTGTAATTGATTCATGTTAAATTTGAGATAAATAATAAAAAGTGAATTTAATTACACGTTCTCAAAAAGTTTATATGCATTTTTTTATACTTTTATTTAGATTGAAAACCAAAATTATTGATAACTCATATACTTGTATGGTGGCTGGCTACTCTTAATTATTAGTTTTTCAAAAATTTGTCTACATATATAGAGCCTAAAGTCTTTGAGAAAAACAGTTCTGAAGTCACATAGAGCCATCTCTCAAAAATGTCTGGTACCAGTAAGTTTCATCCATTGGGCAACGATGTACGTAGCACAAAAATTACGAAATGCCATTAGCAGATAGAAGAAGGCTGTGAGAATCTTATACTAATATATAAAGCTGAAGAGTTTGTTTGTTTGCTAGAACGCGCTAATCTCAGGAACTACTAATTTGATTTGAAAAAAGCTTTCACTGTTAGATAGCGCATTATCGAGGAAGGCTATATATCATCACGCTAAGACCAATAGGAGCGGAGCACCAATGAAGAATATTTAAAAATGGGGGTTTTTTTTTAACTACTATTCCACGCTGATGAAGTCGCGGGCAGAAGCTAGTTAATTTTTATTAGATGTACATTCGCGTTTTTTCAAGGAAAAGCCATGTTGAGAAACTTTAAAAACAAAATCTTACTTAACTATAAAATTTGATCCAAATTGTTAAAGCAGTTTTCGATATACACGAAATAATTAAAAAATTATATATGTACAAGAATTTTAAGATAAACAGATATACGGACGGACAAACGTGAGAATTGATAGGGTTTCCGTTTTTGCAATTAGACCGCGCCGCCATGTAAGTCTAAACAATATAAATGTAGATGGTTAACTATGAGTATTGTAAATGAGGCAACAATTGTATAAATTTTTCATGAATTTGACTGTTTCAATGCATCAATAATATTGACAGTAATACCACTATCAGGGCGCACCTCTTGAGACAACTGCTAGAGGCGCACGGTTTGCTTGAAGCTCATCCAGAAGCGACCGGCTGGACGCTGATGTGGTCTGGACCTTTGATACCGTTTGATGTTTTGCGATCAATGCGTATAGTTCAGAGGGTAAATCATTTTCCAAGGTAATATTTGCCAACTTTAAAGTATTGGGGAAGAATATTTTAGGCTCTTTTTATCATCTTCTCCCAATCAGGGTCGGCAAAATATATATTTCCCTTCCATACTTTCATTTTATAATACATCGTCTGTCACACCACAAATCAAATAACGTGTCTCATATAATCCGTCTTTTTTAAGTCTACCTTTACTCTTATATTCGTTAATCTTCTAATTTAACTCTAGTGTTATCACATCATTTTTGTCTCCCTTCATTACTTGCTTTGTCTTTTCTTTCATCTGCTCCAATCATTTGAGGTTAGAGGAATATAGAGATATAATGAATGAATAATAGAATGCAGTAGTCTCTTACCTCTCTGAAGTTAGGCGCAGACGTATCGAATTTCATTGTCTTTTGTGTTTTCAAAAGTTATACTGTATTTTCACAACAATATTAATCTTAATTAATTACTTTAAAATATGAAATCAAGAATAAATATTCGTTGTTTTAAGCGTTTGGTGTATTCGTTTGTTTTAAATGCATTAATAACCCGTTAACATTCTCCGCAGATCATATGAACTCACCCGCAAAGATAAACTATTTAAAAACATCGAAAAGATGCAATATTTTCGTGGCCTTAAACATTTTGACTTATACCAACAACGTTCCTGATG
Source organism: Dendrolimus punctatus (assembly GCA_012273795.1). NCBI lineage: Eukaryota > Metazoa > Arthropoda > Insecta > Lepidoptera > Lasiocampidae > Dendrolimus > Dendrolimus punctatus. The sequence continues at coordinate 3,615,521 of CM022545.1, forward strand.
CCCGCCGAGTATAAAGAGCTGTGTTCAAGCCACTATAGGACCAAGGGGCCTTGGATTGTCAAGCCCGCGGCCTCGAGTCGGGGACGAGGCATTTATATTGTAAATACGGTTAGTTTTATCGCTTCCTTCTAAATTTTTAATTATTTACTAGCTGCACTCAGTACCCGTTGCTATATACCACGTGAATAAAGAAATGTGTGCTGGGACACATATTAGAAGTAAAACTTCAACGCACAAGTGGAAAACCGAGTCGCAACGGACAAGTGGCAAAACGAATCATAACGGCCAAGTCGAAAAACGAATCGCAACGGACAAGTGGAAAAACGAATCGCAACGGACAAGTGGAAAAACGAATGGCAACGGATAAGTGGAAAAATGAATCGCAACGGACAAGTGGAAAAATGAATCGCAACGGACGAGTGGAAAAATGAATCGCAACGGACGACTGGGAAAACGAATCGCAACGGACAAGTGGAAAAACGAATCGCAACGGATGACTGGGAAAACGAATCGCAACGGACAAGTGGAAACAGGAATCGCAACGGACGAGTGGAAAAACGAATCGCAACGGACGACTGGGAAAACGAATCGCAACGGACAAGTGGAAAAAGGAATCGCAACGGACGACTGGGAAAACGAATCCCAACGGACAAGTGGAAAAAGGAATCGCAACGGACGAGTGGAAAAACGAATCGCACCGGATGACTGGGAAAACGAATCGCAACGGACAAGTGGAAAAACGAATCGCAACGGACACATGGACAACCTTCAACTGACAAGTGACAAAATTTATCGCAACAAAATTTTAACTTGAAGTTTTACCGGCAGGTTTTCAAATTGGACAAGTACATAAACAATCTGCCTGTGATATAGAAGTTTCACTTCAATAATATAATTTTCGAGGGCGTCCTCAGAAATCCCTACCAAAGTTTCATCACAATCTGATCAATGTTTTAGGAGCGCATAGAGCAAACACATACAAATATTAATGTTTATTTATATAGATTAAAGTTTGTTAATTTTTACCAAGCTAAACCGTTACGAATATATTGGTGTAATTTAAATTTTCAGCCTGAACAAATACCGAAAGGCGAGAACGTAGTTGTAGCCAAATATATAGACAAGCCACTTCTAATAGGTGGTCATAAATGTGATTTGCGTCTGTACGTCTGTGTCACTTCAATCGATCCGCTACTTATATATTTATACGAGAGGGCCTGGTCAGATTCGCAACGGTTAAATACGATAAGACGAACAAAAACCTCTGGAACCCTTGCATGCATCTGTGCAATTATAGTATTAATAAATATCACACGGATTATATCAAGTAAGTTCCTTTAAAGTATAAGTTATAACATGTAAGAATGCTTTGCATTCAACAGGCATTATCATCGTTTTACCATTTTCCTGTTTCTTCACTCAAAACAGTAACTAAAGTTAGAGAAAACGTGTCAAAATAGAAGCGTACTAACAGCTCTCTTATTCATATAAAGTAGTATACACACCTGAGTGTGAGTGAGAAAGAAAGTCTTAGATTCCTCTCATCTGGAACAAGTCATGAGTAAAATTAACTTATATTAACTAATGTATTGTCCTTATAATGCTATTAAATTAAAAATACGTACTGTATGTGTTTTTTTTATTGCAAAGTAAAACCATTATCAAAACTACGTTTTAACGGTTTTAAGCGAGGGAGTTTTATTCCTATGTTTGGGCCACTTTTAAGTAGCCGTGATCACAAAAGGAACGTCAAAATACAAACGAAATAAATAAAATGCCAATCAAATCGTTAAAACTTAGTTTTGACCATGTGCCATGTTGCTGAAATAAAACCAATTTGATATGGTTATCACTAGGTAAGCCCAAGACGGTGCTAAACAATAACGCGTACATAACTATAGGTGTCCCTTTTCAACACGCTTTCAACGACATACGTGGAAGTGATTAAAAAAAAAATCTCTTTCTGACGCACACGTTTGTCAGGGTTTTTTTGATTTTTTTTTATTTTGATATTTTTTTTGCTTTATTACTATTTTTTTTTGTTTGTTTTACCAAGTTTTCTTAATGTTAATTTACAATTTTATTTGGGGTCTAAAAACTTTCTACGGTCTTATTATTCTACTTTATAATTATAATACTATTTGCTTATACTATTACATTTACTTTAATTATCTATTGCCATTTTGTTTATTTATTAACTTATTTTCTATTTCTTCTATTGTATTTATTTATCTTCTTATATATCTTTTATCGTCTGCTGGTTATCTACTATATTTAAAACAGTGGTACTTACAGTAACACCTCTTGCGCGCTTTATACATGTATCTAGTTTTTGTTATCACTAGTCATGTTTTATTTGTTTTTGCTATATTATGCTACATTTGTACTATATAAACTAAAGTATATACATGGAAGTGGTTCGGCTGTATAATTTTATGGCTATTTCAGCCAGGTTGCTATATGTTACGTTATTATTGTTAACATTAGACGCTGACAAAAACAAGTTCATACCTGTAAAAACACATTTAATTAGCTTTCGGCATTTGAATTAATTACATTTAGATTCTTTTATGGTCTTCTTCTTTTGTTTACTTTGTGTTTAATTTTGAAAAAATTGAGATTAGAAAACAACCCATTGTTGTATTGCAATCCTTTTATGGCAGTCATTAGCCAGGTGTGACGGATTAATATACGGGGACATTGCAGTTGTGCAGCATAAAACGATAACCAGATGGAGGGGGGGAATCAGTCCAGTGATTACCACGAGCGAAGCAAGACGTGTGTACTACACTACTACTACAATCGGGAATCTTTTAATAACGGACTTTGCGCGTTTTATTGAATTACGACCTTCTATATTACGTTTGGACTTGTTGTGTTCGGTTATATTTGAACTCCTACTAATACTACTAATACTAATAAACCTATAGTAATTCTAACGGAATTTTAATTCCAGTCTCGCAACTCGTAACATTATAATGAGCTTCTTCAGATTATTTGTACTTGGTGTAGATGTGACGATCCGAACGCGGGCAACGTAGGCCACAAGTGGACCTTGTCTGCGCTGTTGCGCCACTTGCGGAAGCAAGGTAGGAACACTACTCAACTGATGGCAAGTATCGAAGATTTGGTGGTCAAGTCCATCCTTTCTTCGGCGCAGACCATCACGGCCGCTGCCAGGGTGTTCGTGCCCAATTTCTTTAATTGTTTTGGTGAGTTTTTTATATGAATAAATATTAATACCTTCTTTTACAATTAGTTTTTTTTTATAATTGTAGTTTTTTTGCAAATTAAGTTTCTTTAATTATATATGAGCATTATTGGCTTAATTTCAAAATAGGGATTCGACTGTGATACTTTTTTTAAAACTTAATTTTAAGGAGTCAATAAAACTTGTGTAACTAATATGAATTACATATTAAGTTTATTTTAAGTTTGTTTTTATGACGATCTAAAAGTAAAAGGGAATTTAATAAGAAGACGAATAAGAGTGGGAATTATATCCTTTAATGCCTTTAGTGGTATTGAGGGTATAAGTTTTGTTAAAAATTCTTTGTACTTAACAAAACTTCCAGCCTCGTAGAACGGAAAAAGAATACAATTTCGTGCGTTCGGGCGGCCTGTCGTAAGAGGCGACAAAACAACCCACAGCCAGGTGGTAGGGTATTTGCCGGACTGGATGGCTACCACCCCTGGTCTAAAGTATGTCGCCATAACAACCTTGAGTTGTGTTCCGGTATTAGTTACCAGGTTCCAGTCTTCCTTAACCTAACACCTTTGGTGTTACAAATGTCCATAGGCGATGGTGACCGCTATCCATCAAGTGGGCCGTCTGCCTGATGCCCTGCAATAAAAAAAAGACAAATAAGTTTTTGTTATTATATCCTTTATTTATTTGTTTCAGAATTATTTGGTTACGATATACTAGTCGATGATATGCTGAAGCCGTGGCTGTTAGAAATTAATTTATCTCCCAGGTGAGTGATTACTTTGGAAAATTGTCTATTGACAATTCTGTTTCATTGATCAGTTATGTCTCATATTATCTACTGTAACAGAGATTGGACAGTAAATTGTAATATCAGTTACATAATTTAACGCTGGCGTTCAAAAAAAAACTTTAAAAAAATGTTAATTTTCATATAGGCCTCCGGGTAGGCGACTTTGGCGTGTGTGGCTCTTAAATGGTACAAGTTACATGTTTCGCCTTTGAACAATTTTTTAGTTTTCGTTTACAAACACGCACTTGGCTGCACTTTTATGTATAGGTGATGTCTGTGTTCAGCTTGGCCTGCGAGAGTCCGCTGGACGCGCGCGTGAAGTCCGCGCTGCTGGCGGACACGCTCACCCTGGTAGGCATCCCGGCGGTGCCGATGTGCAAGCCGGAGCTGTCGGGGCAGACCAACTCGTTGAAAATGAGAATTGGAGCGGTAATCTAATACTTATAAAATAAAGAGGAAAGATTTGTATATTTGTAATTTTTTTTATGCTCAAGCACACAGGCTGACGGTCCAATTGTGGTGGTAAATGGTTACCGTCGCCTATGGACATTAGCAATACCAGAGGTGCTGCCGACCTTGAAGGAGAAACTTCAATCTGACCTCTAATGCCGGAACACAAATCAAAATCGTTATGTCAGCATACTCTAGACCACGGGTGGTACCCATCAAGTCGGGCAAATACCCTACCACCTGGCTATGGGTTGTTTTGTAACGAATAAAAACTAAAATGTATAAAATAACTTATGTCTAAAGCTATTATTATTAATATATATTATCTAAAACATCTTAAAGTCGGTGCTTAGTAATTTTCAAAATTTAGTAATTTTTATGTTTTACTTTGCACCGACTTCAAGATGTTTTAGATAATACATATTAACAATAATAGCTTTAGAAATAAGTTATTTTATACATTTTAGTTTTTTAGTTTTTGAATTCGGTTTTTTAAACGAAGTTTTTACTTTTATTTGTTACTTTTTAGTGTCTAGCTATATATGGGTGGACCTACGAATGGTGCCACGTTTCTTAAAAAATATAGGTCCCAAGAAACCGGAACAAAAGAATGTTCGTAAAATATAAACTACTGGGCCAAACTATGCTAAATTTTTAGGGGGCCACAAGGCAGCTATTCCGCGTCGAACAAAAAAAGAATCACGTAAATCGGATCATAAATCACGGAGTAATCGACGAACATACATAAAAAAAAGATCCCGACGAATTGAGAACCTCCTCCTTTTTTCGAAGTCGGTTAAAAATCAATTTTATGATCTCCTGCAATAAAAAAAAAATAAAAAAAATAGTCTACAATAAAAAATCATGAAGAATTTTTATATCACGAAATAATTGATAGGATATCAAGCATTTGAGGGTGGCAGTGATAGTTTCAGTTTTCGACGTTTTCGGAATTAATACTTACTATGAGGTTTTAGTTTCTGGGCATATAATGAGGAGGGATGAAAGTCACGTGATAAAAGCATGTTAAACTACAAGATAGATGGGTACAAATGTAGAGGTAGACCAAAACAAGATGGATGGATTGTGTGAAGGATGTGGTGTGACAGAAGATGTATGTCAGAGTAGAGGAGCGTGGAAGGAAAAGACATATTGTGTATATATGACGACAAAAATAAGATTATTTCTCGTGCGAGTTAAATGGAAACCATTATACTCTTGCATTATATTTGTTATCTTGTATTGAAGGAAAGAAAACACTATATTGTTTTTCAATAAAAATTAAAACTACGTTCTTAAATCTTCAAAATCTTTAAAAAGTCGTGGTAGCGTAATGGTTAGCGCACGCAACCCTAAATCGGAGGGCGCGGGTTCAATCCTGACCGGAACGCATGCACCTCTTAGTCAGTTTACTGTTCGAATGTGCATATTGTTACAATTACCACGTGCTGAGAACGGTGAAGGAAAACATCGTGATGCAACCTGCACATCGAGATAATCGATGTGTCAAACCTGCCAAGCCGCCTTGGACAAGCGTGGCGCGTATACTGTCCGTTCCCCCTATAATGGGAGGCCCGAGCCCAGCAGTGGGACATTTTATGGGCTGATATTATTATTATATATTAAATCTTCTTTTTAACCTTTTTTCACTTTGAAATTTTCATTTTGTCGTCAGTGCCGTCGAGTCCACTCAGCAGAGAACGTATGCGTCCGCGGGAAGAGCAACAGTCTGACGAATGGACAGAGCAACGGCCAAAGTCAAGGCAACCCCTTGGCCCTGACCGGGGAGGAGCTGCGGATGGTGAGGGCCGTTAGGGCCCAATACGCCAGGAGGGGTGGCTTCGTCAGGATATTCCCAGTCAGAACTCCTGGCAGAAGTACTCCCAGTATCTGGGTAAGAGATTCTCTGATTCTTATTGCAGTTTTGATATATTTATTATGATGATGATTTTTAATATTTTTTGTTAGAATTGTATATTGTTACAACCTAGGCGCCGACAAAACAAATTCCACGTACAGATCTGTAGAAGCACATTTTATTACATATCGGCATTTAAACTAATTGTAATCCTTTTATGATCGTCTTCTTTTTTTTCACGTATTTATTGGCATACGTTTCTAATTATTGTGGAAAATAGCCTATTGTACTAGCTCATTAGCATAATTAGCCAGGTGTTGCGGATTCTTTTGCATTTGTGAAGTATAAAACGACGGCATAATGGAGAGGGGGGGGGGGTTAGTTAAGCGACGATTAGGATACGAGCGTGATCTAATAGTGACGGACTTTGCGCGGTTTATTGAATTACGACCTTCTGCATTACGTTTGGATTTGTTGTGTTCGGTTATATTTTACCTGTATTATACGTGTTTGTATAGTTCTAACAAACTATAATAATTCTAACGGCATTTCGATCCGAGTCCCGCTAAACTCGAAACAATATTATGGGCTAAGTATCAAAAATATACATACATACATAACTTCACGCCAGGTCCCTTGCGGGGTAGGCACGAACAACAGAGCGCCACACAGGCCCATTCTTACACACCTCACTTGCTTCTTTGACATTCATGGCTCTTGTCATGCACACTCGTCTGTTCTTAAGGCTCCTGACGTCACCTTCTGCTAATACACAATCAATTTGATCATGGAAGGTGTGTCGTGGCCTTCCGCGACTTCTGCATCCATCCACTTTGGCATTGTATATCTGTTCAGTTATTCTTTCATCATACATTCTTTCCACATGCCCGAACCGTATCAAAAATGTTGATTATAAATCAAATCGAAATTGAAAGATCACGAACTTCAGTCAAAATAATTACAAATAAGCTAGAGTTATAACAGACGTAATTTGGTCACGTATTATCGTATTATTCGTGGCGGGTATATTGTCCGTTCGTTACCCTATAGTGGGACACTCGAGCCCAGCAGTGGGTCGTTTTTGGGGGTCTGTTATTATTATATTATTCTGCAAACAGTGTGCAAATGTGGTCCTTCGAAATAACATATAATATCGAGCCTGTTATAGAAGAATATAAAATTTTATACGAGAGCTAATTCACCAATTTTCATAATATCGCCATTAATGCGAATATGGGCCTAAAGATCTTTACATTGGGATCTAAATTATTTTAGCTTTATGTTACAACTAGCTTCTGCCCGCGGCTTCGTCCGCGTGGAATATCAGAAAAGAAGGTAAGCTGAAAAAACCCGATTTTGAAACATTCTTCATTGGTACTCCGCTCCTATTGATCTTATCGCGATGATATATAGCTAATGGGTTATTTACCACTGAAAGAATTTTCAAATCAGACAGTGGTTCCTGAGATTAGCGCGTTCAAGCATACATTCAGGCTCTTCTGATTTATATGTTAAGACTATAGTTGTTTCTAACATAAAGGTTATGTTAAATCATGTTCCTCTTTTATGAGCTAGAAAACAAACGAACCAAGGATAAATGCCTGTCTTTTGTTTTATGGGAGCAAATAAATTAATAAACAAACAAATTGAGAAAACATGGCAAAGCTGGTTTCATGCTGATCGGTCCAGTAGTTTTCGAGTTTACCTCGGACAAAGAAAACAAACTTTGCTTATATATATATATATATATATATAAAGGAAATTATGATGAAAAAATTCGCTTAAGATGTTTTTCCACTACAGGCTCGATATGATTGATTAAAAGCAATATATTGTTACAAAGGCCGCACATCTGGCATGTTGTAAAAAACTAATTATTTTATTACTTCGTGTTTAAACTTTAAAAACGTCTATTGTTATCGTACTTATTTTATAGCTGTAATTAGTGTCGAAAGAATGAATCCTTGTTTTATGGCCATCGAAGCTGGCAGGTGTTCGAGATTAACTCGGCGAATGCGATCCTTTGTTCTATTATACAATTGAGGATAAAACGATGACCGAACGGAGGAGTGAGGAGTCATTCGACGACCACGATACGATTAAAACGCGTAGCACTTGCTATTAGCGAAATAGTGACGGACTTTGCGCGTGTTAAATTGAATTGTGAACTGGTTGCATCCAGTTTCATTTTGGACTTGTTTTATACGTGTTTGTACAGTTCTAATAAACTATAGTAATTCCAACGGCATTAATTTTAATTCGAGTCCTGTAGCTCGTAACAATATGCATAACACCTAGAAAGTATATACTATTGGTTTCCAGACCCCGTGACAGGCATTCCAGTGTGCTCGACGTCGTTAAACAACAATATACCTTACCAAGTGGTGCAGCACAACTACAACCTGCTGGTCCACTCGCACGTGCTGCCCCATTTCCAGCACGCGACGGTTGCCACCAGTTTGACGGACACCCCCCAAAGGTAGGTGTATTTATTTGTATTAATTGTGGTGATTATACGAAGGCTACGTTCCACTAGGGACTCACAACGACCACGTTCACGATCTCGATTTATCCCGTTCCACTTGCTTGCTCGCGTTACAATCGTAAACCCAAGTGGAACGGCTATTCGACCCACCTCTTGACATGGGCCGTTGTGAGCGTTGTGTGGTCGAAAATGATGACGTCAGTAGTAGACTTTTTCGCCAAGAAATAAAAGTATAAAGAAACATGATCCAAAGATTATGTTCCCACCCTGTTTTGCTCGGCATATCTCACCAACGGTTTCAATCGGATCTCTGTTTCTTGCTGTTCCAATTTCAATTCCGTTAATTCTGTTCAAAAGTATACATTTTAAATTTATTATAATTAAACAGTATTTCTTCGAAATATTTATTTTTAAAAGCTCTCCGGAGCTTCCGATATAACAGAACGAAAAAAGAACTATTGTACGCGCAACAAGTTTTTATTGTAAATTCGCAAAATATTGCAATGTTACAACCTAGGCCCCGACAAAAACAAAACCCACCTGCATATCTGAAACAAACACATTTTATTACCCGTCGACATTTAAACTATTGTAATTCTTTTATGATCGTCTTATTTTGTTTACTTATTTATTGGCGTAAGCTTCTAGAGAGCGGCCTATTGTTGTATTGTAATCATTAGCCAGGTGTTACGGATTTTAAAGTACAAGCTGATTCTAGGAAATTCGGTTCACGTTGCCGGGCAGCCATATTGCATTTGTGCAGTATAAAGCATTGGCATGATTGAGGGAGGAGGCAGTCGAGCCAGAACCATCAACGAAGCGAGACGTGTGCACTATAATCGGGAATCTAATAGCGACGGACTGCGCGTTTCATTGAATAACGACCTTCTGCATTACGTTTAGACTTGTTGTGTTCGGTTATATTTGTACCTGTTTTATACGTGTTTGTATAGTTCTAATAAACTCTGTAGTTATTCTGACGGCATTTTAATTCGAGTCTCGCAACGGTAACAGTAATATATGCATTTCTCGAGCAAACGGTTCTCCATTGAAGGTTGTCTTACGCTTCAATCTTCAATCGGATTTCCTCCGGCATCCGGAAGGCAAGAGGCACCTGTCGGAAGCGGCTTAGCTAGGCTAACTGGCTTCTGTATTATTTTTTTATTAGATTGAAGCGCTACGAAGCGGTTACGATAACATCGACCGCGCCGGCCATTTCGTTGGGCGAGCCCGCTTCGCAGCCGCTGCACGACACGCGCCACGCCAAGGAGATCGTCAAACGGCAGTTGCTCGACGGAATGAGATTGACGTGAGTCGATTTTATACATGTTCATACGAATCGGTCAGTTTATATTTTAATTTAAAATCGCCCGTCAACATAAGTCACTCTTCAAGTTTCCACGAAAAACTATTCTGTCATAATATAAAGCATTTTTTACAATACTCGTATTGAATATATGTAATATTTTAGGTTAAAAAAAATGTATTTTTAAATCGATAGTACGAAGAATAAAACGTTTAAATACTTAAAAAATACAAAACAGTATTTTTTTTATAAGTTTATATTATATGGAAACTGACGTATATGGCTCACTCGCTCGCACTTATGTTTCTCTCTCTTACTGTGATATCAACTATTGTCACTGTAGCATTCGATTGCCCTGCTAAGGCTATCGGATACTACTCTGGGTCATTTCAGATTGATTCGACGCTCAAGGTCCTAGATCCAACAGCACGATATAAGCACTGTACTCACCTGAGTCTGCAGCTAGCACCTTTTCTACTCGATGGCGAGATTTTGGATGAAATTCACTCAAGTCAAAACGCGCGCGCATAAGCGCCTTTTTGGTCGTGCGTATCGGTCGGGTCTCGTTCTTGCACTGGTGTTGCCACTCTCCGCTTTGATCAGTTCGTTAGTGCTGACAGTCAAAAAATTTATGTCTCGATATTGCTAGAGAGCCACAACAATTATGAGCATCGATTCAACCAAAAATCGTTACGTTATGGTGACCATACAGTCACAGTGTATCGCAAGGTCCATATATAAGCATTAATTAATACGATGGTTTCATTGTGATATTACTGTTTATTTAAAAAAAATAAAAAAATACAAAACATTATTCTAAAAACATCTCAAATAACAAAACTACGTTTGAACGGTTTTAAGCGCGGTAATTTATTAGATTTTTGTTATTCCGACGTTTCGGCCACTTTTCAGTGGCCGTGATCACGGAAGACAAAGATGTTAGATATGACATCTTATCATCTTTGTCTTTGTTGTGAAGATGAAAAATCGCTAAAACGTAGTTTTATTATTATACAAGTCGCGAAAGCTTGGAAGATGTAACATCTAAAATATATTTTTCATTATAAGCATGGGCGAAGGTCGTCGCGCCTTCGGCTTGTTCCTGACGCACGTGCTGAAACGGATATCGTCCCCTTCGAACGAGTTGGGCGTTGCGCACGCGCAGCTGGTGCTGAAGTTCCTCAAGAGGGCGTCGGCGTCGTTGCGGATGCCATACAATGTAAAGGTGGTTGACTGTTTAAGCATGAAATGCTTCATTTGCACTCTGAATTAAATATAGATCATGGAAGAAGAGCACTAGGAGAACAAACACCAAAAAATAAAATTTCATTAAATATTTATTTGCAAAAATACTGGCAACAATATTTTAAGAGTTAGTTACATCAAAATATAAACAAATTATAAACAACGCTTCAGTTTTACATAACTAACACAACATATCGAGGGGTCAAAGGTTATTTGTTTTAAGGGACTTTTGCGAAATTGTGTCGATATAGGAGTTTGAAGTTTCAATGACCCAAAAAAAAAATCATTCGGCTTACATATTTAAAAAAGAAAAATCTGTAGTTTTTAATTTGGAAACCAGGTTCATTATAATTCCTTAAGTTTAAGACATTAGGATGCAAGAAAACCATCGTGTCAATTCTGTCACAAAATGTCGCTTAAAACGAATAACCTTTCTCCCCTCGATATAATTCCGATGGGCAATTTTCGTTCGCGCAGGACCTGTTTCCGACATGTGAATAATCTATATTGAACTTTATTTGCAAGCGGAAATAGCAGTGTCGCTTGCTATGCATTCTCAGCTCTGTCCCGCTTACACGCTTCGTACATTGGTCTACTGCGCAGGTACATTGGGCGGGATTATTCGTTGTGTAAAAGGGTACTAAGGTCTCGATGTCACCAGGTCATGCTGTATATAGTTGGATACACCACTCTTCTTACTGAATATAATTACCTATTTTAATCTAATCTTCTTTAAGCACTATTTTTTTTACTTAAATATGACCATAATATTTTTATATTTGAACAGGAAAAGTGCATGTACAATTTTTGATATTTTTATTGCATGATATTATTTTGCTATAAATGTTAAAATTTCGCTTTTTGCATGGTTACATAGCTGTAATTAAATATATTACTAAGACTATAATAGTGTCGTAGATTAATAGAGGTTTTATTTTAATCCTATTAGGGCTTACAAGAGCTTTAGATTAAGCAAGAGAAGATTTTACATCTTATATTAGACAAAGAGCCTTTGGATTATAGATACACTGACGGACTCATAAACTGCATCAAAGTAATAGACGACTTTGAAATAAATATTTTAAGCAAGTATGCAAACTTTCTATACAGATTTAAATTGAAACCTCGAGATTGGTTCGTGAGCTTTAAAACAACGTAGGGTCATATCCTTAAGTTTAAGTTTGTGTACTGGAAAGGACTTTAAGACTTTTTTTGAAGAAAAACAGAAATTTAAGGAATATTGGTTTAATTAAAAAATTGGTTTTAACAACAGACAAAAACTTCATGCAAGGGTTTATTTATGTTTTAATAAGATGTATTACCTCCACGTGCCCTTATTACCGATTCTAATCGGTTCCGCATAGATTTTATTAGGGTTATTAAAAGATCTTGCGGAATATTGTCCCATTCTTCTGAAAGTGCTGTTCTTAGTGCTGCCACTGTCGTGGGCAAAGGGTTTCTCGCATATACAGCTCTTTTTAAAGTGTCCCAAACATGCTCGATGGGATTAAGATCCGGGCTGCGTGCTGGCCAATTCATTGTACGTATCCCAACCTCTTGGCAATATTGTCGAACTTGTGCAGCAGCGTGCGGCCGGGCATTATCCTGCATTAAAGTAAAATTTTCGCCTATGAATCCCATGTAAGGCACCACGTGATCTTCTAAGATCTCTGTTATGTAGCGATGTGCAGTCAAACCCCCTCTATTACCGTTTTGACGGACCATGTCTATGAACACAAGTTCTGTTCGCCCGTTCATCGATAACCGCCTCCAAAAGGAACACGCTTCTCAATGCAACTTTGAGCATATCGCTCCCCACGTCGACGATAGACTCTTCTGCGACCATCTGCACCATATAAACATGTCCTACACTCGTCCGTGAACAATACGGAGGTCCATTGCTCTTCTGTCCAATTCAGGTGATCACGCGCAAATCTTAAGCGAGCTTGTCTGTGAGCTACAGACAACTTTGGACCATTTGCTGGTCTAAAAGGGGTGATATCCGCTTCCTTTAACCTTCTTCTTATTGTTCGTGCACTCACGTTTACTGCATGCACTTCATTAAGCTCTGTTTTGATGTTAACAGCAGACGTGAGGAAACGATTTCGCAGGGAAGTTGTAACAATAAATCGGTCATTACGACTGGTGGTTGCTCGAGTCCTGCCTGTACCACGTCTCCTTCTGTAAGAACCTGTCTCCACAAACCTTCTGTATATTCTAGAAACCGTAGACTGGTTTAAATTTAAATTTTTACCAATCGTTCGTTGATCCAAGCCCTCCCGCACCAATGCTACAATTTGAGCCGCTTGTTCGGACGAAGTATCCATATTATAGTTCGAAAACTCTCGATGAGTTAAAAAACTAACCCAACAATTCTGCTGGTAACACCAATTCAATTGACAAAAGAATAAAAAATCAATGAGTATCAATTTAAAACTTTGCTATAAATAACACGCAAATCTGATACTACGAGTAAATTTTCTTTTCCCAGCTATATTCATTTGTTTTACTGCAGTTCTATTTTTAAATTTTCCTTTTTTTTGAGATTAAGAGCCAGTCTCTCCATATTTATATAAGTTAATCTAAAAAGTTTGCATACTTATTTCAAAAAATCATTTCAAAGTAATCCTGAACTTTGATGCAGTTTATGAGTCCGTCAGTTTATATGTAGTTCTATATTGCTAGAGGATTATTGGTTACAAAGAGATTATTAGGTTATAAATGTAAATGTCGTCACTTTGAGAATAAAAAAAGAAGTTCTTATATTCTAAAGAGGTTTTAGATTAGATAGATGTTATCAAATTACGAAGAGTTTTAAGATTATAAAGAGGCTCTTAGAAATAGATTTAAGATTACAGAGAGGCTTCGAGATTATAAGGAGGCTCTTAGATTAGAAAGAGGTTTTATGATGACAAAGAGGTTCTTAGATTATAAAGAGGCTCTTAGAAATAAATTTAAGATTACAGAGGTTCTTAGATTACAAAGAGGCTTCGAGATTATAAAGAGGCTCTTAGATTATTAAGAAGTTTTAAGATCACAAGAAGGTTCTTAGATTACAAAGAAGTTCTTAAATTACAAAGAGGTTTCAATATTATAAGGAGGCTCTTAGAGTAGAAAGAGGTTTTAAGATGACAAAGTGGTTCTTAGATTACAAAGAAGTTCATAGATGACAAACGGGTTTCAATATTATAAGGAGGCTCATAAACTAGAAAGAGGTTTTGAGATGACAAAGAGGTTCTTAGATTACAAGGAGATTATGAGATTCAAAACAGATCATTGTATTTTAATCCTCTTTTTCTACGGATAAAATCGTAACGCTCCTCCAGGGTCCACCCACGAAGATGTGCGACAAGGACAGGTGCGCGGTCATCGCGAAGCAGCTCAACGATTTCCTCTACATGTACTACCGCGAGACGGACTTGTACACGGACAGCGAAGACAAGGATGGATGCGTGTCCAATATTAACTTCGCACAATTCCTTTATTCCGCCAGGTAAGTAAAATAAAATAAATAATCGGCAGACAAACACACATATTGTATATCCCTAAATTAAGCAAGTTACGCTTGTGTCACGGGTAATATACAACGGACCACTCTGGGGCCGATCCCAGACACCCAGACCATAGTAAATAACGGAGAAAATACGTTTCCGAAATTTGCTATACCGGGAATCGAACCCGGAACCTCTGCGTTGCAATGAGGTCGGCCGGCAAAGACTTAGCCCGCTCAACCACAGAGGCCGTCAAGTCAAGTCGTCAAGTGTTTTGACATTGTCAACTCTGTCCTAGTAATTTTTTCCTTTTTATTTTATTGCAGGAGTTCAGCAGACAGGCAGACGGCCTACTTGATGGAAAGCGGTTACAATCGCCTATGGACATTTGTAACACAAACGTTGCTACAAATGCGCTGCTGCTCTTTTAAGGGAGACTGGAACCTGGTCACTAATGCCGGGACACAACTCAAGGTTGTTATGGCGACATACTTTAGACCAGGGGTGGTAGCCATCCAGTGGGCAAATACCCTACCACCTGGCTCAGGATTGTTTTGTCGCCTCTTAAGACAGGCCGCCCGAATGCAAGAAATTGTATTCTTTCTCCTTTCCTGCACGGATTTGGGTTTTTCATTTCTTATGTTAATAAAACTTGATTTTCTCGTGCTACTTAGATACACTAAAAAGTTACATAACAAGAAGGTTGTTTAGGTATCTAAAGATATCTATGCCGCGTTTTACTCGAAACTGCCTTTTTCAAGAACTGCGTTTGCTATAAGGGGCGCGTTCCTTTAGTATCTTACAATGCTCAAAATGCTCCGTCTGCCGTTCCACATGGCGACCACGGTCGTTATGGTCGTGGCGAAAACTTCACTAATGACGTCATCTTTTTCGATCACACAGCGCTCACAGCGACCCATATCAAGAGGTGGGTCGA
The DNA here is from genome assembly GCA_012273795.1 of Dendrolimus punctatus. Lineage (NCBI taxonomy): Eukaryota > Metazoa > Arthropoda > Insecta > Lepidoptera > Lasiocampidae > Dendrolimus > Dendrolimus punctatus. Next base: position 3,631,294 of record CM022545.1, read on the forward strand.
AGTGGGAGTTGACCACAGAGCATTAATACTGTCTATTGATATTAAAAAAGGCGCGATTTTTGAAATAACCAATAAAAGCGTATTTCGTCGTTTATGACATCAACGCCCCATAATCTATTACACTAGAGTTTATGATTGTAACGTCCGCAAGCAAGAGGGACGAAAAAAATCGCGGTCGTGAACGTGGTCGTTATGAGCCTCTTGTGGAACGTAGCTAAGGAGGACAATATAACTGTCGTTATCAAAATTAATTAATTTTCTCATGTATTAAGAAAGTTTATTTAATTATTAGTTAAGTTAATATTGCAAAGGCCCAGAAGTGGAAAAATATTGTTTTCTAGTTATAATTTAAAATGTGCTGAAAATAACGATAAATACTTAGTTTTATAAATGCACTTCTGTTATTTTTCCTAAGATGAAATTACATATGTCGTGTAAGATGTTCCTTTAAGAATGGCCCTATTGCTAGCATCTGATTCCTGCTAGAATTTCAATTCCTAAATGAGACACTTTTTTTAATGGGTTACGTGTTTTTCAATTGCTTCAGTCTTTAAAATTGATTCATACGAAGATTTAGCTTTTCTGTTTAATCTTGCGTAAATACACACTGCTAGGCGTTAGCATAACTGCTTCCCTTTCTAGCGAAGCGGACTTGGAAGACGTGCTTCTCCTCCTGCTGAAGACGGAGAACTACACGGCTACGTTCGTGGGCGACACCCGGAACCCGTTCTGCGTGGACCTTCCCCCCTCCAAGCTGTGTGTGGACTCACCCCCTCGGCACACCTTGCTTAAGCTCTTGGCATCGCTGTCGCCTTTGAACACCAGGAGATACAGGTAACCAGGGACCCTAATCAATATCTAGTTACATTTATTATGGGCATGTTTTCAGGTGGCGTCGACAACCCTATTTTTAAGAGCTGACATTGTTCATCATAATATAATACGGCCGGCGGAACTTGGCAAATGTGAACATAGGCTCTGCGAACTTTAGAGCATGTACACTTGTGTGATGGTGGGCATACGACTCGTCAGTGAATACAATTGGTCGCCCTTCATCCCTGTATTTTTTCATTGCTTTGTACTCATTGGTCACTGTATTTTCTTCACGAGTTTACATGCGCTAAAGTTCGCAGAGCCTATGTTCACATTCGCCAAGATACGCCGGCCGTATTATACACGTGTATTGATATGACATGAATATTATTTTAATTTAATTGAATAGCTTTTGATTTTAAAATTTTGATTGTGTTGTAATTTTATATGGGTATTTTATTGTCTGTAATAAAGACTTATTATTATTATTACACTTTAATTCTCAGACGAATGAAAAATTGGACAACTTATACCCACAAACACAAAAGTGACCCTTTTTACAAGCTTTTATTTAACTTGCAATGGGTGTACCTACGTATGTATGTATGTAAGTTTAGGTGGAATCTCGCTGAAATTTTGCACGCATATGTATATCGCGTGACAATACAATAATATGACACCATGGAGCTGATCTGATGATGGAGTCGGAAGGTGGCGATAGGACTCCTGTCCCAAACAAGATAGACCCGTCTTGTTTGGGCTCGTTTTACTTGTCATGGCTAGCACTCTGCTGCTACATATCCATGCTGGCAGTTGTTGGTGGAGTGTTGGTGCTTCCTTGTAGTAGAGTGAAGAAAATACACCTTGTTGCTATCAGGGATTTATTCTCGAAGTAGTTTGGCTTGGATGCTGATCCCTGGTCGCAGCTCAATAGCGACTCGATCACAATATATTTGTGAGCGTTATTTATAGTGATATTATTATATTAAAGTAGCCTTAAGTAGATCGCAGCGTCAGAAAAACGCTGTACGTTGAACCATACACAAAGTGTTTATTATATTTTTTTGATAAGAGAGCTTAGGGTCTCGGCATATTTTTTTGATGATCAATGTATTTGTTTCCTTTTCTTTAGATCTATGTAATATACTTTTTTAATTTTTCAGACCGTCAATTGACTCTCAAAGCCGGTCGGAAACGGAAGAGTCGCCGTCAGTGCAAGATGGCGAGCATTCCCCCCACCCTTCACCACCTCTGACATCGTCCTCAAGGAGTCCTCAAGGAGGAGAAGCCTCTCAACGCGGCACTCAAGTATGCCAGGTCATAGCGAAACAAACTGACATAGACAAAAAAAATCATTACACTCGTAAATTAGTTACTGAAATATGAATTAATAGTATTAGAAATAAAATTCACCCAGTGAAACATTAATCTCTAAAAACAGACATAGTAGAGTTATTCTGGAATTATTAAGTACATATCGAGCATTCACCGCCATTTTATCGTAAGTGACATTTGAACCTTGCCTAACAAAAAATATTTTGAGAGACATTCAATTTTGATTCAGTAGGGTCGTATGGGAACGTCTAGTCATCGCACTGGACAACAACTACTGGCTAGCGAAAGCAGGAGAGCATATATTAATAGTTGCTCTATCTCGTTCTCACATCATCCGTCCCGCTCACACATTGTGCTAGCTGTACAAGTTTTAATATTTGTACTTAAGTTGACCGTTTCCAAAATAAAGTGGTTCACTTCTATACTACTCTCTGCCATCTGAAGTATCATTTAACGTCTACTCTCTTGCTGCTACTGATTCTTAAAACAAAATAATAGTTTTAAATACCTTTGGCAACAAAAAATATATTTAGGTCCAATGTCGCTTACGATAAAATGGTGGTAAAGGCTCGATATATTGACATAATATATACTGCTCTTAAGGCCGATTCATCTAATCGCAATGGGTTAGAGTTTCCATGCCCCCTCCCCCCATGTTCACATCCGCTCTATCACATTCCTCCTGTCTGATCTCCCATCCCATTTCTCCCCATCGCCTATTTGACCCTACATACCATTCACGCTATTAGTAAAAAATATTATAAAGAAATATAAGAACGGCTCTTTACTAAATAGTGTATGGATGAAAAGGGGCGTAAAGATATAGAAATCGTGCTAAAATAAAAGCTGAGAAATTAAATGTTTTATTCATGCAAAGTAGTACAGTATACTATGGGTATGAGTGAAAGAAAAACATCAGGTTTTCCTATATTGTTCAGGCGAGTCACATGTTCAAATTCATAAACTATAATTTTAATTACTATATTAATTTTAACAAGTGTAATTTGACATGTTCTAGTTCGTAAAATGTAGTTTTAATTATGCTACAAAATTATAAAATACTATACGTGACTTGTTTGTAAAATCAACTTAATGGTGAGGGGAAAGGTTGTTTTTTCAAGCCATAATTAAGTCAGTTACAATTACAACGTGTTAACAATGAAGGAAAGCATCGCGATGAAACCTGCACATCGAAATAAATGATGCGTAAATTTACCGTATTTGACGTTTACCTTGTCTTGTCTTAAGAGATTATTTTTTTTGTATTTTTATCTCTTTCCAACACGTTCTCAACGACATAAGTGAAAATGGTGCGGATGTATGTATTTTGTTGCGATTTTAATACGGTTTCTATAACTTTAGTTTTTGTTCTAGAGGGCATAACATTTAAATATGCTTTCATTGTCAGCCAAAGAATGTATGGTCATTTCATGTTTGAATAATTTCATTCGTTGTTTAATATTTCTTAATTTAAAGGTTTTAATGTCATAATTATCATCTAATTTTTACTGTAGATGAATATTTAATAAATAACTCTAATTCTATTTTGAGGATTGAGAAATACCGAATAGAATTATCTTTAAGGAAATGTATCCGAAAAGTATTCTCTAGCTTGTACCTGGCACTAGTATAAAATGTGAACTAAAGGTGCTATGTGAACGGAAATCAGTAGATTTTTTAGAAAGTCGTCAATTTAGGAGCTCTCGCTGGCGGGTTGTGTGAAACCATTTCACCAGCTGATGTAACCAGTCCATCATCCATTATGATAAAACTACCATCCGATGAGATTAGTCAACCAGTTGGTGAGACCAGTCCACTAGTTGGTGAGACCAGTCCACCAGTTGGTGAGACCAGTCCACAGTTGGTGAGACCAGTCCACTAGTTGGTGAGACCAGTCCACCAGTTGGTGAGACCAGTCCACTAGTTGGTGAGACCAGTCCACCAGTTGGTGAGACCAGTCCACCAGTTGGTGAGACAAGTCCACAAGTTGGTGAGACCAGTCCACTAGTTGGTGAAACCAGTCCACTAGTTGGTGAGACAGTTCACCAGTTAGTGAGACCAGTCCACTAGTTGATGAGACCAGTTCACTAGTTGGTGAGACCACTCCACCAGTTAGTGAGACCAGTCCACCAGTTGGTGAGACCAGTCCGCCAATTGGTGATACCAGTCCACCAGTCGGTGAGATCAAATCACCAACTTAATGCTTTGTGTGTTTTGTGTTTGGAAAACTTTTCAGCAATTTCGATTCATGCTTGTTATAAATGTATGAATAATAGATAATGCGAGTTTGTGTATTTATTGATGTTTAATTAGTTTTTATAAGTGATCTGACAACCGATGCTAGTCTTGTGAGTCAGGCTGCAGCCAAAGTATAAGAATAAATAATATATAAAATTATTTTTGTTACTTTATAATATTACTCAGATTACGTTGGTATTACGCAATAACCCGTCCAAATGATATGAATATGTTATTGAATCTCTTTGTTTAAACTATTTTAAAATTATTTTTCTTATATTGCATAACTGCTGAATATGTATGGGCTGATAAGATTATTGAGAATTTTAGGATAGTTAAATTGATTCTTGTACGCTTTAAAATATTTGAGACTACGAATTCTAGCTTACTTAAAATATGTTTTTATTATATTAATTATATGTATTATATTACTATAAAGGAAAGAAATCTCTATTCGATCCTGAAATATAAAAATGTCTGAATCTTATTATTTATAATCGTTTTTTTGTGATTTTGAAAGAGACTAGAAATATTGAATTATTATTAGTTACCATTTTGTTTCTATAGTATTAATAAGGTGTGACGCATGTGGAGAAAAAAAAATTGGCTTATATTTATGAAAATTCCATATATCGATCGATCTCTAAAGTTTTAATATACATTATTTAAACGTTGTGTGTTATTTTAAGTATGCATGGGGACAATTTGCACTTTTGATGGCAATGTAGTACTGTCGGTAAAACAGTTAAAACCAGACACTGCTTTACCGACCAACACTGTAGTGAATTTTCTAACCAAATGATGTGTTATTTGACTGTATTTTTTTCTTATTGATTATACCGCTAAATTTAAAATGCACTAGGTATTGTACAATCTTTTTCAACAGTGTTCTAAGAATTAGCTTTGGTAATTTTATCATTTAAATAAATATACTTCACGACGTACTGTGTACACTTCTGTCGAATGTTGTTATATATGTGATTCCTACAGCTGTGAATCCGGGCCTGTACCATGATTCTAATATTGTGATTTATTCATCGAAACTAAACTAAATTATATCGTAATTATACATCAGATGATTAATGGAATCCTTTATCTTTTTATCCTTCAATTGGACTCTCACGCGCCGCCTGCGGAACGTTCTGCGCGGAAAGTTCGTCTAAATATATATATAGTTTTTTTTTATGTTACTAATGACACATCAGTGGTAGTAGAGAATACGCAATAAACTAAGCAGGCAAAGGAATCTTAGTTCATACAGCTAATGATGTATAATAAGTGTTGCTATTTCTCAGTTGAGTTTCAGGTCACATTTGACTATACAGTTCACATTTCTCACAAAAACATATTTAATAATTACTACTCAAAAAATATCAATATCCTACAACTATTTTATATATTTTTAGAAAATAGAACTGCACATTATAATGTCCAGTTCCCACCTCAAACAAAAACTCTCCGATGACAGCGGATATTTCGCCCTAGTTCATATTAGCGCCGATTCTTCCGTTAACCGAACTTTCGACGCAGAACGTTCTAGAACGTTCTGGTGTGTCTCTAGGCGAAGGACGCCCACGTATGCTTCTTACTGAGCATGAAGCTGGCGCTGGCGAAAGGAGATTGCGTCCTATCCTATCTTTCTCTAACAAGAAATGTGAGTGTTCTACCAATGTTATGGTAAAAGAAGGAAAGTAAGATATAGAAAGCTGAGGCCTCACAGGTTACACGGCCTTTGTGGTTGAGTGGGCTAATCCTTTACCGGTCCAGCTCATTGTCACTCATCATCATCAGATTCACCCCCCTCTCATGGCAACAGTCCAGCCGAGGTAAAACTCCCTAGGGAGTTCCCTCGAGCAAGTTGCCCCCGGGCTCGAACGCCTTTACGAAGGCGCTCGCCCCTAATACCCCTGGCTTAAAGGCCTAGTTGCCAAGCTATAAATATAAAAAAAGCCTTTACCGGTCCAGCTCATTGGAAGCCAGAGGCTCTGTGTTAAATTCCTAGCATGGACCATCTCATAAACGAGCTTTCCGTTATTTTCTATAGTCTAGGACGGTTCCAGAGTGCTTCGCTGTATGTCACCCAACACAAGCATAACTTGCTTAGCTTGGAGATGTATACAATGTATGTTTTTTTTCTTTTTTAATAGATCATGATCCAAGCCTGGATATTTAAAATCGTTTTTGAATGTTCATAATAATTACGTCCTTCCTCGTAATTAGGTGCCATTTCAAGCAATATTCCTGTGTAGTTTTATATTATTCGCTTTTTGACAAGTGATAAATGTTTTGAAACCATATCGATTTTTTATAATCGAATGAATATATAGTTCAATTACATTAACAGTTTAGTTATATTTCGCAAAGTAGCAATCTATATATATAAAAGAAAGTCGTGTTAGTTACACTATTTATCACTCAAGAACGGCTGTACCGATTTGGCTGAAAATTGGTGGGGAGGTAGCTTAGAAGCAGGAAACGGACATATTATTATGATGCATTTTTTATCCCGTTGGGACCGATAAGTGGTGCTGAGATCGGGTTCTAAAACCCTCCTAATCACCTGGGACGATTTTGTTTTTGTGTGTTTGAGTGGGTCCCCGGGTTGTTTAAATCGACTATTGGAACCGGTAGGTGGCGCTAGGATCGGGTCCTAGATTTTTATTTTTTCAGAGCAGGACGTCTGCCGGGGTCGCTAGTTATATATAGAACTGAAATTATTAGTCACTTTGTTAATGAGCATACGGTGGTCAATATTAAAGTAATTAGTGCTTTTTGTTAAGTGATCATATAAATGTTATGTGAACAGATTATTTACAAACATAATAAATGACATATTATATATCATGCCGATATTAGATAATGACTTCTGCCTTTCAATGTGGATGAATCAACAAAAGCAATCCATATGAACATACCATTGAATAAATCAATGGAATACCGCGTCGTGTCGATTTGGTTGAAAAGCACAGAACTGTTTAGCATTATATAATACATATACATACATACATGATAATTTCTAGAATTATTTATATGTAAAAAGCGACATCCAAAATAAAAATACTATCGTCTTCTTTTTAAAATATAACTATTTTATTTTGGTTAAATAATAACATCGGCTCACAAAAATATACATTCGTATGCATTTCGATTCAATGAATTCTAATATGGGGTCAGTTTGGTCTATTCACCCCAAAACCCTAAGGGTGTATGACCTAAACTGACCCCAGATTAGCATTCAGCGCATCGTAATACGTAATAATAGATGGGTCCGGTCAATAGTAGTTTTTTGTGGTCCAGTGTAACCAATAACACTCGTAGCTGTGACGTCATAACTTGCTACGCTCGTCCAAAATTTAACTGGCCACGACTTTTGTAAGATGATAAATAATGTCTCGGTAGGCGTGGCTGTCATCTACCGTTTCTTATCACTTGCAAAGTGGGGTAGTTGATACATGCCACTATCAGTACGTTCCATTAGTAGCTCAGAACGCCCAAAATGCTCCGTTAGCTATTCTACAAGGCGACCGCGATGATGGCATCATTTTACGATCATACAACGGCCATGTTCCTCTTGGGCTTACGATTGTAACGCCGGCAAGCAAGTGGAACGGGAATAATCGCGGTCGTTGTAAGTCTCTAATGGAACGTAGCCTATTAATTCTGAAACATTGTTCATATAAAATAGCGGGCGTTTAAATACCTATCATAATCATACTTTAAAAAATCATGTTAGAAATAATTTTAATTAATACGCTCTTTAGAATATACGTCGCAATTTGCAACACTTCAAGTGGCTAGCCTCTCATAATCTCAGCTGATTTGATTATCATCTACCCCATTGCTACTTACCATAAAGTACTTAAATATGTTTCGAGTTATTATTGTAGATTATATATGATATCAGTATTATTATTAGTCTATGGTTTAAAAACATTTTATCGCTTGTCGTTTGATATCTCAGCAGCGTTTAGTGATTAAGAAACAAGTGGAAGCTTTGCTTGAGTACAAAATGTGTGAAATTCTAGTGGGCAAAGTTTTATTCTGATAATGTGAAAATATATTTTGATTATAATGCTAAATCTATGGTTTTTATTTATGTAACTCTAATTGTTCCTCTTTTATTCTATTTAAATTATTAAAACTACTTATTATTACGTATTCCTTTACATCGGATATATCTGTGATAATAAGGAAAGTAATATATTATAATTCTCCTTATTGACACTCCCAATACATAAATATAAAATTTTATTTACTAGGATGTAGTATATTTCTATGATTTGACTTCAAGGCTTTGTGTTGTTATGTAGATTTTTTTAATATTCTAAATTAGTTAGATAATGGAGATGATTACATTTTTAACATTTAAAGCATATAATAAAAAATATATTTATTAAAATTTAAAGAAAGAAAAAAATACAATTTAGATAATGAAAACAAATTGTAAAACATGAATAAATTTATTTATATTTTTCGTAAACTATATAATATATCCATATTTATGCTATACAGTCATTTTTATTGTTGGTAACATTATATGATTTTAAATGATTCGTTTAGTTAAATATTAAAAATTCGATTAAATTTAGAATATCGGCGACACAACCGTCCGTGTCGTGAACTTCTTTGCTACCCTCATGTTGCATGCCCACTGTTGGGCAATGGTAAACTCCAGACTTTTGCCACTTGGTTAAGTTACCTGAGAAATATAATGAAGAATTCGGCTGTTACATCTGTACATAATACAATAAGGTAAATATTAAATTCGGTCTATTATTTTCATTTAAATTAAAATTTACTAACTTTTATACCTCAAACAATATTAATTCCATTACCTTTTAAACAAAAACATTTCATTAAATTATTTATACTATTTGTGATTGTATAATAATGACTAACTAATATGTGAGAAAATATTATAAAAATATGTTCTATTCTCTTTTACATAATAGTAATAATCTAATATAGAACTAATTACAATTAACAACAAACACTGAACTGCTGCAATGGTTATATGTTCCTATCGGTTAAAATTTGATATAAGCTCCATACAAGTGATGTCAAAATGCAACCGACGGTACGGTAAGTGAATGACTAATAAAGTATACGAACCGACTATAAGACGTGAACTTAAATATAATACAGATACTTAATAGCGATCAATTTGAGCACATGTCCAAAATTGGCAGTTTCCCATTAAACACATTGATTTACTACATCACTCGAAATCGCGTCATGGAATTACGCGTATAAACGCGTGGAATGTAGAACTAACGATGCCTTTGTGTAACATAACTTCGCTGACAATTTGGACTAGTCGATTTTGTTTTAGCTTTTTTTTATTTTTTATTGCAGGAGTTCAGCAGACAGGCAGACGGCCCACTTGATGGCAAGCGGTTACTATCGCCTATAGACATTTGCAACACCAAAGGTGCTACAAATGCGCTGCTGCTCTCTTAACGGATACTGGAACCTGGCCACTAATGCCGGAACACAACTCAAGGTTGTTATAGCAGCATACTCTAGACCAGGGGTGGTGGCCATCCAGTCGGGCAAAGACCCTACCACCTGGCAAAGCTTTGAGAAAATTATTGTATTTATGTGTGTAGGTAATTTATTTCTCTTCCTCCCCAAATTCGAGATTATGCTAAATATACTCAAAAGTGTCTCAGCATATTTTGATGAATACAAAAACCTTAGGTATTATTAGATTTTAATAATTTACAAGTTAAATCTTATAAAATGTAAATCTCGAAAAATATATTTTTATCAAGTAAATGATGTCATTTTGGTTTTTAAACAAAATCAGCTTCGAGAGTCCTCATATATTTCTGAAATTTACTATGTACTTAAAAATTCTGCTTATATGAAAATATCTAATTAAAGTTGTGTTACGTCCGTACGTGTTTTTGGTGGAATAAATTAAGGGCCTCCCACTGCTTCGTGTGCAGGAGTATGTGGGGGCGCTTCGATCGCATGTACTCCACCGCTTCGCGGGGCGACCATCCGTTTCTCTGAAAATACAATAATTCCTTCTTCAATTTCGCATTAATTATATTATCCAAAATATTTAGTTTTTAGAATAAAATCAAGCAAAAGTTTCAACCATATCTTGGTACTTTGACTGACATCGAACAAGAGAATGCTTATAAGATTAGATAAGATAAGATAAGATTTTAAATACAATACGTAATTCCTTGTTAAAAATAACATATTACAACTATTGTTCACTTTTAATAAACATTATACACTTTTAGAAATAAAACTGCACAGCATATTATGACGTCAAGTAACCCGCCATTTTTGATTATTATATTTGATTTATATTATATATAATTGTTAATATGACTAAAACTTCAAGGAACAATCGGCATTATAAAAAAAACATATATCTATGTTTTTCACAACTTTATTACAGGACTTTGTTATGTCATACAGACTAAATGTTTTTGGAAAATTTCGTCTATGTAGATCCAGTACTTTCCGAGAAAAGTAACACTGACATACACCGATAGACAGACAAGACATTTTCATAATGTTCTATTTTTGCCAAAGTGGCTTAGGAACACAAATACATTGATGCGAAAATGTCTTCATTAATTTTCAGTGAAACATAAAATTAAATACATAAGGAAAATCTGTACTTTATCCTTGATGCTATTTTAGGCGTCAAACGATATATTTACATAATTCTACATTGTATAAAGCAGCAACAAAAACTTAGTCTGGTGTGCACCGACCTTTAACCTATGGTTAAAATGAAATAATCGCTAAAAATATATGGCTAAACATTGATTATTTTATTTTAACCAGCGGTTAAATGTCGGTAACTATAATATCAATTTTACATTAAAACTTATGACAAATGATATTGACCTATGACTCAGATCAGCCCTTGTATAAATTGCTATCTTAAATTATAAAATATGAAGCTAGAACGTATTTTTGGTTCGTAAATTAGTGAAAAATATACTTTAATCTACTCCAAAGTTCTCTGAACCACTTTATTTATGGATCACTCCCATTGTGTATATGTTTTGCGACCTCCCAACTATTTCCGGTCGGCACACTATGTCTTTTCTGTTCATACTCCTTTATTCTAGCATACGTTCTCTGTCATACAACATGTCATCTTGTTCCACACACCCGTCCCACAGTGTGTTTAACAAAGTAAAACTGTAAAATTCATGCAAAAAGAAGTCTTCGGTATGAGTAACAATCTACATTTCCAGGTCAAAACCATGAGTCGTGATGGTCAATATTGACAATCATCACGCGACATCGAGTGATCACTCTTTGGCACTCTACGTCGCGTGACGTCGAAGGTCACTCACCAACATGAGATAGCAGCCAACCAGTGTGGCGCTTCTCGTCCTGCCGGCCTTGCAGTGGACGTAAACAGTGCCAGTGTTCACCTGCCCACTTTCAGAGGGCACGCCACTCAACTTCGCGTGTGTTGGCAAAAAACTGTAAACAACAATACGTAATACGAATAATTAAATCAAATGAACTACCGACTACACAGTGAGTTATTATTGACATTGACAGACTTGTTTAACATTAACGTTGATGCTGTGAGCTAAGCACGACGCGACAGGCGACAAATAAAAAATACTCAAAATCTACTAAACCTCATCGATCTACTGATTGGATAATTCACCTCGGAACCCTTTGTTGTGACTTACCGATTAATAAAAGTAACACCTTCATACAACTTGTCCTGATCTGGTGCTTCGAAGATATCCGTTGTTGCCAACTGAAGAAACTCAATGTTCTGTTCGCGCCATTTCTAAAATATATCAACATTACAAATTATTGTAGGCTTTAATAGCCGCCAATCAACTATAGAACATTAAAATCTTTATATATAACAATGAATGTTTGTCTGTATGTCCTTTATAGAATCGTAAACTATACATTTTATCATGTGATAAGCTTTAGCAAAGTTGAGAAGGTTACTGCGTTGGTTCACAATTGGACCCGGCAGGTGGCGCTGCTGTCGGCATATCGATTGCAGGTTTTCCGGGCAGGACAACGTCTGCCGGGACAGCTAGTTATCAATAAAAAAAGAACTTGAGATAGATAATTTTTTTATCCAGACAGTGTCGCAACTTGCTTAGACGGGCCCTGTGTCAAAATGTGTTAGGGGACCCAAAGGAATAGTACAAAATAAACTTTTTTTGTAAAAGAAACAAAAAATGCTCGAATTGAATTAAATATATATATAGAATATAAGTTACTATGTAAACTTAATGCTTCTAGGAGCTAAGTTATACAAATAATTCAAATCAAAAATAGATTTTTGTCGTCTCTTTTTCGGCAAACGTATTTATCAAATCATCCATAGCTATAGACGATTTCAGTTTTTCTAGATTTTCTGCTTATAGCGGACAATAATGACAAGTCTAATACCCGTTTTTGTCGGCTCAGCAGTTATTCTCAAAATTAGTATTAATCTATAAAAGATTGTGAATTGTGAATATTTTAGAATTTTTGCTTACACAGTTTGGCAGCCCCGTATCATTGTAACGGGCCACATCTTCGCTCCTGGGCATGTCCATCATGCCCACAACCCTACTAGACTTATTGTCACACTTCATAGTATATTGAGGAGGATAGGTTGATCATATTACATCCTATGCCTTAATAAAATAAAAAAATAGAATCTTGAATGATTCGAAACGCAGCGAAGTATTTATGTAGTCATCACAGATGAATACAGTTTACAATTTCATCAAAATCGGTCCAGTAGCAGTATAAATGAGATGCTGTGATGTGCAAACAAACGCATGTTACTTTTGAGTGAACAAACTAACACTTTACATTAATTCGCTAGTGTTTGCCCCATGCCTTTGCCCACGCGGAACACACTACTATACACTGTACAAAATCGCGGTCAGGGCGGTATTTTGTAAACATCTCCTGTGTACGAATGCCCTATATAAGCGAGGTCATACTCTCAACTCGCAATTGGCCGAGTTTCGGGTGGCTGTGACCTTTATGAGAGCTGGATCCGCGCCTGAGAAGGGAACGCACGCGGAACAGGTCACGCTCTCCTTTCGACAACATTATTGGCAGATTGAGATCCATTCCCGAGCCACGTACGTCAACAATAAATTTTAAAACTTATGTAACTCATAGTAAAATTTGTCAATTTTGAAACATCGGAATTAATTTTCTGGTTTTTAATAATATCGTTTGTTTCATACTAACAGATTATAACATGATATGTGTGTGTAGATATTGAGTCTTTACCGACCTTTTATCTTAAGCGCCAGTATATTTTTTGTTATAAAAGCTAGTTTAAACTATTATAATTATTGTTTTAACACTTTAAGTTTTAGTTAGATTAGGACTTTACTGAATCAAAAACTGAATGTTTTAAAACGAAATAATAGTTTAAAAATTCCGTTTGCAACAAAATATATACTTAGATGCAAATATCGCTTACAATAAAATGGCGGTAAAGACTCGAAATGTCTAGCAATGCCGCCTCCGCCAGGTCCCGGTAGAAGGGGAAGACCCAAGAAATGTTGACTTGACGATGTGAAGGACGACATGCGTGCTAATGGTATCCAAATGGAGGATGCTGAAGACGGCGCCATGTTGTGTAGAAAAAGTAGGAAAGCGGACTCTGGGCGTCGGAGTGAACGCTCCGAACGCAACTGGGATTTAACCCTCGGATGATGATGATGATGGGGGTAAAGGCTCGAAATGTTTAAAGCGATTGGCTTGTGGCCCCAAGGACCTTGCGCCCTGGCACAAATACAAACACCGGGGGTCAAAACGGCCCTATTGATCTTCGCCCCCCGTGGACGTTTGTAACACCAGGGACGTCGCCAACGCGTTGCCAGCCTCGACGGAATGTTAAAACTCCCATGTTAAATAACCCCATTCATGCAATGCACAGAAAGAAGAAAATAAAATAGCCACAGAACGAAAGGTTTGGAAAATGTAATGCAAATCGAATCATCTACTAGTCCTTGAAGTAAGAAAAACAATTTTCATATGAATATAACAACTTGCGTAGACATTTGATACTTAGAGCAACAAAAGGGCGACGGAACAGATGAACTTTATGTAAAACAGATATAAACACAATAAGTTATTGTGTGTAATTGTTCGAGAGTTAGTTTAGTTATTGATATATATATAATGACAGCCGAGAGATAAGATATGAACTGCGTTTTAGGAATGAAACATTTTCCTTTTACTTTATAGGGTACCGCGGCTCATCAACCCGAGTGAGCGTTAAATCCCGGTTGCGTTCGGAGCGATCACTTCGACGCCTAGGTTCCGCTTTCCTACTTTTTCTTCTCCTCTTCGCGCGATCTGCGGCATCCCTGTATTGAGACCGTTGATACGCATGTCATCCCTCACAACGTCAAGCCAGCATTTCTTGGGCCTGTCCCTTCAACCGGGACGCGTATATAGAAAAGCTCATTCAGTACGTCCCCTCCGTCTGAGACGAACTGAAGCAGCATTTCCAAGCTGTTTTAACAAAAAAACACATGTAAATGCTGCTCCAATACGTCCAGAGGTGACGTACTGCAGTAGGATTTTAAGTTAAACAAAATAAATATATTAGAAACCTCATCCTATTCGTCACTCGCGGACGTATTCAAGCAGGATTTCTAGTGCTAAAATCACAAAGTGTCTTAGAAAGCTAATGCGATACGTCTCTCTGTGCAGACTGTTTCATTAAAATTAAAAGACGCGTAAATGCTGCTTCAATACGTCCCAGAGGGTGCCGTACTGCAGTAGGGTTTCCAGTGGTATAACGCGCCTCAACGTAGGGGCCGTACCAGCGTAAGCGACTCTCGTGCAGTTCGTCTGTTATGTCTCGGACGTAAAGGCTGCCGCGGATGCGGGAGTTCCTGACGCGAGCCTTTCGCGTGACTCCACACATCCACCGAAGCATATTCATTTCCGTGACACGCAGCTCCTGCTTGTGTCGCTCAAGTACAGGCTATGCTTCACTGCCTTTGTATTTTGGGGTCGCAAATGACACCTGTCACCTCACGCTACTTGGCCCAAGCTGCTGATATTCGGGCCTTGACGTCATTGTCGATGTCCCCGGAACCCTTTCTAAGGTACCGCGACTAAATGGTGAAAACATAAGGTTGTATATGTATTTCTGAGTGTCTATAGCTATTGCTCAAATTCAAATGTATATTCAAAATAAGTTGCACCGGAGAACACTTTTTGAAGGTCATATATATAAGTTAAAATTTAATTTGACTTCCTATTCTATGTACACCGCTTCGCAACGTGTTCTTGCTGTTAAGGAGAAGCAGCAAGAAACTTTATGTATGGTATATTGTATCAGTAAAACATCGCGATGAAACCTGCACATCGAGATAACTGACATGTGCCACCCGCCAATGCCCCTTGTGCAAGTGTACCGGGTATACTCTGTTCCCCTAAAAATGTTCGAATTTACAACGAGAGCGCTTTGTAGAAAAAGAATTGAATTGATTGCACCTACCTCAGCGTCATTTGAGAATATTTTCAATTCATAAGTTTCATTCATGGACACGACTCCTTTAATATTCTCCTCTTCTTTGAGCTGCAAAATAAAACATAAAATTGATTGATAGTTATTCAAAACAATTGTTGTGGTTAACTCTAAAATGGCGATTCTCACAATTGTTATACTATGCGCTCATGCACAATACTTGTTAAACTTATATTAGAAAGGTCTTAAGACAAACATAGCATGCTTAATATTCATTTATATTGCCATAAGGTACATACATTAAAGTAATTGTGGTTTTCCTCATAACTAATTATTTATCTCAAATAAATAGTAAGCATAAACAGCACTTCTTTGTTTTCTCTGCTTATTATTACTTTGTCTATTGCACTTAACTACAGAGTGGTTTTTAAAAATTATTATTTACAATACAATGATCTGGGGTTATCTTTCTGCTAAAGTATACTCTCAGAATACAACATTGAGTAATAAGTTAACTAATGCTATTGGCTCAACAACCCAAAATCTGTTTTCTCCTTTAAAACAAGAATTCTTTTCTTTATTATGTGCTGTTTCTTGCCAATTATGGACGTGATGCTCAAACAGTAAGCCTCCACTCTGACCTTCCACCAATATTTGAGGAAACCGACTGTTGTTGGATATTCAATTATCCCAAATAGGTGTTCTCTTTTATCCTCGCATCCATTCCATGTGACCAAGGCAGCAGAAGCATGACACATTAGCAAGAACTCTGTCCTTCAGGTCTGCCTATTTGACTACTAGGCTATTTTTGAATAGCCTAAATATTTGTTTCTTAGAATTGCAAAAAAAATTGAAATAATGCAAATAAATTAAAACATCTTTGTGTATGACATAATGCATAATAATCATACAGATACTTAAATTACATATGAGTCCTCTATCCATAGGGCATATGCATATTGACTGCCATGCTTTATACAACAAGTTACATAAGAATGAATTTAAATACTATTCACTTGACCACATGAGATATTAATGTCAAGAGATATAAATAAAGTCAAATAATTAAATTCACCTTAAATGTCAAACAGCCTCATTTATGTCTTGTTCCAATTAAATAATCATTCACCAATTGAAAACATTGCTCAAATCACCAATTGCAAGAAATGCTATAGGCATTCCTTACAAAGCTAAACTAACTACAGAAACAAACTAGCTGTAGCCGTCACTCATACCAGGCAGACTGTGAAATCGCTAAAACAATATCATGTTTGCGAAGTCCAAGGCCAGTTTTGCAAATGTTTTGTATTAAAGAGGTTCTGTAATGTAAAAACCAATCTCTACCATCAAATTTTAACACATCACATCTGTTCATAGTGCTGCCAATGTTTCACAGAAACCAAAATAAAATCTTTATAATTTTTCAATTTATTTACAGTCTGCAATTAGTTGTGAAACCACTTCGCTTTATTGTCCATAAGTTCCTGTTCATCATCAATTTCATTTTACTGATGATATGTTTATTGATCACCAAAATTAATAATTAGAAAATGAATTTTTACAAAACTTTTTTGTGAAAATAGTACTCAAAACAAAGTTGGACTTTTTTTGTTATAAAATTCTGTAGGCTGCAGCATACAATGCTTATTTTCAAATATACAAAAGATTACTTACTCTAGGATAATACATAGGGCTGTAACATCGGTACACAACGGTATAATAAAAAAAATATAGTTGCCGAAATATTGACTACTTAAAATTTAACTAGAAATCTCTAAGTTTAATGAATTTAAGCCGGCTATAACTTAGACCACTACACCACAATACAGTTAGAACTTTATACACAAACTGTACAGAATAAACTTTTTCTTTGAAAAATGTGTAAGACAGCAAAGTTTTACTACGTAATATATTTCATTTCATTCATAAAACTTGTGCTATATATGATAGAGTCAAATATAACCACTGAACAAGTGACCCATTAACTAACCTGTTTTGTCATTCCCTGGAATGGTAGCGCACCTAAAATGACACTATCATCTATCCTGTCGTACCAGCGTCTGCTGGTCATCCTCTCCATCACCACATTATACAAAAGTGTCGGGTAAAATGTTACGCGAGCAAACATTGCCGTAGCCTGTCAGAAATACAGTTATGTTAAAACTAGGACTGTCGCACCAGTGCTTACTGCACCGCACGGTAAAATAGTGACGATTCGTAGCGTTTACCATGGTGAAAGCTGGTCTTTGTGGTGGGGAGGTGAATAAATTTTCGTCTTCCCAAATCTTCGATTCCTTATCGACCACTGACGTTTTGTGATTGTTGTGACAGCTCACAGCTGGTTAATCCGTCAGTGGTCTTGTTGTTATTGTTTTATTTGCCACAATGGCAGGCAAAGGAATTGAATCCATAGTCTTATTTGACGTTTTATTGAGTTTCAGTATCAGTGACATCTGTGGATCTTGAAAGGAACATGAATTACACAAATATACGCTTACAGCCGTAACCAGCTCTGTCTACGCTTACAGCCTTTGATTATAGAGGTTATGTAATCAAAGCTTACAGCCTTACAGTGATTTTGGATTACAAACTCTTGGTACAGTTTAATAACATCAGATTTGTAATAAATAACATTAAAAATATACAATAATTTTATTTTATTAAATTTATTTCTCATGAAGTGTCATATTATAAATGTAACAGCAAAAATAGCACCAACCGTGGTTGTAAAATGTGTAGCCAATACCACCGCACCCGGATCACAGAAAAGGATTATATTTTCTTCCAAGAACGTTGAAGTAAAAACTTATGAAAGAAACTTTTTTTTCAACTCCCAGAATTCTTTTAAGACTCTGTATAGTACCATCTATAATTTTACTACTGAAAAAATATCCTTAACTAACAATGAAATATCAGCTGATATTTTAGTTAAGCTACTTGCCGCAAGATGCCACTTACACCAAATTAATAAAAACAGTACAATATTGCATTAAGATACTATATATAAAGGGTCTCACAACAAAAAAATTCAAGTATGAATAATTTAAAATAATTTTGTCTATGGTATCTTCCACTACATCGACCCTTTTCTTTTTGAAGCTCACAATCTTCTGATGAAGCTGAAATAAGACTTGTAATTTTATAAAAATGATACATAATATTCACAACATTTCATAATGATTTAATTTTAATAGTTCACCGTAGTTAGTGGGAAGCAAAAACTAGTTTACCTATACAATAGTTAATTATTAAAAAAACACCTAGCATGCTCATTTTAGCTGTCACAATTTATATAAAAAATAATTCTTGCATAATTTAAACAGACGTTTTACGTATATAAACTATAACTAGTATTGGGTTTAAATCAAGTTAAGTTACGGCTAACTGACGGCCAAATACAATATTAGGGCTACTTATATGACATTAACAATATGAGTAAGATTATGTTAATTATAATTACACTAGAGTTTACCCCGCGGCTGCGCCGCGGGTTTACCTCTAGTGCGTGTCTCTTGTTAATAGAGCAAGTGCTAAAGGTTATAATATATTACATTTTTTATGTATTTGCCCACGGAAGATTCACTTCATTTTATATCGCTAATTATACCATCCCCCGTCTATCTGTAAAAAAGGCCAAAATGGTCTAAATGACCAAAAGACCACAGTGACCGACATGGCCAAAATGACGGAGTAGGCAAAAACGACCAAAATGGCCAAAATAATCAAAATGACCAAATAGGCCAAAATGACCAAAAAGGCCAAAATGACCAAATAGGCCAAAATGACCAAATAGGCCAAAATGACCAAAAAGGCCAAAATGACCAAAAAGGCCAAAATGACCAAATAGGCCAAAATGACCAAAAGGCCAAAATGACAAAAAGGCAAAAAAAAAAAAAAAAAAAAAATGACCAAATAGGCCAAAATGACCAAAAAGGCCAAAATGATCAAAAAGGCCAAAATGACAAATAGGCAAAATGACAAATAGGCAAAATACCAAATAGGCAAAATGACAAAAGGTCAAAATGATCAAAAAGGCCAAAATGACCAAATAGGCCAAAATGACCAAATAGGCCAAAAAAAAAAAAAAAAAAATACCAAAAAGGCCAAAATGATCAAAAAGGCAAAATTGATCAAATAGGCCAAAATGACCAAATAGGCCAAAATGACCAAAAAGGTTAAAATGATCAAAAATGCCAAAATGACCAAAAAGGTCAAAATGATCAAAAAGGTTAAAATGATTAAAAATGCCAAAATGACCAAAAACGCCAAAATGAAAATTATCCCTTGTCCATCCTCAGTATTTAATTTACATACGTACCGAATTTCAGCCAAATTGGTCCAGTAGTTTTTCCGTAAAAGCATAACAAACAAACAGACAAATATCATTTTATCCCGGAAACTATCCCATTTTTCGGGATAAAAAGTATCCTATGTTCATCCTCGGTATCGAAAATATATATATACTGAGTTTCAGCCAAATCGGTCCAGTAGTTTTTACGTGAAAACGGAACAGACAGACAGACAGACAGACAGACAGAATTTTCTCATAAAACCAAAACCACAATAGAAATTTAATTAATCTTTAAAAAATAGTTATACGCTATTTGAAAGACGTGAGGTCATAACTAACTAACGCTCGTAAAAATCTAGGTGGCTTCGGCTTTTTCTAAGATGATAAAAAATGACTGTTATAGGAAGAAACAATGTCACATAAGTTTCCTTCACACTGTACTAGTTTATAGTTATAGGTATTATCCCCGCAAATCGCTAATGCGCTGGAACCTTGTCAAATTAACATTCACGTGACGTCATCCGCAACTCGATATGTACGCGTACTCGCCAGCCAGTGATGCTAACAGTACTGAGTCTACCGAGTGTTCGGCTACGGTTACGTCACCAAAATGGCGGCCAGGCGCAATAGCAATTTGCGGGGATAATAGTAATGTATTATATATATTTTAGTTGGTTAGTCTATATAATACAACATATTGCATAATACTACCCTATTATGCGGGAACAAAATGTCCAGCCGTCTCTACAGAGTAGGCCCAAGAAATATTGACTTGACGTCCTAAAGGATGACATGCGTACCCATGGTCTCACGATAAGGGACCGCGTGAAATAGGAAAGCGAATTAGTCCCCAAAACAGACGCCTCGGAAGCAACTGGGATTTAATACTAGCATGTATGAAAAGCAACTATACAATTTTGCACGGTTTATATAAATACTAGGAGCAGTGTACAATTCATACAACTCGATTCCTTATAGCCTACCTTTAGAAGTTAGCAAGAACTAAGAAGTTAGCAACTAGCGGCCAAAGTCGAAAGCGCTACATATTCATGACTTATAGGCGTTTTGTTCAAACATATTATTACTAGTCTCTCTATAAATTAACTAGCGATCTGAACCTAGTAGAACCTGATTCCAGCGCTAAGTATTTATTTAGATTGATTTTATTACACTATTACATTGACACTATTTAAGTTTTAGTAAGGGATCCCTATTTTTTTGAAATCGCTCCAGTAGTTTTTGAGATTATTCCTTACAAACATAAAATTTCAAATATACAAATATTTGTCTTTATAATATTAGTATAGAACGAGAAGCATTTTTTTCAGAAATTCATACAGTATAGAAACACTCTTTGATAAGACACTTTTTGAAGACTACAGTGAATCTTCTTGTGGGTACTTTTATAATTTTAGTTTGCAAAGAGTTATAAATAACTATAATATAATTGTCGCAATAAAAAAAACTAGCTTCTGATACTTTTGACAAATTATTCATGAACCTCCACTTAAGTATGTCGGTTAAGATTTAAAACCAACAAAACATTCCGTCAATTTTTAGATCAATCTACACAAACAAAAACCCAGTTGACATACCGTCCTGCTTGAATATTCTTACGATAAACGATCTCTAATCGATGTAACCGATCGAATTTGTAATTTTACAAAGTAAACTTTACACCCCAATCTCAGATAGTCACCTATTTACGACTGTATCTCTTGCAATAGTGCCTAAAATAATTTTAGTGACTGTACATTTAAGTTCGTATTGTCAAAATATAACTAATATACTTATACAGATATATTCGTTATAATTCTGCAAATTTCAACTTTGTATCAAAGGAATAAAGTCTATCAGAGCTCTATTTATATGTATTCTTTAACATGGTAAATAGAAGTCTCGTCTAATATTATTTTGATAGTTTGAAAACATATTATGCAGACAAATTGGACTTTATATCAAACATGTAAGGTTGTGGTGAAGTTATTGTATGTGTTGTGTTAAATTTGTACAGTTAAGGCACTCAACATTCTTCAGCGTGGAATCGAAACGTCTCAATCCGTACGCGTTTATCTCTCATCATAACGTTTGGATATTTCTCAAGTATTTGTTTTTTACTGTATTTGTATGTTATCGATGTCGGGCGTGTTTCCTACACTTTAGAAATATTATTTTTGTAAGCAGGCAACGACATAAAATAATAATGGCTTAGTTACCAACGTAGTTTGGACAATGGTATTTTTTATTTTTTTTATTTCCTCCATGCTGACGACCTAGATATATGTTTTTATAGATTTCTATTACATTTTTCCTTACTTTCTATTGTAATTACTGTGCTATTTTATTTTACTATTTTTACATACGTATTAATCTAAAAATAATGTATTACAGGTGTTTATTAGTGCTTTACTCTTGCTATTCTACTTTACATTCTCCTTCTGTCGGGTCATTATGTATACATACTTGTTACTTATTCTATTTCTTACTTTATTTATTAATTTTGTTACTTCTTAATCTATTATCTATTCTATCTATTATTTTCTATCATTGTTAGACACTATTTTGGTTTCTTTTTTATTATCAGCTAATTCAACGCCTTATTATACATATATATAATATATATCCAAGCTGTTATTTATCTATCTTTATTTCTTGGTATCACTATTTCTATCATTTTTATGCATAGTTTTATGAAATCTTTGTAATGTCTTTTAGCCAACAGATCTAGACAATGGTATTAGCGCTAAACTAATAGAATAGAAAATGAATAAATGCTCGGCAAACAAACACATTGTATACCATTGATGTAATATTCCTACATCAATTTGGTATACGCCCAAATTAAGCAAGTTGCGCTTTTGTTATGTGTAGTATACGACGGAGTATCCTGGGGCCGATCCCAGACATCCAGACCGTCTTCTTCTTCTTCTGCGAGTCGGTTTCAGTAACGTGACGACATAGAGCCTATTTTGCATGCGAAGATGGATGAAGGAAGTCCACCAGTTTCTTGACGACACTGAAGACTTCTCGGTGGCTTCCTGGGGCGTCCAGATACTTTGGCATGTGTTGGGCAACCTCTCCGCATTCAATCAGGATATGGGCGGCTGTTACTTCTGCGTCCAGGCATGCTATAACAGGGAGTCAGTGCACCAATATTGAAAAGATGTCTGTTAAAATTGCCATGTCCGGTGGCTGCACTTATAATTAGTCACAGCCGAGATTGACTGAATATTAAGTACTCCTGGAAAAACTCAGGTTTACTCGAGGCCTCGCCAGTTTGGCTTGCCTGCAAATTCGTTTCCGAAATTTACTATATCAGGAATCGAACTCGGAGCCCCTGCGCAACATCTCCTTTCAGTTCCCGCTAAAAACTCCAGAACATTACTTCTGTGTACGGTAGAGCTGTGGAATGCATGACCAGTGTCTGTTCTGTGTTTCTCCAAAATAACAATCCGGGTGTCTTGAAGTCTCATGTGAATTACTGTATTACTGACGTTCGCGGCAGATGTTGAACTACCTTGAAAAAATTTAGAACCCGATTACTTAAGTTAAGTATAGCCTATGTTACTCAGAGATGATGGTGAAAGAATGTTAGAAATCCGTGCAGTAGTTTTGAGTTTATTCGTTATAAACATACAAAAACACAATTGTTTCCTCTTTATAATATTAGTATTGAACTAGGTAAACGTGCTCATCTTCAGCCACATCATTTGACATTAGGCATACGTTATGGTAGTTACACGCGAACCTATTTATATAGAAAAAAAACAATACTTTCAAATTTTAGTTTAGTTTTCTTCGTCTGTCTATCTTGTGAACATAAAGAGAATTGGAGATGGTAAAATTTAATTAATACTCTCAAAAAATTTTATAGACAAAACTTTGTTTATTCTTTTTTAATATGACAAGAAAATAAAATAACTAACGGCGTAGAAAGGAATTAGAACTTCGGACGCCATTTCTCAACCGCAAAATGGCCTTTCAAAGTAAATTATCATCCTTTAAATCTCTATAATCTCGGTCAAATGCTCAACAATTTAACCGGGGCACCATAAATCATGAGGATTTATAATTCGAACTAACTAAAAAAACTTAAAAAGTTATTATCCTAATAATATGCTGTCAACAAGGCAATTCCATTCATTCAAGCCTTGCACCATAGACAAGCATTAGTCAAACTGTCAAAGTCCAACATGGACCTGTCAATTAGCCCGCCAAAAGTTACGTCAGTGTAAAAAAACGCGGGAACCAAGGACAATGGTCGCGCTGATGTATTGTGACAAGAAACGAATGATTTTGATTAACTATCGGTTTAGTGACACATTATAAATTGTCGAATGTAAACTAGACGTAATTGAGTTGCTGAGATCAGAAGGCAAATTTATCTATGGTATTGTAATTTGTGTTGAATAGATGTCTATATTATTTTTTTTTAAATATTTGCGAGGGGATTATGAGCGGCACATGAATGAATAAATAATTTTACTGCACATACACAAAGTAGGTACAATGAGCGGCTTTACATAGGTGATCTCTTCTAGACTACTCTACAAAATTATCATAAATACTACTATAATATAACAACAATTGTTAATATATTTTTTAATTATTTCCTTATTTTCAAAGCAACGTGTTGTTATTGCCCCTGGTGTTGCAAATGTCCACAGGCTACGGTGACCACTTTCCACCAGTTTGGCCGTTTGCTTGTTGTCAGCTTTTGGCAATAAAAATAATAAGCAGAGCAGGCGCGAGGACTAGACTAAAATGTCTACATTCAACTGAGATCACAATATTTAGATAATTGTGTTATAAGAATGGATAAGGTATTGAAGAAAGTTCATAACTATTGTGTCGATCCCAAAGGGTTAGGAGAAGGTAAAAGAAAGGGGAGTAAGCGGTTATACTCTCCGTTTAGGGTTCGAATCCACTTTCCAAGACCAGCCACTAAGCTACTAAGGTTTGATTTGCCTAAACTGTTATTGATACATTGATTCCGGGATTAGGCAGAGAGGATGAGATCCTGACTCTACTTACTCAGCACTCTGATCCAACTATATCAATTTCATTTATTTCTACAAAGTAGTATAAAGAGACGGTTTACAAAGCCCTTACAATACATAAAAAATCGACAGACAAAAACATACATTGTGTTCACAGCTCCACACTTGTGTTTTGGGCAATATACAACGGACCACTCTGGGGCCGATCCTAGACAGCCAGACCACAGAAAATAATAGAAAGTTATTTTAGGAAATTTACCACACCATGAACCGAACCCGGAGTCTTTGCCTTATAGCGAAGTCGGCCGGCAAAAATAAAATAACCAGATACCTACATGTATTTTGCCAGAATGGAGTGCAAATACAACCAGTGCATTTTGCTTTTTTACGTTAATTGTTAAGTTATATAGCAAAGGCATATAGCCTTTGAATGAAAACATTAATAATAGAATCAATTTATTTCGACAAATGTTTAGAACAGATTTTTAATGAGTATTTTTTTAAATGAAAACAGTGTGACCAATCTAAAAGTTAAAATAATCATTTTTTATGCATTTGAGTACTACTACATAATATATTTCTCCAACACTAATTAATTACAGATTATTATTACTTTAAACTAGAATAATGTTAATTATACGTCATCAAATTAAAATTGTGTATAAACAAATATAAATATAAAACAAATGCAATCACAGAAGAGTAAAAATAGTAATAAGCAAGTTTAGGGAAAGGGTCCGAAAATCAGTGTAGTATAATAATCGCTTTATCCAGTTCAAAATCACTGAAACATAAAAAAATAAAACACAACCATCAACGTACCTTTCCAGAGCATCACTGCCCATTTTGGCATTAAAAAATTGCCCATTTGAACCCATTTATCACCGCTGATAAGTTGATGTTGAAAAAGCTAACAAATAAACTTAAGAAGAACAATGGACGAGGCATTTGAATTGAATCACTTCTGTTTGGAAGTCTATTTAGGGGCCGTGTGTATGTCTTTTGTGAATATAATGAATTTGCATCCGTTGAAATGCTGAAAGAACTATTACTATATGTTTGATCTTTGTTCATCAACATCATGCATTTTATCCGTATAGTAACGGAGAAAGAATACAATATGTTGCCGTCGGGCGGTCTGTCGGGCGATTAAACAACCCGCAGTCAGGTGGTATTTGCCTGTCTGCATGGCTGACCATGGCATGACCACTGGTCCAGAGTATGCCGCCAGGTTTGTCCCCGTTTAGAGAGCGGCGTTACATTGTTATAGTTTGGTGTTAGTAATGTCCATAAACGATGTTAACCGCTTTCCACCAGGTTGTCCGTTTACCTCTCCGTTGAACTCGTGCAACAAAAAACATACCGTACTAGCGTAAGTGACTCTCTCGTTATCTGTCAGATGTATGCGTCCACCCTAACATATTCATCTCCGAATAAAATTGCGTTTTAACGGTTTTAAGTGCGGTATTTTTGTTTATTATTCCGAGGTTTCGGCCACTTTTCAGAAGCCGTGATTACGGAAGACAAAGATGTCAAGTGTAACAATACTATAAATAAAAAGTAAAAAAATACATTTTGAAAAATTGTCAACACCCCAATATTCAGTAAGGTGTAATTAAAATCATTGATAAACAATCCTATAGTTTTATCTTGACGCGAAGAAACACTATAATTAAAATGAGTAACGGTGGCTAAATTCGCAGGTGCGCCGGCGCAAGCTGCGCGCCAATGAAATTCATATTAACGGAGCTACTAGCGTTATGTATCATAATTTAATTCTTACACTATATACATAGACTTTAAAAAGGTGCTCTCGACAATAGGTTGTTGTAATATAGATTATTGATTATAACTTATTGCGACATAAATTAAATTTCGATACCATTGTCTGTGTATAATAATTTAACGGATCACCTCATTTATTAATTTTTATAAGATTACCAGCTTGCTATAATAAAAGACCATTATTGTTTTTTTTAAAACGTGAAAGTGCCAAAGATGTCAAATAATATACATATAGGTGCGTTTTGTAATCTTTATTTACTATAAAATACCTTATCTATACCAATAAAATTAAATTTTTGTATAGACAATCACAAACTGTGTCTATTAAAGTCAGTGTGACAATATAAATGGAATATAAAATTTTGTACTTTCGCTTAATGCCTAACACTCGCGTCCTAAATTGATTTGATGCGGTTTCGAATGCTGTCCGAACATAGTGCGTTGTTACATAAATAATGAGCCAAATAGCTATTGATTATTATTGTTTAAACATTTAATTAATAGCAATAATTTTAATTAAATTATTCCTATCATAAAATTTTAAAAGTAAGCTAATGAAATGCAGGTTTTTTTTATTTTCAATTGTTATTTGTTTTATATACAACTTATTAAGTTTTTCAAATACCTAATAGAGATGCCGACCCATTAGAGTCTAATATTTTCAAATATAAATATTATTTCGTGCAGGAACGGAATAAACGGAAAAAGAATACTAATTTTACACGATGTCCACCACAGTAGTCGTGAGAATCATAGGGTATATTAATATCACATAGGTATACAGTCGTCATAGATAATAATATTTTAATCGATTTAGCAGATAATTCGTTTTATAATTTAATTAAGTACCATTTTATACGAGTGTGGTCTTTGGCCACGCCAGCGACGTTAACATCTGGAGACTGCAAAGAATCCAGAATCACTTTCTACGCGCTGCAGTCTCAGACTTGCATCGCGACCTGGAGCTTCCCTCCATCAAAGAATATATAATCTCATTATCGCGCAGATTCTTTGACCTCGCCCCCCATCACCCGAACCCTCTGGTGACGGAAACGGTCAACTACAAACCCACTCCAAACGCTCCCACGAGCAAACGCAGGCCTCGCAATGTACTAATTGACGAACCTGACGAAATCACACGTCAAATCGCAATCATGAACCCCCCGAGGCTCAGAACATCAGCCTGGCATAACAGACGCAGACACAACAGACGCCGGAGAGCCCCCGGCTCCACCAATCCATACTCATTACAGACACAAGTAGCCATACAAGATTAGCTTAGGCGTGTTGCTGGAGAGTTTCTTCCGCCGCTTCTTCTCCTCCAGCTATAACACGTTGCGAAGCGGTAGTAATGATAGACTAGGATCGGCTCCGCCGGCGGAGTCGATTAAGAGTCCCGAAATAATCACTTCAGCCTGTTGGCTTAGCTCATTCAGCCTTTTACGGCTTGTTCCCAATATAGAATCAATCCCCCGCAGCGGTCGAGCCGAGGTCGAACCTCACAAGAGGTGCCTCCTCGAGCGTGCTGCTTCCGGGCTGAACGCCTCCGCTCCCACGGAGGCGCGAAGCCCCCAAAGCCCGGTATCGCTGAAACAGCCATCTGCGGCTATTCAGCTGAGTCAGCTCCTAAAAAAAAAAATTGTTTTGTAGGGCAGCATTATCGTATAAAAGATGTAGTGACGTGTAGACGGTGTTCATTGTTTACTGTGCAGTGTGAATAGTCACATCAGAGGCTGAAATCGTTAATATTTGGTATATTTGATACTTTCTTATCCAAATCTCTGCAAGGCTGTTACACTAACTCCGGCGGCTGGGCTGACGTACTTAAGAGGCGACAAAACAATACACAGCCAGGTGGTAGGGTATTTCGACTGGATGGCTCCTGGTTTAGAGTATACCGCCATTACAACTTTGAGTTGTGCTCCCGGCATCAGTAGCCAGGTTCCAGTTTCTCCTCGAAGGCCGGCTGCCAATTGATAGCACCACTGATATTGCTAATATTCATAGGCGACGGTAACCACTTTCCATTACATTTGGATCGTCAGCCTGTCTGCTGAACTGCAGTAATAAGAAAAAATCCTTAAAATAAAATTTGGTCATCTAACTTTTAAAATGTCAAGATAGAAAGAATAGTTTCAATTACTTAATTGACCCCTTTAACTTTGTATGGGATGTTAGAAAAAGTAGAAAATAATAAGGGCGCCGCTTCCGCAAATTTGTCTCAACTCCAGTAACTCCAATATTAGGTGAAGAGTAATTTCGATACTTACTAGTGATTTTTATTACGTCATTAAACACGGTGCAAGTATCA
The DNA here is from genome assembly GCA_012273795.1 of Dendrolimus punctatus. Classification (NCBI taxonomy): domain Eukaryota; kingdom Metazoa; phylum Arthropoda; class Insecta; order Lepidoptera; family Lasiocampidae; genus Dendrolimus; species Dendrolimus punctatus. Next base: position 3,660,525 of record CM022545.1, read on the forward strand.
AGTTGCTTTAGTTACGACGTACGCCTTTTGTCAACATAGCCTACGATGTTTACTTCAATAATGATGATTATATTTTTTTTAGCAAGAAGCTTTAACGCCTTGTAGTTAACAGAACAATAATATAGTTAAAAGAAGATAAAGTAACTATTAAAAATTGAATAAATATCGTCGAATTAGAACGAAAATATTTTTGATTGTAATTCCACTATACATAAAAATCTTTATAAATAAACTTTAAAAATCACTGTACATCACGTAAAACTTGGTATTTACCGATACCGAAGTAAGAAAGAGAGTTGGTCTGAAAGAGAGTGTCGGGGTGAAGGTAAGGAAAGGAATGCTCCGGTGGTTCGGGCATGTGGAAAGAATGTATGATGAAAGAATCACTAAACAGATATACAATGCAAAAGTGGTTGGATGCAGAAGTCGCGGAAGGCCACGACACACCTTCCATGATCAAATTGATCATATATTAGCAGAAGATGACGTCAGGAGCCTTAAGAACAGACGAGCATGCATAACAAGAGCTATGAATGTCAAAGAAGCAAGTGAGGTGTGTAAGAATAAGCCTGTATGGCGCTCTGTTGTTCGTGCCTACCCCGCAAGGGACCTGGAGTGAAGTTATGTATGTATTTAGTTATTCTTTAGCGGACTTTTGACTCGGACCAACGTTAAAATTAAAATAGCATGCGTAAATTAGCATTGTTTATAATTTATTGACTTTGACTATAGATAAAACAGAATATTGCCATAAGGCAAAAATAATTACTCTTGTTCTAGACCTTATAGCCGTGTTATAACTACTCATGTCGTAAAGTAAGTACGCTGTGTACACATGACTCTGGCTGAATGCACAAACCGTGCCAAGCCATTATTGAACAAAGAAGAAGAAGTACGCTGGTACAAAATCTATGAGGCTGCGATGTTTTTCAGTTTATAAAAAGTATCTCGGCTGATTTGAATGTCCACTATCATATTCAATTTGGCATTGGTTGATTTGGAACATTGATTACTTATCTTTACTTAATATAAATATTCAGTTTGATAAAAATAATAAGAGGCATATCAAAGTAGAAACGGGCCATTTACTTAATAGCCAATTAGTATTTAACATGTTTGATTGATATAATTTAAAAAGTTTATAAGTCGAATTAAATTCTCGTCACATTTTCTAGCTTATCTCAACTTTATCTACGTCGCGACTTCTTGTTACGTTGTCGTAAACATTTGTTTGAATATAAACAAATAACATTTTTATCAACGATAATAAGTTTATAAATAGGCTATGGGGGTTTTTTATGGAGTTATGTCGGCCAATTACGTGGTAGGAACGCCCTTTGCTGACAAATTGATGTGTGTAACGAAACGCCCGCGACCGCGCGCCCTCCAAGCAATATGGCCGCCGACTTTGTAACGTTCTGAAATTATTTTTTTTAACGAGTTCTCCCCTGTTTTTATGGGTTTTATATTTTAGAACAACTTTCAATAATCCAGAAGCTGGCTAATGGAGAATAGAGTCGCGGGAGATATTAAAAAATGTTAGTATAACAACACCAAATTAATATTTACATAAGTTTTCGCAACTAGTACCTAGACATACTTGAAATTACGTTTTTATTTTATTTATATTACTACCTTTCGGACGGATCTCCAGTTGCAAAATTTGCACATAGCGGGCTTAAATCAGGATCATCTCAAATCAGCATGAAAATCGCCGACACTAGTGCGTAGTTGCGCACACTTTCGTCGAGAATTAATGGATCTGCCCATAATTTACTATGTATATTTATGTATGTATGGTTTAACATTAAGTGTCTAATAACCTAAGCTTTTCTCAAGTTAATCAATTTTAATACTAAGTAGTTCAACTTAGATAAGTTTAAGTTATCACTTCTGTCGGGCGTCCCGAGACGCACGTTTTTTATTATCTAAGCCTCTGCTCCATCTGGGATAATACTAGTGTTAGTGATTGTGTTACGCATATATAGCTTAGACATTAATGCGTTATTTGTTATTTGTCATTGTTATGCCCATAGAATGCCGTACTTTTTTTTACTTAAAGTTTTTTTTTCAGTTAAAATCTTGTTTCACAGAAAACGTAACCAGTGGCAAAATTTGGGTTTTTACCATTGCCTACCAGTGGGCACGCAAAATGAGGGTAGTTAAAAGTTTCACGACACAAACGGTTCTATCGCCGACTTTCCAGGTACTAATTTTTAATGACGTTAAACAAGGACAGAATGGCATAAACAAGAGCCATTTTCCCACAGTAACACAATAATGCTAATCCCAGATGGCACAGGAACACTATAAATATATGTATTTCGCTCTAAAACTGGTCCGAAAATAGCATCACCAAACTGATAAAACTCAAAGGAAAGTATCTGAGAAATGTTTTAAATGAGGTTTGATATCTTAACGCGACATCTGAACGGGATAGGCAGTAAATTACCAAGTGAGGCCCACTCGCTCATTGTATGTAGATCGGCGGCAGTCCAGCCTGCAAAGGATTTGCATCTCACTGGAAGGACGTACCGGCCTAATTAGGTATACCGACAGACGAAGGGTATGTGTTTTTGGATGGGTACGGGATGTATTGGTATGCCCAGTATTGACTTAAGACGGATAGTGTATGTTATATGTAATAGACATAATTCATCTTTAGGATAAATAATACCAGCCCATAAATGTCCCACGGCTGGGTTCAGGCCTCCCATTATAGGGGGAACATACAGTATACCCGACACGCTTGTCCAAAGCAATTTTGTAGGTTTTACACATCGGTCATCTCGATGTTTTCCTTCACCGTTGTTAGCACATGGTAATTGTAACAATATGCACATTATATCAGAAAACGGTCTAAGTGGTACATTTGTTACGGCCAGGATTGAACCTGCGCCCTTTGAGTTTGGGACGCGTACGCTAGCCATTACACTACCCCGACTTCGCACCTTAAAGATTCTTTGACAAATATTTGCATAAGTGATGATTCTAATTGCTTTCCCATCACTATTTGTCACACGGGCTACGTACAACGAACACGTTCACGACCATTATTTGCCGGTATCACAATCGTAAATCCAAGTGGAACAGTTATTCGACCCACCTCTTGACGTGGGTCGCTTTGAGCGTTGTGTGATCAAAAATGATGTCGTCATTGATGATGTTTTCGCCACGACTACAAACACCGCGGTCGCCTTGTAACGGAGCATTTTGGGCGTTGAGAGCTACTAAAGGAACGCGCTGACGGTGGTCTTTTATAAGCGCCATAGATTGCGTACGGCGTAGCGTACACGACGTTTTTCTGAGATGGTTGACGTATGAAGCCGCGGTCAGCGTACAAGGTATGTGCGCCGTTTCTTAATACAGAAATTTTACGCTTGTGTTACGGTTAATATAGGTACAACTGACAACTAGACGTAAATAAAACGGAGAAAATTCGTTTTCGCCTCTGCGTTGCATTCAGGTAAACCGTCACACCGCCCACTCAGCCACAGAGCAGTCAGATATTTACTTTAATTACTGTTTAAACTATAACTAGTGGTCGACCGCAGCAATTAATGTCAAAGACTATAATACATCTATAATCACAGATTTCGCCAAGACTACATAACTGTTAATTTGAATTAAACAATAAACAAAAGTGTATATGTGCCTGTGTGTTTGTAATGTTTTTTTTATTGATTTGATGTATTTTTATGCATAATAAAAAAAACTAATTGCATTCTGCACTCTTTGTCTATATGAACTATAAGTTTGCGAAATTTCATACTCCTCCGTCCGCGCAACTTTCGTAAAAAGGGGTACAATGTTTTGCTTCACGTATACTCGTACGCTATTCGACTTATTATAAAAATAATGATATAACTTGCACCGCTCGTATAATATCTTGTTGGCTTCGGCATTTTGTAATATGATAAAAAACTCATCTGATTTGATATTTTAACTGTCAACTGCCTTATTGTTAATATCTGACTCATCCTTTCACTGTTGAGTCCGGAATTAATATAACGTACGGGCTTAGCCTTAGATCCGTATAAGAGCGAAACACGACGGGTCTATCTTGTTAAGTACAGGAGTTCCTATGACCACCATCCTACTCCATCATCAGATCAGCTCTATGGTACCATATTATTGCGTTGTCACGCGATATACATGTGCGTGCAAAATTTCAGCTCTATCGGAAACCGGGAAGTTGGTCAAATTTTAACTTGCAAGATTCCACCCGAACTTACGTACAATACATAGATAGGTATCCATTGTAAGTTAAATAAAAGCTTGTAATAAAAGATCTTTTAACAGCACGCTTTAAGCTATAATATCCTTAAGCACCCACCTCTCGTTATCGAATATTATTTTCAATGATAGAAACAATAGGTGGCCAACGTGCCCATTGTTCAAATCACAATAGCTCCTCTTATTACTCAGCTTGTTACCGCGGCAACTTTATCAGAACACCGCGTCAAATATCTGTAGATCGCAAACCATATCTCGTTCGGACACAATCGGGTGAAATAAGAACAGAACTTTACAGGACGCACTCGGAGCACTGATGCGTATCGGAGACACGCCAAAAATGTATCTAACCTACAATGTTACGAATGGAGAAATCCTAAGGGATGGTCGAGATGCCGAATATATTCGATATTTGGTTTTCTCTCAATACTAGTCGTTAAACGCGGCTTCACCTGCATGTTTAGTATGTAGTCTGATGAGGTATTTGATTTGGGGCCTACGTCGCGATTCTATCATTGCACCACTCGCCGGCGATTGGGAGGTTATCCACACTTTCCAGACACTTGGAAGACCTCCACGGTACGTGGCGGACGATCCTTCATACCATATGCGTCCAAATTATGGAATGAACTCCCTCCCGCGGATTTCCCAGAACTCTACAATATGGGGGGCTCCTCAAATGTTCCAGATGTCCATGGGCGACGATAGCCACCTATCATCAGGTGGTCCGTTTTCTAGTTTGCCTACTAGTAAACATTAAAAAAAGTGTAACAATTAAATCATAATCTAAATATTTCATGTTGTGCATTCCAAACCATATTTGCTTTAAAGACAATTCGGTGAAATAAGAATAGAACTTTACAGAACGCACTCGCGGCACAGATGCGTATCGGGAACGTGCCAAAAAAGTACCTTAACTACAATGTTACGATTGGAGGAATATGTAAGGGGTAGTCTAGAATAAATTCGACATAAAGAAAACTCGAAATTCGGCAAACACCAGTGCAACACTTTATGTCGTTCGGCAGAGCTTGAAAAGACGCTGCCTGCGTTCCTTTTTTAAAATGCTCGCGAAACGTCAAACGGGACATAGACAAAACGGATTTGAATACTCGCGATTTGAATATAAAGCGCAGTATTCACGTGTCACCAATGTCGCCGCCATTCATCAATTGGGTAGGCTGTAAGTCTTTCGAACGCATTTTCGACGCAAATAAGCATTTGAATTTCGATACGATGCATAATATGATGTGTTTCAAACCAAGTCCTTAGAAGGCAATAAACAAGTTTTTTTTGCTATTATTGCAGGGACCATAGTTTTTATAATGTTCAGGAGCTTGGGAGAAGAGAAACAACGTTTTCACTTGTAAGGTTTTAATCCGAACTGACTATATTATGAAATACAGAAGTACCCTCTTTTATCATGACTATTAATATACTACATTCCTCCCCACTTATTTTAGACCACACTATACTATACACATGCTTAAAACTACGATAAACGATACAATAAAACTACAATAAATTACAAACTGAAATTTCATAAATATTTATATTTTTGACCTTTTAGTCGACACTGCCTAACGGGTCGCCTTGGCAATGTTGGCTCACTTTGGCAAGGTTCACAGGGCTCAGACTCCGACGTGTGACCCTCTCCTGCTTCGGACTCTTCCGTCTGGGGCTCACTGGACGCATCATTGTGCTCAACAGTTTCTACATTAGTTTCTTCAATAACATCCGCTTCTGGTAAACATGGAACGTCACTCTCAGGGCACGGCAGAACAAGGGAACTCCTTGACCTGTGTTTTAACTGATCAACGTGTCTATGAACTGGGTTTCCGCCATCCCCAATTACTTGTAAATTCGAAGGACCCAATGACTCTCCTACTGTTCCCGGAAGCCACTTGTCTCCCTTAAGATATTGCCGATACCACACTGCCTCACCTTTCTCGAATTTCCTAGAAGCACCTCCAGCATCATCAATCTGACGCTGTTGTACTTGCCTCATTCGCCTTTCACGATCGGGCTTTAGGGCATCTAACCTAGTACGCAGTCCCCTGCCTAACATCAGCATAGCTGGACTTTCACCCGTGGAAGTGTGTTGCGTGTTCCTATAGTATAATAAAAATGTATTTAAAGCTTTTATTACGTTAACCTTCTCAAAGTTAGCTTTTTTATAACGCGTTTTAGGGTTTTAACAGCATTTTCTGCAGCACCGTTCGATGAGGGATGATACGGTGCCGTGAAAATGTGTTGTATGCCATTACTGTTAAGAAATATTTTAAATTCTTGACTGGTGAAAGGTGGACCGTTGTCTGATACAATTTGCCGCGGTAAACCCCATCTACTCCAGAGCTCATTTAATCTATCTATTGTACTAGCTGCTGCTGTACTAGGGACGTTAAATATCTCTAACCACTTAGATGTAGCATCGATTACGACTAAATATAATTTTCCGAATATAGGACCCAAAAAATCTAAATGTAGCCGTGTCCAAGGGCGGGCTGGCCAGGCCCACGGGACGGGCGCTTGTCGCGGCGGTGCGTCCGCCTGTGATGCGCATACTTCGCACACTCGACACATTTGTTCAACTGCTTCGTCAATTCCGGGCCACCAAGCATAGCTGCGCGCCAGTGCTTTGGACTTAACAATGCCCATATGAGGTTCATGCAATAATTTCAAAACCCTATCCCTGCATTTTTCCGGAATAACCACCCGGTGACCCCACATAATACACCCTAGCTCTTCATATAGCTCAGTTTTTCTATTGTGATATGGTTTCATTGCATTTAAATCACAATTTTCCGGCCAACCATCTCTTATATAAGATAATAATATACTTAAAATAGGATCCCTACTTGTGTGTGACTTAACATCGTTATAGTCTAATAAGAGTGCTTCTTGAGCGAAATGCAAGTGCGTTTGTTCGGGCGCAATAGTAGAAACCGGTTTGTTATCGCGCGGTGGCAGTCGAGACAAACTATCGGCGCTATTGCGATCTGTGCGCACGTATTCTATATCATACGTATACGCAGATAGGATGATGGCCCAACGCTGCATACGGCTGGCAGTCATAGTCGGTATACCTTTATAGGGACCGAAAATGGATACCAGAGGCTTGTGATCGGTTCGCAGGGTAAAATGTCTACCATAAACGTATTGGTGAAACTTCCTCATACAAAAAATTATAGCTAGCGCCTCCCTATGTATTTGCGAGTAATTTTTCTCAGCTGCTGTCAGCGTTCGAGACACAAATGCGACGGGGCGTTCCTCACCGCGGGCGCCCGCGCCCCGCCCGACCGGCTGCGATAGTACTCCCCCCACACCCGCTGCGCTCGCGTCACAGGTTACTATCAGCGGCTTATCGGGATCATAATGTGCTAACACTTCCGAACCTATTAATGTATTTTTAATTTGACAAAATGCGCCCTCACATTCTGGAGTCCACCGCCACCTTACATTTTTCTTCAACAGAGCAGACAAAGGTAACAACTTCTGAGAAAAGTTTTTAATAAATTTCGCAAAGAAATTAACTAATCCTAGGAATGAACGTAGCTCGGATACGTTTTGCGGTCTGGACATATGTTTGACTGCTTCAATTTTGCTCGGGTCTGCCCTGACGCCATTTTTGGAAACAATGTGACCCAGATATTTTACCTCATTTACAAAAAATACACATTTTGTTTTTTTTAACTTAAGTCCATTTTCAAAAAGACGTTGGAATACGGCTTCCAAGGTGCTAAAATGATCACTTTCTGATTTAGTTCCAATTATTACATCATCACTAAAAATTGCAACATTTGGTATGTCGCCTAAAAGGTTAGTCATTATCCGTTGGAAAATTCCTGGACTAGATGACAGTCCAAATACTAAACGATTATAACGGAACAGACCTCGATGTGTGTTTATGGTTGTAAATGACTTAGACTTGTCTAATTCTATTTGGTTATACGACTGTGACAAATCGATTTTACTAAAATATTGAGCTCCTTGTAACATAATTAGTGCATCTTCAAATCTAGGCAGTGGGTACCGGTCGACAATTAAAGCAGGATTTAAAGTTGACTTATAATCTACACATAGCCTGAGAGTGCCGTCCGCTTTGTTCACTGGAACTAATGGTGAGGCCCAGTCGGAGCAGTCGACGGGCTCGATGACGCCGGCGCGCAGCATCGTGTCCAGCTCCGCGTCGACGCGCGCTCGCAATGCGTACGGCAGGGGCCGTGCGCGGCTGAACACCGGCGCCGCGCCCTCCCGCACCCTTAACGTAGCCTTGCCTCCTGTGAACCTTCCCAAACTGCCATCGAACAATTCCTTATACCTATTTAACAAATTATTTAAATTACAATCATATTTATTGTTACAAGACTTGTTATCAAGAGATACTTGGCTGCTATACAAGTTATAAAAAGGTATAGACAGCTCACTAAGCCACTGTCTACCTATTAGTGACGTAGTTCCCCCACTAATGACAAACAGCTCTAATTCCTTTACATTTCCCTTGTAAGATACATTACACTTTATATATCCCGACGGCTTGACAACCGAACCATCGTAAAATCTTAAGCTAAGATTGTGAGACATTAGCTTTTTGTAATTAAAATACTTATTATACATAATTTTACTTATACAAGATATCGGCGTACCCGTATCTACCTCCATGGATATAATTTTACCATCAATAGATATAGGCAAACTCACCGCCTTGTAATCACCGAGACAAAGTTGGTGTAAATCAATCATCTGCTCATCCAACTGCTGGTCTGATTCCTCTCGCTCCTTCACTGAACTATAATTAAATTTTCGTTCAACGGTTTTTCGTGAATTCATACCCTCCATCTCCGGACACACTCGACGGAGATGTCCCTGACGTCTACACCGGCTGCAAACGAAATCACGGAATCTACAGTTCCCGTAGCTGTGACTCGTCGATCCGCAGCCCTTACAGTTGCCGTGTTCAGGCTCTGGCTTACTCTGCCTTCCCGTCCACCGTGTCGTGCTCCGTCCCGCGCTGCTGCCGCGCTGCTGCCGTGCCCGGCCGCTGCGCCCCTCCCGCACCGCATGGAGCTCAACGCTCTGTGACGTTCCCGGGATACTCCGTACCTCTACAGCCGCTGCATCTCGCTCGGCAGCCTCCAGTGATATAGCGATCTGAACTGCCTTTACAAAAGTCAAACTTTCGTCTTCTGCGAACAAGCGTTGACGAAAAATGTCGTTTTTCAATCCACACACAAATTGATCACGCAAGTTTTCATTGAGGTTATCCTTGAAATTGCACGTCCGTGCCAACCTCTTTAACTCTGCTACATAGTTGTTAACATTTTCATCGCTATCTTGTCGCCTCTGCCTGAAACGAAATCTTTCAGCGAGCACTGATGGACTCGGTTGTAAATGATTACGTAGTAGTTCCACCGCCTCACTGTAATCTAATTCCGATGGTTTCCGTGGGCTAGCTAGATTTACAAGCAGTTCGTACACCTCATCTCCCATCACAGCAATCATCGTTGGTAATTTTAAGTCGTCTTTAATGCCATTCACTTTAAAGTACATTTGTAGTCGATCCGCATATGACGACCACACTCCCGACTTTACGTCGAACTCACTAATTTTACCAATCGACATTTTGTGCACAACCACAACACGCACAGTTCGATATTTTATGATTTCTCGTCGCCAGTATAATGTTCAGGAGCTTGGGAGAAGAGAAACAACGTTTTCACTTGTAAGGTTTTAATCCGAACTGACTATATTATGAAATACAGAAGTACCCTCTTTTATCATGACTATTAATATACTACAGTTTTATTTGGAAAATCTCTTCGCATTGAATAACCAATAACTCCTATTATATTTATGCACTCTGTGATCCAAAATAAGGATAAGAACTGTCATCGAAAATAAGGATAAGAACGTCATTATTTGGATGTACAATTATTTTGCAAAATAAGGATAAAATTGAGTAGGGTGTGGAGAACCGGGTTGCAGGTTCACCAAAGCTACTTCCGATGTTTTGCCATCTATCATTTCACACCTGGAGCTTGAGTCTTAACTCTCGGTCATCTTTACTTCGTACCGACTGGCGAAGGCAAGCATGGAGGTGGGGGCCTTGCCTTGGCCTCCGGAGTTAGGTCCAAAGTGTCGCTACTCACCTAAGGCTTCGCCACAAAGCTCCCCCCGCACCTTCATTATTATTATAATAAGTTTTTTGCACAGCAAAATATCAACTCTTCAAGTTCTCGTCAAAGATCCATAACAGATTATTGCGATTAATAGTTACCAGGCAAAATAAAAAGAAACGGATACCACAAGGTGAAATTCGCTTACAGTCGGGTCTAAATTAAATGGCAATAATACTTTATGTCGATGACATATTAATTTCTTTTGCGCAACCAGATTTAGTGAGGCGAAATTCGCTGCAAATAAAAGCGATGAGAGCTTACTTACATCCAGCGCAAAGAGAGTGTGAACGTTTTAATTGTCTCTGCAATACTGTTCGTTATTTAAATGATGAGTCGGATTGACTCATTAAGATCATTTACATCACTATACAAATGAGTGATACTAATTTATGTATAAAAAAGTTTGCTTTTCAGGTTACCTACATTGAGTCGATGTTTTTTTTTAATTTTATCAACATAGCGATTATTCTTATTATCTTACTTACTTCACTTATTATTAAAGTTGTTGTAGCTGAGTAGTTACTCACGTTTCAAATGGTGTGGGTTCGAATACTAGCCGAAAGCTCGCCTTTAGCGCCGCCCCTTTATCTTACCGACTGTTCATTGCCTTACTATCCGTTAAAATTTGACACCATACAAGTAATGTTAAATTTCAACTGATGCGATGGTACGGCCAGTGAACGACTAGTAAGATATTAGGGCAGTAGACAGTTTTCTGAGTTACGGTGCATATTATTACAAGTACAATAAGCATGTATGCTGACGTTGACGGCAAACATCGCGACGAAGCACTGTTAATTATCGAAATAATCGATTTGTGAAATCCGCCTAAAAACCCGAGCTAAGCAATAGGGCGTTTACGGGCGAATATTAAAACAGTGATTTAAGGAATGTAGTGGTCCTCATCATTTTTGTACTATCAAAATGACAAATCATTTAAAGTTTACATATATTTTGGAGGACGAGTATATGACATTTGCTTGCGAAATGAAAAAAAAACAAAGAGGGACAGCCACCTACGTTTTGTGCCAATGTAACATTGGAATCTTTCCGTTTGTACATTGTAAATAATGATTTTGTTCGGCCGTGAAACTAGTCTTCTTCCGTAATTTGATATAAATTTTAACTTTTTTTATAAACTGACAATATTTTTTATTTATTAAGGCGGACTTGTTTTATGCTCTACATCACTTTGCCTAGTAACGCTTAAAGTTAATAGACAATTATTTAATTCCAAGTATGCTTGTAAATTACTCTGACCCATTACTGCATACTGAAAATTGTATCGTCTCAATAAAGTCAAATTTTACGCGAGCCACGGGAAAGTTGACTTGGAATAATTTAATCCGCTGTCTCCACAATTCGAATTGAGTTGGATGGTATTAAAATAATCGTTTAAAATAATATTTATTGCGTGTAAAAGTCAACTGTTAAGGGGACAAGACACCCACAGACGGCGGTATCTACCGCCATATTTCATATGGGCACAATTACAACCATTAAATGGAGAAGGCTTTGATATTTCAACCTCTTTTTTATTTATTGTGGCAAGCTTATTAGGGTACCGGCATTAATGATGACAGATGAGGCGAAGATACTGAATCTGTTTGGGTGTATAATACGTAAGCATAGTGTTGCTAGGTTTGGTACTTCTTTATATTATTTGTCTTTGATAAATTTGGGACTATACTGTTATATGGCTACAAAATTTCCGCACAGGAGCGGAAAAAGAATTTCCTGCGGCCGGAACTGTCGTAACACCCACAGCCAGGTAGTAGGGCATTTGTTCGTCTCGATCACTACCACACCTGGTTTAGAGTACGCTGCCATGAAAACCTTGAGTTAACCAGCATTAGTAGCTAGGTTCTAGTCGGCCTTTAGAGGGTGGCAGCACAGTGGTAGCATCTTTACTGATATGAATGTTTATAGGCAATGGTAATCGCTTCCCATCAGGAGGGTCATCTGCCTATCTGTTGAAGTCATACAATAAAATAAAAACATTTAAGATTTCTTAATATCTCGAATACGTTGACTGCATGCAATTTGTTGGGGTGCCAACGCTGTTATAGTTTTCTATATATTTTTACTTTTAAGGTATATACAGCTTATTTTTGTTATAATTGTTATAACTAGCGGTCCGGAGACGTTGTCCTGCCCTGAAAAAATGTAAATTAAGAACACAAAATATTCAGCTCCACCTACCGGGTCTAATTGTGAATCTACACCATCCCGGGACCTACTTAACCACAGTGTTACATATTGAAGTTTTAGTACGGGTCCCTAATTTTTTAGAGTAATAAATATAGCCTATATTAATTTGAGATAATGTAGCATTCTTATGATGAAAGAATTTTTTAAATCGGTTTCAGTATTTTTTCAGTTTATTTGTTACAAACATACGAAAATAAAAAAAAGTACAATCCTTCCAGTTTATGATATTAGTAGATTGTTAAAATAATTTTAAAATATAAATAAGTTTCCGACACTAACTTTAAAGATAATAAAAAAAATGTCTATTCGCTGAATAATTAAATTGTAAAACCCAACCATACGCTTAATTAATTAAAAGTTAACGGAATCTTTGCACATCACTCGTGTGTGTTATCAACACAAATTAAGCTAATTAAAAGGGCAACATTTATTTTATCAAATGACAACCGTTATAAAGTTACAGGTAATCCTTTATTCTCACAGAATTTCACGTTAACGTACCATAGACAAATCGTCTAGCGTGGTCTATATTTAATTATCAACTAATTAATCCATTGTTTGACCCCTTTCCTTCAACTGTGAATGTCTATGGGCTATTTTTCTTCATTTGTAATAGTTGTGCCCCGCGGTTTCACCTGTATTAAATTTACACCTTTGACTATCTGATAATAATCAGACGTATCTGCACGCAACAGCTGTACTTTTTAGCCTCTTCAAATCAGCTACAGTAGAAATCATCTACTAAGGGACACTCCCAACGTAGGTAGATTGTTTCATAGCCCTTGTGAGCGACTTTCACTTTGTGAACCAATCCCGCTGTCAGTGTCCAGATCTCGGCACCTTGGAGTTTCTCTTATGGATAAAATCTGTAGCTAAGATATCCGTTAGAGAGCTAAGGCTACCGACATAGTTAGAAAATTAGCAAGCTGAAGTAAGTGGGCCAGTCAAGTTTGTAGCAGGACTGATGGCCGAGTCCTGACATGGAAGCCGTGTCTCAGCGAACGTAGCGTAGGACGCCCTCCAGCCCGACGATCTGCACAAGGTCGCCGGTGAGGGCTGGATGAGAGCGGTGGAGGACCGGATATAGGTGGTATGAACTTGGGGAGGCCTACGTCCAGCAGTGGACAATAGTTGGCTAATGAACGAAAAGTCATTTAAAGGTCATTTGAGAAATTATTAAGTTTTCATACATTAGCTCTTTAAGTAATAAAAAGTCATTGGGGTTAGTGCCAATAAAGTCCGTTATAATAATTTTTATTACATTTAATAAGATCCTACGTATACAGAATTTGTATGTATTCATCAACCATATATAATTAGAATTTTGGTAAGTCTTCGCGACTAGTAGTATAATAAAAGTATGTTTAAACGGTTTTAAGCGTGATTGTTTATTTGAGTTTTATTCCGACGTTTCGGCCAATTTTTCACTTGACATGTTTACCTTCCACGATCACGACTACTGGAAAAACACTTTTCTACTTCTGATATTTTTTTATTCTTCTGACTCTTCCCAACTTTCATTGGGACACTCCACAGGCAGGTTTCCTCAAATAGTTGTAGATAAATATACAATAGATCCCCCTACGGAGACACCGAAATGTATTAATTTTATTATGCCCCAACTAATTGAATGAAAAATCATTCGAATAAACTCTACTTTCTCTTCACTATTAATGGCCATAGATAACCAAACCCAAAAACACGGATCCCATTACGTCACCCGTCATAGACAAATTAGCGCAGATCGAATCTTCGAAATTTGAATAGCGAACGCGGGAGCGGAAACACGTTTTTACCCGGTGCTGTTTTTTTAATTTAATTTTTGAATTTGGAATAGGACTCGCGCCCCGTCGAGCTTACAAATGGCGTCGATACATCAAACCGATGATATCTCTTTTAGTTTTGAAAGGAGAGCCGCTAGGGCGTATCGTATAAATGGTTTAAGTTGAAAAAATTAACCGCACTGCGAGAAATATTTGAATTTAAAAGTATTCGTTATGAAAAGGAGGTTCCATGTAGCGGTGTTAGGAATTATCGTTTGACATAATTAATATTAATTTGGGTATAAAAACTTCTTCCTTAAGCTCGTATATCTTGCACAGGTATAATAGTAAGCTTAAATCGAAGGGTTTAAAGCACCTTTGATACCACGTAGGTATCGCGTATGTTACGGTAGCTGCCTCGTGTGGTTTGATCGTCATTCAAAACAGAATATTCAAGTGCTTATTATTTTCCTCAATCTTTCCGGAATGCTGCACACAATTAAAACCGCATTTTGTTAGATTTAAGTGAATGTTTAATTTATTTTTCATTTTTAGTCTGAAATTTGTGCCACTTTGTAACAGCCACGAATTGAGGTTATTATGCGAATTCGTCATCATGAGTTTCGTACAGAATCTCGTCACAGGGTCATCACCTACCCTGTCCCGTATAAACGTTTATCTAAGAGGCGCGTCCACTGTTATAAAATATGAAGGGTTCTGTAGAGATCGTCGGAACCGTTCATATTACGTGGAATCGTGGGTATTTATTTGAATAATTTCAAGTAAACACCCGCCAAAAACTTCCTTATGATCTTTGTGGCAATTATTTTAAAAATCGAACATGCTCGCGTTATTTTGAGGTTAGTAGAGCTATCACGTAAGTAATAAAGGGCACGATTTCGAATAACGAAGTATAATTTTAAATTGACTAATGCGATATGCACATTAAAAATTGCCGCAAAATTACAACTAAGTACCGACGTTGAAGAAACGGTCGCGATGTTCATTTGTTTCCTTGAAGGTTAATTCATCAGGGCCCCCACCCCACCCCATCGGGCGATTGCATGTGCTAAAGTGCTATTACCGACTTATTAGCTGTGTAGTGATGGCTGTAGTGCATATCGATATTATTACCGTCGTGTACCCACTTAAACAAACGTTCAAGTTATATGAGACTAGGTTTTCCACTTGGCCATTTTGGGCAGTTGTCATTGGCATGGCTGTCTTTACCTTTTGCAACAGGTGCGTGGCACCCAGGATAAAGGTCTTAGGAGAGCGTAAGTCAATTGACTTCATTAAAAAGTAATTAAAGAACATTGTCATGGTTTTTAAAGATAAAACTATAACTTGACGAGCGGGGTTAGCAACAACAAAAAATATGAACACTTAAAGCTAGAGTCAAAATCCGAAAATCGTGTCAATTATTAGAGAACTCCAACAAAAATGAAGAATAATCTACGTTTGCCAGGTGGTAGGGCATTTGCCCGACTGGATGGCTACCACCCCTGGTCTAGAGTATGTCGCCATAACAACCTTGTGTTGCGTTCCGGCATTAGTGACCAGGTTCCAGTCTCCTTTAAGAGGGCAGCAGCGCATTTGTAGCATCCTTGCTGTTGCAAATGTCCATAGGCGATGGTAACCGCTCTCCATCGAGTGGGCCGTCTGCCTGTCTGCTGACCTTCTGCAATAAAAAAAAAAGTTTTGTAATAATCTCTATTTATAACCTTTTTTATAACATAATATTAAGTGACGTTAATGTTTAGAATTTGGTAACCCTACACGTCAAGTTATCATGAACGAGGAATAACAAAACCCCACACGTCATGTATATTACATATAAAAAAATCTCTAATCTTCAGTTAATGTGAACAATATCATTGTGCAGCGCCATAAAGACTCTTACTCTCAAACTCATATAAGCTGAGTACTTTCTGAGAAATATGACTGACATATAAAATAAACAGACCATCTGACATAATGGTTAAGGACTTTAAAATGAAACAGCTAGTAAGGGCGCAAGCTGATTTTTGCACCCGGGCGCTTAATATGCTTAAGTTGACCCCGATTCTCAGCAATCTTCTTTCTTGTTCAAGGTATATATTTAAACCCTAAACAGTAGTAATATTGGATTGAATGGTCGATGAAATTGTTATGGCACGAGTAGTTATTTGCTGTGTCCACAACATTCAAGGCTCCATGTCAATGAAAGAGCCTGCAGCTTCCAACTTGGCTAAAAATAATTCTACAATAGCATTTATTGTTCAATAAAAAAATAAATAAACTGAATTTCTTCCAGCTCTACCAAGCGATTTTAAGACTGGTAATGCCAGTGTGCAGCGCACACGAGCGCCGGGTCTCAAGGGGCGTCAAACGTCGCTCGCGACATCTCCGAAATAGTTTAATCGCTCAGCTCTTTATGCTATACCAAAATGTGCCACAAAAACAAACTAAATAACAGTATTAATTCAGTTACTATTTTTGAACGGTTAACATGAAAATTCTTGTTCTGAACGTGTACCTATTGCTTTCCGATTCATTAAAAATTACATATTCTGCACCCGAATTTCTGGTCACTGGTGAAAATATATCTGTATTTATTTCAATTTGACTGCGCGTCTATTGGAAGGTGTCAGGGCATTGATTGTACATGGGTGCTTTATGGGCTAGAGCCACCTCTGTGCCTAACTGCCAAGTCATAAACTAAAAAAAAATGATATTACTCACAAGTAGTAATTTAAAATTAGAACACGTTTGGAATTATTACTAACTACATGTGAATGGAAAAATAATCGTTATTTTTAAATTACTGAGTTCAACACTAGTGGCGTGCCAGTTGCTAGTCCTGCATGCACACGGCACGCCTCGTGCGCCTTCACTTCTATTAACTGGTGAAATAAATGGGATTGGCTTTTCACACCTCCACTGGCTATAGTCGATACTATATTTCGATTAATTACCAGATATGGTCGGTCGACCTTCAAAATATGAACTGACTAGGTCTTCAAATAAAATAATTCAGTGCCTAAAATACGACCTAGGAGTACCAAGTCTATTGGTTTAGTTAGACCTCATGACACATTATTATTATGGAGAAAAATCTCGGTTCAAAGTCTGGAGTTTTAACCATCTCGATGTCGGAATCAAGCGTCATTTAATTAATCTCTGCCAACTACTGATATTTTTATTGGGCGGTGGTCCGATCTAGTAATCTTCTTCCACAATTGAAAAGAAAGCCAGGCGATTACCAATTCTTTGATGCTTATTTCTAACTTCCGACCGGTTCAAACCTCACGTTCTGTAGTGATTTAGGACGTAAAGGGGATATTCAGAAGGTGGCATTGAAATTTCTCATACAGATACACAACGCATCATTAACGTAACTTTGCGCGTAAGCATTAGTTAAAAATCACAGACGCACGCGTGTCTATAAGTGGTTGTCTGATGGCTGAAATGATGATCTTTAAAGTAAAAATATAGGCGAGCGCGGGCGGTATTTTTCAGTTTTTACCTCCCCCCCTCGTCGAAAAATTCAAGACCCGTGGCTGAATGATGATATGGTATTCATTGTCTATGGTTTTTAGAATTAGTTATTAAACAATTCTAGTGGTATAATTTGTTTAGTTGTTTGATTACTTTGGTATCTCGACCAAAGTAATGAAACTATCCACATTATCAAAAACCTAAATTATTATTTAGCCAGATTTGTAAAGAGTAATGTATGGACCATCCTAATAAATAGTTAATGGTTCTGAGTCTGTATGTATGCCTACATAATATTTTGAGTCTGGTGTTTAGGTAATTAGACATTTTTACGATTTGTTTCATAGAACCGCATAATAATTAAATCTCTGCAAATACAATTATTTATACATTAACACATACAGTACATAATTTCTCTCACCAACTAACCGGATGACGTAATTAATTTGATATTTTCGAAACAAACATTTACGCGGGTGCACCCGCATAGCGGCCATATTTGTTGACAGAGCTCGCGAAATTATCCAGATTTCACGTGCGAAAATCCCCTTACAAATTTTGTTTTAACCAGCAAAACACACTGATATTATAATTTTCGTCAATTTTAAACTGTAAAGCATTGAATTAAAGACTAATGAAAGCGTTTTAATGTATATTTCATTGGTAATATCTGTTAAGATAATGTTGTTTACGTTTACGCGGTAAAACGTCGGCGCGTTCCGTTCCACCATGTTTGTTTTCATTTTAAATTTAGGATTGCAACGGTTATTGTTTTATTAATGTGTTTATCAATCGTTAAAAGTGTTAAAGTGCTATAGATTGATACGAAAATAATAATAATGTAGCTTTTAGTGGGCTTTATGTAAGATACGGGCCATTTGGTTTTGTTTAACGACGTTTCTTTACGTTCTACGGCCGCGTTAATAAGTTTCTATAACTTTTTCTAAGGCATTGCCTTCAAATACGTTGTTTTCATAAAATTGTTAAAGTAGAATTCATTTGCTACGAACTATAAACGTACAATGATGGTTGTTGAAATAGTGTATCGTTGATTGTTTGTTAGTGAAAGTAGACTTATAAAACAATAAAAAAAACTAAAAACGTGTACCTATATATTCATTTAAATAGGTAGTTATATAGATTCGAATATAACTTTGTTTGGATGTTTGTTTGTTGTATCTTCGTAGCTTGAAGAATACAATACTTGAGTCTTTATCAGCATACTCAATGTCATAGCCTCCTTGATTTTGTATTGGTGTAATGAGTTGTAACGTCATAATCCTGGTGATTCAAATAGCTTTGATTACTAACCAACTGTTTAAGCAGTAATTAAAATTATTATGGATGTTGGTATTTTTAAAAGTAAGATTTATCAAGATATTTAATTTCAGGCTCTTTTTTATCTACCTACATTATCTCAGAATTTATTGAAAAATATATGCCATGTATTCCGGAATAGGTATCCGAAGATTAGTGCAAAAGCGCACGAAAATAATTTACAAATAATTTGGAAGTCTTTTCTTATTATGAACTTCTCAGGCCTAATCTGACAGTAAAATAAATTTATGACATTGTTGACGTGTAGAAACGTGCTGTTTATACATTAATTTATAAAATAATAATACTCGCGTATGTATAATTAATTAATTACTATAACTATGTACGAATATATATATTTTTGTAACTTTTATTAAATCTAAACAACTGGATGTTCAAAAGGTTACTAACTAACCTATGTTTAACCTTTTCAAGTCATAGATATCATATTTTTTTAAATAAAAGCTTGGAGTTGGCATTAATCCGTCGTTGGGAGCCCGGGCTTCGCCCCGCGGGGGGTTGGCAGGTGCGTGCCAGCGTATCTACCTAATGTTGAAAAAAAGTAAAAGGTATGGTCTATGGTAATGGCGGGATTACGGGTCGAAAGTGTTTTTTGAAAAAAGAATCTTTTATTGAAGAAATTGAATAAATAAGTTGATTTTTGAAATTTGATTCGTTTCCGTTCAAAGAGTTTCAACTGTTCAGCGAAAAATAGTCTGTCATTTCAATCCAGCAGCCTGTCTTTAAGTACAGCAAATGACCTTTTTATTACCTTTGCAAGAAAGGAGAAACAATACTAATTTCTGCGGCCGGGCGTCCTTTAGTAAAAGGTGATAAAAGAACCCATAGCAAGGAGATACAGTATTCGTACGCCTGGATAGCTACTAATCCATGTCTAAAGTTTGCTACCATGACAAAACACAACTCTGAGTGGAGTTTTTGGCGGGAACTGAAAGGGGACGTTGTGCTTTGGAGTTTTATTTTCTAAAAATGTGTAAAAATACTCTAAAATGAACAATAGTTGTAGGATATTTATAGTTTTAGAGTAATAATTATGTGTTTTTGTGAGAAATGTGAACTGTATAGTCAAATGTGGCCTTTCGAGTTTTCACAAGAACTCCGTTGAATGGCGTCGGTTGTAGCCTACAATACAACTGCGCTACTATACGAAGATTTATACATCAGACTTGGCTGTATGGACTAAGATTCCTTTGCCTGCCTTTTTTGGCAAATTAAATTACTACTACTACTACAATTTTGAGTTGTGTTTTGTCAGTTGTGGCCAGTCTCTCTTTGGGGAGCGACACCACATGATTAGTACCTTTCTGTTAGAAATGTCCATAGGCGATGGTAACCACTTTTCGTCAGGCGGGTCGTCAGTCTGCTGTAGGTGCTCCAAACCGAAAGAAAACGTAATTAAAGTAATAGTGTACATAACTCCCTATAATTAGTGCATGATTGTCATGCTAGGATATGAACTCTCGAACTTTGAAACCTGAGTTTGGGGACTGAGTGCGTTAGCCAGTACGCTACCACGGCATGGATAGTACTTTAGAGGAATTTCTCGAAGAAGGCTTTGTCTCGTTCTGTTTGTACTATTACTCCATTGAAATGTTACATGAGCTTTGCATTTGTTAGAGGACGCAATTTTATTTTTGGGACATGTGTGGGGGGTCAATAGAAGCTTAACCTCAAGTTTGTGGGGTCGCCACCCTTGTCCCCCGGCCGCCATCTTGGAAAAAGTGGTAAAAACACTTTTTTCGCGATATCTCGGAAATTATGCGTCTTACAAAAAATTTGTAAAGTCATAATTTGTAGCAAATTGTTTTGCCTACAAATATGTTCATATAACTTTTTGCCCTAAATTAAAAATTAAAGAAGTTATAAGCAAAAAGTTAGAAATTTTTTATTCATTCCTATTTTCTTTACCATGGAACTTACCAAATTTAACTTATCGAATGTTAAGTAGGTAGAAAAGGTCCCCCGTTTTCCCCGCCACCTATGAGGTAGGTCCGTGGACGCGTTTTTTTATGTAAGTTCTGGCAAAACATGCAGCAACATTATGGAGATATCAAAGTTAATAGAAGAAAATGAATTTGAAGATGAACTTTCAACTATGACTCCAATTTTAACTCCTGTCATTCCTCAAACTTTCACATTTGACGTTGATTTAGATTCTGAGCTCCCCCTGGACCATCGAAGAAAAGTCGATTAGAGTAGCTAGCTAATAAGTGATTAAAAATATTATGATGCCGAGGATTACCTTATACCACGGAAAAAAACGCGCCTACGAACTCTACCTCATGGAGGGGAAAACGGAGGACTTTTTCTACCTGCTTAACATTCGATAAGTTACATTTGGTAAGTTCTATATGGTAAAGAAAAGATTAGGAATGAATAAAAAAATTCTCACTTTTTTTTGCTAATAACTTCTTTAATTTTTAATTTAGGGCAAAAAGTTATATGAACATATTTGTAGGCAAAACAATTTGCTACAAATTATGACTTTACAATTTTTTTGTAAGACGTATAGTTTCCGAGATATCGCGAAAAAAGTGTTTTCACCACTTTTTCCAAGATGGCGGCCGGGGGACAAGGGTGGCGACCCCACAAACTTGAGGTTAAGCTTCTATTGACCCCCCACACGTCCCAAAAATAAAATTGCGTCCTCTAACAAATGCAATACTCGACCCTTAAATTGTAAGATTTCAATTGAGTATATGTGCTGCTATACATGTGCCTTTAACAAGTTTTAGAATTCGCAGAAGAATCCTCACATATGATGTGTTTATATACTTTTATCTGTCATGGTACGGATCGAAAATCGATTCTAGAGCCGCTTGGCGAGCAAAAGTGGAAAGCCAGCCAGCCCAGCTTCTCGAGGCTGCTGAAGACTTCTCCCCAATTACCTTATGTCTCCAGCAGCTGTGCGGGGTGGAAATTCGGCTAGGGTAAGCCGGTTGAAAAACACACCGTTTGATGCAATCGCTGTTCAAAAAGAATTATTTTTTAAATTTTGCAATCTTACCGCATATATTGAAACAAAAGCCAGTGCCCGACCGGGTTATGAGTTGCTATTTCATCAATACGTGTGAAAAGCTGCCGAACGTAAGATAGCAATGCCGTATAATAATAATATATGCACGAATAAAAAAAATGCAAGCGCCAACAAATTCAGGGTGTATTCGACATTTTGGTCACTAGTGGCTAGTTTCGATGGGGAATCGAGTATGAAGTCCACGCCACTGGTGTGCAAACACTTTAGCTCAGTATTTCAGCAGCACGTGAAATAATTTTCTTCTGTCTCCAGGTAAGCTCTACAGGCCACCCATCATACCTGCCTACATTATTGTATTACAATATTAATAACTGCGTGCGAAAATGGTTTTATGAAAGCTTTATTACGAATGCAATGCTCGCTTAGTATCCATTGCAAGGAACATATTTCTCTCTTACGAGAGATCCACTGTTTGATTTTGACCTCGCAATAAAATATGGCTACCAGTTCAGGATTGAAAAGTTCCATTTTCAAATTTAATGAAGTATGACTCACGTCAAAAACTTAGGTATGGTTCGTCAAATGACTAAAGAAAAAAATTAACACAGCTGATTTGTGCAACCAGTGTGGTTATAATCTGATAATTTCTACCTTTATTTTGTACTAATAATTTTGAACCTACTTGCTCACACTTTAAAGTTCAAAATGATTTAGAATGCCCTCTAATTATTGCCCTTTGGAGTTTATCGATCCCGCCTATACCTTGACAAGCTCAGCGGGTGGTGGCCATTGCATTAAAAAAAGTAAAGTTCTCTATGGAATTAAATATATTCAAGGAATTTATTTAAGGTTAATCGTTTAAATTACTGTGACCTGAGTACAAGTTTGTATTTAATCACAAATTTCAACATATTTTGTTGCGAGTTTCTTTAGTCGACAATTGTTATTTTATATTTTACTAGCTTCTGCCTGCGACTTCGTCCGCGTGGATGGTTTTTTTACCCCATGGGAATTCTTTAATTTTTCGGGAACAAAAGTATCCTATATGTTGACCAGAGATTAAGCTACCACCATACAAAATTTCTGCTTGAGATTAGCCCATGCAAACAGAGAAACAAATATTTGAAAAAAAAAACTAAATTAGTTCTATTTCATCGTACATCCCCCTGACCCGGTTTTTTATTCATCACCTCTACAGTTTTGTATGATAATTACTGTTCATCTAGAAAAGACGAAGATGTACATAAGAAAATGATTTTTTTTTTATTCTTTTTTTTTATTTTCCTGTCTAAGGACAAAACAACCAGGTACATTGGATGATGCTACATAGAGTACTGAAAAATGTGTTCATAGGACAGTTAGTCTTAAGATAGGCATTGTAGCATGGTTGCAATTCATAGCGATGTAACCATTCATATGTCTGTTCTTTTCCGCATAAAAAAAATCATTAATGTCTAATCATCAGTCTAAGTCATCATGAAGACAATGCATTTTTATAGTTATTTTAACGCTATAAACAAGCATCATAAATAACGCATTAAATACATCGCTACATCTGCGTGAAGCAGTCGCTAACACTAAGATAATCTCAGATGTAGTAGTATCATAAGGACAAACTGAAGACTTATTACATACACCAGAATTGGCTATATGGATTAAGACTCCCTTGACTGCCATTGTTTGTGGCCTTTATTCTACTACTACTACTAATGTTAGTTAATAATATATATAAGCAGTCGACTTAGTTAATTTTCTTTATTTTATTTTATTATAATTTTTAATAACTATAAATAAATGAATGACATTGATGTCCTTGTGAGTAGAGTTGGTGTCGGTAGACCGTATATAAATATATATAGTAAAGAAAGGTCAGGAAAACCCTACTGAAATAAACGAGGATATATATATAGAGATTAATGAAAGTAGACGAAACTAATTGTCAGGATTGCCGAAAGTGGACATACATCGTCTCTGCCTATCCCCGTGGGAAACAGGTGTGATATATATGCATGTATGTAATAACTACTAAAACTTCGCCTGCATTTATGTTAAAATCTACATGTAACGCACTTAACCATACATTACCGTTCTAATACGACAAAACTTAGATCATGTCCTACAAACCCAGGTATATATATAGAAGTAAGAGATACGTTTGGTGCATAGGTGTCATCGACCGGAGCCTTGACCGCGGCAGTGAAAGTATTGATATTACGTTTCCTCCGCCATATTGCGAATCTAATTTAATTTAGAACTTCTATTTGACGCGTGTGTTTTTAAATGTAACCATAAACAATATTTTATAAAGATCGAGACATCGTCGTGGAGACGCACTTTAAATATATTCATAAATATTTTTAATCGTTGTAGTACCTAAAAAGGCCTAGGTAGTCCTGCAGTAGGCAGAATTTGCAGAACTCAAGAGGCTTCTTGCTCTTTGTTGCCGGATGCAGTGTAAGATGCAATAACATTCACAATGCTGCATTACGCGGTGAACTACCACGCAGGAAAGGGAAAGGCCCCTTTATACTCATAAACGCTTAGAAGTTTTTCGTATTCGGCGATTGTATTATATTTCCCATTATTCTTCAGCCAAATAGTATTGTGATATTTTAGGATCGAGTTAAATAAAAAACTGTATTTTATTTACAATTCACGTATATTTTTTAGACTAAAATTAAAAAACAAAATTACACAATAGTCAACAACGATCAAACAACAGCATCATTCAACAGAAAATGTGACAATTATACACAACAAATAAATATCACAACAATAACTGCAACCGACGCGTACATCGGATTGATTAACATAATTTGTATTTACAGATGGCAGCCCCGGCCATGACCACATCAAACGAGAGCCTATTAAAAAAGGCTTTATAGTTTACAGGTCCCCAGTCTTAAAACGAGACATGGCAACTCAAGAATATCAAGTAATACTTATCAATAAACTTTTTGATTACAAATGTGAATAGTGTTTAACTTTTAAATTTACTGTCATTTCATAGAAACAAATTGCTAGTAGTTCATGATATTCTTTCTTACCACATCACAGTTATAATGGAATCATCCATTTCATAATCACTTATACCGCAGATTATAAAAGTTATGATCCAATTAACCTATATTCATCTAAATTACAAGGATTTTGTACTAATATAAAAACACCGACTATAAACCATTTTTCGAACTGGATAAAAGAAAATAAATCATTCGATATTTAAAAAAATATTTGTCTATGGGTCAATGTTGTCAGGTGGTAAGAGTAATTTGTATTACTTAATTTTTTTGTCAATATCTAGAAAAAGGTTTTTTATCGGTATTTTTTTTGTTGTAGTATCATTTAGTGCTTTCCTCCTTTGTGGTGGTAGATGTGTTTGTAGACTGGTACATGCACGGGGTAGGGCTTGGGGATTGGCACCTCGACTCTCTTCTCTACCTCTACGGGGTAAGGCTTCTCAACTTCATAAGGTACTGGCTTCTCCACAGTGTAGGGTACTGGTTTTTCAACCACTTGGGGTACAACCTGCAAATGAAAAATATGAAAATTAATTTTAAAATCTTATTATCTTGTGAACTACAAGAATGGGTGTCGCGAGCTCACAGAATCTATTGTTGATTTCAATTCTACATTCATGTGCAGTCTGTATGTAATACTTATGTGCCCAATGAGATGGAGACTTTTGGGTAAAAGAAATGTTTGTAAAACAAAAATTTGTAAACATCGTACTTGTAATACTGTAATAATTATATTTTTCTATAGCTGGAAGAGGAGAAATCTTGAAAATAAATTCACGGATTAAATAACTTATCGATTATCATAATCGGGCGATACTCCTCCTCCCAATTGCACGCATCATTGGCCGCAACCAGGATTTTTTAATTAATATCATAGCTTTTTAAAACGCTCTCCATTTCATGAGTTCAAGAGTTTGTTGATAATAATAATGAGCATTAATCCGTTAATTGTAGTCAAATATGAATGATACAGCAACAGTTTTTATGTTTAAGGGCACCTACACCACCCAAATAATACATTTAAAATACGTAAACCCATTCCAATTATAAAAAATAATAACGTAATAAAAATTAATCTTAAATTCGATCTCATCTTTTAACAATTTAGGCCCAAAAATGTATGAAAGAGTATCCGTCTCCTTTCGTTCCCTATAAAATAAACTCATGACCGTTAATATCCCAAAATATCCAAAAAAAATATTATTTCAAATTAAGAACACTATAAAACAATAATCGATCTTTAGATGCGATCTGTCACAAATACGCGGGAATCGATCTTTTTTTTCTTAAATTAACGGTCGACTGACGCTTCTGGCTTTTACTTTCGTTATGGCCAGTTGCATTACATAATGAATAATTGGAACAGATTCATGAATAACCGAATCAAAATGCTTATGTCACGAGTTAACAAAAAAAACAATAGTCACGTTCTTTATCAAATAACAACTGTACTGTAGATATTTTTTTACATCCCTATTTATATTATGAAGTCTTAGTGACACTTTAACAGCATTGTATTGCTGTAACAATGTAGTAATACTTATTGTTTGATAACGAATCAATGGTTTTCTGGAAATGTTATGTGGTTATCATTAATGAAGTAAAACGTAATTATATTAAGAAACAAATATTTGTAATTATTTAACACGTGAAATATATACATTTACGAATAATTTAATTGAATGTTAATGAACTTGAGCCGGTTTTATCACTACGAATAATTTCGCACGCTTTTTGTATAGAAATGAGATAATACATGATTATGTCGTTAAAGTAGTCCAATGTCCAATGGGGGATAACTGTCAAATGATCAAATGAACTTTTATAATGACACAACGTCGTAACCTCTTAGATTTTGTTAGAGCGTATACCCAATTATGACGTAATAAGCAGGTACAAGTACAATAAGTCAATTTTTATTTGAAAAATATTAAAATTATTTCTATTATCAAGATGTTTTAAAAGTTACATGATAAGATGTTATTATAATACTTGTTCCTTTATATGTAAAAATATTATAATTTATTGTAACATGTGTCTCCTATTCTTTTATGCCGCGTACACATTGAGCCAATCCTTCGTTTGCAGTCTTTGGCTCGATGTGTACGCAGGGTTATGCAGCACCGGTGTAATTATCGACAGGCGGGTGCATGAGAGGACGCAAGCCTTTCAGCATTTGCGTCCTACTGCTGTCCTCACTAAGACACTGACAGTGAGACCAGTTTACAAACTGAAGGTTGTTTAAGGATCTAAGGAGCAAACGCTGATGAGTATGTCCTATGGATAGAATCAATAACAAGGATATTTGTATGAAGTCCAAGGTTATGAACTTATGCAATAAAGAAAAAATGAGATTTCACATTGTTCACCTCTAGCAAGGGTGTTACAGAAACTTGAAGTACATGTGAAGATCTATTAGTTACAACGCCATCTATTAAAATGAGAACACAATCAAATAAGCTTGCACTTTAATTTTGCACTGGATACATTAATCTTATGATTATTACCGCATTCTCAAGTATTTTTTCAAGATGGATTTTATTACCTAACAACTTACAATAACGAATGCACTTAGCGTTTTTATTGCTATTTAATTTGCACAATTTTGCAGTTAAGATTAAAGATAAATAACAGAAGTATGCGTGTTTTTAGCACGCGATGTTTGTTAGACGAATGCACCCGGAAGAAATTCATAGTGTTATTATGTTAAGAACGTTGAACTGGTTTATTCACGAGTTTAGACGAATAAAATATAGACCGAGCATAACACTCTCGGAGTGAAGCCGAAAAGGAAGCCGAATTTGGAATAAGAAGCCGCTCGCGGCACAATACGTTCCGAGAACTTAGTATTAGATTATTTTTTTTATAGCATGAGTTTAGCAGACAGGCAGACGGCCCACTTGATAGAAAGCAGTCACCATTGTCTATGGATATTTGCAACGCCACAGGTGCTACAAATGCGCTGCTGCTCTCTTAAGGGAGACTATGGTCATTATTACCGGAACACAACTCAAGGTTGTTATGGCGGCATACTCTAGTACAGGGGTGGTAGTCATCGAGTCGGGCAAATACTCTACCACCTAGCTGTGGGTTGTTTTGTCGCCTCTTCCGACATGTCGCTCGGCCGCAAGAAATTGTATCCTCTCTCCGTTCCTGCACGGATAATCGAATTACAATGGATAAAGGTGGAATGCTTTCTAATCGATACATTACTATGAACCACACAGATGCAAACCACGTGTGTACTACATAGATTTACGCACACAAGTTTGTACAAAATGGTTTGGACGCTTCTGTTTACATATAGTTCACAGGCTTATGTTTTTATTTATTAATAATGTGTGTATAGACGAATAGACCAGATAGGTAGGGTACATATACGATTGTTGGCACATCCTTCCCAATTATTCGCACCGTGCCAAGTTATTCAAGATATGAAAAAGCCTTAATATTTTGTATTTTGTGGCCACATAATAACAGTATTATATGGCTAGATTGATTTCAGTTTTTTTAATGTTTTAAATAAATTAATTAGGCGCCGACTACTGCGGAGGGTGTTATCAGTAGCATACTTAGTTAAACCTAACTCTTAATACTCCTAACCTACTAAAAATGGCAATTTGATTGGTTTACACACAATACATTAATTTTATAGAACCTAATAATATTCATACTTACTTCATTTCATTTGGAATTTACGTTTATCAGATTACAAAGAAAATTAAGGTCACGTGACGAATGGAAGGTTAAATTGGAAAATTTACAAATACAAATGTATAGTTAGACCACCAAAAATAAGACGAATGGTTGGTTAGGGTTAACATGATGATTTATGGTGTGGTATAGGACGTATGCCACAGTGGAGTGTTGCTCAATTTAGGAATATACAATATGTGTGTTTGTCTGCTGATTATAAAAAAAACAGAATTAAAGTCCGAAGCACGATGGTATTGCGTGCAACGTGTGCATGTTTCGTAATTTTTTTATTTTATGGATAGAAAAGATTCATACATTGTGTCGACCACAAATGATTAGGAAACCTTAAAACGAATTAGCGGTTTTAAGGCTCCTATGGCGATAGGATCAAAAGTGGGGGTGTAAACGATATGACTTCTCGTTGGTATTTATTGATTAATACTTAACAAAAAAATATATATATAAATCTTCACTATATGAGAA
This sequence comes from Dendrolimus punctatus, assembly GCA_012273795.1. Taxonomy (NCBI): domain Eukaryota; kingdom Metazoa; phylum Arthropoda; class Insecta; order Lepidoptera; family Lasiocampidae; genus Dendrolimus; species Dendrolimus punctatus. The sequence continues at coordinate 3,689,908 of CM022545.1, forward strand.
ATAAAGTAGTTTTTCCCTTATTTTTCTATAGTTATTTTAAGTTACGAAAAATATTCACCAAATCATCTCAAAATTATTGACATGAAACCAATTTACTCTTTCTGTTTTTATCATAACAATATATGAAAAATATCTATACCTTTATAATTCAGTTCTATCATTTTTTAATACTACTTAATTTTATTCACAATAATTTATTTCTATCTTTGGTGACTTGTTAATAGCTTACTATCACTAATGTGTTATTATTATAATGTGAATAGCTGATAATCATCCTAATATTGTAAATAAAATAAAATAATAATCCATCTGAAACATGACTGCATCTATGGCATCGTTAGCGACGCTACAAACCTTAAGCCGTGTACCTACAGAGCCAACGAACGTTCGTCAGAAATCCACTGCGTGGTGACAACATTAAGGGTATCGTTACATATCTTACTATTCAGTCACTTGCTTCACTATCGATTGAATTTTGACGTTATTTGTATGGAGTTTGTGTCAAATTTTAACCACTTGTAGGGTAAATGTACATTCGGTAAGATGTAGGAACCGGGCCACAATCCACCGTTCGACGAAGTGTACACATTGCACCAACGAGGACCAGCAAAATCTATTCATTGGCTTTCACCGAGTCTGTGTGTACGTGGTTTACATAAATCTGAATATGTAGATGACCTGTAAGCTAAGTTTCCTGTCTGAATGTTACAACATGTTTGTGATTTGTATTACTTTTGTAACACATTCTTACCCTAGTTGGTCTTTCAGAAAAATACTGGCCAAATTTAATTAAGACATGACATTCGACTATAAAATAAACGTGTAACCGAAAATACATAAATAATCTGTAGAAACATACATATATTGTATATGCCCAAATAAAGCGAGTTAAGCTTGTTATTGGTAATATACAACAAACTACTCAGAGGCCGATCCTTGACACCCAGACCCAGTAAATAACGGAAAAAAATTGTTTCCGAAATTTACTATACCAGGATTGAACCAAGAACCTCTGTGTTGCAGTGAGCTAGGCCGGCAAAGACTTGCCCGCTCAACTCAACTAATTCAAGTATCTTATTAAGAGGCTACCAGACTTAATATAAATGATTTTTGTGAAACATTAGTCATTTTATTGGTGGTAATGGGCCATCTATAAACTACGTCACATGTTAAGGGGGGAAGGGGTCGACGAAGTGTGGCATTGTGTGACAAGGGGTGGGGTTGTCTTAAATTTCGTGACGTCACCTTTCAAAATGTAATATACTAAAGTTTTAAAACAACATTTGAACTATTAATGAGCTTCAAAAGAGGATTTCGAAATTGAGAATCTCGTGGCCGATCCTAATATAATGGGAGAAATAAAAACTCATCGCCTCCACTGGCTCGGTCACGTAGAACGGATGGGAGAGGATCACAGCCTGAGGAAAGCATATTTGGCACGGCCGGCAGGTCAGCGTCCGGTCGGCCGTCCAAATATCACTGGAGGGACAGAGTGGCTGACCTGTCGGAGCCACGAGCCAATAATTGGCCAGAAATTATGCAGGACAGAGAAAAGTGGCATGTGTTCGTTTCGGAGGCCAAGACCCACTTTGGGTGGCTGAGCCAACGAAGTAAGTAATGAACTTCCAAATATTTCCAACTTGCAAACAAACCAAATATGTGATGTGACACTAGAGAGGGAGTGGTCTTACGAATGTGACCAGCTGTGACAAGGACGGGTGAGGGGTCGAAATTCGTGTGACGTATTTTTTTAATTTTTTTATAATGATTAGGTTCGCGTTTGACTGACATTGCGCCTCATCTCAGGCGGAAATGCAGTCTAAGATGGAGCACGCTTACCTAGAAGATACCTGTAGTATTCATTAAGTTCGCAATAAAAAAAAATAGATGTTACCTTGTATACAGGTACATGGATTGGCTGTTCCACCGTCACGTGGACAGGGTAGGGCTGCGGTATGGGCACCTTCACGTACTGTGGAACTGATACGGCTATCGGATGGGGGACTGGTACCCCGATCTTCTTCACTACTGTCACATGGTAGGGCTTCGTGTGTTCAGTATGGGAGTGACCTTCGGGCTCCCAGTCTTCCGAGGGTCTGGCTGCGGCGAAAGTCGCCAGGAGGAGAATGGCTGTTGTTCTCTGAAAAGAGATGTTTATTAATTAATCCTTGACTAATATCACCTAAATCAAGAAGATAAATAATAACAAGAATAAAATATAGGTATAATATAAATATTGGTAATATAGGTACTACTAAATTTAAATCATTATCTGTGATTCGTTCTCGATTTCTCTTTACATGTCACATATGAACGTGCTATAATCAGTTAAGACAAAGCGAAGATCAATGTCGTCGTCCACACTAGAGCACCTTACTGTATCTGCTTGGTCACAGTTATGGGTGGCAGTGTACTTACGCGTCTTTAGGAATTTTTGTTTTTTTTAGGTATATGGCTTGGCAGCTAGGCCTTTAAGCCAGATCTTAGTTGACAATATAGTTTCTTCAATTTTTTTAAGCCTATGAGCCCACAGCTGAACTGTACTCAAAAGGCCGCATTTGACTGTACAATCCAGTTAACATTTCTCACAACACACATATAATTAATACTCAAAAACTATCAATACCTACAACTATTGTTCATTTTAGAGTAATTTTGCACATTTTTAGAAAATAAACTGCAAGCACACATCTCCTTTCAGTTCCCGCTAAAAACTCTTCGAAATTTTATTAATTAAAATTAGAAACAGATTGAAAATTTTTTTTTTGCTAATGGCAAAAAGTTCGTTTACGAAATTTATCATGCCAGCAATTGATCAATTTCCACGTGAAAGACGCCGTGGTCACAGCTAGTATGAAATAAATTAAAACATGATCTAAATAACTCAAAATAATTTACGACCATCTATGCTCACTTAATTTGTCAGTTAACCTCGGAACAGATAATATATCTTATTGGATATAAAAACGCCGGCTACAACGGCCTTTGACTGCATTTAAATACTAATTAAAAAAGATAATTATAGTCTTAACACGTCATATTTTATGTATTCTAATGACATTGATTAGAGTTCATTCTTTTGTTTGTTTGTTGTCAAAATTTTTGTTATTAATAGTTTTTAATTGTATGTCTTATGGATTGTGTATTTAATAAACAGCATAGGTTTAGCTAAGGAACATGGTATCCATTAAAATGGCATGAGTTCGAATCCTTAGGTACTAAGGCAGTTATATTAGCACCGTTAGGTAATGAGGATCAAAAGCTAATTCGATTCTTGCATTGTTTTTATATAATAAATTTTGATACAGTTGAATTTTTCGAAAGCGGGAGTAAAGGTAGGACTTGGTCATCACTTAGGATAACTTTTCATTATGTTGACACGATCGAAATTTCATGAAAAGTCAGTGTTTCTTGAGGGTTTATGGGTAGAATACAATATATATTTAAATGAGTATTTTTGATATATAATCAATATTAGATAGATCGAACGACCAACCTGCCATTTTAATTGCTGTATAGGTTTATGTTTTTTACTATTAAACATAACTATAGTATAATACCTATGTAAATGAATAAGAGTATTAGAAAGGATGGAATACAACACCATAAGTAATACTATACAGTACAGAAATTATCCGTCCTTTCACTAAGATGCAGTTACTAGTAAACCGTCTGTGTTACGTAAAATGGAACGTTATGTCATATCTCATCACAAATTGTTATTATGTCAAAATTATACATTAACTGCGTAGAATGGAACGTGAGAATTCTAATTTGAATTTCAAATAATAACGTGCTGCATATGATTCTAAATTTGAATTTAATTACTTTTTTCAAAACTAAAACATGGTTTCGTCATGTAGTATTCTAATTTTATGACTTCGTTTATTTTTACTTCAAAATTAAAATTTAATTAGATTAATTAGCGTATAGAGTACAGTAATTTCGGCCTCTTTGAGAAAAGTAATGTACGTTTTAAATCACTTATCCATAATAGTTATTTTTTAGATAAAATTTAAGAAGAATATTTTGTCTTATATGGTAAATATGTAGTTAAAATTTACATACAATATTACATTCAACCGTGAGCAGATAAAAATATTTATATGATTGAGTTTCATGTATCCGAATGCACTGTTTTTAAATTGGTTACATTTTTAAATATAGAATTTAAATTCGGTCCTTAATTTGAATAATTTCGGAGTATCTATTTAAGTTTAGTTTGCACATGGTCTGTCCTAACATTTAAATACATTTTGGGCAAAGTTTTTGCCAGTTGCATTTGACTTGAATAAAGAATTTAACATGATATCATTGTTGTTATTTCATTTCAACCACAGTGTGCATGTTTTAGAATAAAACTCAATGGGGAATCTAGCTTCGACAATAGTTGTTTGAAATAAATAGTGTTTTTGAATAAAGAAGAAGAAGGAACAGTGCGACATTTTAATGTCATCAATTATAGTCTACAGTTCTCATTTCAAAATTGCAGTCTAGTATATAAGCGTATTGGATAAGCAATTAAAGTGATTCATGTATAATAAAATTAAGTAATTCATGTCAGTTAATATTGTTACGTCTTTCTAGAACGCCTTTTAATTAAATTGAATCAATTGAATTAAACCTTCTAATATAATCTCAATTACTGACATTCTTAGAATGATCAGGCTGATGGAGCAGGTCAAGTTTAGATATCTTACTTCAGCAGCCAACTTCAATACTGGTGCATCATAACCAAGGTAAGATAATGATGGCAAAAGACCGGGATCTAATCCATATAGTTCTAATTTTTTTTTAAACATTATTAGTTCAGACTTAAGGACTGTAAGGTAAGTTATCTGGGGTATAAAAATATGAAATTACTTACAAAACCGATCATGTTGATGTGTTTAGGTATTGCTTGACGACTTCTAGCTTCGAACTGATGTCGTATTTGATCCCCACGAGCGTTTTATACTGGTGAAATGGACACTTTACCTTTCGAATCAGCGATAGGATTCCCGTACCGTGAAACCACTTGCAAATACAATACATCAACACTTTCGTATTCTTTTATATCCAATGCGTGTTATGTACTATTATTGCGAAATGACTTCAGAGGAAAATTGCAGTAATGTATTACGTGTACCAAGATGAAATCGAAAGCATTAATCGACCGTGGTACATATTTTTGGGCTTAACAAGAGTACATTTTTTTTTACTTGTATATGTGTATTTTTATATAATAGTGGGTATACGATAGAAAGTATTGAATGAAGTTTTGATAAGATTTTATTTTGCTGTGCTGATAGAATAATTAGGTTTATTAATTAAAATTTATGTAAGGAAAAAATGTAATCTACTTTAAAATTTCATTCACGGTTACTTCTACGGCAAGTCGTAATCGTTATATTTTTCCTTATTTATTAAAATGATGTAATTTTTATATTAAATATTAATAGAAATAAACTAAACTATTCTGTAAATAAAACTTAGTTTAATAAACCGACTTCGAAAACAGTTCGGTTCAACGTATAGCGTTTTGCTGACGCTACGGCCTACTTTAGGCTACTTTAATATTTAACATTACTATAAGTAATGATAAAATACTTTGTAATTGAGTTGCAATCAAGTCGCTATCAAGTCTACGAGCTGCTATTGGCCGTAACATATGACTTCAACTACCACAAAGTTGAACCCAGAGATCAGCATCCAACAGCTAATAGTACGACAATAAATCCCTGAAAGCAACAAGGTGTATTTTCTTCACTTCTTTAAGAAAGCACCAGCACTCCACCAACCACTGCCAGTATCCACCACTACAAACAAGAACAAGTGTGCAAACTGTACATATAAATACCTTAATTAATAAAGACTTTTGACTAAGAATTTATTTATTTTATTAAGAAACAAATAATATAAAATTTTCTACATTTCGAAGTCGGTGCCGAGAAAAACCATAAAAAATACTATGTACACTGTATACAATTATTACCATATAAAATGTTGCAAAATATTGTAGTTTTATGGTTTACTTAGCACCGACTGCAAATAAATAAATTCGAAGTCAAAAATATTTATTAAGATATTTTATACTTATTAGTTTCTGAAGTCGGTTTAAAAAAATCATAGAAAAATATTTGTTCCTTTTTAGTGTCTAGCTATGGGTAGGTCTACGAAAGGTGCCGCGCGCCTAATAAATACAAGTCCCGAAACAGGGGAACGGAAAATGTGTCATAAAAAAAGTTCATAAAATGAAAACTCTGGCTACTATGTTAAAATGTTTAGGGGACCAAATGGCGAATATTCCGCATCATATCAAAGCCAAATCAAGTTAATCGTATCATAAATCTCAGCGTAGTCGGAGTACATACTATACAAAAAAATACTAATTATGTGAGAACCTCCTCATTTTCGTCCGTCCGTTAAAAATAACATATATAATTTTAAAGTTAGTCAAGTTCTATTAGTAGGAAACTAGGAGATACAAGATGGTATATAATTTTTACGTGGTATGTATGTTTCATCTAACAAAAGCATAAATTTTTTTCTTTTTTTAATACATAAACGACCAAATTAATTAGTTAATTCATCTAAGACAATATGGTTATGACATAAAATTTACTCGTAAGTCCTTAAGATCCATAAATGACTATATTCATTGAAAAGCTTGCAAAATTGTTAAATATGTATATACGCAAAATGGCCTACTTAGTATAGTGTTAAGATTAAATTAATTAATTAAATTGTAATTCTTCAAGATTAATGCGATGTTCTACAAAAACATCTTACATAAATTTGAGGTGACTAGAATACTAGATTCACATGTTTTGCCTATGAGGTGTGCAAATTTCCTTTAAGATCATCAAAAACAAATGACCACAATTATTATTACAATTAAAAGAACAAAAATATATATACACATTAATGTTAATCATATGCAATTTGTCAAAAAATTACCATAAAAAACCGTTAACCGAGTAAAAACATTTATACAACAGCCAATTATGTAGTCTTGTTTGAAAAGATTTGTGGGCATATATTTAAAATTCTCGCAAGTTTGTTACAAACCTTTACCGACATGTAATGTGAATTATTCTGTAGTTACAATTTGTAGCAATTATCTATTGTCTGTTGATTTATTCAAATTCTCACCTTAATTGATCATACACGGGTGTTCTTAGAACACTTTACAAAGTTTTATCACAATCTGATCAATGGTTTAGGGAGAGTTATTTATAAAAAGATTCAAAACATTACAAAAATATTAAAATTAAATTAAATATTTTTTGAACGAGTAAATTAATATGTAGGGTAGATACGAAACACTCTATATGGGTTCAAGCTGTTAATGTGTCCAGCTGAAAATGTAAATAATATGACATTATCTTTACTGCCATTTATCGTCAGCGACATTTGGACCTTACTTTATATTTTAAGACATTCAGTTTTTGATTTATTAAGGTCTAATCTGACTAAAACTATCAATTTTAAAACAATTTAATAGTTTAAAATACCCTCTGAAAAAATTTACTAAGGCTCAAACCTCACTGAAAATAAAATGGGGGTAAATACTCGAATAGTTAAAAAAACGTCGCAAATGGCGCCAGTGTAGGCAAGGAGGTGATATAAACTCAGCAGTTGTAGGGAAAATAAAATGTGTCGAGTTGAAATATTTCATTTTAGAAGTTATTTTCGCGTATTCATTAAAGTTTCTCCAGCTACAGTGTTACAGTATCGAATGTCTTTTGACGAAAGTGCTTTCATACATAAAGACAGTTGTCCTTACTAAAATATATATCCGTGCAGGAACGACGAAAGAATAAATTTCCTGCCGCCGGGCGTCCTATCTAAGAGGCGACAAAACAACCCATAGCCATGTGGTAGCCACATTTGTCCGCCGGTATGGCTACCACTCCTGGTCTAGTCTAGAGTATGCAGCCATAACAACCTTAAGTAGTCTTCCGGCATTAGTGGCCAGGTTCCAGTCTCCCCTTAGAGAGCGACAGCACATTAGTAGCACCTTTGTTGTTACAAATGTTCATAGTGCGATGCTAACAGCTTACCGTCAGGCGGGCCGTCTGTCTCTCTGCTGAACTCATGCAATAAAAAAAGTACTTATATTATGAATGCGAAAGTTTGGATGGATGTTTGTTGCTCTATCACGCCAGAACGGTTGAACAGAGCTGGATAAAATAGTCGGACTACTTTTTATCCCGGAAAAATGAACGGTGCCTGTGGGATAATATTAACGGGAACGGAGTTATATGTACTTACGTAGTACGTTATATCTCAATAGGCAAAACTATTTTATTGAAGTGGTAACTTCTTATGGAAGGGTAAACCGCTTTGTTACGTAACGGGTTACGGCACCAGTCTGTCTGGCTTCCCTTTCTCTCACGCATACGGCAGCGGTAGACAGGATCCTCCTTTCTCACCCTAACCCACAGCGCTAGCCGTATTTCTAAAGTAGATATTCAAGAATTGTAACTAAGTATGAAATATATTTTATAATCAATAAAAGTTTTTATTAATACCTTTCCTTACATTATCATAGGAATATACATAAAAGTTAAGTAACAACCTAAGCTTTTCTTAAGTTATACAATTTCAATACTATATAGTTCAACTTAGATTAGTTTAAGTTATCACTTCTGTCGGGTCCCGAGACGCACACTTTTTTTTATTATAAATGTTTCATCACATTTGTATATTTTTTCACTATTAGCATCAATGGACTTTTGTGCCAATTGCTTTGACTCTTACCGTAGTAAAAAATATTAACTTTTTCAACAGTATAGTAATCAATTGATAAGTACTGGTGACATAGATCTACGGTGAGTCGTCCGCTCAGCCGTTGGCGGTCGCTGACGTAATTTGTGCCGCAAAAAACATGCGTCCGGCTGCCTCTGGGTGCTGTGGCCTAAGGTCTGAGAGACAGCGACTTAAATAACATAAATACGACTGTAATTTGTTATGTCATAGTATATAGAGGGCTTCATAATAAATAGGCGTTCAGACAAAAGTGCAGTTTTACACAAGGGACAAAATTGTGAATAAAACAAAACTAGCTGATTGTGTAAGGCTGAAATTTGGATTACACTTCTATTTAGGTACACTTGCACACTGGTAAGACTTTCTAAATTGTAACATGCATAGATTTTAATAAGTAAACACGGAAAAAAATTCATTTTTGCGTATACGCCCATTTATCATGAAGATCTCGATACGTACCTCCACCTAATGTAATATTATGAATGTATTAGAAAAAGTGTTTTTTTTAATTGCTAACTGAATCTGACAAATCAGAACTTTTAGTTAAGAAGACTAGATCTAACTACATGACACCAACACCTGAGCCATGTAAATATAATATATTACTAGCTTCTGCCCGCGACTTCGTTCGCGTGGTGCGGTTTTTTAACTATCCCATGGGAACTCTTTAATTTTTCGTGATCAAAAATCCTATATCTTGACCAAGGATATAAGCTACCATCGTACAAAATTTCATTTAAATCGGTCCAGTTGTTTCGGAGATTAGCCGGTACAAACAGAAGGACAAACCGACCAACAGAGAAACAGAAAATTTCAAAAATAATTAAATTAGTTCTATTTCACTTCTTACATCCCCCTGACTCTGTTTTTAGCAAAAAAATATTGTACAGAAATTCCACCTCTACAGTTTTATTATATGCATAGAAGATAACTAAATACAACAAGGTAAGCGGGACAAGATTCGAAATATGTATAACACCAATAATTATAAATGGTCTCTCAGAGGAACTGCAATCAATATAAAAAAACAAAATCGACTAAATATAAGTAATCTAAAAAGTTTCTATATTAGTTCTCAAGCAGTTCACATGTGCAGACCTGGGATTAAATCGGAACTATATACTGGCATTATGATAACTACACTTATTATTATCAAATCTGAAGTAAGCATTTGAAAGATAATACAAATCCCTTCTCTCTGCTCCTATTTTCGATAAAATAATAATAGTATGTAAATTGATTTAAAAAGTGTCACTATATATTATACCTTTTACATATTTTACGCGACTCCCTGTGGTACAGATAAACCCACGAGGTTGCTGTGCCACACTCAACAGTATTATATGTATATGAATGTAAGCATATCTATGTATACTCTAATAAATCTGTAAATGATTCGAGTTCGTACAATGCATTTAAAAATGTTAAAAGTTTATATCACGGGATATAACTTAGGATATTTTGTATCCCGATATATATATATATGATGTCGTTTTTATAACATAGACAGATTAGCTAAATAGATAAGATGAATAGAATAAAATAGATAGCGCTGCAGTAGAGTATTTTCAATTCACTAACAAATACATTGTCATAGGAAACAAATCATTCATTGTTTTACTTCAAATCAGGTTGGCTTCGACTCGTATCTATATTTTGCTGGGCGGCTGTTTAGACTACATGGACTTATTCTTCTTGTTATTGTAGTGAATTAGACAAAAACAGTAAAGTTTCAAGTGTAATTTATAAAAAACCTAATTTCGTTTTTATGTAAGAAACACAGAGCTACTAAATAGGGGTTGGGAAAAGCTCTACTTGGAAGTTAATTTAAAAAATACCTAGGATATTGGTAGTATATTTTAATTAAGAACTGTTATATTTTTTTGTTAAGAGATTAGCAAATTAATAGACTACTCACCTTATGGAATTGACTATAGACGCTTGCAACACCAGAGGCGAAAACAACGGATTGCCAGCCTTTAAGTTGAGATACAGAGATCAGATAAAGCAAATGGGTTAGAGGGCATTTGAATAGTGAAGAGGGAGTTGGAAATCTTCCTTCACTGCTCATAAAAACTAATAATTACAAAAATACATAGATACTATACTACCTCGGCAAAACAAAGGAGGGGATATTCTTAAACTAATCTGAAATTATTATATAGTGATAAAGAAAGCAAAAAAAAAGAAAAGTAATAGAATAAAATTATATTCTATTTAATTAATTATTGTCTTCGAAAGGAATTTAGGAATCAATAGGGGGGATAGTTATAAAAGAAGGGTGGGCAACCTAAAGAAATACAGGAAAGCTGGATAAATGATGAATACAAAACATTGATTCACAGAATATTTTTATAATAATAAAGTATGGAACTCGTCTTCAGCATCCAAAGTAGAAGATCTGTATCTTGGATGCCAGAAAATTCCCGCGTGGTTGTTTGGTTGAAAACTTTGAATAAACTGCAAAAATTGTACAGATTTTTTTTTAAATTAAAAATGAGTCGCTGCACGCTTAACGCTTATAGCGGTCACCAACTAATGTTACACGCTATGTTCCGTTGTACGCCTTCCGCGTGCATTGTTTCACTTATCTTGTTTTTATTGTATCCAACTTGTGCTAAGATACACTCTATGCCAATTTTAGCTCTATACTCTAGTTTTAAAAATGCCTTATTTTAGGATTCCGTGGCTAGTATGGTAAAACCAGAACTCTAATAAGGATCGTCATGTTCGTGTGTCTATGTTTCAACTATCCCTACTTACCTACAAATATTATAAATGTGACTATATAAGTTTGTTTGTTATGCTTGTTGGCAACACCAACATAAAGTTGCATTTAATTTTATTACTTGCAACATTGTTGTTGCATTCATTTGTTTTGTTTTCTCTTCTGCTCAAATTGTAGCCGAAGGCAGACGCCTTCGTAGAATAAGTGATTTTTATTACAAGTTTTCACCTAATAACCGTGTTTAACTTCCACCACTTCATCGACCTGGGTATCCTAGGTCCACCACCATCAGCGTGCTACAACATTTAATATTTATTATATGTGCGACGAGCTACGTGCATGTTGCGTGTAAGCTGCGTACAATGCTTTCACGCGAAAACTAGTCAACCGATTATCATGAAACTTTGTACACATATTCTTGGAGATATTAAAAGTAACGTAGGATACTTTTTATGAAATAAAATCCACGCGGACGAAGTCGCGGGCACAGCTAATTTCTGATAAGCTGCCAATGAGGTTACGTACTACATATTTCTCAGTGTAAATTGCTGGGTTTATATGAATGTATGTAGTTTAGTGGGGAGACGTATTTAGTCGTTGAACAATTGTGTGATAAAATCGGAAAGAAGAAAGAAAATAAAAAACTACTAAATGTCACGTAATGCACATGCACACGCACACATTGTGACACACACGCACGCACGAATGCACGCACGCTCGAATGCACGCATGCACACACACGCGCAATTTTAGGAAGATATCATATTATAATTAGTATAAAACATTAAAATAAATTGTTGTTATAGGTATTAGCATTAGTCTCCACAGTACAGGCTTTATCTAATTTGGGACAACTAACGTCATACATGCAACTGGGGAATAAAAAAAATTCTTATCAAATGTATATTTAATAGGAATTTTCATCTTTCCATCTTTTACCTTGTTTCTTCTTACAAGATAATTTTTTGGGTAAAGCGTTTGTCACATTTTTTATTTAGATGATTAATATAAAACATTTTCTATTGTAATACCCAAGTTTAGATATAGTAAACATAATGAAATAGTGCAAAAAATCTCTTTATAATGTGCGAAATTGATCTATGGATATACATAACTGTGTGGGAGTTTGGTTAGATAGATCTTAAAAAATATTATTAATGTTTCATACTCATTGTTTAAATTTTTTTTTTTTTATTTTTTTTATTGCAGGAGTTCAGCAGACAGGCAGACGGCCCACTTGATGGACAGCGGTTACCATCGCCTATGGACATTTGCAACACCAAAGGTGCTACGAATGCGCTGCTGCTCTCTTTAGGGAGCCTGGAACCTGGTCACTAATGCCGGAACACAACACAAGGTTGTTATGGCGACATACTCTAGACCAGGGGTGGTAGCCATCCAGTCGGGCAAATGCCCTACCACCTGGCTGTGGGTTGTTTTGTCGCCTCTTACGACAGGCCGCCGGGCCGCAGGAAATTGTATTCTTTCTCCGTTCCTGCACGGATGAAAAAAATTAAATTAATGAATAGGGAAATACTATTAGCTTCCAAATTAAAATGTCTTTTCTCCTCTTGATTTAGAATTATGAAATGTAGCACATGGGAAAAATTAAGAAAGTAAAAAAAACTTTCATAAAAATTCATTTAGTTTTTTGATACGGATTATATTTTAGATCAAATGCTGTTCTGCGGTTTCATAGTCAAATCAAGAAAATAGCGGACTTTTTTTACTTCTACGAAACAGAAAACGAACATAACCGATTTTATTTCTCTTTGGTAAGATTAGATTGAAAATCTACTAGCAAATAAATTCGGGCCATGTTCTAGTTGTGTGTTGGATTTGGTCTAAATGCATCCAGCCGTTGCAGAATCATTGAGTAACAAACGTAAGAACATAATTGGTACGATTTTGAAACAAATTAATTAGTATGTATATAAGAGAAAATCCTTTACAAGTTCGTTGTCATGTAACATTGTCATACCGGAGCATGCCTCAGAAATATACATTCTGTTAATTAATGACCAAATAATTGCCGTTTGTGATGCCACGGTCCTATAAAAATTAACGGTCGTGGTGTCTATGGTAAATCAGTCGATTTTGTTTAAATTCAAATTAAGAAAGGCTTTGGCGGGAACTGAAAGGAGACGTGTTTTGCAGTTTTATTTTCTAAAAATCTTAATACAAATTTCGCGAGGCTGTTCCGTCCATCTCGACACAAAGGTAAGGTAATTAATTAAAAAGTTACTAAATTTAAATAGCTCCTCAGCTACCTTACCCATGCATTGATTAAAATGGATGCATCGGATAAGTGTCGTTTGTGAATAGGTTTTCTGTGCCCTATGCGCTCGAGTGACATAGCTCCATACAAGTAATATCAAAATTCAACCGATGGTAAAGTCAAATGAATTAATAGTAAGATATAGGAACTGGCTATAGGAGACCTCATAGTGGCATTTTGAATACGGGTGTAATTCACGATGTTTTTATCATTATTTACTGCACTAGCAGTCTGACCAGACGTTGTCATGCCCTAAAAAAATAAAATCTAGAACCCGATTACAGTGCCAAGTTGTTGAGATTGATGGGTTACATTATTGAAGTTTTAGTAGGGATCCCTGATTTTTTCTAGTACTAAATATAAGCCTATTTTACTCAGGGATAACTTAGCAATCTAATGGTGAAAGAATTTTTGAAATCGGTCCAGTAGTGTTTGAGTAATTTAGTTAGAAATATACAAATCTTTCCTCTTTATAATATTAGTATAGATAAAGATTTAAGGGCATACTTTTCACTACTCTAAATATCCCTAGTACGTAACTTTAATACCTCAGTAAAATAATAAAATGTAACATGACAATACCAAATGAAGAGAAAAACATTGTGAATTTAATTATAAGGTTAGTAGTAAAGAGTATGAAGTATTAATTTATTTCTAGGTAATTAAAATTTGTATCTAATTCAAAGGTTAAGTATTGCTACAAGTTACGTTCTGTGAGATGTGTAAGTCGTAACATGGAAACAATACTTTCATGGCGATACCGTCATATTTGAGATAAATAAAGGAGGGTGCTTGTGGACCAAAAAAAATTTAGGTATCGTATCGTACAAACAAGTGAGACAACTGACCGAGAATAGAGACTATTGTAGAATGCTCCAGCGACTAAAGCTAAGGTCTTGAAGGATATTTGACTCGTCAAAGTAACGTAAAGTGACGTCACAACTTGCTACGCTTGTAAAATGTCCAGAAGAGTGTTGATTTGATTGCCATCTATTCACATTGAAAAGATTCCTGTCGAATATACAATTAAGATTCACAAAAAACAATTTAAACTTCCAAAACATTTGCAGACAAAACTTGTTACCTTTTTTTTAAGATTTTAATATTTTCTCAAACAAACAATATTTTTTTCACAGATAATACATAAATAGACCACACACCGGCAACCCCTGCTGACTTCAAGATGGCGTCAAGACCTGTCAAAATAAAGTTGAATTCAATGATTTATCTGTGACCTCTGTTTTAATACACTGTTGGTGGCTCAACATGTGTTTATTATTGAGAAAGATATCTTGAATGGTATAATAGTTTTCGAGTGTTGGGTTCAGGTAATAACTTTCGCGGAAGTGAAATTTTGTATAAATAAAAAACTTTTTCGACAACATCATGAAGACAGACAATGGGGTACATAGCACAATAAACTAAAAATGTTTGAATAAAAGAGCGGGCGTCCAAAACCCATGTAATCATTTTAAAATATCATAATGGACATAATGTCAATTACTGTTTAAACTATAATTTCTATCCGTGTAGGAACGGAGAAAGAATACAACAATTTCCTGCGGCAGAGGTGGTAGAGGCGACCCGGCCAGGTGGTAGGGTATTTGCTCGAATGGATGGCGACCACCCCTGGTGTAGAGTATGCCACCACAACAGCCTTGTGTTGTGTTTCGGCATTATTAACCAGGTTCCAGTCTCCCTTAAGGGATCAGCAGCGCATTTGTAGCACGTTTGGTGTTGCAAATATCCATAGGCGATGATAACCGCTTCATCAAGCTTCATCTTTCATCAAGTGGGCCGTTTGCCTGTCTGCTGAACTTCTGCAATACAAAAAAAATATTACGCTATTTAACTCATTATAGAAATTACGTCTAACTTGCAATGCCCGTAAAAAATCTAAGTGACTTCGGCATGGTGTTTTGTAAGAGAATCTCATCGATTTAATTCTCAACTACCCTAAGCAAAATACTATCTCAACTCACACATACACACATAACTTCACGCCAGGTCCCTTGCGGGGTAGGCACGAACAACAGAGCGCCACACAGCCCATTCTTACACACCTCACTTACTTCTTTGACATTCATAGCTCTTGTCATGCACGCTCGTCTGTTCTTAAGGCTCCTAACATCACCTTCTGCTAACACATGATCAATTTGATCATGGAAGGTGTGTCGTGGCCTTCCGCGACTTCTGCATCCATCCACTTTTGCATTGTATATCTGTTTAGTCATTCTTTCATCATACATTCTTTCCACATGCCCGAACCACTGGAGCATTCCTTTCTTTACCTTCACCCCGACACTCTCTTTCAGACCAACTCTCTTTCTTACTTCGGTATTACGAACGCGGTCCACGGGCGTCACTCCGCAGATTTTGCGCAGTGCTCGCATCTCGACCGCGTTTACTCTACTTTCAGGCTCTCTATTCCATACCCAACTCTCGCTTCCATACGTGAGCGTAGGTACCAGAACCGCGTTGTGTATGGTAAGCTGGGCCTTCTGGCTGAGGTTCTTAGCGCCTAGAAGTTTATCTAACGCTCCATTCACACTATTCCCCAAATTTACTCTTCTTTCTATGTCAGCGGTGTACCTTCCATCCCTGCTAAAAGCACATCCAAGATATACAAACTCATTCACTTGTTCCAGCATAACATCATCGACCATTATACTTGCATTCGTTCTGGTTTCTTCTCTTTCAAACACCATAACCTTTGTTTTCTTCGTATTCAAATGTAAGCCTCTCGCCTGACAGTCATCTTTCATCATTGTGACTAGTGTTTGCAGTTCTGATGGCGATTCGGCTAAAAGCACGGCATCATCCGCATACAGCAAAGTGCTAACAACTATATCACCCATCCTCACCCCAACATCCATCAATCTTAATCTCTGGAGACAATTGTCTAGATATAGGACAAACAGCAAAGCCGACAGCACGCAGCCCTGCCGGACGCCAATATTGACGTCAAACCAGGGCGACAGGCTGCCGTCCACCCGCACGCATGCCATACAGTCCTCGTCATCAACTACCCTATTAAAATCTTTAACGAAGTAGTTGAGTTTTGTACTATATACAATGTAAGTAAATATACTTCATTATTTATTAACTTAACTAACTAACAGAGAATCCGTGTTATCGGTGCAGGAACGGAGAAAGAATAGAATTTCTTGAGGGCGGGCGGCTGTCGTAATAGGCAACAAAAAGAACCCGCAGCCAGGGAATTTGCCTGTCTCGATGGCTACCATCCCTGGTTTAGAATATGTTGCCATAACAACCTTGAGTTAGGTTTCGGCACTAGTGACCAGATCTCCCTTTAGAGAGCGGTAGCGCATTGGTTCTGCTTCCCATGGTCGTCTGCTTGTCTGCTGACATGCAATACAAAAATAATTAGAAGTAGGAGTTAAATACGATTGCTGATGTTACTTATGACAAATGCATGATGTGGTTATTGGAATATGGACAACTGATATGGGATACTAAGTCTTAAGACCGCTTGTATAAGATTGCTTAAATTTAATTAAGAAACACTAAACGTATTTAACACCTTTAAATACAATTAGCGTCTTGTACAACGCAAAATTTGCCGTAAATATGTTTAAAGACGTTTTGTGTAAAACGTATTTAGCATTAAGTATGAACTAATTTTTTGAAAGGCGATCGTTATGCAAGCGGCCTTCTGTGTCAGAATTCCAAGTCACTTGCACAGTGGCCATATGCGGTCCGTATTACAATAAATAGAAACATAAACATTGTTATAACTAGTTTAGAACGTGTTAAAGTAACAAATGCTTTGTTTTTAAAATAATCATGTCAGGTGCGGAGCTACCACGGTATCAGCCATAACAATGATACGGGGGCCCCAAGCTACAGCTGCCTCGAAAATGTGTAAGCGAAATTCTTAAAATGTTATCCAGTCTTGTATAGATTACTCACATTTTTGAGAACTGCAGGATAAACGGCTATCAGACTTCTTATTATTATCTATACGGTAGAGACAGAAAATCTAGAAAAATAAAAAATCGTCTTTAACTATAGATAACTTGATAAATAAGTTTGCCGATGAAAAGGCGAGAAAACTATATCTTTCACTTGAATTGTTTGTCTCACTTAGCTCCCGGGAGCAGTAAGTAAAAGTAATAACTTATGTTCAATATATAAATATTTTAATTAAATTCGACCACTTTTGTTTCTTTTATAAAAAAATTACCCTGCCTTTGGGCCCTCCTGACACATTTTGATACAGAGCCCGTATAAGGCAAGCTACGCCACTGAATTATTTTTCTCGCTTTATTTTATATTATAACAACTAACATATATACACAAGGGCGGATAGATAGATATGAGGGAATTGTAAGTGTCCATATTCCCATATATATTAGACGTCGTCCTTCCCGGAAAAGCTTCAATCGATATGCCGACAGCAGCGCCACCTACCGGGTCCAATTGTAAACAAATTTTGGATGAGCCAACACAACAACTTTGCTGAACATTAAGCACATGATCAAATGTATAGTTTACGATTCTATAAAGGACATACATACAAACATTCATTTTTATATATAAGAAGAAGAAGAAGATGACCCCTTAAACTAAAAATACATTAATGCTACAAACAGCCGTTTCTATTTACAAAGATATCTATAAAATGTGGAACGATTGCCATTAATTTACAAACAGGCGTTAGTTAAAATTTGCTCTGCAGTTTTTATAAGTTAGAAACTGACGGCCAAGCAACATTGCGCTACACTGTGGAAGAGGAGATAATTCTCCAGTAAAAAATAAATAATTTTGAAAAGTCTATTGATAGATATTTGATAGTCTTATTTCAAAGGTCAATTTTAAAGAAAGAGAAAAATAAAGAATATAATACTTATTCTATAAATAAAATAGAAAAGAAATTAAATACTATCATATCATATATTGCATGAGTTCAGCAGACAGGCAGACGACCCACCTGATGGAAAGTGGTTACCATCGCCGATGGACATTTCTAACACCAAAGCTGCTAGCAATGTGCTGTCGATCTTTAAGGGAGACTGGAACCTGGCCCCTAATGCCGGAACACAACTCAAGGTTGTTATGGCGGCATACTCTTGCCCAGGGGTGATAGCCATCCAAACAGGCAAGTACCCTACCACCTGGCTGTGGGTTGTTTTGTCCCCTCTTACGACAAGTCGCCTGCCCCCGGGAAATTGTATTCTTTCACCGTTCCTGCATGGATAATATCTTGAAGTCGGTGCAGTATATTGTTGTTGTATAAATGCATATAGTAATTTTATGATTTACTTCGCACCGACTTCAAGATTTTGTTGAAAATTTCATTTTAACCACAAACTCACTCGTTCACTTGTATACACACACATATACTTACACATACATACTTATACACACCCAATCATACATCTATAAATTTCCACATACCTACATTATAAATATTAACACGACAATTTCCAAATATATACACTTTAAAATATTTTTTCTTTTTCTAAATTATATAACAAACGAGTTGTGAAAGTGGGCTGGCAACTGTAACACAATATTACACTACAACAGTTGTTTGCGATACCAATTGGGATTGTTCACTTTTTTAAATCTAGCTATTTCAAAAACCATTTCGAGGAATAGTGTCCCTAATCATTTCTGTCCAGTTAAAATTCCAAAAAACGTACAATCTTCTTGTATTATTATATGATTATATATAGATAAAACTTACTTTTATTAATTTTGTTTTCTAGGCAAAGAAATCAATGTAAACTTGTCCCTTATGACGTCATCGGAGAAATAATTTTAAAATCGAATTATAAAAAAACTAACGCTTAAAACACAAAAATATTCAAATTAGTATCTTAAAATACCCTATTTTACGCAATAAAAATATAAAATCAGAGGGTAATTTTTTGTGAACAATCCCCATTGTTTCTGTACATTATGTTAATGGTTTGAATTCTTTAATTATATCTTAAAGTCGATTTCGTTTAGTTAGATTTTTATTTTACACACTTATGTTGCATATATGGTGTCCGTAATAAAATAGCTTCTCGAATGTGTGAACGATAGCTATATGAAACGGAAGCATATCTCGAAAACGTTCGATGTCTTAATGAACATACTTTTTTTATATGACTTTCATTCCTCTTCATTATATGACCACCTCTATCATCTTCCTCTCAATTTTTCAGTCACAGGTGCAACTTTTAAAATCCTCCTATCTCCTCGTTTCTCATCTTACCTACTCTTGGATTACATACATCCATCTCAAAATTGTCATTTCAACTGAGCAGAGATGTTTTTGTCTACTACTTCAGTCGTCAAAAAAACATAGGAGCTGATTTTTTTAAAGTATAGATCTGTTACAAACATGATAGACACAAGTCGTGGTAGCGTAATGCCTAGAGCATGCGTCCCAAACTCAAAGGCGGGTGTCGAATACTGGCCAGAAAGCATGCACTGCTTAAACAGTTTTCTGACCTCATGTGCATATTGTTACAATTATCACGTGCTAACAACGATGAGAAAAATATCGTGATTCAAGCTGCACGTGGAGACGACGGCGACGTGGCGCGTATAGGTTTGACGTACTAGTCCATCAGTGGGATGTTTAGGGGCTGTTATTATATATTATAGATCTATCACAGACATATTATTATTATTTTTATTGTAGGTTTTGAGCAGACAGGCAGACGGCCCACTTGATGGAAACCGGCTATGGACATTTGCAACACAAATGGTGCTAAAATGCGCTGCTGCTCTCTTAAGGGAGACTGGAACCTGGTCACTAATACCGGAACACAAGTCAAGGTTGTTATAGCGACATAATTTAGACCAGGGGTCGGGTAAATGCCCTACCAGTGTGTTGTTTTGTGTGCTGTGGGCTATGTGCTGTTTTGTCGCCTCTTACGACAGACCGCCCGGCAGCAGGAAATTGTATTTTTTCTCCGTTCCTGCACGGATAGACAAAACGTGTGAAATTTAACATTTTTTATAAGTTAATAGGGTGGAGGTTTTATACTTTAGTTTACGTAAAAATATGCCCTTCCTTACCTTTAACTTTTGAGGTATAGCTACTTCTTACTTCTACATCTTCTCTATAATAATAAATATTATACATGCGAAATTTTGTAAGAATGTATGGATTGATGTATGTTTCTTACTATACGCAAAAAATATTTTCATGAAACTTTACAATAATATAGCTTACACATCAGAATAACACATAGGCTGTTATTTATAAAGATATATGTGTGAATTATCTAAAATATAACGATATTCCATCAACCCGCGAGTGAAACCGCGGGCGCAGCTAGTGTATTATATTATTTTCATTATAGTCTGTTTAATTTTTTATGTTACTTTTGTTAATTGCACGCATATCACGAAACGCATTTTTTGTCAATAAATTTCATATGCTAGAAATATTACAATAGTCATACGCCATTCTTCCAGGTAACGTTATAGTATCGTTTTGTGTCATCTAATGCCTATAAACCATCTTCATCGAACCTGCTAATCGTATGTAATTAATCGGTTTGATATGAAAATGTTTTAATTATAAGAAATTAACACAATTTTAATTGATTTAAAAACTCGTAATTTTGCATTTATTTTACTTTCATCTATAAAAAACATATGGCTTATTTATTAGGCAATACAGTGTTTTTAGTAAATGATAAGGGCCCTAAATAAGAATTTATTTCACAAAAAAACACTCGATTTTTATTTAAAATCGATAACAATTTAGGTCACTATTAATTGACTAATGACACCGACCTATCGGAAGTAATATACACGCTTGGACGGAGTACCTACCAATATGAGTTTCTTCGGTAGTAAAAACCTATATACGTACCAAAGACAGTGTGTAATAGTCATGTAGGATGTGCCAATTTAAATGTCAGTAATAAGAAATTAGTATAAAATACATCTCACTCGAGAGCAACAATAAGCTCGAGCGTCTTCAAAATGTCTGCATAAGGTTCATATTTGGTTTTTAAAAAATATGACCACTCCTCTAATAATCTCCTGTTAATGGCACCTGCAACCTCTTCAACATTTTATTACAACTCCTGCGCCATGTAGGCTGTCTTACTTTGAAACTCTTTGCCCACTGACGTCATAAAAGCTCAATCTGTTGCCATATTTAAAAAAATATATTTAGGAATCATTATGTTAGTGTTACGCAATAATGTATGTGCTACTTTACAATACTGACTGTAATCTGCTGTCCATGTATGTCATTTTTATTTTCTTCTTTCTTTGTTGCGTAATAATAATAATTATAGACAATTTAAGAATTTCATTTGAGTCAGGGTGCCTGGAAGAGATCGCTTTTAGCAATAAGGCCGCCTTTTGTTTTACCAAGTAACTATTATCTAGTTGTGTATTTTTTGTTTTGGTGAACAATAAAGTGTTGTCTATGTCTATTGTTGCCATCCAACGCGGAAATGCGGCCAGCATATTGGGCACGCTCCCCGCCGACAGCGATTTGGAGTCAATTTTTTTACTTATAGATTTATGTTGTTTTGTAAGTATAACTTTATTTATATTATAGTTTAGTTTATTTACTTTTATTATTCGCACCATTAAAGATTTTTAATAACTTAAAAAAGTATGGTTATGAATGCAAATATTAGCATTTCAAGTGTTTAGTGAATTGAATTAGAAATAAGATTATACATTCTATAAGACATATATTGTATAAGAAAACAGATAACTCTCTGTCATGTCACAAGATGGTAGATGAATGCGATGGAAAAAATTAGTAGGTTTCTCTATATAACTAAAAAAAACTTTGTTTAAAATAACCGACTTCAAAAACGAAAACACTAAAAAACTAAAAAGTATAAAATAACTTATTTCTAAAGCTATTATTATTAATATAATATATATTATCTAAAACATCTTAAAGTCGATTTAGGGGCGCGTGCGCTAACCATTACGCTACCACGACTTATCATATTGTATAACATATAATATTGTATTCTTTATTTAAACGATAATAACTGGTTTTTCAAAAAGGTTTTTAAATACAAGCTTTTGAGATCCTGGATACCATGTAACAGCAGAGTGCTAGCCAAGACAAGTAAAACGAGCCTAAACACTACGGGTCTATCTTGTTTGGTACAGGACTTCCTATGGCCATTTTCCGACTCCATCTTCAGATTGACTCCATGGTACCATATTATTGCATTGTCATGCGATAAACATATGCTTGCAAAATTTCAACTCGATCTGAAACCGGGAAGTTGGTGAAATTCAACTTGATGATTTCACCCAAACTTACATCGATTGCAAGTTAAACAAAACCTTGTAAAAACACCTTTTCGAAACCACCAGCGCCAGTCTTGTGTCTGGTATTTGTTGAACTACACCCATTTGTTATCAATCGCGAAACATATTTTTTATTACGTATTTAGTAATTTTTTTTCAAGTTTTATTTAATATTTAAAATATGTTTAATTTATATGATAATAATCTAATACAATAAAGAGAACAATTTATTTGTATTGCATTCTACCCATAGTCCTTAAAGACTATAAGTAGGTAGATTACTGAGCCTAGATCACCGTCTTCTATGGATAAGGTCCCCAGAAGGTTGGCTACGTTTCCTCGTTGGATTGCCGTACTGATACCCAAGGTAAACACTAGTCCCGAAATTTGTTCAAATATTTTTTCCTTCTATCATTAAACTCTTCACTGTGCGTGAATTCATTCATCTCTTTTTTCTATTTGGTACATAATATTGTGTTTATTGTGTTTAGTTCTAGGTAAATGTGACATAACCAAGGAGTTTGGTTAAATTAAGCTGTAAGGCATAAATTTTATAGCTTGAGTTTATATTTTTTTATCTATACTAACATTATAAAGACGAAAGATTTCTATTTTGTATTTTGAGACATGGAGACATAGACAACACTTTATTGTTCACCAAAACAAAAAATACACAACAAGACGAAAGTTACTTAAAACAAAAGGGGCCTTATCTCTAAAAGAGATCTCTTCCAGGCAACCTGACTCAAATGATATTCTTAAATTATCCATAATTATCATGGAACAAAGAAAAGGGAAAAATGAAATAAAAATGACATACATTGACAGCAGATTACAGTCTAAAGTATTGTAAACTAGCACACACATTATTGCGTAAGACTAACGATAATGAATTATATATTTGTATGTTTGTAACCAAAAAACTCAAAACTACTGGACCGATTTCAAAATGTTTTCACCATTAGAATGCTATGTTCCAGATTAATTAAGGCTATGTTTATTATTAGAAAAAAATTAGGGATTGCTTCTAAAACTTAGATAATGTAAAAAATAGTGTTTTGCAGATTCGGGTTCTACATTTTAACTTTTCAGGGCAGTACAAAGTCTGCCAGAACCGCTTGTGTTGTATATACACGTTATGAATTGCTAGATTTTGGTTCGGTTGGCTAGAAAGCATGAATCGCATAGTGAACTCTTCTGAATTGTACGCATATTTGGTTAATCTGAATATCGTAATAGCGGATTTACCTGAAACTAGTCAATTCGCTTTGGACATACTTGGCGATTTCGTAAACATGACGAGGCCCGGTCCAGCAATGGGACCTCTATGGACTATAAATAAGTATATACTTTTTTAAAGTATAAAATTGTAACATCATCGTATTTTCCAAAATAATTTCTATAGCATAACTGTTATTTAACTTCGAAAATTTTAATTTTTGACTTCTGAATTCAGTCCTAAAGCTTGAAACATGTATTTCTCTATTTCCGATCATAAACGTTAATATGAATTATCAGCGATAATTTGAGGACTTATCCTCTTTAATATTGTTTTTCGAAATAAAGGGAAACTTATGAAAATTTAAGAGTACCTAGAATGGAATATCATCTTTTTTTTCATACCTCACACTGCAGTTGTATACCGGTAAGCATTACTTCACTGCAGCGGAGAAGAGAGGGATATTTCTTTTTTCTTTCAATTTCGTCACGAGCCTTTTTGGACATAATTTCAGTAATCATATTATTGACATTGTGCCAATTTTCCTCTTTTTGTAGCATTATATCCAAAAATTTACTTGATGCTATTTTGAAACCTAGATTTGTTTCGCGCCTCTTCCCATCTTTCAGATTCAAAGATAGTATGAGCCGCGGTGTCCACTTTTTCGCAGCAAGGGCATGTTTCATTATCTATTTTCCCATCATCATCTATAATATTATAACATTCTAAACTTGCCATGTCTGTAGATTAAAGTGATTAAACACTGGAATATACTACATAAACGATGTAGAACCGATATATTTTTTTTAGATTTCTTGTCTGTTTGTCGGATTGTCTATTTGTTTAGGATTCAAGAACTACTGGCTCGATTTCGATGCGATTTTCGCTGATCGAAAGTTAATTTTCAGACTTAAACTCTGCACTAATTTGCGTAAAAATTAACTTATTCCGATACAGTTTTTACGAAAAACAAGCGTAGACACACTCCTACAAACATAACAGAGATGTTATGTTCTTTGTTGGAACAACAGATTGTCCTTTCGAACGTACAATAAGGGCAATTTGTAATGGTGCCTGACCATTAAAGCATTAATTAATTAATAAATTACCCAATTCAATTAATATAAATTAATATTATTACAGTAGCACAAAACAATCTCACATAATTGTTTTAAAATAATTATATAAATTTAACCCAGTCAATCAATTTCAAAATAATACCGTTATAATTACATTATTTAAGTCGTCATTAATTTTCATATAATTATTTGTGTGCAAGATGTTTTATGTTGTGTATTAACCGCCGATGACATTGCGACCGTACCTTGCTTTTTGGTTTGATAAAACATGTCACGTCGCTTCCCATTGCCACGTTTCCGTGAGTTGAAATACGAGTCCTCGTCGCCAGGTTGTTGTGTACTAAATAAATAGATTATTGTTTAATACTGTTACGAGCTACAGGACTCGAATTAAAATGCCGTTGGAATTACTATAGAATTTCTTAGAACTATACAAACACGTATAACACAAGTACAAATATAACTGGATATAACCAGGACAAACTGAACGATTTACTAACACGCGCAAAATCCGTCACTATATCGCTTTCGAATGTATTACCCACGTCTTGCTCGTATCGTAATCATCGCT
Source organism: Dendrolimus punctatus (assembly GCA_012273795.1). Lineage (NCBI taxonomy): Eukaryota > Metazoa > Arthropoda > Insecta > Lepidoptera > Lasiocampidae > Dendrolimus > Dendrolimus punctatus. Next base: position 3,715,804 of record CM022545.1, read on the forward strand.
TGGACTGCCGATCTCTCCATTGGCCATTGCTGCACAGATACGATATGGCTGCCAGCCTGCATAGATTGCATTTCTTAGAATCAGTTCGACACATCTGCCTAATGCTGCCATAAAACAAGTACAATAACAATAGATGTTTTTCTTAATTATAAATTTTAAACACAAAGTCCAAATTCGGGAAAGGTGTGCATCACTTTGTCGGCATGTAACAATATCTTCTTTAATTTAATCCTTTTTTTCAGAGAAAACCTGGTTTTGTATCGAATACTGTAAAAGAAAACGTCATTTATTTGTTATCTACCAATACTTAGTCCCTCAAGACTATAAGTAGAACAATTTGGCCGAAAACGATCGGAACCATCATCATCAAGTAGAATACTGATCCTAGATCATCGTCTTCTATGAGTAAGGTCCCCAGAAGGCTGGCTACGTTTCCTCGCTGGATCGCCATACGGATCCGTTGTCCGAGGTAAGCACCAGCCTTCTGATCATCTGAAGAGTCAATAAGTCATTTTCATCAATTTTGGTAGAGGCTCTCATGGCTCAGGATTCCACGGTCCAAGCGTCTCGACAGCAATTGGCACAAATAACTCTAACTGAAGGTTGCAAATTTGCACCGTTCGAGTGATTCAGCTGTTTCCGCCACCGAACCGGCTGATCTAGACGTTTTTGGTAAATGTCTACGCAGGTCGCATCCTATAATAAAGACTAGCCACGCTGCCAGGGAATTGGAGTCATTCTAATCATCAGTTACCAGTAATCCTTAATTTTAGTACACCCGTCACACGTTTCGGCAGAGAGAAGAGAGAGCATGGATTAACTTTCATTCTCTTTGGTTGAATGCGGATTAAACGTTTGGATACATTGACATAAAATTCAACGTTCGGATACGATAATTCATTAACTTTATGTGTAAAATATGCCATTAGTTTTTAGAATGTCTTAAACTTACATTTAAATTAATTAAAGTTTAAATGTATTTAGTTTTTATCTTTAAACGTTAATCTGGTAGACTTGACAAGGTAACAAACATAGACAGTCACTTTTTACCTCTTAGCATGGATTAATGAAAGTAAAAAAAATGATAATAAAAAATGACAACAATAATCTAAGGCAAGCTTGGTAAACAACTAGCTTCGTAAACAAGCATTAACTTGAAGCGCAAAAATAAGTAACAAATTTAACTTGTGTAGGTATGAAATTTAAAATCCTTTCCTGGCAAGTCAAATTTTTTATTTGAACAAAATAAAAAAATTGATATTGAATTGAACTGAATTTAAAGTGACTCTCTTGACGACATAACTTTTTTAATCTTTGATTTTTTTTGTAGTCTATTTCCAGCGGGATGCTTTGTGAGAAAGTATAAAAATAGGTAAATAACATAGCTAAATAATTAAAACTAACAAGTTGGCGTTAGACTAAATAAAACTTTAACAATACTCATAGACACTTGACAACTTTGTCTTCCGCGATCACGGCTACTAAAAAGTGGTCGAAACGTCCGAATAATAAAATTCAAATAAATTACGGCGCTTAAACTCGTTAAAATGTAGTTTATTTATACTTATATATTGGTCGCGAAAACTTAACAAAATATCATTAAGTTTGCGCACGATTGAATGCTTTTTTTATAAATTTATTGCGTTGCGTTTTATGGACGTGTCAGCTATATATATCATACCGTCCTATTTGAAATCGATTTTAACCAATGTAATTTTTTATTCTTTACTGGTCAGAACATCTAAACATTTGTACCATCATACATACTGTATAATATGTGAACACTCATTAAAAAAAATGTTTGTCGTTGTCAATCATTTAACAACAGTCTCAAACAGAAGCTAGCTGTTAATCAAATATTCAAACTGCAACACGAGCATTTAATAACAAGTAGGTAATAATAAGGTTAAAACAAATAACATTAATTATTATAACTTCTTGAATAACAGCTTTCGTAGAATAGAAAAACATATTTTTATGGTTAAGTGTACCTTGTTATCCATTTCTATTTACGACAGACTAATAAATTCAAATTAATTAAAACACCTCTATTAAAGACGGACAGCTTAGAATCTAATTTATTTAAACGTTTGCAAATGGAAAGTGTATTGCAAAAAAACTTACATTATTTTCAATGGAACAAAGAGCCGTTTTCCCGCCCCCCTATTAGCGTGTTCCATTTCCACGTTAGGCTTTCCCGCGTCGGAGGGAGGTGCGCTCAAAAGCCCGCCAATCAACTCATACGCCATGTTGTTAACGGGCGGGGTTACGACACCTTTCGCCATCCGTCTCGTTTTAAATTCCACTTCGCCTGCTCGCACACACGGCCCTCTCATTGGCGGGAGCGCAATTAGCGCGGGAATTCCGAATCTATTTTTGAAGTAAATGTTTTTTCAGGGCTTGTTTATGGTACACTAATTTACGCTGCCGGTAGTGATGACACCTGTCGTTGTAGTACATCTCGAAGTTTCGACGTGCGATACAATTTGGTTGGGTTATATCTCCTTTTGACGCATATAACGTGACGAGATTTATGATGGCGTATTACTATCATGTGTGGATTTGTTTTGGTTTATCGCGGTTTTTGGTGTTACGTCAAAGATGGGCGGGTTCACTACCGGTAACGTTTAGTGGTGATGATGGTTTAATGGCGGTACAGATACGGTTTTTATTTTTGGAGCGAACTTAATAAGCTTAGTGTGAAAAGTATGTTTCGATTGGATGCTCTGTGGTTTAATGAGCTGTAAAGATTTTGTTACATACTTTAAAGTGATTTTACGGTCGTTCTATTACGATAATTAGTCAAGAATCGATTGTATAGATGATATCGTTTTCACATGGAATCAAGAGGATTATGTTTCACATTCAGTTTTGATTAGACAACATTAAGGGCCGCTTGCATAAGGTTGCTTAAATTTATTTAAGAAACACAAAACGTATTTAACACCCTTAAATACAAAGCGTCTTGCACAACGCAAAATTTGCCGCTAAATGTGTTTAAAGAACTGTCAATAGGTTTTGTATAAAACGTATTTATGTAGTTTAATATGATTAACTTATTTTTTTAAAGGCGATAGTTATGCAAGCGGCCTAAATGTAAGCTGCGTGTATATATGCTAATATTATTGCAATAGACTTTTATGGGTTGTAGATTAAAAAACTATTGAAATCAAAGAGGTTTTATACTTTTCACTTTTCTATTTCACACCTGACTTGCAGTCATAGCTACCTATGAATATAACCTACCTACATAATAATAATCGGACAGACAAACACGCATATTGTATATCCCCAAATTAAGCAAGTTACGCTTGTGTTATGGGTAATATACAACGCACTACACTGGGGTCGATGCCAGACACCCAGACCATACTAAATCACGGACAAAATACGTTTCCGAAATGTACTATACTCGAACTACTATAATCGAACCCGGGGCCTCTGCGTTGCAGTGAGGTAGGCCGGCAAAGGCTTAGCCCACTGAACCACAGAGGTCTCAAATGTAGCTTAAATGCTCACGAATTTAAAGATATGACATTATATCTATCTACATTTTGCTATTTTTTTTAATACTACTGTGCTTAAGTAAAGAAAAATACAACAATTCACAGTAAAAATAATTATTTAAAAGCCGTTTGGTATAAACACTGACACGTATTTTATAATAATATGACAGGGGTATTGCAAACGTGAAAAAAAATTAATTACCACCTTACATGTAAAAGTGATATAAAAAAGATTCAGTGTAGGAATACAATACCTAGATACTGATTTTTTAAGAAGATCATTTTGATACTTCAAATATGCGATTTTTTTAAATCAATGATACTAGATAATGATGTTTAAATATGTTGGTCAACGTAAGGGGCATCTAAGTTGATAATAAAGTGGAGTTTTAAATTAACCACATAAATTAATATTTGCGGCGTTAATTTAAAAATTTCCATTTATTCTTACGAGAATTTATTAGTTACATTGTACCTATAATTGAACTAATAAATTCTCAAAAGAAGAATACATAATGAACTAAAATTCATAAAAGAAGAATATGGCAGGATTCAGTAGACAGGCAGACGGCCCACTTAATGGAAACGGACATCGCCTATGGACATTTGCAACACCAAAGGTGCTACAAATGCGCTGCTGATCTCTTAAGGGATACTGGAATCTGGTCACTAGTGCCGGAACACAACACAAGGTTGTTATGGCGACATATTCTAGACCAGGGGTTGTCGCCATCCAGTCGAGCAAATACCCTACCACTGACAAGAAGTTTAAGAAAATACCTGATTTAAATATAACCAAAAAGTATTATTCATATTAATAAAATGTCCATTAACACTTTTCTTACTGTCTAGAATTTACATGAACAAATGCGTATTAAAAACAACTTAATATCAGTATTGCGAATTTTTCACAATACACTTTTGATCCACATTTGCATTCAGACATTTCACACGTATAAGCCGCGCGCAGAAGGTTTGCCGATCGCTACTTGAAATTATTGTATATACTTTTTTTTAACAACTCGACGGACTTGAGTTCCGTACCCTATTTTACAACTTAATTTCTAAGAAAGTTTTTAGAGTTTATACACGCTTATTGGTTATTTTTGTTATTGTGTATGACATTAATTTAGTGATTTTCGTGTTGTGCTGTACCTTACGAATAACTTATTATATTAATTTATTCTAATTTTAATGCTAAACTTATAGTAATGTAGAGTGTATCTGTTACATGCTGGTGTTGTGAGGAAGTGCATGTGCAGTGTGTGCCTATATATATTATCCTATCTAGTGTCATGTGTGTTGTTTTTTCCTTTCTGTATCTGGGTTATTAATTTTTAGGCTCTTTGTGTGTTTTGGTTTCTTTGTGAAGTGTGCGTGTAATGCAATGCGGTGGTAGAGCGCGTTGGTCTGTCTGAGTATGTGTTTAAGTTTTGTTGCTAGTATAAGTATATACTTACTTAAAGTATATACAATAATAAATTAAAATAATAAATGTATTGCAACAACTATTTACGTAACCTTTTTTATCGATTGATCCGTGACATCATGAGGTTATCGGAATACCTTCAGCACACGGGTAATAGTAACGGGATATAGTAAATTATTTATATATTTAATATAATGTTTTGAATTATACATATACTTATGATACTCACAGGACAATTATGAAATTACATACAATCGAATACAATACAAGAAAACTTAACTTATTTGTATTGTATTATACCCATCCACAAGTAGAATACTGAGCCCAGATCACCGTTTTCTATGGGAAAGGTGCCCAGAAGCAATGTATACGAAATAATAAAGATTTTATTGTCAAACATTCGATTTTTTAGTTAAATGTGTAATAGCTACGGATTTTTCGTAAGTAAATTCTGTGAATTAATAAAAATGTAATGCGTGAAGGAGATAGCGAGTTCCATTTAGGTAGGCCCATAAGGCGAAGAGACTGTGTTCATGTTTTCTTTATTAATTGCTATTATACAATGCAAATTATACTACACTATTCTTCTGTTTATAGCATTAGTTCAAATGGATTTGTCATTTTGAGCTTTCTCGTTATTTCCGTGTTGTCGGAGAGCTGGATCGCCTCGACATTGACATGACGATGAAGCCGATGCTTAAGGTTAAAAATATGTGATGCAGGTTTCTTTAATAAATCAAAGCGTAGTCAAGCTTTCAACGAAAATTAATTTACATATGATCTATTCAATAGTTTGTCATAATACTTACTCCTTTTTTGTTGTAATACGTTGTAAATTGTAAAAGTATATTGTATTAAAAAAAATAGATTTGAATGTTGTAGGTTCTTGTGACATCCAAATGCTTTCAGCTTTTCAATCTCTATTCCATAATTATAGTTAAATTTGTGAAATTAGGCAGCTACCTAATCACGAGAGAGAGAGAGAGAGGGCTAACACTTTATTGTACATTACTACAGAAAACACGGAAAACCTATAGCCTAAAAATATTCTAAACGTGCGCAATGGGTGGTCTTATTTATAGCTAAGAGCCGATCTCTTCCAGCCAACCCGCGGCAGTAATACAACAGTTCAATTTGTCGAACGAGGTATAAATACATAGAAATTATACGATATGCAGTTACTTACTTTATATATAGGTATATATTTTTATGAATGGGTCAATTATGGGTTATTCATAACATTTTCATTCCTTAGGTATTTTATCTCCGCCAAGAGTGTTTTTAAATATATAGGCTATCTCTATTGGTGTACCCTGTCTTTCTCGTGGTAATATTTATTTTCTTGACAAATATTAAGATGTCTAATCAAGAAGAGGTAGACTAGAATTACTTGCATATTTATTTAATAGTAGGTATTAACATACTACTTTAAATTGTTGATTTAAAGTGTATGTAGTGAACAATAAAGCGTTTTTATCTATCTATTAATTCCATATAATTATATAAATACTCATTAATATATTTATTTGTGTCTTTGTCTTGGTCTTAGGATGCACTGTTTGCTACAACTCCTTTAATTCTTCAAAAGTAATTCTGTAACATATTTCTGTAAAAAATTTGGAAAAGCTGAACTTGAGATATTATAATAGTACCTACCTATAAGAAATTTTAAAAAAATCTAGACGTGTAGCTAGGAGGTTTCTTGCCGCTTTTTCTCCTTAACAGCAATAACACGTTGCGGAGCGGTTTACATGGAATAGGAAGTTAAATTAAATTTTAACTTATAATTATGTATGACCTTCAAAACATGTTTTCCAGTGGAATTTATTTTGAATAAATACTATTGAATTTGAATTTCAAATAACGTGAATTGTAGACTCCAGTGCACCTACCATTATCAAGTTACCAATGTTTCAAAACAAGTAGTTATCTAGACAACTACTTGATTTACAGACACGTGTAGACGTATGTATGTAAAAAACCGAATTAAATTTTCATGTAAGTAAAATACAGCTACCTACTACCAGCCTTGGATTTACACGTGGCACCACTAGGAAATACATAAAACAATAGCTATACACCGTTTTGCGATAGAAGATCCTCATGATGTAACATACTCAGCATAATTCCAATCAATTACACTACTTGATCTGACTCCTTGTTTTTTTTGAGGCATGGGAAATACCTTTTGTACAAAACCGGGTCCTTTACTGGGATTACTGGATACTGAGACCAAAGCAATGACATTTATCTACGGAAGAGGGCGCAGATAACAGAGTCACTTGCCGGTTTGTGTGGAGACTCAGCAAGGTACCCCTATTAAAGAGGTAACCCATGGTCTAACACTCCCTAAAACCTCCTTCCGATGTGCCCTGCGTTCATGGGAATAGCCTGAAATTTAGAACATAGTTCCGCCCATGCTGATCCTGCGCATCAGTGCTTGAAATGCCCCGGGAGAGGCAAACACTTCGTCAGCAGGGATTGGTTCCTTCTCACCCTAGATGTTGGAAGACCCCTGTAACGGAATCACGGGAAGAGACGCATATTCTAATATACGTCCTCTGTCACACTACAAAGCATCATATCTTCACACAATCATTCTCATTTTCATCTTCTTTTTGGTCAATTATACTATAATGATGTTTAGGTAAAGGTCTGATGGCTGGTTTCTATATCTTATCGACTGTTCATTGCTTTATTATTGTTTAAAATTTGACATAAGCTCCTTCTAAGTAATCAGAATTCTACGGATGGTAAAGGAAATGAATGAATAACAAGCAAAGCAGGAAAAATAAATTCACCACCTATTAGGGATGGCTATGGACTGTATAATAAGTTAGACGGACCTCACCGTATGCTGGGATTGAAGAAGAGAACCAAGAACAACATTCTTGGTTCTCTTCTTCAATCCCAGCAACAGGTACGATGAGTCACGTCGCGAGATGTTAGCACAGTCTTGAGCGTAGGGGTGTTTTTTTATAACGGCGGAGCGATAAAATTTAAGTGTGTGGTGCGAACGACGTACTGAGACGGACAGGGGCTTGCGCCTTTAAAAAATACATAAAATATAGGAGAATTAATTACCATATAGAAACCGGCCTATTGTCAACTTAAGTTCATCTAAAGCCAAAAATTAAAATACAAAATGTTTTCAATTAAACATTTAAAGCACAATTTAACTAAAAATAAAAAATGTATTTTGTAATGTTGCTGTTTCATGTGGGATGACGTTATTATTAGCGGCCAAGTGCGTTTTGTTTATAGCGTTAAAATACCGTTAATGATTAGCTACAGTAGTGTATATAGCAAATATTTATCGTCACAAACAATTAATTACAATAATCTATGACAAATAACGCATTAAACCCATTGCTACATCTGCTTAAAACTGTCACTACATACATACATACATATTATCAAGCCTGTTTCCCATGGGGGTAGGCAGAGACTCTTTACTAGCAACGATCCTGACAAACAACTTTCGCTTCATCTACTTTCATAACCTCTTCATGCATGCACGTTTATTTGATATGTTTTTAACTAACCTCGTTTTAACACTTCTGATATTTGATCATGGTGTGTACGTCGTGGTCCACCGGTACCAACTCTGTCATTCACGATACTGTCATACACTTGTTTTGTGATTCTGTTTTCATCTATCCTGTCTACATGCCCAAACACCTTAACATTCCCTTTTCAACTCTTGCTATTACATCTTCTTTCAATCCACAACGCTCCCATATTACATACATTATTCCGTATCATGCTTCTTCACTTCTCAAAGCTCTCATTTAACTACATTTATTCTAATTTCATTCTTCTTCTGCCGCACCCAACTTTCACTGCATTACATTACATTAGTGTTAGCACCAACACCCCTTGATGGACAGCCAAGCGTGCCTTTACAGGTAATTTTTGGCTTTTCATAAAAGAGTTTAGCTCTCCATTCATCTTATTACCTGCAATTACTGTCAATATCACTAACATTATCCCAGTTTGAGCACTAATATAGAGAAACTAGATTATAAATTGTTATGTCATTGTTAATTGTGACATATCGAAAGCCAAAAACATTAAAGATGACAATGAAGTTTGATCGTCATAATAATGCATTCTTCGTGGCAAATATCAATATATCAAAAACCAAATAAAGCGAGCCGATAACTCGCTTTTAGTCGTATTGACATGTCAGGTTGTGACAGGTGTCTGATGTGTCACGTCAATCAGTTGAAAAGGGCTACCGGAATAAAGATAGTTCGATGTCAAGCTTTGATACTCTGTGATAATATTGCCTAATTGAGTGCACACAAGTGCATCAATGACAGTTGTGTTGTTTACAGGATGCATACAAATGGTTACACCCTTATTCATAAGTTATTGAGATTTAGAACAGAATAGAATATTCTTTATTGCACAGAAGAAAATAATACATATGAATTAATAATTATGACTAGCACAATCGGCGGTCTTATCGCTAACAGCGATTTCTTCCAGACGTCCTTCTGGAGATAATTTTACATTGCTAATAATAGGGTCGGTATTTTGTGCGCATATTTTAAAATATATGCAATCATATATACATATATTAATAATAAGTGAAAAATACGGAGTGGAGTGGCGAGTCAGCGTCTGCCCATTTTTCCATTTTCCCTGAACATTGCGACGGGCAGACGCCATAGTCCCCATATTCCCAGACCGCTAGTACCACTAACAGTTCACCCCAATAGCCCGCTACTTTCTCTTCTCATTTCCCACAATAGTCCTACACTGGCCGGGGCTTGTCCTTGGGTGCATTATTGTATGGTGTAGACAGGGATAATCGCCGGTCAGTGTCACGCCACATATTTACATTAAATTTGTCAAGGGGCCTCTACGTGTTGGCCTCCCCATGGCCCCACGCAAGCCCTTCAAAAGTCCGGGCCATTTTTATGGCCTGTGGTCTTGAAAGACATACAAAGTGAAAAATACAAATACATATTTATATACAAATATATGTACCTACGTAGAGTTACATAGATGTACATAAATTGCTGTTTACAAATTTAGATAGTGATCTTTGAGGAGTTTATTAAAATATGTAAGTGACTTTGCACTTCTGATGCTCATTGTTAATGAATGAATGAAAACTATTGTTCACCATAACTTAAACCTAGATAATATTTTGTTAAGTTTTCGCGACTTGTATACATAATAAAACTACGTTTTAACGGTTTTAAGCGCGGTAATTTATTTGATTTTGGTTTATCCGACGTTTCGGCCGCTTTTCAGTGGCCTGTCGTCCGTGACCACGGCTACAGTAGTTTTATTATTAGACCTAGATATTTAATAAGTATCAACAAATTTCAATTAGAACAATGGGCGGCCTTATCCCCTTCTTATAGCGATCTCCTTTAGGTTACCCGGTGTCTAAGGAGATATAACAAGAAAATTAAATAATATTTGGTGGTTTAACTAAATTGAAACTAATTCAATCGTAATTGTAGAAAAACAAAATAATTATAATAATAAATTAATAAAGACATACATAATTAAATACATTTAAATAATATAAATTACACATAATTCCATCTACTGCAAAACAATTTATTTAATGGAGAAATAATGGTCAGTGATCAAGTGTTTGATTACTAATAGATGTAGCTTGTCTGATTCAAGGGGAGGGAGTTCCACAGGCGAAAAGTACTGCAAAAGAGTTTCCTACAAAGAACGAAGTGTGTTTATGTATCGTTAGCAGAAGATTTTCATTTGAGCGCAAATTACAGGAATGAGATCGATAGAGGAAACTAAAAAGTTCCTTTAAATATGGGGAGTACAGTGATTGAAAAGGAAAATGCATCACAACCTTACAGATTTAGAGATTTATACACCCGTTAAAAGAAGTGTCATACATAATCGCATTCACAATGCTTTGATAATGTGTGATAATACTGTGAACTGTCTAATTGAACATAGTGTATGAATTGTGGCCGTATCGTTTACAGGATGGATACAAAAACACACAGGAATCCCCTATTCATAACTTGTACGAGTTTAAAGGCTCGTTAAAAAAGATGTTATTCATAATGATTCGATGCTGTGTGATAATACTGCCAACTGAACTAATAATCTAATTGAACACATGTGCATCAATACCGGTTGTGTTGTTTATTTTATAATATTTTCTAAGACAAATAGTAACGGATACAATGAACTTCAAAAGGATTGCGAGTTTGCCGAAATCGTTACAAAACTAAAAATAATATATAATAATACCCTCCGACATCATTCGAACCATGTCATTGAAATGAAGGCGGTTCCTCAGCCACTGGTATCTCATTAAAATCCCTTCCACTGGCTCCTTAAGTTATTAGGTAATTAGCGAACAAGAACTCATTTAGGCCACAAATTGTTATCCCATTTACTCGATCTTCGGAGGATTTAAAAAACAAAATAAAAATGTCACAGCGGCATGTTTATGTACACCCTTTTCCCTGCGGCGTTATGAACTTAAATCATGTATCATAAATAATATAAGGTACAGTGCGACCAGGTTCAATATTACAGTTGTAAGTAGATGTCTCCTTTGCAATAAATGCTTTTTTTATTCCTTGAGTTCAGCAGAGAGGCAGATGGCCCACTTTATGATGAAAGCGGTTATCATCGCCTAAGGACATTTGCAACACCAAAAGTACCACAAATGCACTGCTGTTCTCTTAATGGAGACCGAAACCTGGTCACTAATGCCGGAACACAACTCAAGGCTGTTATGTTATGGCGATATACTTTAGACCAGGGGTGGTAGCCATCCAGTCGGGCAGATGCCCTACCACCTGGCTGTGGTTGTTTTGTCGCCTCTTACGACAGGCCGCCCGGCTGCAGGAAATTGTATTCTTTTTCCGTTCCTGCACGGATTTGGAGTGAATTGAATTTGTTGTCATATTATCTAGTATTATCTTACCTTTATGACTCAGGCACACGCGCTTAAGTCCAATGGTGGGCAATTAATGTAGTAAATGTGTTATACGCCAATCGAAAAACTAAATGTCAGTAAAATAACAGTCAGTCGGTCAGTTAATAAATATATATATTCATTCATCAAAAATCCTTCGAGATTGGGAAACTTACGTACTGAAAGGTAGAATTTAATTAAAATACAGAAATTCATAAAAGACACATTTAATCAATTAAAAGCCTTTCAATAATAGGTAATTCTTAACGTCTTTTTACATCACATATGCTTATGACTTCATGAGTCCACTTGTTCAAACTCTGTGAGACTGCGACTTTCTGTAAGTTACTCGGTTGCACTGTACTCAGTTGTTTCTTTTATTTACTTCTAGAAAATAAGATTTAAAAGAAAATAATTATTACCTAAAACTTCGCATGTGTTAGCGCAATAATTTCTATTCTAAATTATTGCGTCTGACCATTAATGTCCGGCGGCCATTGGCCTGTTGGTGTTCGGTAAAGAACACTAAACTGATATTACACAGTTCAACCAAAGTGAATTAAATTAGTTGAAAAGCGAGGAACCGAAACGAAACGACGACATTGAATAATCAAATGTTATGTTTACATGAATCACTTTGGTTGTTTGATCCAAATTGAAAGACTATTCAGATCAGGGGCCAGCCGTATAAAGAGCTATTTATTTTACTAGATATGCCACGAATAGTGTTTTGACTTTAATGCACTTAAATAAGATATAAAGTAAAATACTATCCATAGTGCGGTTTTTTAACTATCCCACGGAAACTCTTTAATTTTTCGGGATCAAAAGTATCTTATATATTGACCAGGGATATAAGCTACCATCATACAAAATTTCATTTAAATCGGGCCAGTCGTTTCGGAGATTAGCCGGTACAAACCGACAAACAGACAAACAAAAATTTGAAAAAATCTAAATTAGTTCTATTTCACTTCTTATCTTCCACTGACTCGGTTTTTAGCATTTTTTCTATTGTACAGAAATTCGACCTCTACAGTTTTATTATATGTTATTGTTGTTGTTTTATTATATACGGTGTTTTGAAATTAGAAGGTCTTATAATTGCCCATAATACTATAGAGATTCCAACTTTAATGCGATGAAATAAAATTTAAAATAATATTGGCCACAAATGCCGGAACACAAAACAACTCAACGTTGATATAACTGCATAGGTGTCGATCAGGATGGTAACCATTCAGACTATAACAAAAACCATGCCAGTATGAGTCAAGATAAGTTCAAATAACGATGGCTAATATCCGTAGTCTCTAAAATCCATACTAAATCAGTCTCGGTCAAATTAAGATTGATTCAATATTGAGCCGATATGGTTTACAGAATACTAAAATGTTAAAAGTTATCATCTAATTTTTAATTCAATTGCCAATTTAAATTACAGAATCGAGTCCTCGACTGGTGTGTATTGTTTTCTCTAGGCAGACCAGAATTCTCCGTTCCTACACGAATGAACTTACAAACTGTTTAAAAGTGCAAATTCGTTAATTTCAACGCGGTAGTTTGCATGTCGTGTCTGAATCACGAATCATTCCGATGACTGATTGACAAGGGAAATGGCGCCAAATTACAGAGTCAACGACCGTTTGACGTTTCGAGCACTTTTTATTTTTGATTTAATGTTGGCTATTAATTTTTTACTGCGCTTATCATGGGGTATTGTTTTTGAGAGATGTTATTACCGCGCTGCCGGCCTCGAAAAAAAATTGAGACACCCTTTTTAAAAAAGCCCATATCGTCGCGCTTGAGGAACGTTCCAGAAAAGAAAGCCTCTGCGTTCTAGAGAGCTCAGACGCTCAATGGAGTGGAGATAAACGAGCGGTAGACGAAGAACGAAGAAGACGAAGGCACCATTCTGAACAGTTCTTCGGAACACTCCCCATTGTTATTTATTATTTATTTAGGTTTATGGCTTGGCAGCTAGGTCTTTAAGCCAGATCTTAGATTACAATTTACAATACAGTTTCTTCATTTTCTTAAGTCTATGTATAGCTCTGTTGAACTGTAGACTATCAACTAAAGCCATTCAACGGAGTTCTTGTGAAAACTCTAAAGGCCCCATTTTACTATACAGTTCAAATTTCTCATACATTTCACATAATTACTATTGTTTCTATTGTTCATTTTAAAGTAATTTTACACATTTTGAGCAAAATAAAACTGCACAGCACATATCCTTTCAGTTCCCGCCAAAAACTCCTACTCCCAATTATACAGTCGGCAGAATACAGATGCCAAGTCTCTTCGCCTTGCAAATACTGAACCATTTATGTGTTAACAAATTGACCTTATTAATAATAATTAATAGCTCAATGAGTGAATTCACAATAATAGCATAGGTCCTTATATAGGTGCATTATTCTATGATGTAGATAATAGCCATCATGCCACATTTACATTAAATAGTCAAGGAGCTTCTACGTGTTGGCCTTCCACTGGCCCCACGCAAGCCCTCCAAAAGTCCGGGCTATTTTTATGGCATTACTCTATTATTGTCAATGGCCACACTACTGTATTAGTAATAAGGAGTTTTTGGCGGGAACTGAAAGGAGACGTTGTGCTGTGCAGTTTTATTTTCTAAAAATGTGTATAATTACTCTAAAATGAACAATAGTTGCAGGATATTGATAGCTTTTGAGTAGAAATTACGTGTTTTTGTGAGAAATGTGAACTGTATAGTCAGATGTGATCTTTCGAGTTTTCACAAGTACTTCATTGAATGGCGTCGATTGTAGCCTGCAATACAACTGCGCTACTATACGAAGACCTATTAATTAACATGTTTCCGACTGAAAGACATTGATTCTATGGTCATGAATAAATTAATATTAAAAAAAAATTTAGTAATAAGAATAACGATGTTTGTAAAATGAATAAATAATTATTTTTGAGAGTAACACGATAAAAATGTCATAGATATAATGGATATTGATTGCATAAACTCTAAATCTTTCAAAGTGTTAATATAAAACTAGCATTCAAACTTATTTATTACAATAAATTGTTTTTATGTTGTTACATTTAAAGACACATAATAATCTGTCAACAGGCGACAGAAAAATTAGTACAGTAATTTGCCCGCTCTTCAGGTTCTGATTCTAGTTATTAAGCGCTCAAATGACATGATAATTCTTTGTGATTAATATATTCTTTATAATTATTAAGACCCGTCGTAGAAGGAAACAATAAATTCACAAAAGCAACCAGAATCACTAAAACATACCTATATCAATTTACTAATGTATTTCATTTAAGGTGTTGTTGAAATTCATAGGTGACATTTTGAAACTAACAAAGCGTTTTTACGATAAATATATTTTTTGTTAACGCATTTATTTGTTATGCCGTTGTCAGTTAAATATGCATTCGTGAGTCAAGATGTTTACATTTTACCATAAACCATTCGGGTTAATTTTTTAAAATAAAATGAACTGTTCAGTGGAAAATAAACAACACGCTGTGGTTGTTTGTCGCGCGTTTCAGCCGCAATTTGTGTTATGATTTTTAGGGCTAAAAGTGTTTTATTAAGCTACACCATTAGTTCACATTATCCGACATATGTTGCAAAGTGGCCATAGATAAGATAGAGCCCGTATGTCATAAATTTCATAACTACTGTACGGCAACCGACGAATGCGACTTTAGTTGGATTAGCAAGCAAACAGACTGTGTAATGTTGTTATTAAAATGAAAATGTACGATAAAGACGTAGAACAACAGTGAGACAACGGCAAGATTCCAGATAGGCACGGCTTAGCGGTCGTCTGGACTTCTTACGAGACTTTATCTCGCCGCTCGTACGCCGCGCCGCCCGCGCACAAACAAAACAATTCAAATATGAATATCGAATACAACATTCCTTTTTTAAATTTTATTTTTTTAATCCCCTTCAAAATATAAGTAGTATGTTCTAGAACGGTGTTCAGTTGACCGGTTTTTTATTTAATGGCCTGGTAACCAAGACCTTTAAGCTTTAAGCAAATCTAACTTAAACTTCGTTACTGAACAGTTCTTGTCCTCATAATAGACAGAAGATAATCACATGATCCTACTTGTAAAAAATGCTTGATATTTTTAATTTGCGGTTAATATAAATGTAACATTCGTTTCAAAATTGTAAAATGAAAAATAAAACAAATAGCTACTTAATAAATAATAGAGTATATTGCACTTTGTAATTAATTTTTGCATTGCTTTAATATCCGTAACAATTGTCCAGATTAATGTGACAACAAAAAATATTACCTAAATAAATAAAGCAAGAACTTAATTAAATTAAGTATTTTTTTATTTTTTTGACTAATTAACTAAGTGTGTATTTAGAAAACGATTTTTATTTTGAGGGTGCTCGAGTCATTGTATTCATTTTTCAAAACTTTTATGATTTTAAAAATTAAAGTTGCTTATTTGCTACAAATAAAATTTCAAAAAGTGTAGCGGACTCCCTTGTTTATGGTCTCGTTTATTCTAAATTCAAAATGCTGCAGCAATGAACTGTCAATTTATGAGAGCATTGCTTTCATATATTAGTTGTATATATGAGCACTGCGAATAAAATATTTTATCCTTGTTTACGCTGTAATTAAATACAGTGCAAATTTGTTTATTATCATTGAATACCCAGAGTAATTAAATTAATTAAATAAATGGTACACGCATAACTTATGACTGTCCGTTCTTACTTAGTAACAGTTCAAAGCACAATAAACTGTTTTTTGTACAAAATCACTTAGTATGCTGCCTTTTATACTTAATCAAGATTAAAGTTAAGCATAGAATATAGCTGTTGTCCAGTATTTGCCGTGATTTGCCGTGATTACAATTAATCACGCGCTCATAGAGATTGAACTATTTTTTTGTTAATTTTGACGCATTCCATATAGGGTGGACGTATCCCAACAATGTGACCCGTTTTAAGGGGGAAAGAAGGTCTTTAAATTATCACGCTTGGTCCTTTTTTTAGTGAGTTCAGTAGACATCAGTCGCCCCACCTGATGGATAATGGTTACCATCGCCTATGGACATTTGCAACACCAAAGGTGCTACAAATGCGTAAATTAAAAAATCCTTCAACATATTATAATTCAAAATAATGTTCTTAATTATCACTATAAATATTTCGCAATTTTAGGCTTAAAATGATTATTATCAGTTATATTTCGGTCCAAATTGGACCTATGTTTAATCATCGTCTTATTGACTCTATAATCTTTGCTGCACAATGTACAACTTGTATCTCATTCTCTCGCAGACTCAGTGCTATAGACTTATGTGTTTATCTATTTTTAGGGTCGCTTTTTCGTTTCATCGAGTTTCAAATCATAACGATTGTAAAGAAGCTTCACTACAAAAGTAGTATGAAACATTTTTAATAAGTTCGTTTATTTTTTAAAGTTGACGGTGACTCATTTCTTTTCTTAAGTTTTCGCGACTTGTACACATAATAAAACTACGTTTTAACGGTTTTAAGCGCGGTAATTTATTTTATTTAGGTTTATCCGACGTTTCGGCCGCTTTTCAGTTGCCGTGGTCACGGAAGACAAAGATGACATTTGTCGACATGAAACACGCAAGGTCTACGAAGTCTGCGATCAGTGAACACACGCTGGATAAACCCAACCATTACATCAGATTCGATAACCCACAAATCCTCGCGAAAGAGAATCGTTTCATACCAAGAATGATGCGTGAGGCTATTGAAATCAAAAAACACCCAAATTTCAATAGAGAAGATGGTTGGCAGGTACCACCTGTTTGGGATCCAATCATCAAAACTATTAAGAACCTTGAGCTCTTTCTGCGTGCAACGAAACAAACCAACTTGACTGATAATTTCTTTTATTTTTCCTTCCACTCATTTTAATATTATATAAAAAAAAATTAAAACTAGGCATGTTTGCTGAAGAGTTTCTTGCGCCGCTTCTTCTCTTCAAGCCACAACATGTTGTGAAGCGGTGGTAAATTAGATTAGGCTCCCATAGAGTAAATAATATCCATAAACAAAATTAAAACTAAATAATTAAAATGAACAAGTTGGCGGTAGGCTGAATAAAAACTTTGACAATACACGTTCGACAAATGTCATCTTTGTCTTCCGTGACCACGGCAACTGAAAAGCGGCCGAAACGTCGGATAAACCTAAATAAAATAAATTACCGCGCTTAAAACCGTTAAAACGTAGTTTTATTATGACTCATTTCTATCAAAGTTGAAAAACGGAAAGGGACTAACTTCGACATTAGCCTAAGGGAGTGTTCCTCTTATAGCTCACAACGCTCGAAATGCTTCTTCAGCCGTTCCACACACAAAACTTCAGAAATGACATCATAATCTTCCCTCACAACGACCCTATCTCTTGAGATAGGTCGAATAATCCGTTCCACTTGAGTTTGTACGATTGTAACCCCTGCAAGCAAGTGGAACAGGAAAAATCGTTCGAGAACGTGTTCGTTATCATTGAGGAATGTAGCCGAAGAAGAAGAAACAAATGCTTTTTTTTGTTAAAAATATTCACAATCTTATACTCATGTAAAAGCTGAAGAGTTAACTTGCTTGATTGGACGCGCTAATTTCAGGAACTACTGGTCTGATTTGTAAAAGTATTTAAATATTAGATAGCCCATTTATCGAGGAAGGCTATAGGCTATATATCATAATGCTAAGATAAATAGAAGCGGAGCACTAATGAAGAATGTTTCAAAATCGGTGGGTTTTGAAAACAAATGCCACGCGGATGACGTCGCGGGCATAGCTAGTGTGTATATAATGGTAAGTTTATACAAACAATAATTTGGTAAGCTTTAAACGCTTGTAAGCTTTAAGCATTACACACAAAATTATTTAATTTTCATTAAATTAATATTCATGATGTACGTTTTTACAATTAAGTATTTAAATCCTTAATTAATTTAAATTTATAGTTTCTCAGGTAAAAAGTGCACTTAATATTACGAAAATTATGGTTTCACATTAAAATTAATTTAAGATATAAAAATGACTGCAATTTTTATTACTTATATTTTTTGCGACTTGAACGCTCTAGTCGTAATTTACAAAGTTGTTGACTAGACGGCCAACCCAGCGTTACTTGGGTTAAATGTTTTATTAAAGAAAATTTTAAATCTGACAATGAGTCTAAATAATTATTTATGTGGTTCGTTTACAGTAACCACAACATTAAAAGAGACAAATTAAAAGTACAAAAATAAATGTATAGCACATCCTTAAAAAAGTACTTCAAGGAAATAGTGAATAAAATCCAGCACCAAATCCAATGTCCTAAAATGTACGCCCAGGATACTATTATAAGTACCCCTTTTTTTTTTTTTTTTTTTTACATGAGGAAATGCGTTGCCGCACCGTCAGCCGCGCGGGGGATCATGCGCGGCCGGTGTGTGGGGCTCCCCGACGCCGGTTCAATACGACCGGCTGCCGGTATACCCACTAAAACCCCATGGGAGCCTTCCTTCCGCCTAGCGCCGGGGTCGCGGTACATGCGTGAGCTTAACCCGCAACCCCGGCAGCGGCCGGCCGCCTCGTAAACAGAGGCGGCCTCTCCTGTGTGCGGGCCGGGGGAGATGGTGGTCCCCGGCCCTGAGAGGGACGCGCGGCTACCTCTCGCGCCCTCTCGCGGCATTAGTGCGGGCGGAGGTCTATGTTGATCCCCCAGACCTCGACGCCCGCTGCCGCCGGGAGGGGGAGGCTGCAAGGAATACTCCTGCGCCATCACCCCTCCCTCTCCTTCCTCCTCCCCCCGCCGCCTCGCGCACTCAGCAGCGTCAGCGGCGGGGGGGAGTGTCTTCGCGATGGGGGGGGAGGGGGAGGCTGCGGAGGATTTCTCCTGCACCATCACCCCTCCCTCTCCTTTCTCCCCCTCCGCCGCCTCGCGCTCGTAGCAGCGTCAGCAGCGGGGGGGGGGGCTTCGCGGCAGGGGGAGGGGGAGGCTGTGAAGGATTGCTCCTGCGCCAACACCCCTCCCCCCTCTTCTTCCACCCCGCCCCCCCCCACCGCCTCGCGCAATCGGCAGCGTCAGCGGCGGGGGGGGCCTCGCGATAGGAGGGAGGGGGAGGCCGCGAAGGATTTCTCCTGCGCCATCACCCCTCCCTCTCCTTTCTCCCCCTCCGCCGCCTCGCGCTCTAAGCAGCGTCAGCGGCGGGGGGGGGCTTCGCGATGGGGGGAGGGGGAGGCTGCGAAGAATTGCTCCTGCGCCAACACCCCTCCCCCTCTCCTTCCTCCCCTTTTCCCGTCGCCTCGCGCACTCAGCAGCGTTGGCAGACGGGGTCGAGGAGGATAGGTCGCCTGTCAGGAGGGCGGTGGTGGGGTGGACATCACCACCGCCGTCCTTGACAGCCAGCGGAGAACACCTCGACGCTGGCGGTCGCATCGGAAAGGAGGGGTATTTGGGGAGGAGGTTTGGTAAGGAAGGGCAGGCATTGGGATTTGGAGGCGGAAAGGTGGGACACCACTATCACGGAGTGAAAAGGGGAATGTGACAGTGGCCGCTCGGGGCCCCGGGGACGCATCCCCTTGTGCCGCTACCTGGACGAGGGGGAGAAGTCCAGGGCGGCACCCCCTGGGGGATTATAAGTACCCCAACCGAAACCATTGCTACTAATTTTAAGTTACCACCTTTATATAAAGTGATGTTTCCGAACGTACATTCGAGGTTTTTGCTTTTTTTTTTTTGAGGCGGGGAAAAATGACTAACTAACCGATTTACGCACTCTCTGGGCCGTCACTAGGAAACGGCACGAATCCACGGGGGGCGGTAACGCTAGCAATTGTATGCTCTACTTGCGCTCCGTCCGCTATGGACTACACAGAGGAGTGTGGAGACTCCGAGCGATGCCGCACGGGCGAGCAACCTCAATACCCACTAAAAAACCCCTCCTCCCTTCGCGGCCCTGCGCTTTGATGTGAAGGAAAGACTGAGATGTAGAACATAGTTACTCAGCAGTCGATCCAGCGCATAAAGTGCTGAAGTGTGCCCTGGGAGAACATACTCCACTACGAAACGGGGGTAGTTGTTAAGTCCCTTGCTTTACCTAGTAGCTAAGGGCCCCCATCGTTCCGGATCCTACCTCAGGGAGGGAAGTAATGCGCGTACCTGCCTCTCCGGGTGCCGGCTGAAGGCCGGCGACCTCGAGAAGAGACCGTAGCACGCGCCCTAGGACTTCGCTCCCTATCCCTTTCTGCGGCCTCTTTCAGAGACATAACTGCCTCACAAAAAGAAACCGCAGCATCCCAGGCGTCGTCGCTCTGCAACATGGCCGTTACCAAGTCGCCGAGCGATCCGACGGCTCCTAACTTTGTCTCGAGCTCGAAACGCTGCGGCGCCCAGGCAGCGCACTCGACAAGCGTATGAAACGCCGTATCGGGTGCGCCACACTGTCGGCAATCCGGAGAAGGCAAGCAGCCCACAATGCGAAACAGATACTGATCGAAACAACCGTGTCCGGTCAGTATCTGCGTCGTCCTGAAGGTGAGGGTGCCGCTGGTGCGGTTAACCCATTCCTCCAGTTGTGGCCTGATTGCGTCCACCGTAAAGCCGCCGGCCGCAGGGTGTTCGAGGTCACGAGACCAGTCGACGAGGCAGGAAGCGGTTTCCCGCTTCCTGACCGTCTCTATCTCGACTTGACAGAAGGTCAGTCCTCTAGCTAGGGCATCCTGCTGGGTACGACGAACCCTGGACAGGACGTCTGCCTGGAGAGGCCAGGGCAGCTCGCCTGCCAAGAGTGTCACCGCCGTCCAAGACACTGTACGATACCCCCGTATGGTTCTCACGGCCAGAACCCGCTGCGCCCGGTGCAGCAGGGTTCGATTGTGGCGGTGAAGCGACTCGAACCAGACAGGGGCACCGTAAAGGGCCATACTCCTCAGGATGCCAGAATATAGTTTCCGCGTCGCACCCCCCGGCCCCCCCACGTTGGGAAGAAGCCTTGAGAGTGCGCCCGCGGAACTCACGAGTTTGGGAACTAACTGCTCAAAATGCGCTTTGAACAGCCATTTCCCGTCTAAGACTAGCCCAAGATATTTCATCTTGGGCCCTACGCTAATCGCCACCCCTGGACTGTAACGGACAGATCCGGGGGTGGATTACGAAACTTCCTATGGAACATGATGGCCTCCGTTTTCGCGGGGGAGACCCTCAAGCCCAGCCTAGCTATTCTATCTACGACTATCGCCAACCCGTCGTTGGCGACGTCCACGGACTCCGCGAATGACGCGGCGCGTGCCGTGAGTAGGGTGTCGTCCGCAAAGCAGATCAGCCCCACCCCGGGCCTGACCGTCACCCGAAGGATCCAGTCATAGCCTACGTTCCAAAGAATCGGCCCGAGGACCGACCCCTGTGGAACGCCGCACGCGACACGTCGCCGACCTAGCTCGTGATTGACAGACTCACCGCCCTCCCAAAGGATGTGTCGATCTCGCAGATACTCGCCTAACAGCCTCGTGAGGTACGGGGGGACTCCGTGTGCACGGAGCCCCTCCCTGATCGTCTCATGAGGGAGGCTGTTGAAGGCGTTCGCTATGTCTAGCGATACTGCAAGAACGACGTCCTTCGCTTGGACGGCTTCGTCCGTCACCGTTCGCAGCGTCTCGAAGGCGTCCATCGTGGAGCGCTTCCTCCGAAACCCGAACTGCGTATCTGATAGCCCCGGCTCCACGGTGTCTAGATGCTTCACGAGCCGCTCCGCCAAGATCTTCTCGAAGACCTTGGCGACCTTCGAGGTTTTTGCTTGTGTAAGACCAAGCAACAGTGCCAACAAAAACAAATGATTCCATATTATTTTTGGTTGTTGTTAGATTGGCACAACTGTTTTTAATATTGGCGCGGAGTTTGAGTTGCATCGGTCATTTAGATTAAATACAATGCTATTTTTAGTTAGATCATAACTAGTTGCGAATTTCATAATGGACAAAAACATCGAACAAAAAGTTTGTCTTAAATTGTGCTTCGCCAATGGAATTTCGTGTTCGGATACACAGATAATGTTACAGAAGGCTTACGGTGAATCGACTTTATCAAAAACACGTGCGTATGAGTGGTTCAAAGCGTCCAAAACCGGTCGAGATATGCTGGAACAGTTGCCTTGCCCTGGTAGGCCATCAACGTCTTCAACTGAAGTTAACATTGCAGAAGTGGAATAAATAGTGACTGAAAGTCCTCATTTTGAAATATAAAAGACAATTCGCGACGAGAATTAAAATCAATTCCGGAAAAAGCGTTTAAAAAATGTTTATGATTGGATTATTCGTTGGCGTAATTGTATCGTTTTGAACGAGTATATTTTAAAGGTGATAAATTATTAATAAATTTGAATGAATAACTCAAGTTGTGTATTATTGATCTTTTCCCGGTACTTTTTTGACAGCGTAAACAAATACAGCTTAGATTGATAATAATGAGGACAAGCAAATTTAGACATGCGCATATACTTTCATCTAATTTCGCTTCATTTTTCTGGTGCGTACTGCCGAAGAGTGGAATAATTTGCCGGACTCTGTTTTTCCTGACAAATAGAATCTTTAAGTCTTCAAGTCACGAGTTAGTAGGTATCTTCTAGGTAAGCGTGCTCCATCCTAGACTGCGTCATCCCTCGACATCAGGTGAAACAGTTGTCAAACGCAAACATATATATATAGGTTTGCGTAAAACTCACATAAAACTACGTTTAAACTGTTTTAAGCGAGGTATTTTATTTGATTTTTATTACGACGTTTCGACCACTTTCAAGTAGCCGTGATCATGGAAGACAAAGAAGTCAAGTGTCAATGAGTAATGTTAACGTTTTTATTAAGCCTACTGGCTAACAAACGCTATGTATATTTATTATGTAAATTTATTTCTGCTAACAATGTTTATCTTTAGTGTCTTTTAGTGTTTAATTTATGTATTTTGTTTTGTCGACAGAGTTACAAAAAACCTTTACTGTAATATCGTTCGAAAAAGCTTAATGTTCCTGCTACAGATGTTCACCTGTAATTTTTTATATTTATCCAGTTTGACATTGGCAAAATCAATGCCAAAGGCGTCGGAGTCAGCTTCAACAAAAATATAATAGAATTGAGCCTACCGCCTACTTGTTCTTTTTTATTATAGCCTGAAGCAGGCAAACCAGCAGACGGCCCACCTGATTTGAATTGGTTACCGTCGCATATGGTCGTTTGCAACACCAAAGGTGCTGCAAATGCGCTGCTGCTCTGTTGAGAAAGACTGGAACCTGGTCATTAATGCCGGAACACAACACAAGGTTGTTATGGCGACATGCTTTAGACCAGGGTGGTAGCTATCCAGTCGGGCAAATGCCCTGCCATCTGGCAATGTATATATGTATAAACCTATACTGGGCGATTGTAATTTCATTAAGGTGATCTTTTTACATACTTGTACACAAACAAACAGACTCACATTTATATATGAGTATGTATTCTAATTAATAATATGGATGTATAAAAAAGGACGTAATATGCATAAAATTCACACAATACTCGTGAAAATAGGTAGGAAACTTCGCAAACAATGCTTCGTTAATAATACCAACCTCACGTAACTAATGGATGGCCGTTAAACATACAAACGCAATAAGTTAGACATAAAATTACTTTTGAGATGTCAGAAGTTAATTAATTTTGTATTAATACATATTATTGGGAGTTATAAGTCGAAAAAGCGATTTCGTAATATTAAAGCTATTGTAGTGTTAAAACATATCTGTTTTAAAGTTAAAAAACCTGGGTATTTTATTTCATTTAGGTTTATGGCTTGGCAGCTACGCCTTTAAGCCAGGTCTTAGTTTACAATATAGTTTCTTCATTTTTTTAAGCTATGTGTAGCACAGCTGAACTGTAGGTTATCAACAAAAGCCATTCAACGGAGTTCTTGTGACAACTCAAAAGGCCACATTTGACCATACAGTTCACATTTCTCACAAAACATATAAATTACTACTCAAAAACTACCAATATCGTACAACTATTGTTCATATTAAAGTAATTTTACACATTTTTAGCAAAATAAAACTGCACAGCACAACATCTCCTTTCAGTTCCCGCCCAAAAACTCAAAATCCTGGGTATTTTTTTAATGCTTTTATGGCTTGGCAACTAGGCCTTTAAGCCAGAAAAACCCTGGGTAAGTGCCTGTAGAACCACAGATATTAAATAGTTTCGTGAAGGCGACGAACATAAAGGTTATCATAAAATTATGTTTAAATGAAAATACCACATATCCCAAAAATTACTGGACGGAGTTTTGAAAACGAATTTTATTAAGAACTAGCTTCCGCTCGCTACTTCGTCCGCGAGGAATACTTAAAAAACAAGTAAGTTAAAAAAAAAACCCAATTTTGAAACATTCTTTATTGGGGCTCTGCTCCTAATGGTCTTAGCGTGATGATATATACCCAATAGCCAATAGCGCTGAAATAATTTTTCTCATCAGACCAGTAGTTCCTGAGATTCGCGCGTTCAAGCAAACAAACAAACTCTTACTACGTACTTCTTCTGACAGTTTCCAGTCCTCTCTTCCATCCCAGCTGCATATTAGTGTTGCAAATGTCCATAGGCGACTTTCTATCAGGTGGACGGTGAGTCTGTTGGCTTTATTCCAGCAATAGAATATAGGCGCTTTTCGAACTTGATTTTTACTGGGTGATAAATTCATACTAATGTTTTTTACATTATAATAGCAGTTTTAGATGTAGAATATCTTTTGCAGTCGTTACTTTCTGTCATGACTGGTTAGAATTCCTTCAGCACTGTCGATCATTGTTGTTGATTTTGTTAGTTTGGGGTGTCCCTAAGATGGAATGCAGTACGCACTGCGATTTTTTCAATGGCTTATTCTAAAAACGAGATATGTTACATTGGGATGACGCGGAGGTTTGAAAACGCGCGATTGTTTCTCATATTAGTACCGCGCACGCACGGTGGCTAACTGCGTTTGGTTTTAATATCCATTATCGACCGGGAGAGCGCAGACAACACAGGCTGCTCTTCTGAAGTCTATTGCTGTAATGAAATAAAATTAAGCAAAAACGCAAACCGCAGTGCGTGTTCGTACGCGTTTTCAGATTTTAATCACGGTGCGTTCTTAACCTAAGCCTTAGACCATCAAAAAAGAGTCTCATAATTCATTCTGGTAGTTTCCTTCATTCATCCCACTTATTAAAAAAGTTGACAACCAAAACACATTGATAATAAAGTAGCTTTTACAAATTTAACTTTCTGAACGATTTGTTTAAAAGAGTTATGTAAATGTAATTGATGATTTTCATCAAATCGATACGGGAAGAAGCGACTATTCGATCTGTGTTCTTATTTTAAATTTAAATTTGACGTTTCGATGCGTTCAACGGCACCTGGTTTTGAAATATTTCCCTTTTAGTGAGTTAAGTATTTAATTTTGGAACAGCATTTAAATGTTTGAATCATTCTTATTAAATGGGCTTCTTGTTTATGTTTGGGATTCGACTACATGGTGTTTAGTATTTTAGTCGTTTTGTATCCAATTGTGGTCATTTGCCATGACCATAATTGGAATCAACGGTTGGATAAAAATATTTCTGTGTCATTAATAACGACAATCAGGTCACCATTTATACAGATGAGGACACAAAACATTGTGATAATAGTATTATCGTTTAGCCCAGTGTTCTGCGAAGTATGTACCGCGGCACTACCAGTATATATAAAGTACTCTGTGCGCGGCACTCTGGTGTACCGTGGTCAATTAATTGGTGTGACTCGGAAAAATAAGGTTATGCTGCTATTTAAACTTTAGGATTTGTTTATTAATAATAAATAATAAATACCTTTTCTGTAATTTAAACTTTAGATTTGTTTATTAATAATGAATATTGATTCGATGATTAATAAATAAATGTTCATTAATATTACTTTAAAAATATTTTTGGAACGAAGTTCCTTATCGCGTGTTGCGAAAGGGGGCTAGACGGAAAAAATTAAGACCAAAAGTTGTGACGACACTTTTTGCTATAGTTTTAAGCCGTGCGGCGTGCGCGTGTTTCTCTCTCTCTCTCTCATTATTACTAAAATTGAGCCTACTGATTAAGTTATATTTATATTACATTATATTTGATAATAATAAAAAATATTATTTTAGCTTAAAAAAATAACATTCTATTACAATTTCTTCACTAATTAATCGAAAGGAACTTCGTTTCATCCGGGTGTCCCTTGACATCTCTCAACTTTTTATTTGTGGTGTACCTCGAAAATTTTTCGTTTTCCTAGATGCACCTTGAACACAATAAGTTGGCGGAACACTGGTTTATCCCAAGGTATCCAATTTATATTCTTCTTCTTTGTTCAATAATAGCTTGGCACGGTATGTGCATTCATGCCGAGTCATGTGTACAATTTATATTAATCCGGGCCATTAAATATTTTCGAAATATGAATGCATGCAGCTACTAAGCTAATTCTACATTTAAGTCGATTTAATATTCATTGGCAATTGATGATTTATTTTTGATTAATGATGACACATTATGTCAATGTTGCCGCTAACGAAATTGATGTTTAATACCCGTACGTAAGTCTTGAAAATAATGTCACATGCAAACGCTTATATGTTTGATATTAGAATCGAAACCACGATTAAAATGATAGTCGATGTTTGATATGCTTACATAGATCGTACATTTAAATATTGAGATTCAAACACATGCGTAGATATCTGAATTCCTATTTCGTAGTTGAACATGATTTTTAAAAACCAAAATTATGATATGACATTGCATTCACCATATAAAGTTAAGGTGACAGTAAAATTTATTCGAAGTTCATGTAAGTACTATCTGTACGATCTAGAGCCATTATTTATTGTTGTAAAGTTGTCACACCTTGTTCCGAATTTGAATTTTACATTGCATTGTCGGGTGTCGATCGTTGTTGTTTCTAATTAAGACAACAATATTGCGACGCCATATTGAATTTTAAATGGTTATTATGTTTTAGAACAACATGTCGTGTATTTACCGTTGTTTTTTCAGATCGTGTTTGATTGTGGTTCATAAATGTTTATTTATGGTAATTTTATTTTATATTTAAACTATGGTTTTCACTGCGATTTTACTCAAGTAAGTTTAAAACATCTATTACTTGAATTCTGGATATTCCATTTATGAGATGAAAGTAATTATTATTCTAATTTTTTAAGCAAAACGAAAACTTATAACATTGTTCTGTTCTTTAAAATGAATATAGAGATAAATAAATTAAAGTGGTATAACCAATTGCAAGCAAGTATGCCTTGCTTGCTACTGTCCAAGATATTTTATAACCTTTACTTTTTACTATTTACTGAATGCTCTTATTAATGTCTATAACTATTGAATATTATATCTGACGGTAGTTGTAATATTTTATAGTATTAAATCCGCCGATGAAATGGGTCTGTCACAGTTGTTTTACCTATCGCCAGGCGCTACGTTTTTTAACAAATGAGTAACAAACCGATGGGATTATTTGCATTTGACACCAACAGTTATAAGTAAGTACTTTTTAAATACTTATCAGAGTGGCCAGTTGCATGTTACCTATAATACAGACGTGCTTTGCTTAATTTGGTGATATACAATGTGTGTGTTTATCTGGCGATTATTTATTTATGGTGTTGTCTTTTATGTGTTTCACTCTATATTTGAGATGATTTAAGTATCTTTTATCATAGTAATTTAACAACTGCGAGACATGGGACGGCTAAAGGGGAGTTGGAGGCCGTCAAGCCATGTTGGACCCAATATTTATGTCATCTCGGCAATAACCGTCAAATCATCGAATATTACATATTCATTCTCTTACTTCTGATGTTACGATGTAAGTATTTATGCACATATTTTGGACGTGTCGACTTCGCTAACAAGAGTCTCCACCTACCTTTATGTGGGGGCGCTGTAGCCCACGGATAATAATATAAAGCTGGTTCAAGTTGTGATGGACTGTATGAGAGCGAGATGAGACCTAGATCCTTGTACTAGAGATATAGAAGCTCCACCAACCTTGAGATCTGCTCTCTCCTGGCTCAGTTCAGGTTGCACACAGAACTGAAGTCTACTTTAGAGCTAACACTTCGTACAAAGTTTGAAGGATAGCAAATGTTCTTGGTACGGCCAGTAATCAGCGGTGTGGTTCTC
Organism: Dendrolimus punctatus; assembly: GCA_012273795.1. Classification (NCBI taxonomy): domain Eukaryota; kingdom Metazoa; phylum Arthropoda; class Insecta; order Lepidoptera; family Lasiocampidae; genus Dendrolimus; species Dendrolimus punctatus. The sequence goes on from CM022545.1 coordinate 3,744,889, forward strand.
GTCAAAAGTTGACAGTGATTGACTAAAATGGCTGCCCTTACCTGCACTCCTTAGCTGCTCAGCATTGGCCGTCGCCTGACACAGAAAGAGGGTAGACAGCAAAATTGATGGAGCGCTCTTCTATCTATTTTATTCTAGGCAAGGACCGAACACTATCTGGACCAAATATTACCAATTTATTCGTTACATCCCAACAAACTCACTTTTACATTATATATAAAATTATATATACTCTGTAGGTATGTTTATAGTATTTTCAAATAGAGATACATATATACACATCGTGATTGTAAGTAAGTAAGTATTAAATTATTCTTAAATAGTAACAGAATTAAATAAACAAAAATTTAATTAAAATTAATACATACATATTTCGCTGGAAAATTTACGATAACGCTACAAATTAGGTATTGTAGATGTTTCAGTCATACAGTCTTATATCTAATAGACTTTAGAAACTTACCGTCTTATTCATACTGATTTAGAGTAGGTAAGTTTGAACGCTTCTTTAAGTTTTCAAGGTTCTTAAGGAAGCGTTTCTAAATAATATAAATAAAACCGTTAAAACTTAAAAGCTATTTAAGTTTCGAGTCTTGATAATATTCTCGAACAATCTTCTGTATTCGAAATTCAAATTGAGTTGTGTTTAAAAACTCAATTACGTAGGGGAAAACCTAGTTATTGACGGAACAATATGTTGTAAAGTATAAAGTTTTACACTTGTACAGTTATTGCTAATTGTTCGAGCGTCCAGTTATATTGACCAACAATTTTAAAATATTGCTTTTTGAACGACTAAGCCCGGTATTCTAAATACATGCGAAAAGCGACACTTGAATAGGTATAATCATTTTTAGAGCTAAGATTTTTGTATAGAAAGAGTAATATAGCGAACGATGGGACATAAAACGATTTTCGATATCAACATACTTTAATAACTAGGATATGCTCGCGACGTCGTTCACGCTTGACTTCAAATCCGTGCAGGAACGGAGAAGGAATACAATTTCCTGCGGCCGGGCGGCCTGTCGTAAGAGGCAACAAAACAGCCACACCCAGGTGGTAGGGCATTTTCCCGACTGGATGGATACCACCCCTGGTCTAAAGCATGTCGTCATAACAACCTTGAGTTGTGTTCCGGCATTAGGGACCAGGTTCCAGTCTCCCTTAAGAGCAGCAGCGTATTTGTAGCACCTTTGATGTTGCAAATTTCATAGGCGACGGTAACCGTTTTCCATTAAGTGGCCCACTTGATGGAAAGCGGTTACCATCGCCTATGGGCATTTGGAACACCCAAGGTGCTACAAATGCGCTGCAACTCTCTTAAGGGAGACGGGAACCTGGTCACTAATGCCGGAACGCAAACCAGGGTTGTTATGGAGGCATACTCTAGACCAGGGGTGGTCACCATCCAGTCGGGCAAATGCCCTACCACCTGGCGAATATATTACTCTAGTTTTGAAATTTGTTAGCAATTATATTGTATTGTATAATTATATAAGTAAGAAAGAGAGCTGGTCTGAAAGAGAGTGTCGGGGTGAAGGTAAGGAAAGAATGCTCCGGTGGTTCGGGCATGTGGAAAGAATGTATGATGAAAGAATTACTAAACAGATATACAATGCAAAAGTGGATGGATGCAGAAGTCGCGGAAGGCCACGACACACCTTCCATGATCAAATTGATCATGTGTTAGCAGAAGGTGATGTTAGGAGCCTTAAGAACAGACGAGCTTGCATGACAAGAGCTATGAATGTCAAAGAAGCAAGTGAGGTGTGTAAGAATGGGCCTGTGTGGCGCTCTGTTGTTCGTGCCTACCCCGCAAGGGACCTGGCGTGAAGTTATGTATGTATGTATGTATGTATGTATATTGTATTATATAATGTTTGAATAAAATTATTTTCTTTCTTCCTTTTTACATTGACTAAGGCTACACACATATTAAGTGTTTCTAAGCTGTAAAAGAGTTCCACCATATATACTGATGGTACTAAGCTATCGTTTTATAGTTTTAATTAATTTTTACTGTGCAAGAGTGGACAAGGATGAGTTATTTATAATGATTAGGTACTTGTTGTTTGTTGTTCTTTGGATACTTTGATTTTACGACATGATAGTTAAACCAACTATTCAATGAAGGAAGAAGAAATATATGACTTAGCCAGTTTTTGTTGAGAGGAATATGGAATTTATTCTAAGTATATACCAAAGTTTTCTAACTTGAAGTAGTTATAACCATTACAATACAGTAACTGCTAACAAGGGTTAAATTAACAATTCATCTTGCGCCATCAAAAGTTAGGAGTAAACCCAGGGTTAAATATTTAACCCACCGATGTGGAAAGGTTAAGTTGCTAACACAGGATTAGGGAAGTTTTATCTCAAGTATATATTAGCTTTCGTCTTCGGGTATTCAATTTCAATATCTTGGTGTTGCGGACTTATTCAAAGTACATTAACTAATCCCGAATTCACAAAGTCTACATTTATTTAATTAACCTGACTATGCGTGTAAGGCCTTAATGAATGAATGAAAACTGTATATTGTTCACCATAAATTAAAATTAAGATAATTAATATACATTTGCATTAGACCAATGGGTGGCCTTATCGCTGATCTCCCATGCAACCCCACCAACCAACCAACAATTTTTGGTGGTGTATTAAATTAAAATAAAAACAATCTATAATATTATAAAATTCTAAACAGGCTGGGAGTGTACATCGAAGCTACTAAAAAAAACTTTAATAGATTATGTAAATGATGGAGAACATGATACATTTTTTAAAAATTTCTTGTCTGTTTGTTGGTTCACTTAAAAACTACTGGTTTTGCTGACAGCAAATTCTTAGACTTAAACTACTTTATATATTGGGAATCCAGTGGAAAATTATCTGGGAATTATTTAACATGGCCAAAGAAAAAAAAACCTATAATCATAATTATCAACTACCATTATAAATATGAATATTCAATATGAATAAATTATTATATATAGTATATATGTATCTATATTTTCTATACTGAGTTTCTAATAGGTACTATTTCACGCTGAATTTGATCTAGTTACAGTAAAGCAGAGCACAATTTTGAGCTACTCTATTGCGACAAGAGACGTTGGAGAGTAGCTAACTCTCAAACGTCTCTTGTCGTTCTTTTCCGTTTGAATTTTTTTTTTACTTATTTTTTATATTGTTAGAGTTGCAGGACTTGAATTAAAATGCCGTTACAATTACTATAGAATTTATATAACTATACAAACAAGTATAACACACCTGTGTAATTATATTTGTACCTACAAATATTATAACATGCGCAAGTCCGTCACTAAATAGATTACCCAATGTAGAAAACACGTCTTTCCTCACTGGTGCTTATCGCTCGACTGATCGTCTCTCTATTGGGGCATTGCTTTATACTGCACAAATACAATTAGTCCCTCGGCGGTGTGGACTGAATTTCTAAGAATCACATCTAGTTAGTGAATACCATAAAAGATTACAATACACAATGGGCTATGTTTCTAATTAGAAATTTTAAACACAAAGTAAACAAAGTATTCCAAATGCCGAAAAAGGTAGTACAATATGTTTCTACAGACGCAGGTGTGAATTTGTCTTTTGTAGGCATTCGGTTGTAACTATATTTAAGTACGTTTTATATTATTTTTTGTGTATGTGGACCATTCTACTGTAATTTTAAAGAAAACTTTGTTCCTTCTTTAAAATTTCATTGACTATTTAGGGCTGATCGGACGAAAACGAACGACGCAAGGCGATTAAGAGTAAGTCTTCTGTATCTGCTCGGTTACAGACGGCTTGCAGCAGATATGGTTGTATGAAAGAAGGTTCCTTTGCCTACCTTTGCGGCGATACTACTCCACTCTAGTCATAGATAGTTTTTGGCGGGAACTCAAAAGAGACGTGTGCTGTGCAGCTTCATTTTCAAAAATGTTTACAATTATTTACTCTAAAATGAACAATAGTTGTAGGATATATAGATAGCTTTTGAGTAGTTATTAAATGTTTTTGTGAGAAATGTGAACCTATGAACTATGTAGTCAAATGTGGCCTTCGAGTTTTCACATGAACTCCGTTGAATGCCGTTGGTTGTCCTACAATATAACTACGAAGACATCAGAATTGTCTGTTTGGACTAACATTCCTTTGCAAGCCTTTGTAGGCTTTCTGGCGACTTGTAAGTTGTAATTTGACCAGAAAGGTAGTTGTAGTAGCAACTACCTTTCTGGTCATAAAATATTCAGCCAATTCCCGTCATATCCTTGCTCCATCTGGGATAATGTTAGTATAAGTGACTGTGTCATACAGATGTAGGTAAAAGTTTATTACATTATTTGTTGCGATATTTATGATGCGACATTGTTATTAATTGTTGATGACGTTAAATATTGACAGATTACGATACACTAATGTATATCTATTTTTAACGTTATATCCTAGAAGCAATTCTCTAAAGTTACTAGCATTATCCCACATGGATCAGGGACATCATAATTACTCAGAAACCGGCATAAAATTGCAACCACTTAATCATTTCACAACTCTATTTTGTTAAAGAATTAAATAAATCAAAAGATGGCACTCGAAAATCCGCAAAACCGCCCAGTTAATCGCTTTTAATAACTATAAGGGGATAATAATAATTTTGACAGCACAACGAAGCCATGTGCACGCAAAAAAAGTACAGCACATGACGCGTTGAATCCAAAAATTCCCTCCAAAACGGTCTCACGCAGGGCGGACAGGAAAAAAATTCTCGGACCGTGTTTTTTTCGAAAACTTTTTCTACACCTTTGTCGAGCCGACTCGATCCCATAGACTTTATTAACAAGATCTTTGAATATTCTATTGTCGCTAACACTTTCTATGTTATATTTTTTTCACTCCGTTCATCCCAGTTTGGACATTTCGCTTGAATTATATCGCCGGTTTTGTTAAAAGGTTCAAGACGATTGGTCTTTTTGGGGTACTGATGGGTAATAGAAAATTCACAGATTATTATAAAGAAGCAAAAATCCATATTATTATTTAAGAGACACCAAAAAAACCTGCGGAGGGACACTCGCGGACCGCGTTCGTAATACCGAAGTAAGAAAGAGAGTGTCGGGGTGAAGGTAAGGAAAGGAATGCTCCGGTGGTTCGGGCATGTGGAACGAATGTATGATGAAAGAATGACTAAAGAGATATACAATGCAAAAGTGAATGGATGCAGAAGTCGCGGAAGGCCACGACACACCTACTACTGCTACTTTTATAATCTTATCTCTTTAATTCCTAATATTATAAATGATTTATTTAATTGCAATTTTGCTGACAAATAATCTAAGAAACAAAACTGATGGCTTAAAGCGTAAATATTCCTACGCTTTTTTTTATTTTAAATAATTATAATTAATATCTATATATAAATTTCGTGTCACAGTTTTCGTTCATACTCTCGAACGCTTGACGTTTTGATTTTTTGTGCTTATCGTATCTATGAGATCGGCAACATCTATTTTCATCTAATGTTAGTATCCACCTATTTTATTTTTATTTTTTAGACAAATTTTAATTCTATTTTTTATATACAACATACAAAATACATACAACCTAATTATTACCTGCGACAACCCTATTTTACGGCAGGAGAGTCTGCGGACAGCTAGTATTATATATATCCTGGGTGTGGATATTTGTCACATTCTTTCTGTTAGAAGAAAAAAATACAAAGTTCGGAACCCTGTCTTCGACTTTATAACTTACTTGTCCATAATATTTTTTTTAATAAAACGTCATTGAATGGCTCGAAATTTGACGTGGGTGAGCGCGTGTATAATTGCCATCAGGTAGTTTCGTATCTTATACTGTAATATATGGATAATTAAAGGACGGCTTAAGTCGAAATTTTTGACAAACTTTATCTTCAATTTTGATTGAGGTTACGACTTTACAACATTTACCCGTGAAGATGTTATTTTGAGGTAGCTATATGGTTTATGGTTTGAATTCGATATTCAAATTTGTTCGAATTCGTCTCGGCAGACTAAAACATTTGTTTTTTGTTTGCATTTGTTTTTAGTATTCCCATTTTTTTAAAGAGTTGAGACCATAGCCGTAAATTGTTTTTAATGAAAAAATGTTTACTAAAACAATCAATGTTGATACTCTTTGCTGTATTGTGTTGGTCAATATAGTGTATATTTTTATTTCAATGGCATTGGTTCTTTAATCTAACGCCCTCTGTTAGCAAGTTACGTTTTATAACATATAACATTGGAGTAATTCCCAATAAGACCCAGACCACAGAAAATTACGAAAACGCTATTTTAAATATCTACCTTACCGGGAGTGGACTCAGGGTCATTTGGGTCTTAGTAAATCTAGCGAGCCAACGCTCAGACCACCACACCATACAGATGATCTTCTTTAAATTATTATTTTATTTATATCGTTTTAAGTTGTTCCATGCGTATTTAAGGGGTAAATTGCGAACCCAAAGGATACTATCTTATTTCCCGGAATAAAAATCATATTATGTTCATCCCTGTAATTTAAAAGTCCAGTACTTATATACTTATACAATTATACATATTACAAAGATACATAATCGTACTAATCTCATACTTACATAACCGGTTCATTCACAAAGTGGATAAGAAGGCAAAAAGTCGTTATATCCAAACAAACTCAAATTTATGTATATAATTATTGCTCACCACATCTAATACAGATGTTTCGAAAACGTATTGCTTTTCTACACATGAAGATAAGAATACACATTTTACATAAAGAACTATAGCAATACAAAACAAAATTCACACAACATCATTCTCCCCGCCATAAAAAACAATGTTTTAAAAAAAAAGTAATTTTGAGGTAGCGTATCTATGGTTTATATTCCGAATTCGACATTTAAATTTTCGAATTCCAATAACGTAACATGAATTTGTCTCGGCAGATTAAAAATCTTGTTAATACGCCGTGAGGTCGTAAACTCAGGTATTGGGCCTCGTTTCATTGGATATTATTTTTAATAGAGGCGATTTTATTATTTTTTTAATGGCTAATGGCCGCTCGTTCATTCTTAGTGGTCGATAACGTATATAACCGTTTAATAATAGCCACGTTGGTCATAATCATAATCGATTATTGTCAAGCTATGATTAGGATTGTTATTAATAGGATATCTTGTTAATAATGTAGCAATAATAATTTCTGATGGATTTAATGTTAATTGTTGAAAATGTAACGAGCGAATATATTCGTTTTATGTCTTTTATCGATTTTAGAATCGATATTGGGTCGATAATGACAATAACTGATAATTTTTATAGTATATTTGAGTAATAATTGTTATCGTTTAGTTACTGTTTGTTTTCTTTGATCATTTTTTTTATTTTGAAGCGTCGTTGAATTTGTTTGATTCTGGTTAAACAAATTGGGGGTGATAAAGGTTAACCCGTGATCATTTTAGTATGAAAAACTAAACTATCTCTAAGATATTCTTACATAATTCGATGCATATACATCTTAGGTATTTTTCACAACTTCAATTGGATAAAGGTGTTTTCTAGGTTCTGTTGTCGAAGACTAAACTTAAATAATCAACTATTTTGCCAGCATTTTTCGGTTACACTGTTAATTTGACTTTAACAATAAACGGAGTATATATGCGTGTGTTTCAAATGTATGGTAGTGTGTGTAATGTTTTTTAATTAATTTAATGTATTTTTATGCATAATTATAAAAACATTAGAATTTTGCACTCCTCTATTTAAACTAATTTCATCCTCCGTCCGCGCAATTTTTGCAAAAAGGGATACAATGTTTTTGCTTCACGTATTACTATAATGATTTACAATTGCGTTAAACCAAATGAAAACTAAAATATATCTACATTAAAAATTGTACAGCTATTTACAAACTAAAAAAAAACAGTAAATGGGTCCCAGTTCAATATAATACTTATATGCGTCTAGGAATGGCGAAGAGTATATAAGTTTTGGAGCCTGGGCGGCCTGATAGGATATCTGCTCGTTTGGATGGCTACCACCCCCAGTCTAGGGAATGCAGCCATAAAGACCATGAGTTGTGTTCCGGCATTAGTGTTAGCCCCTCGCGTCTCTCCTTCGAGGCAAACAGCATATTAGTAGTACCTTCGTTGTTGCAAATGTCTATAGGCTACCGTAACCATTTTCCACTAGCTTGACCGTAAGATATAACACCTTTAAAATAAATATTTTTCTTTCTTTCTTTCTAAAGAGTAACATTTCTTTGGTGACAGTTGTAGCACTACATGGATATTTTTTTTCAGAATCTAACTATGCGAAGTCCGACTACCCTTGGCCAGTTTTGTATTAAATTTCAATAAATCACTTCACGGTTGATGGTGAGGAATACCGCAAACCGTCAAAAGAAGAACAGCCACGCGCTAAAGCCACAGTTTCCGAGGAGAAAACCATAGAGAATTTATGTGTATTTAAAAAAAGAATAACACAACTGTACTCTATGGTACATTGGATGTGTTTCCAGGCACTTCACCACGATGTATTTCTTCCGGGGTTTTTCTTTTTTTTTCGCGGAACGTGACTGTTTGTTTGTAATAATTCAGCACCTGGTTTATCATAGATCTCTTGCCGCGTAAGTATTGTTTGAAAGGATTTTCTATGAGTTGGAAGTTGGTCGTGGTTATGCTATAGTTTTAAAATATTTAAGTTGTTCGTCAGCATAGATAATAAAATTAGCATCTATAGCATAATTATTAATAGATGTTTGGTCCAGATAGCCAAGCCAGCATATACAATTCTTACAACTAATTTTGTCTATTCTATGTGATGTTCCATTTGACCAAAAACCTTTGGTGGGTTCCAGACATTAGTAGTCCTGTTGTGCCGGTGTTCTCACAAGTTTATACTTAACTCCCAGCACAATAGGTAATTACTGGTATATGACCTGGCCGGCTAGTTCCGTTGTAGTTTTAGACGATTTTATTTAATTAAATTGCAATTACAAGAATTATATACGAGTTGCAGGACTCGAATTTAAATGCCGTTGGAATTATTATAAAATTTATTAGTACTAACACGTATAACATATAACTGTACCCAACAAGTCCAAACGTAAAGCACGATTCAATCACACGCGCAAAGTCCGCCACTAACGTGTTGCTTCGCTTGTGGCTATCGCTAGACTGCCTCATCCCTCTATTGGAGCATTGCTTTACATTGTACAAATACAATATGTCTCATCGACCGCGTGGACTAAATTTCCTAGAATCACACCTGGCTAATGACTACCATAAAATATTACAATACACAATGGACTGTTTTTCTAATCACAATTTTAAACACAAAGTAAACAAAAGAAGTCCAAATGCCGCAAAGGTAATAAAACGTCTACAGGTACGCTGGTGTGAATTTGCTTTTGTCGTAACAATAACATCACATATTTACATAATTTGATGGATGTATAAATGATAATCATTGTCATAAAAAACATTTGTGCATTATGCAAATAACATTTCTTCACTCGTGTGGTTGGGACTTTAAAAAGGTTGTCACGAGACTTTCTTGTGTAAACGAGATTCCACGACAAGCTTTTATAATACTTGCAAAGAACTACATATAAAAAATTACGAAACGTTCAACGTTCAATCACTCTGTCGGCAACAAAAAAATATAAAATATTAATTAAAATTTCTATTGTCGTAAATGAGTTTATATTAAAGTGTTTATTTTTTGTAGAAATTAATCTGTACCCAATTATGTTCAAAAAGAGATGCGGCACCATAAATTGTTTGATATATTACTATATAATATCTTGTTTTTAAGTCTAGTTTATTACTTCCGTGATTTCGCATAGTTATTAGACTTCATCTACACCAGCTAAGATGGTTTTAAAGTTTAAACTGATCTCTAATGACTGCCTGTCTGCAATAATTAGAATAATTTATTGGCATTAATGTTGATTTTGTTAATTTAAAAATATTTTTTATAAAAATATAAAAAATATAATATTTATGATAAAAAGTACTACTCTTTATTGTTTGTGCGTTTAATTTTTTTAATTGATAGTGGTTTTGCGTTGAATTTCACTTAATTAATATTATACAATAATAAGCGTCTAACATAAAAGTAGAGTGGAATATATTTTATTTTATGACATTAAAATAGAAAGTTTTTATACAAACAAAAATAAGCCGAGTGTTAGTTCATACACAATGAAGGGGTTTTTACATGTGACAAATATTTTGTATTGCGGGGCCAGCTGGGTAGACAAGTGAAACCGTGGCTGCCAGGAGTCACGGGCGCTATCCTCCTTCGGTGGGGGAGGGGGAGGCTGCGAGGATTGCTCCTGCGCTTCACCCCTGTTGTGTAGCCTAGGCTCATCACGTTACAGGCAGGGTCGCCATGTGTTGCGGGGCCAGCTGGGTAGACAAATGAAACAACCGAGTGGTGGCTTAAGACTGTCTTTATTATAATACAAACAGTATACACAGATTATTACCTCACTTCACTGTTATTTACATCACAATTTATATTGTTGATATAAAAGTCACCCAGACATATAGTTATGGTTTTGAAGCAGCGTTAGGTAGAGGTAAAATTTAATATTTCAGAGGGCAGATGAGTAATATTCACTGTCGAGTGCTGATGTGAACTGAACTTATTTATTTTGGAAACGGTAACCTTAAGTAGAAATATTAACAAGTCGTACTGCTTGTACAATGTATAGCACAGTTTATGAGCGGGACGGATGATGTACGAGCGAGATAGAGCAACTATTAATATGTGCGCCTCCGTGTTACGCAAGCCAGTAGTTCGTTGTCTGCTGCAATAAGTAGACGTATGCAGCACCCTTATAGTGCATGGCCAAACATGAACTAGTGCGGATTTGCAAATGGTGCAATGGGGGAGTGGTGAAAATTAAAAGTACATCTTAGGTCTCACTTTCTCTCTAGTGTTAAAGTGAGACTAATGTATAAATCATAAGCGCTTCCAAGGAGTTACGATCAATCAGCTTATTCACTTCGTTATATGAAACTTCTCGATGAAACTCTTATTGTTTTTCGCTTAATACCTAATTAACCACTTTTAAACAATGTATTTCGGGTAAATGTGATGAAAAGTATCAACCTCATCGGACTCTCCGCTCCCTTATTTAAACTAGTAAGAGTCAGACAGAGATAATTAATGTTAAAAAAGTTGTATTAGTCGTACGAAATCAAATGATAGCACATGTATGTATACTCGTTACTAACCTAGGTATGTAGCGTCACGCTTCGAGTTTCATGAGAGACAGCAACCTGACTCAACTAAATGCAAAAACGGCAAAACATACCGTCACGCATATTGTTTCCTGTTTTACGACTTCTACTAATTTTCAGCATAATGAAATTATTCACATAATTTCATTTTAACATTTTACATACATTTCAATTAACATTCATAAAAGCAAATATTATACTAATAAACATATTTCATGCTAATCTCAAAGTGAACGGCTACCGGTGGACAGTATGATCTTATCTTTTAATATAATAAAAAAAAAGAGTTTTTGCTCAATTTAACGTAAAAGTACGGACAACTAAATAGTTAAAAGTAGAGAAATTATGTATCAGATTACTACCAGCGGAGATGGTGTCCAGAAGGTTGACCCATTACAATGCTTATTCGTTGTGCGAACTACGATCTAGTCTTCTGATCACCGCCAATTTTAAACTTTCTTACAGATGTCCTTAAAGAAACTCTGCTGGTAGACCCTTCGGGCCCAGTGTTCCAACCCCAAACTCCACAAATATGTTTGGGACCTCAAGCAACGTCGATACTATTAAACATTCGATTTATCAATGACTATAATGTCTTTATATTTGTTTACATTATACTTTTTATGTTACCTCAATATATATTCCTTTATCTGCGACACTTGTCGGCAGATGTCAAAGTATATGCAGCTTCCCCATACGTCATATATCATTTATAATAAAGTATCAAAACACCCTCTGCTAAAAATGTCAGCAACAAGTTTAAACCATAGTAATGGTTGAAACTTAAATTACAGCGACACAGAATGTATACTACCAATACGACTATAACACCAGGGGCACATACAACGAACTCACACTCACACACACACACACACACACACACACACACACACACACACACACACACACACACACACGCACACACACACACACACACACACACACAGAGAGAGAGAGAGAGAGAGAGAGAGAGAGAGAGAGAGAGAGAGGCACACACACACGAACGCACACATAGTTTTAGGTTAAGTAATTAATTAATAATTCCATTATATTTAAGTTTCTATATTATAATGAAATTATGTTGGGTGCCGCGATACAGACCACGAGTCTAGTGCAGCAACCGCCGCCAAAAAAAAATGTAGCCTTAATTTTAGTTCAAAATGTGTTACTACTATAAGTTTTAGATATAATTATATAAGGCCTAGAAATAAGTTTATATAAATAAATGAATTTGAATTTGAATTTATATATTGACTTCTAGTGCTGCCTAAAATGGCTGACACCACTGTTACCCGTACTAAAAATTAATGTTTGCGTTCAAAGAACGCGCATATATGTTACCTTTTCCTAAGGCTCCATGTTTGCGCCGTTTGAAGTCTTCAGCTGAAGCGGCGGCGTTACCAGATCCTGACTAGTGTGTCAACACAAGTCTCATCCCACACTAGTGGCCCGATCTTCAAAGGGACCAGTGACATTCCGTCCGGTCTCTTGCTGTCGTCGTGCACCAGCCATTCTAAAATGGCCGGTATGTCGACCATTTTGTAGAAAAAGTTTTGTACGTATATATAAATATTTATGTATGAAGGTTAGAGATCGATTAACGGAGCTAGTTTTAACAGAACATAATTAAGTTTACTAATTTTTTTACAGAGTGTTTGTGCATTACTTCCAATTCAGCCTTACTATATAGATAATTAAGGAATTTATATGTACCTAATTGAAAAAAGAAACACAATACAATAGTTAAGTGGATTGTTGAATCGATTGAGGTACTTTTTGTCATCTTATACCGGTCGTAGCCTCATAGATTTTATACGAGCGTCAAAAGTTATATCGTCAAAGTTGATAGATAGATAACTCTTTATTGTACATCAATACAAACATGAACTAAGGACTAAATTATATCTAGTTATGTACAAACGGCGGTCTTATCGCTAAAAAGCGATCTCTTCCAGACAACCCCAGTTGCTACAAGTAAAAGAAGTCAAGCTACTAGGTAAAGCAAGGGACTTAACAACTACCCCCGTTTCGTAGTGGAGTGTGTTCTCCCAGGGCACACTTCAGCACTTTATGCGCTGGATCGACTGCTGAGTAACTATGTTCTACATCTCAGTCTTTCCTTCACATCAAAGCGCAGGGCCGCGAAGGGAGGAGGGGTTTTTTAGTGGGTATTGAGGTTGCTCGCCCGTGCGGCATCGCTCGGAGTCTCCACACTCCTCTGTGTAGTCCATAGCGGACGGAGCGCAAGTAGAGCATACAATTGCTAGCGTTACCGCCCCCCGTGGATTCGTGCCGTTTCCTAGTGACGCCAGAGCGTAGTTAGTATGTAAAAGAAGTCAAAGAGCGCATTTATTGTTGTTGTTCAAACCTTCTATTATTGTTACATCGATGGTTCCAACAGTAATTATTTATATCATCATATTTTGGAAATTAGATATTGTAATTTTAACGCCTGTCATTTATATGTAAAATATGTTAATCAGTAATTTATATGAAAATATTAGAAAATTCTAACATTATACAATGTTGGAATTTTCTGTAACAAATTATATTATTGCGTAAATTTCTGTTTGTAAATAATTAAGTTAATAATAGTATTTAGTTATACTTTCTTAATTAAGCATTCATTGTTATTGCACGTTGCCCTTCTTACAAATGAGTTTTACAGAAAAGTATACTTACTCATCATTAATTACCTAAAGAAGTCAAAACACCATATCTAAATTTTTACACGTATCTAAGGTCCTCTTTCTGTGATTGTAGTAACTATCTCTTAAAATTAATTTAAATATGAAAAACGACTTTACGTCTCTAATGGGTGGAGGAATATCGTTCCAGCATTTCGTGGCAGCATTAGGGTTGCCAGACGTCCCGTATTTCCCGGGACGTCCCGTATTTTAGACTTTGTTTAAATGTCCCGGCGGGACTGACTCTGTCCCATATTCGAACCGTGCTTCGTTTTAAATTATTAAATCGATCGGTCTACGCGAGACAAAAATACTCACGCACGCAACGTTCCCAACTTCGCATACACATTAACTCGGATTAAGAAAGTTCAAGAGAATTTATGGTTTAATTATACACTTTACTTATTCACTATTGTTAATAATTAAAAAAAAATGTTCGATAACATATCTTCAAAATGTCCACACTACTTTCAATTGTAGCAATGAACATTTTTATAAAAAAAAGAATGTCACTATATAATTTTGTTTTTTATATGTCCCGGGTAAAACACTAAATTCCCGTATTTTTTGCCTATTTAAGCATTTGCCCCTTATGAGCTGAAAAAAAACCTGGCAACCTAGGCAGCATGTTTGAAGCAATAGCAATATGCGTATCAATTTCGCATTGGTTTTATAATATCACAGGGGATATCATTTATAAAGACCTCGATTGTAAAGACTTTTCGGTTAAAGCGACGTACAACTTAAGCCCCTTGGATTTAACGCATCATTTTCAAGAAAAATAATTTGGCTATAACGACTTTTATTCGTGCAAGAACAGAGAAAGAAAACAATTTCTGATTAGATGGCTACCACCCCTGATCTAGCAACAGTGGCCAGGTGCCAGTCTCCCTTTAGAGAGTAGTACATTGGGAGCATCTTTGATACTTCAAATGTTCATAGACAATGATAACCGCTTCCATCAGGTTGACCATCTACCTGGCCGCTGAACTTAATAAAAAACATCAATCGATACTTTCATGTCCGAACCACTTGGTTCTTAACAGCATAAAATTACATTAGTCGTATTTCGCTGCATTAAATAATTACAATTTTACTGAACAAAATTTAGACGTTCGTTTCTGCATTACACCGTCCAAGTTCTATACCCAAGTAATAAGTAAACATGATACGTTGCATACGGTCAGTGTTTCACTTATATACATAGATTGGCGTCGTGTGTGTTATCGCACATCGGAACATGCGCCTGCGCACGCCATAGACAATGATCTATGGAGCCTACCTTGTCTATGCCACGTAAGCCACATTGTTTTGGTGATTTCTTTTCTGAAGTCGGGAAGGAAAATATTATGATATTTTTAATTATGTAATGTTTTGACCAAGGAAATTGACGAGCCAAAATATTATGACTTGAAAAATGTGTGGTTATGTAATTTTGGAAGATTAATGTCAGATAGAAGATTAATTAATTAATGTTATTATTTAAGGAGTTTGCAGAATTTGCTTTATTATTTATACATTATTTGCTGAATAAACATTTGTTTTAATTTGTAATTTCATACTTTTAAATTATTTGAATGTTACATGTAACATTTATGACGAAACCCGAACATCACTGACGGTTCGCATATATTATTTACTAACATATGCCCGCGATTTCGTCTATGCTTGAATTGAAATTCCCGCGGGATTCCCAGACACAAAGTTTTTAGGTTTTGTGGGCCGCTGTTGCTCTTGATACTAAACATTGACAGATATCGTATGTATATATATCTTACACTAATATATAAAGCTGAAGAATTTGTTTGTTTGATTGAACGCGCTAATCTCAGGAACTACTGATTTGAAATCGTTCTGATTTTAAAAATTAATTCAGTGTTAGTTAGCCTATTTATCGAGGAAGGCTATATAATATTTTATTTTTTATATTTTTTTTAATAAATTATATAAATAATTTAATAATATTATTATTATTATTATATAACATCACCATAAGAGCATTAGGAGCGGAGCACCAATGAAGAATGTTTCAAAATCGGGGGGTTTTGAAAACAAATTCCACGCGGATGACGTCGCGGGCACAGCTAGTACAATAATAATAATTAACGGATTAACAAGACGCATTTGGCCACATAACTAACAATAACATTATCTCAGATGAAGCAGAGACATATATAAAGCTATCATTTAAATTGAAACCGTCACAATCACTAAAACAAACATTTTAATAAAGGCACAACGAAATACGACAGGAATTCGACGTCAAAATCACGATGACGTTGCAACATTAAAGCAATGTAAAATTAAAAAACATACATGAAAAAGTAAGAAGAATGATCTTAAACACTTGAAATGGCGCTTAAAAAAACTAACAATCGATACCATAGAGGCACTCTTTCTGTAGACTCTGTGGATAGTTTTTAAAAGCCGATAGCTTAGGTTGGTTTACATACAGTTATATTTTATTTCGTCGTCGTCAGCTATTCCTTGTTCACGGCTAGATGTAAGCCTCTGTTGCAATAATCGACAGGAAATTTCATTCGGTAGCACTACTTGTTAAACGTGCAAGAAGCAAATATATTTAAATTAACTTTAATTTATACACTTGTATAAAGCACTATTTTCACATAGATTTTGGAATTAATGTGGAAATAGTATACTTTATACAAGTGTATACAATTACCTTAACATATATATTGTTAAATCCGGAGTTTCCGGATACCTTTTTTGCATGAATATTTTTTACTAGCAGGGCGTATTTGTAGTAAATTTTAACGGCAGTTCAAGAAAAAAAGCGATAACAGTGTTATCTTTACTATATTCGTCTATCTCACTGGAACAAGTGTATTTATTGGGTTAAAAGTATTCTAAGTGTTGATCCAGGATATAAATATAATATAATATACCTATTATAATTATAAAATATAATAGAATTGAATATACTTTATTGAACAATAAAATCAATGAAATAATACACAAAACAGCTTAGAATTAGTAGGTGCAATCGGTCTTATCGCTTTTCATTTAAGTCCGTTTACTAGTTTCTTAAGTTTTCGTTTTCACAGACAGACAAAAATTCTAAAATTAGCTTTTTAAGTTCTTTGTACAAACCTTTACCCATCCTTGCAGATTAATTATAGTATTAATTTACGCTTATAAAAATAAATATTTATATAAGTATATATATATAGTCCAGGTGGTAGGGCATTTGCCCGACTGGATGGCTACCACCCCTGGTCTAAAGTATGTCGCCATAACAACTTTGTGTTGTGTTCCGGCATTAATGACCAGGTTCCAGTCTTTCTCAACAGAGCAGCAGCGCATTTGTAGCACCATTGGTGTTGCAAATGTCCATAGGCGATGGTAATCGCTTTCCATTAAGTGACCCGTCTGCCTGTCTGTGAATTCCTACAATAAAAAAAAAAAATATTTACAATATTTTATTTGCAGGACGATTTTCATGTAAACCAAAGCTAATAAACCAATGCCGGACAAGCACCCGAAAAATACCAAGTCATCTTAATCAATCACCATTTTAAAATATATAAAATTATTATATTAATTCCCCATTGCATTATTTGACTAAACCGGTAACAAAGAGTGCTTTCGTCTTTAAAAAGTCGGCTTTACTCTATGGTAGGATGACATGTCAATTATTTACCCATCAATTTTATTGTCTGTGGCGGCATAGACAATATGGAGCCTTGCGGTTTTGGCGGGTGGATCATTAAATTATTATGTTATTTGAGTCAAGTTATGGCCGTTTAAATGTTTTAACACCTTTTATAATGGCATGGAGCAGTATTGTTTTTAGACAAACTCACAGTACCTATTGCTCTATTATAATGTGTTTAATCGATATAATTGGAGTTTTTGGTGGGAGGTGAAAGGGGACGTTGTAGTGTGGAGTTTTATTTTCTAAAAAAATTCAAATAAAAATTACTCAAAAATAAACAATAGTTGTTGTTGATAGTTTGAGCAATAATTATGGGCTTTTGTGAGAAAGGTCTACTGTGTAGTCAAAAGAGTCCTTTTCGAGTAGTCACAAGAACTCCGTTGGACGGCGGCAGTTGATGATTACTTACAGTTCAGCTGAGATATATGTAGATTGAAGAAAATGAACAAACTATAAATGCTAAATACTCAAAAGGTTAACTTAAAGGTCTTGAAACCAAACCATACAACAGAATAATCATTGTATTGATACTTGAAGCAAAAACTTTGTACCCTTTTTACGAAAATTGCGCGGACGGAGGAGTATGAAATTTCGCATGATTATAGTTTATATAGAGAAGAAGCGACGAGTGCTAACTTTTTTTAAAATTATGCATAAAAAATACATTTAATCAATAGAAAAAACATCACACACACCTCATTATTTGACACACACACGCATATACAACTTTGTTTATTTTTCAAGTCAAATTAACAATGTAGCCTGATAGAAGTATAGTCTTTGACATTAATTGTTGTGGTCGAATTTCGACCACGGGCGACCACTAGACGTACAATTATGCAATTTGCTAATACTAATGGATAGTATAGGAAACACAAGTTGTAAGTGAAATAAGTCTTCAAAGCAGTATAATAAAGCAAGGAGCAGTGGTAATATCCCTCCCGGCCATTTACCGTCGGCCCCGCCTCGCATTTGCATACGTAACCACCTATCAGGGTAACTGGTATACTATTATTACCACATTTCAACCGTCTTCTGCCGCACATGTAATACAAATGTGCCATGTTCGTATCCTAATAACATTACAAAGCAGGTTACAAATAAAACTATACTATAAAAAAACTTAATCAATATATACACTTATAATAATATAATTTATGTGTATATTTGTATATATTTAACATAGTTATATATTTACTATTAAAATGTAAGTAATCGTACAATAATTATGTATACGTCCATCGCCACTCCTTATCAAAATATTCTTGCCACGGGTAGTCTGGAAGAGATCGCTTTTTACCGATAAGACCTCCCTTTGTACCCAATTAGATGAATACTAGTTCGTAAGTTTTCTGTGATGGTGTATAATAAGTAAATATATATAAACTAAAGTTGGTCCAGTCCGACTAGACTACTGTCGCTATGCAGAGTGCCTAGGAGGCTGGCAACATTACCTCCTTGAATACATGGACTAATGACCGAGGTAAGCTACATCTTTCCGGTCGCCTGTGACCTCATCCAGCGGTTTTTTAACATTTTAAAAAGTCTGTGGGCACTTGGCCCCTTCGGACTTAAAGAGTCCACCTCAAATGGCGCAAATATGTGAACCTTCTCCGTGTAGGAATGGTAAAAGAATACTCTGTGCAGTGACGAAGAATAATACTAATTCCTGCGGCCGGACGGCCTGTCGTCACGCGATAAAACAGCCCACAGCCAGTGGAAAGGTACTTGCCCGTCTGGATGGCTACCACCCCTGATCTAGAGTAGAGAGTTTAAGTTGCGTTCAGTGGTCAGGTTCCAGTTTCTCCTTCAAGGCCGGCAATACATTGATATTGCTAATGTCTATAGGCGACAGTAACCAATTTCCATCACCGTTGGGCCGTCAGCCTGTGTGCTGTGCTTCAGCAATAAAAAAAAACAAAACCTTGGGACAGGGTACAGCTTCGGCCTCCTGGAGATGGGAAGGGGCCAGTATGTCAACAAAGATAACATCCCACACCATCGGCTTTCCCAGACTCCACGGAATCAAAGTCATGCCATCGGGTCTCTTGCCATCGTTGCGAATCAGATCGTTTGGTTCTTATATTGCGGAAACGCCAGTACTGACCAGAGCCCAACGTATGATATATTTGAGTTCCGCATGCCTTATGACAAGAGAATGTACTATAAAATGAACAAATATGGTAATGGAGTAGATACGAGATGGGGGAGACAGTAGAAAAGATGGGATGAAGACGTTAAGGAAATTGTAGGTCCCTTGTAGTCAAGGCTAGCGAGGGAGAGGGATAAATGGAAAGAGCTTGAAGAGGCATATGTATTAAGGGATTCGCTAATCTTTAAAAACTAAATACTTAGGAAATTTAATTATAAACATTTATTATTAACAATAAAGGCAATTTTAATTTGGATTTAATCGTTTGTTGTTGAATTGCGTGCAATAATCGAGTTCAATTGTTAAAAAAGGATTTCATAATTATGTGACTTGTTAACTCCTTATTTTTTATATTTTCTTAAGTTTTACATAATAAAACTACGTTTTATCGATTTTGACGGCGTCGCACGAAACGTCGGAATAATAACAATAAGATACCGCGCTTAAAACCGTTATAACATAGTTTTATTGTTATTTAATAAAGTTTCTTAGATTATACAGTTTTTTTGTCCATTTTGTATTTAAAGTATTAAATATTGTTGTATACAAATAAGTAATAGAAATACAAATAAGAGAATTAGGAACTTTTAACGGTGCAGCTTCATTTTCGTTAGTGTTACAGATATAGGCCGTATCACGTAAATGTGTTGATGGTTTTAATGCGTTATTTGAGATGCGACATGGTTAATTACGTTATATATTGATAGATAACACTAATGTGGCTGCGCATTATTTTTTAACGCTTTAAATAAGGCTCATTCAGCCATAGTGTAATATTCTTATTCATATTGAGTTAGAGTAAGTTTGTAGACTTTTTTTTAAATCTTAATGTACTCCCGAGGTTCTTCGGGGTCTAGTAATCTTCGGGGGTAGTCTTATACCATAGGCTCCTCCCGATTATTGTTTTTTTTATTGCAGGAGTTCAGCAGACAGGCAGACAGCCCACTTGATGGAAAGCGGTTACCATCGCCTATGGACATTTGCAACACCAAAGGTGCTACAAATGCGCTGCTGCCCTCATAAGGGAGACTAGAACCTGGTCAGTAATGCCGGACCACAACTCAAAGTTATTGTGGCGACATACTTTAGACCAGAGGTGGTAGCGATGCAGTCGGGCAATAGCCCTACCACCTGGCTGTGGCTGTTTTGTCGCCTCTTACGACAGGCCATCACCATTGGACAACCAGACGCACCGGTTTGCGCCAAACTTGAACTGTAAAGTGTTTTATTTTTATTTCTTTAATAACGATAATTTTTATTATTTCAAAAAAAGTCCGGCATTTCAGGGATATTAATTTTGTTATATTGTAATTATATAACATCTTTCAATATAATTCGTTTCTTGCAATACCTTATATCACATACATCAACGTTAACGCAAAGAGCAGCGTAACACCGTAAATAACGTCGTGTGCACTTTATTTTATTATTTCTAGTCGAATTTATCTTTATAATATAAATAGCTGCCTACAGGTACGATTTATAATGTAAACAACCGTCCCGCCTGTATTTGGAGAGGATCAAGCAAAGAAGTTGTAAAGGTTAGAACACATTCGGGGACTTAACTACAGCGTCAAATAAAGAATTATACACACACACACACACACACACACACACACACACACACATATATATATATATATATATATATATATATAGCTGGAGTACAGCAGACAGGCTGGCGATCGACCTAATGGAAAGCGGTTAACGTCGCCAATGGACGTCTGCGACATCAAAGATGTCTTCAACGCGCTATGGGCCTCGAATAAATTTTATAAAATCCTTTTTAAAAACTTCCATGACGTAGATGGGGAAATCTCAACTGGGAGATCATACCAAGGCCTCTTGTATACCAAGAGAAACGTTGCATACATAAGCGAAGTGACAAAACGACAAGGATGAAAGCCCAGCCGAAGGCGATCAGTGCTGTGGTAGAATGAAGACGAAAGCATCATTCTGAATAGTTCCTCAGAACACTCCTCGTGATACAGTTGGTAGAATACCCAAAGATACGTCAGTCTTTTCAAAGGTCAAGTGTATCTAAAGCGTCTGTATGTATGGGATCATCGTAACGTGAACGGCTCGACGTTGGATACAGGTCAGGCGAGGTTAAGCTGGTAGGCTGTTAACAGTATATAAACTTGTTGACTTGATGGTGGTAGGATATAAAATTACTCATAGACAATGGTAGTATTCGCCACAAAGGCAGACATAGCAACTTAGTTATACAGCCTTATCTGGTGCATTATGTATTCAGTATAGCTAAGCAACATTGCGTATCTGCCCTCTGACTCCAATGAACGGAGTTCTCGTGACAATTCAAAAGCCATATTTGAGTAGACAGTTCATATTTCGCACAGTAACACATACCTACGTGTAATTACTATTCAAAAAGTCTTGAAAATAATACTTCATTGCACATACCAGTGTAGGGTTGAGTGGGTTAAAATTTCGGTGGTCTAAACTCACGGGAACGCAGAAGCTCTAGGTACGATCCTGGCATGGTAAATTTTGTTAACGAAATTTCCTTTATTTCCTATGATCTGGGTGTCTGGAATCAGCCCCACAGTGGTTTGTTGCTAATTACCCATAAATGAAGTATAACTTGCTAAGGTTGCACATATATAATGTGTGATTTTGTTTGCCGATTATTATTATTATTCAAATTCCCTCCAAAAGGACTACAAAAAGAAAATATCAAATATTTTCAATAAAATATTTTAGGGGTATTTTTTGAGTAAAATATTAACTTTTTGAATGTAGAACAATCCTTAGCGTCAAACCACGTCAGAAAAAAATCGTGCGATTGTTCAATGTCGTTTGTACACATCTGAATTATTATTAGGGTTGTTTATATACTTTTAAAAATAACCACCATTCGCAAATAGTACGTATTTAACCCGGTTATCTGTTTAACTTAATTTATTACTGGTAGCAAATTCGTGTAAGCAAGTAGAACGTGATTTTTTCTCCGTGGTTTATTATGGGTGTGGTCTGAATGCAAAGTGAGATTTACAACACTACACGGGTCCCAAGTCTGCTATTAGAATGGTGTCTGAATAGTTTATCACTAGCGTTATAATTATATCATATTGGTTGCCTTTTTAACCGATTTCAAAAAAGAAGGAAATTCTAGATTTGCTGTGTAATTTTTTTGTATTTATTCAGCCATAATTGTTTTATTTCAGAACCAATTTGGACGATTCCTTTTGCGTTGGATTCAGTGCAACTGCAGGATAGTATATATAATTTAAAAGTGTAAAAAATCCAGAAAAAAGAAACAGATTTCAAGAGATTATAACGCAAAAAATAAACATCATCTACAACATGTCATCTATTTTCTATAACAGAACTATTGTGAAGCTTTAGTTAATCCAACGACACAAAAAGAATGACTGAACATACATACAAAAATATTTACATGACGAAATGAGAACTTCCTTCTTTTTTGAAGTTCATTAAAAATATATACTTTCTTTAAATTTGCAGACCCATATTTTTGAGTTCAAAAATACAAAAATGACCAGAAAGACCACACATTGTACCTCTTGATCATGGAGTGTGTGGTCTTTGAAATTCATAATACTCATATAATTGATACACACATGCGGTTCACTCGAGATGTAAAGCTATGTCGTCCATCATCGATGATGATATTCGCAGACTATAAATATATTTTTGAATCATAATATTTTGGGTTCTAATAGATAGAAAGGAGGGTGCACGAAAAAGGTTTTGTGGCAAAAAATAGGAGCACATGTAAAACGGTCGCAACATGTGGTTCTCAAAGGTTTTGTGGGTCCTAAAAAAATTTGAACGAGAAAATATATTTTGATAATAATCGGCTGACAAACGTGCAGAATTTTTTAAGTGCACCTTCAGGGCCAAATCCTAAATTATGCTAGATAGCAAAAGACTTAAAGGAGCCTCGAGGCCGATTTTTACGAAAACTAATAATGGTATTGGTATATTTTTGTCAGGTGTCCAATCGGTTGATTTTGAAAAAATAAACACATCCTTATTAATGTACCAAATCACAGTGTTGCTTGTAAGGGTCTATTTATGTGAAAGAATGTCAAACGGAAAACCAACTAAATGTGATGTTTTTGAACAAAATATTCAACTTTCTACACATTAATAAAACATCAAATTGCGCCGAACATTGGACCGCACCTCATTTGAACGCAATCAATGTTTACCCATTGACTGATTTGTTGGATTGGGATAAAATAACGTGTATTTTGAATGTTAATTTATAAATGTCTATTAAAAATTCTCATTTCCATATTGAGTAAAATGAGGTGAGGTTTAATTAATGTATGAAAAATAGAACATTTTGTTCAAAAACAATACTTTCCCTTGGTTTGCTGTTCGACATTACTTCACAGAAATTAATTCTTAAAAGCTACTCCACGATTTGGTATAATAATACAGGGTAAATGCAAAAATTCAGTACAAATCTTTGACAATCACTGCTTTCGGAACGTGTAGTTTTTTGAAATGGCCATAAATATTACCAAAACACTTGAAAGGTCCTAAAATTGTTTCCATACACCGCACTTTTAGACTTTAAACACTTCAGAACCGACTCATCGAAAAGCGACCAAGACTTCAATGCTTCATTTAGTTTCTACGAATACTCGGTTATAGTATAATGTGTGCTTTAAGTAATAGTGTGTAGGAATTAAATATCTACAAATGGTAGTCTTAAGTATGTGTTACGTGAGGCTGTGAACATTTTTAGGTTATTGTGGAGTGCAAATATATTTATTCAGGCACAATGCTATCGCTGGTTCTATGAGTGTTGAGCCGAAATCACAAATTAGACGAGTTCATTTCTGTCTTTCAATCTGTATAGAAATGTGAACTTAATGTGAATGTTAAAAAGATTCGTAAATTGTTTTCGTTCTTTTTTTAAATTATATTATCCAACTTTCCAGATTTTATTAATTGTTCTATTTGTCTATTTAAACTCCCGCCACAAATGCTTAAAAAATAATTTTATATGTTTATTGTCTCTGGCAAGTTTGATTTTTTTCTTCTAACTTTTGTCAACTACGCAATAAATGCAATTAAAGTTCCTTTTTAAATTAAAATTAAATTAGAAATATCTATCCAAATAAAAGTGTATCGCAGAAGAGAAAGCTCTGTAACAGTAGTTATTTATATACAACAATATTTTATACTTCAAACACAATCTTATCTGAAAATAATCCATAATCTAAGAAACATGATTAAATAACAAATTGCTTATCTGAAATTTATTTATGTTTATGTGTAGGTGTTTTTGTTTGTTTTAATAAAATCTCATTTCAAACCTTCAATTAACAATTAAATTAGTTTTTTTTAAAGTTGACAATGCCTCACTTCTATCAAGATTGAAAGATTAATGAACCATCATTTTCGGCATTATAATTATGTCTTTTAAAGTGGACTGTAATTTGTGATTACAAGAAATGCGAAGTATGCCACATCCTGTTCAGAAATTAACCAGGTATTAAGTTCCTTGAAATCTAATCTTGAAAAGAGACTGTAGAATAGATCAGTTAATTAAAACCTAGCAAGTGCTTTCTAAGAAATTTTACACCTTAATGAAGCGGCCCTAAGTTAAGATTAATGAAAGTAGATGAAGCAAAAATTTTATTTCAGGATAGTTGCAAGTGAAGGTCCATCGTGTCTGCTTACCCTCACAGGTAACAGGACAATATGTATGCACATTTAACTAGCGCAAATCAGTGGCGGATTTGCCCTATGGTCTAGGGCGGTCAGATATTAGGGGCGGCCAATAGTGTTAAAAAATCACTGATGATAACAAGAAATAACTCAAAGTACGAAAATATTCTAAAGGCTCGCACACATTATGGTGGGCCGCACTGCACCGCATCGTATAACAATCATTTTCCTAAATCACTTTTGTACTTTTTATAAATAAAATATAGATAATGTAATGTGAAGTCATATAAAATGTATGTATAATTATTTCGTATATTTCGTACCACTAGATTTCTGAATCGATTTCGATAAAAGTTGGCAAAAAGTAAATTCATTATGTACTCAATATGATGGGTGCTGAGAAAAGGGTGGCTAGTACATACTATATGGCCTGGGGCCTAGGGCGGCCAAAACTGCAAATCCGCCACTGGCGCAAATGTAAACTTCATGTTTAAAAAAATAAAAATACATATTATGATGATGACATAGAAATAAACAAGGAAACGCAAATATTTATTTTTAGAAAATTCTTAGTAATTTTAAGTAATTGCCACATTAGTCACGTTGTCCGGAAGAGATCGCATTCAATGATAACACAGTTATTGTTTGGCCAATTACAAGAATGATTTATATTGTATTTTCCTGTTTTAATAGTGTTATTTATCTGAAAACTTTTTATCATTAACATAATATAGATATCATACGCTTAATCCAATATAATATCCAAGTAGTGGCAGCGTAATGGCTAGCGCGCGCATCCCAAACTCAAAGAGCGCGGTTTCGAGTCTGCCCGGAACGCATGCACCACGTGATCAGTCTTGTTAGAATTTCCACATGCGAACATCGGTGAAGGAAAACATCCTGATGCAACCTGCACATTAAGATAACCAATGTGTCAAAGCTGCCAAGCCGCCTTGGACAAGCGTGGCAGGTATATTGTCCGTTCCGTCTATAGTGGGAGGCCCAACTCGCCATGTATTTATTTTCTTATTACTATATGTATTTTTAATTTTGCTATCTTACCGCATAACTTAAAACAAAAGCCGGTGCTCGATCGGTTTATGAGTTGCAATCAATGTATGTGAAAACCCGCCGAGCGTAAGAAATATATAATAACAATAATAACAGCCCATAAAGTCCCACTCCTGGGCTCGCGCCTCCAATTCTAAGGAAACGGACACTATACCCGCCACGCTTGTCCAAGGCGGATGTTCAGGTTTGACACATCGGTTATCTCGATGTGCAGGTTGTGTCACGATGTTTTCCTTCACCGTTGTGAGCACGTGGTAGTTGTAAAACAATATGCATATTAGGTCAGAAAACTGCCTAAGTAGTGCACGCGTTCCGGTCAGGCTCGATCCCGCGCCCTTTGAGTTATTGACACGCGTGCACTAGTCATTAGGCTACCACGACTATAAAAGTAAAAATAGTAATACGGTAATAATATATGCAGGAATAAAAACCGTAAGCATCAATAAATTCGTGTTTCGACTTTTTTAGGACAAGAAAAAAACTAAGTTAATATAAATTTGACACTAGTTTATTCATAGAGACGTATTAATAATAATAATGTGTTTGACGAGAACGCCTAAACGCTATAATGAATGCATAGCGATTTCGCGCTGGCTCTGAACCTGCGCAGTGAGCGTTTTATTGATCAAATTGGTGGCATGAAGAGGGCGAGACGGGGTGATACTTTAGGATATGACTGTAAACCTGCGCAGACACATCCCTCTACTACCGCTCAGCGTCCTTTTTACGTGACGGGACTTATACATTCTTAAAAGTAGTCTATGGGGAATCGAGTTGTATGAACTCCACGTCGCTGGTAGGTATATCGTCTATATTTGCACGATTGCGATTTCCGCTCCTCTAATAACCTTCTGTTAAAGGCATTTGCACGATCTTCAAAATATTACTCCAAATCCTTCGCTGTGCAGGCTATTGGTCTTTGGAACTGTTTAACCGTACATCTCATAAAAGCTTAATAACTAACCTTATTTTATAATAAAATATATATGTTTCTATTCTATTCTTCTTAACTTTGCTGTTTACTGTCCACATTGAAGTGTTATTTCTTTTTTATTTTACTTCTTATTAATTTAATTGTACTTAGACATAAGTTGTTAAAAGGATCTTCACAATCAGGTTACTTTGAAGACGCCGCTATAAGCGAAAAGGCAGCCTTTTGTTATGCCGTTAAATTATTGTAATTATTAATTTAGTAATTGTTAATTTGGTGAACAATAAAGTGTTTTCTATTCTATTCTACATATCTCGCTGAGGAGTTATAACATACCTACTGATAAAATCATTGCAAATTGATTCAGGGGATGAATCAATTTGCATGTCATCCTTATTCCTCTTCCATCCCCTCCTAAATGCGGGCAACGAGTTGTCTTCGATACTGGTGTTACACAAGTTTATAGACGACGGTAACTAATTTCCAATGATGGCTATATACTTACTATTCATTCACTTGTTTTACCATAAGCAGAAATTTGACTTGAATTTTGCTAAAGCACTGCATACAGGCTGACTGGTAAACTATGATGAAAAGTGGTTATCGTCGCCTATGGTAGCAGTACCAGAGGTGCTGCCAATGTGCTGCCAACCTCGAAGCCTATAATGGACCCTGGCCACTGATGCCAACACAATTCAAAGTTGTTATAGCGGCATACTCTAAACCAGTGTTTTTCAACCTGTGGGTCGTGACCTCTAGGGGGGTCGCAGAGCCTTGCTCGGGGGGTCACCGGCATAAGAGAAAAGGAAATTTAAGTTTATGCCTCATACTTAGGTAATTTCTAAGCTCAGCAGCTTTTCGCAGAGTATTGGCCATAATAACGAATACAGGTAACAAAATAGGGAAAGGCAACGTAGTCATTTAAATTAATAACTTTTGTCTGTCTATGGCCCAAGGGGGTCGCCAAAATTATTCAAACTGTAAAGAGGTCGCTTATTCAAAAAGATTGAAAAGCACTGCTCTAAACAAACATAGATTATAAAACACCATTGTATGTATAATCGCGAGCAAGTAAGCATGACATTTGTTTTGGGAAACGGAAGTTTAATAATAGATTATGTTAATCAAAACTAGCCTAATCTCGGACAAGTGAAAATATCGTGTGCAGAAAGCGAACTCTATAGTAAAGACTGAGATTAACAAACATTTTGTTGCGACGGCAAAATTTACAAGGCGGAACTAGTCGTACTTTTTAAATTTTGTTAATTATTGTTTAAATTGTTTAACGGGCCGTTAAACAATTTAAACCTAGCCTAAGTTAATTCTTATTAAGACTTACCAACAATCTCTAAAATATTCTTGACGTATAATCATTGACGTACATACAGGTAGTGTTATGACTTATGAGTGTAGGAACAAATGAATTAGCTTTGACATGAGTTTAGAGTTTTGTAGGCAAATGGCAAAAATCGGATTCTTAAGAAGTAGCAGCTGTGATGTTGTTGTATTTGGAACAACAAATAAATAAACTTAGTTAATTTACTATAGAGCTCGGTAGTATGCGTGCAGGAACGGAAAAATAATACAATTTCCTACAGCCGGCTGTCGTAACAGACGACAAAAAACCCACAGCCTGGTAGTGGGTATTTGCATGTTGAAATGGCTACCAGCTCTGGTCAGTATGCTGATATAAAAACTTTGAGTTGTGTTCTGGCATTAGTGGCCAGGTCCCAGTCTCCCGTTAGAGAGCGACAGCACATTAGTAGCGAGGTGAGACGTCTGTCTGTATGCCCAACTCATGTAATAATAAAAGTGTTTGTTCTGCCCGGAAAAAATAAAGTACCTAAAACTAAAACCCGATTTTAGCGCCAACTACCGGATCCAATTGAGAACATAATCTGTCTCGGATCCAATTTCAGCGCCACCTACTGGATCTAATTGTGAACCTAAACGACGTCGGACCCAATTTCGGCGCCAAATACCGGATCTACTTGTGAACCTAATCCATCTGAAACCCAATTTCAACGCCCTCTACCAGATCCAATTGTGAACCTAAACGACGTCGGACCCAATTTCAGCGCCACATACCGGATCCACTTCTGAACCTAATCCATCTGAGACCCAATTTCAACGCCGCCTACCAGATCCAATTGTGAACCTAAACGACGTCGGACCCAATTTCAGCGCCACATACCGGATCCACTTGTGAACCTAATCCATCTGAAACCCAATTTCAACGCCCTCTACCAGATCCAATTGTGAACCTAAACGACGTCGGACCCAATTTCAGCGCCACATACCGGATCCACTTGTGAACCTAATCCATCTGAGACCCAATTTCAACGCCGCCTACCAGATCCAATTGTGAACCTAAACGACGTCGGACCCAACTTCAGCGCCACATACCGGATCCACTTGTGAACCTAATCCATCTGAAACCCAATTTCAACGCCGCCTACCAGATCCAATTGTGAACCTAAACGACGTCGGACCCAATTTCAGCGCCACATACCGGATCCACTTGTGAACCTAATCCATCTGAAACCCAATTTCAACGCCGCCTACCAGATCCAATTGTGAACCTAAACCACGTCGGACCCAATTTCAGCGCCACATACCGGATCCACTTGTGAACCTAATCCATCTGAAACCCAATTTCAACGCCCTCTACCAGATCCAATTGTGAACCTAAACGACGTCGGACCCAATTTCAGCGCCACATACCGGATCCACTTGTGAACCTAATCCATCTGAAACCCAATTTCAACGCCCTCTACCAGATCCAATTGTGAACCTAAACGACGTCGGACCCAATTTCAGCGCCACATACCGGATCCACTTGTGAACCTAATCCATCTGAAACCCAATTTCAACGCCCCTACCAGATCCAATTGTGAACCTAAACGACGTCGGACCCAATTTCAGCGCCACATACCGGATCCACTTGTGAACCTAATCCATCTGAAACCCAATTTCAACGCCCCTACCAGATCCAATTGTGAACCTAAACCACGTCGGACCCAATTTCAGCGCCACATACCGGATCCACTTGTGAACCTAATCCATCTGAAACCCAATTTCAACGCCCCTACCAGATCCAATTGTGAACCTAAACCACGTCGGACCCAATTTCAGCGCCACATACCGGATCCAATTGTGAACCTAATCCATCTGAAACCCAATTTCAACGCCGCCTACCAGATCCAATTGTGAACCTAAACCACGTCGGACCCAATTTCAGCGCCACATACCGGATCCACTTGTGAACCTAATCCATGTGAAACCCAATTTCAACGCCCTCTACCAGATCCAATTGTGAACCTAAACGACGTCGGACCCAATTTCAGCGCCACATACCGGATCCACTTGTGAACCTAATCCATCTGAAACCCAATTTCAACGCCGCCTACCAGATCCAATTGTGAACCTACGTCGGACCCAATTTCGGCGCCACCTATCGGATTCAATTGCGAATTTAAACAATCCCGAGACTTATTTGAACATGTATAAAAGATATAGGTGCAAATTATTCTACGAACACACAAATTTTCACAACCACCAAGCAATGAAATAATGACCATTTTGTCGTCTGTTACATTAAATACAGTCAAAATCCAAATAGGATTGTCATACAAAACGTTATATGAAAATGAATTTATTATAAACTATCTGAGCCGGTAACAGCTGATGGAAAGCGATTAACATCGCCTATGGACACTTGTAAAAAAATTGTATCGTGATCTCCATCGTTTTATATAGTCTATTCCAGTTGTTTTATTAATATAGCTTTAATTTACAGACGTTACGAGTTGCAGGACTCGAATAAAATGCCGTTGGAATTATTATAGAGTTTATTAAAACTCTACAAACAGGTATCAAACGTACAAATATAACTGAACACAACCAGTCCAAACGTAATGCACGATTCAATAACCCGCGCAAAGTCCGTCACTAAATAGATTAACTAATGTACACAAGTCTTGCTTCGCTTGTGGTTATTTCTCGACTGTCTCGTCCATGAATCGAGGCATTGCTTTATACTGCACGGATGCAATATCTGCTCGTCCGCGTGACCGAATTTCCTAGAATCACACCTGGCCAATGACTGCCATAAAAGATTACAATACACGGTGGGCTATTTTTCTAATCACAAATTTTAAACACCAAGTTAACAAAAGAAGTGAAAATGCCGAAAAGGTAATAAAATGTGTTTCTACAGGGCTGCAGGTGTGAATATGCCTTTGTCGGCACCTCGGTCGTAACAATATATATATAAAAATGTAGAACATAGATCCTGAGTACAATTATTTCCTATAGATCTTAAAATATGTAAACAGACTGATAAATATGGTGGTATGTATATTAAGTATATATCTATGTAATATATAAAATTTCTTCATATATGTATATATATCATGTATGTTTTTATTATTAAAACGTAAGTAGTTCGTACTATATGTTACGTATACCACCATCGCCATTATCATCTCAATTCATTCCTGGGGTTGTCTGGAAGGATCGCTTTTAGCGATAAGACCGCCCTTTGTACATAAGTAAATATAATTTTAGTCTTTAAGTTCATGTTTGTATTGGTGTACAATAAAGTGTTATCTATCTATCTATCTAAATATAGCGAAATTCTAGGTCTCCTCTATTTCGTTCAGGAATAGTAAAAATTCTCTTAATTACAGTGAGTGAATTTAAATGTACCTCAAAACAAGCGGATGATTTAATTGGTTTAAAATTTCATACAAAATGTAGAAAATATAATCTTAAGAACAAGGAATTTGAGATCTTTACCGGACTTTAAAATTTTGTGTATTTTTTTGGGTTTTGTTTCTATTAGCCTGTTTTAAAACAGGTTGACATCTGATTAAGTTAATTGCTAATAAAATAAAGATGTAAAGTCTATAATGTAGTCTTCGGGATCCAGTTTGTACAATTAATTTAACTAGTGGTCGCCCGTGGTCGAAATTCGACCATAATAATTAATGTCAAAGACTATATTTCTATAATCCGGATTTCGCCAGGCTACACTGTTAATTTGACTTGAACAATAAACATACTTGTATATGCGTGTGTGTGTCAAATACATGAGGTGTGTATAATGGTTTTTTTATTGATTGATTGTATTTTTTTTATGCATAATTAAAAAAATGTTAGCTTTCGACGCTTCTTCTCTATATAAACTATAATTTTGCGAAATTTCATATTCCTCCGTCCGCGCAATTTTCGTTAAAAGGGGTACAAAGTTTTTGCTGTGTTTTTGTTTCACGTATTAATATATACATCATCGGACAACCAGACGCACTGGCATGCGGCACCGCTATATGGTGCATATACCTCGTATTCGAACAAAGCGCTTTGAGTCCACCTTCATTATACGCACCGCAAAAGAGTGGAATATACTGCCGGAGTCTGTTTTTAAACCTAAAACCTGGGTGTCTTCAAGTCTCGTGTGAATAGGCACCTTCTAAGTAAGCGTGCTCGATCTTAGACCACATCTCCGCTCAAGTCGAGCGAGATAATGGTGAAACGCGAACCTATACGTGATTTAAAAAATACATAACTGAAAAAAAACATCAGGCTAATCAGGGGGATAATTTGGTCTGTCTGGGTGTTCTAGCTAATCGTCATCGGACGTCATTTTTGCTGGTAGACAACTGATGTTATACGGAGTAACTTAGTCAACTTTAAAATTAAGTTCCGTGAAAATTAAAAATCTACGCGGACGAAGTCGCTAGGACAGCTAGTCGCAAATGAAGGCAAAAATAGGTTAGTAAAATTCCAGCGACGAGGAGGACGCATATAAAACCTTTCATACCCACAAAAAAAAAAAAAAATCAAAAGCACTAAAACCAAAAATTAAAGTGCGCTTTAAAATAAATCTAAACAATAAATTATTAATAAACTGAAGTTTTATGATCTAGAAATTACATAATATCCGACGTTTAATATTTTAATGAATGCTTTAAAAAAATACACTGACGTTTACGGTGAAGTTATATCAAGTCGAGGACATTTACGACCCGAAGCGACAATAAAATTTAAAATTAGTCCAAAAACTGTGGTAAAATTACATAATTTGGAACGCCGGCAACTAAATGGGGTAAGTCAAGATTTATATTTATCGATTCTATTAATTAACTTCTACACTCAGAGTTGGATAATGGTTCATTAACGTTTAATAACGACGAATGGACTTACCGTTTTATTCAATAAGTTTATATTTTACCATTTTGTCGCAAAATTGATGTTAAGTTGTGAATAATAATAAATTTAGATTCATTTATAAAACGGGTTACTTATTACATACATACATAACTTCACGCCAGGTCCCTTGCGGGGTAGGCACGACAACAGAGTGCCATACAGGCTTATTCTTACATACCTCACTTGCTTCTTTGACATTCATAGCTCTTACTTAGGGTTACTTATTATATTATATAAAACTTTATCCGAGCAGGAACGGAGTAAAAATATAATTTCCTGCGGCCTGGGGGCCTGTAATAGGGTATTTGCCTGTTTGGATGACTACTACCCGTGGTCTAGAGCATGCCACCATAACAACCTTCAGTTGTGTTCCGCTTAGTGGCCAGGTTCCAGTCTCCTTTAAAAAGCAACAGCACATCGGTAGTACCTTTGGTGTAACAAATGTCCATAGGAGATGGGAACCGCTTTCTATCAGGTGATGTTTGCTGAAATCATGCAATGAAAATGTAGAGTTATAGAGCTATAGATCTCTTTTTAAGAAGACATATATACATACATACATAACTTCACGCCAGGTCCCTTGCGGGGTAGGCACGAACAACAGAGCGCCATACAGGCATAATATTGTAAATTTAACTATACTAAAAATAAATGTATAAAATCCACATCGCTTCCAGAACCAAGTGCACTCAGAAGGCTGGCTGGCATTACTACGCTGGATGGCTATACTAAATCGCTGTATGAAGTATAAATCAGTTTTAACTAATTTCCATATCATGAAATATATAAGGAGATAACTAAGACTTACAGTTTAAGACTGATTTAAGTTTAAAAACATATTTTTAAACAATAAGAACTCGGTTAAAATTTTTATTGACATATCCATAAAAAACAATAACGGGACTGGTGGCGCATACTGCCATTGCAGTTTGTTGTACGAATTACGTAAGTGTTTACTAGTCGATTGCTATTTTTTAGTATTATTTTTCATGGCTTAGACCATTAATAGGAACACGGTGTCTTGGACTCTCAAAGTGAAGTCGGCTAAAGGATGCCGTTAGTACGTTACGAAAACTAAGTACTTATTCGAATTAGTACGGATGAAATATGATGAACCACAATTATTATTATGATTGTGGTTCATATGCCGGCAGAATTCCGAGTCATACAGCATTTAATGACATAATCCGTCGGGCTCTTGTCACCACTGGGGTACCTGCCGTTCTAGAACCGAACGGCTTGAGACCCGATGGAATGTCTTGGCGTGCCCTGGAGGATGGGTCCACTTAAGTATGGGTATACGCGTCTTGCATCGATACTCTGGCGGCGTCCCATCTTTCAGCCACTAGCATGTCTGCCTGTACAGCTGCCACAACAGGAGGCCCTAAAATGCTGCAAATATTCCACCATCGGAAATAGTTACTAATTTGCGGTTTTTGGGGTCGAGACCCTGGGACCATGGGGGCCTGAGGCACACAAACTTTATCGAGTTACAGCAAAACATGGATAGACGTCTCACGTGGTCAAAAGACTGGTCTATACTCGGAAAACGCATAAGCGTTGCCATACAGCGTGGTAATGTACCCAGTCTTTTGGGCACGTTTCCAACTGACAGCGGTCGGTCACTAGATTTTATAGTTTAATTTGTATATATAGTTTAATTGTATAACTAATTGTGTTTTCAAAAATAAATAATTACAATTTTTAAATCGTTTGTACCATATTTCTAACAATAAACATCATTTCATTTTACGTACGCTCCGTCCTAGACCTTTATGAGTTCTATGGTGATAAAATATCTTTATGGTTACCATAGCTATGAATATTTGTATACCATCACCAACGCGCCAGCCTCGAAAAACATATCTCGAAAATAGGGCAATTTTTCGGTGTAATATATTTAAAATTATTAAAAATATGGGTTACTACAATTTCGACTTCAGGTGCAGTTAAATGAACTTTATAACTAATTCAAAATTTTGTATATTCTCACTTATTATGAATATGTTCGCCACCCACGTCAGCTCGTTTGGGGAAAAGTGAAAATTTAATGATCCTTCCTGTACTTAACTATTTAGGCAGTAAACTTTGGTGTTACATGTTGAGATTGTGAATATATTACTTTCAATAACATTCGCTAGAATTTGGTTAATGAATGTGGAGACTGACAAAGTGCGGCATATACGAGTATAAAATTCCTCAGTATTGTAATTCCTAAATTATCATAAAATATTTATTTTTTCGTAAAATGATAGGTAACAATAAAGAATGTTATTTTTAAAAAATAAGTTTTTTATTGTATTAGACTATTTATAAATTTCTTCTTTGTACTTATACTGTATTTTTTAATACTAGCTGACCCGTGACCACTTAATAAAAATTACTTATTATTAATCACAATCAAATATACCCTAAGTCACTCAGGAATAAGGTAGCTTTCCACTGGTGAAAGTATTTTCAAAATCGGTTTAGTAGATCCAGAAATTACGTCCTACAACGTCACAAACTTTACGTCTTTATAATATTAGTAATAGAAAACTACATTATAAAAAAGTAATAAAAATCCATCATTTGAATTTCAAATTTCAGCTGAGTCCTTTATTCAATCAATAACTCTTTATTATACACCAATAAAAAAACTATGTCTCATGATGCACAAAGGGCGGTCTTGTCGCTAAAAGCGATCTCTTCCAGGCAACCCCAGGAATGCTCTGTGATTACAATGACGATGGTGGTATACATACTACATTACAAGTTTTTACATTCTAGTAATAAATACATAAATACAGTATATACAGATGTTTTATATATTAAATAGATATATACTTTTAGACTGTCTATTGAATATCCACTGTTTGCTACAGCTACATTAATTCTTCAAAAGTCATTCTGTAACATACTTCTTAGGGTGGTCGTTAAAAATTAAATTTCTTGCGACGCCCCCTAAAAAGCTTCCTTTTAATGAAAAAAAACTGGGATTTTTTTAATAATTTTTTCAAGTCAAGACATCACGTGCCTCAAACGATTCAAGTTAAAACTAAAAATATAAGAAAAATTGAAAGATAAGCTTGAATCACGAAGAATTTTAAACTTTTTCTGAAACTATAATTTGAAATTCATCACAGAGAATGATAATACGGAAGGTATTTCATTGTTAAAACTTTTCCAATCTTAAAATAATTATTACTTCTAAGTATGAAGAAGTTTCCTGAAAAAACATGATATTACCCAAAAATTAACTTGAATCGTCTTGAGGCACGTGTTGTCTTGACTTGAAAAAATTATAAAGAAAATCCCAGTGTTTTTTCATTAAAAGGAAGCTTTTTAGGGGGCGTCGCAAGAAATTTAATTTTTAACGACCACCCTAATACTTCTGCATAAAACGTATAAAAAAAGAACTTGAGATATAAAAAGAATAAGAGAAAAATATAAAGCAAAAGAATTTTTAGCTAGACGTGTTGTTGGGGACTTTCTTGCCGCTTCTTCTCCTTAACAGCAATAACACGTTGCGAAGCGGTGTACCTAGGAAGTCAAATTAAAATTTTAACCTACATGTATGACCTTCAAAAGTGTTCTCCAGTGGAACTAATTTTGAATAAATACTTTTGAATTTGAATTTGATTGGCAAACTATCATAGGCATGTTTACAAATCAATACATTCTGATAAAAAAATATATCTCATCTGATCATCATATGGATGATGGTCGATCTTCACGTCTCCTCTACTGATGGTTCGTATGTTTGCCAGTTATATAAAAAAAAAGTTTTAAGCTTATAAATACAGAAATTATATCAACATTGCGAATGCATAAATTACATAATAAATATGATAACCACCATTGCAGTTTTCGTAAAGTGACATTGACATTTATAATTTATGATTCAATTATATTTATTAGCGTAGCCACGTAAAAGTTTTAGGTTATAAATAAATTATGACACTTAAAAAA
Source organism: Dendrolimus punctatus (assembly GCA_012273795.1). NCBI lineage: Eukaryota > Metazoa > Arthropoda > Insecta > Lepidoptera > Lasiocampidae > Dendrolimus > Dendrolimus punctatus. The sequence continues at coordinate 3,782,509 of CM022545.1, forward strand.
ATGCAAAAATCGTACTAACCATGTGAACTAGTATCTAAAACGTACTAAAATCGTATTCTTTATTGACTTCACAATATTTACAACAAAAAAATAATCAAATTTGTAGGAATGTTAAAACGTGTATATGTATTAGATTTATCTGACAACATTTCCTGTGTTTTATCGTACATTCAAATGAGCATAAGTGCATTATAATATTTTATAAACAGTATCTTTAATGATACAATTATCGAAACGCTTTAACCGACCTATAAATAAGTTGTGCTGAGTTTAAAAATTAGTTTAAAAATAAAATTACGGCTGTCTGGATAACCTCCGTTGTATAACATCCGCTTTCTCAGTTTAGTTTTGCTCAAAGAATAATGCTTTCATATAAATTTTTGCCTAACCATGTTTCAATCGTGATAGCATAAGTAGATAGTAGGTAAATTACAAATCTAATATATAAAATTCTCGTGTCACAGTTTTCGTTTCCATACTCCTCCGAAACGGCTTGACCGATTCTCATGAAATTTTGTATGCATATTGGGTAGGTCTGAGAATCGGCCAACATCTATTTTTCATCCCCCTAAATGTTAGGGGTAGTCCACCCCTAAATTTTTTTATTTATTTTTTAAACAAAATTTTTAATTTCTATTTTTTTATGATACAGTATTTAAAGATACATACAACCCTAAATTTTCATCTCTCTACGATCAACCCCTATTTTTTACCGGGCAGGACGGCGTCTGCCGGGACAGCCTGTAGTAATATAAAAGGTAGTATTAAAAAATTTAACCTTTATATTGAAGTAAGAAAGAGCAGGAAATAGTAGAAATAAGAATTTGTAAACACAAGTAGGCAAATGTAAGAAAAAACATATGAAATAGAATATAAGTAAAAATATAATAGTTATAAGTTGTAAATATAGAGAAAAGCATACAAAGAATATAAAAAATAAAAAAGCAAAAAATAATAAAATAAGAACACATAAAAACCCTGACAGGTCTTGTTTCTCAGCATTGAAGAGGAGAATAAAAAAAATCGCGATAGCAGTGTTTCTTGATCCAGAAATTTGGCTTTCTTTAAATGATTTAAGACATTTTCTTAGATTTCGGTGATTAAAATGGCGAATTCGGTATGATAAAACAATTGAATTCAAATACGATTGTTTCACTGATCTAATACTACTTTTTATACCGGGATTCCCGCGGGAATTTTTCCGGTAGCGACACAGCGACTTATTCCGACACAGTTTTCACTAATAAGATAGGTTGCATTCTTTTTCAAATACAGTAGTACTTTGTGCCCCGCCAATTCCGCGGAAATTTCAAGTCAAGTACGAAGTCGCGAGCACTTCTAGTGTATAATGAACTAAAAATAGGTATAGGTCAAAGATTAAAATTTAAGCCACACTTACACAACATAATATTGTTACATAAGTCGCCAAGTCCTTCACAGAAATGGAGCCGATGGAGAAATTTAAGAAGATCTACTTCGAACATGTGTCCGGACCAACACATGGCCTGGCCGCGAGCTTTGCGAGCACGGAAGAGCACTTTTACATACGAATATTAATAAAGATTTCCCAGCAGGCGCAGCCAAACACTAGAAAGCAGATCTTTTTTACTTATATAAAAAGATATTTCAGTATTTTTGTATCCTTAATAAAGACAATAGGAAACGTGTTATTGGACACATTCTTAGTTTAAGATATATCTAGTTATTTTAGGTCAGATTTAAATTACTCATTTATATCATTTTCTTGATTAAATTGGAACTGTAATGTTATATCACTAAGATACATCATTTATGGAAAAAAGTATATCTATATACATAGACTTTCAGTGAAAATTTGTTTAATTTTTTTGGGTTCTTTTTTATTTTGTTTATTTAAAGGAACAACAACACAACAACAACAAAAACGTGAGAGTTTTGCCAAAATAGCGACAGAAATATAAAAAAAATCATACTGACAGCTAGAATTTAATTTTTAATTTACATGAATTATAAACTAGTATAATGAAGAAAACTTAAATAATCAATTCTTATTAGTAATATTGTATTGTACCTATAATCCTTTAAGATTATAAGTATAATAGTGTGTCTAAATCATCAAAATTAAATCATTTTAAACATAGATTAAAAACATTTATACTGCGTCCATCTGTTTTTTTTAAGGTATCTCTGATCAATTAATGGCTTAAAGCGTTACCAGTTCGATTTTGTGTAAAAATTGAATGTCTATGGGATTTAAAAAAAACTAATTTAATGCACCTTTAAATAAATAATAATATGATGACGATAGTGTATAAACTGTGAATGCACAGTTGTTGAATCACAACAACTAAGTATCACAATGTAAATTTTTTTAAATAGATGATGGCTGCAATACCATTTAGATCTAGTAATGAAGGAATATGGGAGACCCTCGACATCTGGAGCAGAGACCCGGAGATGATCCAAGGCGCAACATAGTTCGGCATAAGAAAAATCTGAATTCATTCCACATGAGTCAGCAGTGGAAGGAAATAGGGAAGGGATAAATTTATATGTGGGACAGAAGGAGGAGAAGTTTTGGAACAAACTAAGGAAGCGACGAAGGGTCATTAAAGGAAATATTATGATTATGTATTATGTATGTAACAACTAAGTATGGCAATGTAACAGAATTTTGGCGGGAACTGAAAGGAGATGTTGTGCTGTGTAGTTTTATTTTCTAAAAATGTGTAAAATAACTCTAAAATGAAAAATAGGATATTGATAGTTTTTGACTAGTGATTATGTGTTTTGTGAGAAATGTAAACTGTATAGTCAAATGTGGCCGTTTGATTCGTCACAAGAACTCCGATGTATGGCTCTATCTGATTACCTATAGTTCAGCTGTGCTACACATAGGCATAAGAAAATGAAGAAACTGTATATTGTAAACTAAGATCTGGCTTAAAGGCCTAGCTGCCAAGCCATAATCCGAAAAAAAGACAATGTAACATTTAAATAAGGTGAAAAATATTGTAAAAAATCGTAATTTGATAGACGTGCAATGTTAAAAGTGAAATAAATAGTTTGACAGAGTATAGAGTGCAGATAAAAGTTAATCCACAAAAGCCTGTTCCACATTTAGGAGCCCTTTGAAATCCGAAGTTGACTAATGCATACGCGGAAAGGTCTTAGCTCCGATAATTATCTTTTTTTTCTATCCGCCACTAATACCGTAGGCGTCGAGCCCCAAATATTAATGGACGAGATTTACTTGGACTCGTTTTTAATTAAAAATACTCTCGACGGAAATTATTAAATACACGCATAAGTTCAAAATGTGTTCCACTACTACGCTCTGTATTTATCAAAAGAAATAATTTTACAAGCTTTTATTTAACTTGCAATGGATGTATGTAAGTTCGGGTGGAATCTTTCGAGTTAAATTTGGAAGACTTTCCGGTTTCCGATTGAGCTGAAATTTTGCACGCATAATGTATATCGCGTGACAATGCAATATGGTACCATGAGTTGATTTGATGATGGAGTCGGAAGGTGGCCATAGGAACTCCTGTACTAAACAAGATGGACCCGTCGTGTTTGGGCTCATTTTACTTGTCTTGGCTAGCACTCTGCTGCTACATGATATCAGGATTTCAAAAGCTTGTATTTAAAAACCTTTCTAAAAAGCTTTTATTTAAGTCAAAACCTTACTATAGATATATAGATGATTACAGGGAAGGTACAAAGTATTTACAATTGTAATTATGTCAGTTAGTGCTGACTTTATAGGAACAGCACATTAATAGCACCTTTGGTGTTACAAATGTCCATAGGCGATGGTGACCGCTTTTCATGCAATAAAAAGAAAGATACATACTCTTTTATTTCAACTTCTTTACATTTTTTATAAACAAAATAATATAAACATCCATTTATAAAAAAAACAAAGAGGAAAGATTTGATTGTTTGCTTGCATTGAATAGGCTCCAAAACTATTGAACCGATTTGAGAAATTCTTTGACTGTTCTCAAGCTACACTATCTCCGGGTGATATAGGCTGTAGTGTATTTTCGACAAAAATTGGGGTCCTTATTAAAACTCCAATAATGTAGCCCAAGATCGAAAACACATAAAATGTTCTTTATATCGCGTGCGCTGCGAAAACTATCGATGATAGAGTAAAATAATGTACTACGACTTTGCAGAACACATCATTATATAAAAAAGTGTCAAGATAGCATGTCTAACTATTATAGTTATGCCACAATAAGTGTTCTTTTAGTTTAAACAAATAATTGAATCACGAATCGCCCGGGTAGCAGCTAGTTATGTAATAAAAATTTTGGTTGTCGGATTAACACCTTTTTAAAGTAATGAGTGGTACTTTCTTAAGGCGAGCGAAGAACCAAAAGCAAAACACTGTACCCAATGAAGTGGGATGGATTGCATCGGAAACCTTCTGAGCTTATCAACATTTCATTATAGTATTTTCAAGATTTGCGACTTGTGTACATAATAACAAAACTACGTTTTAAGGTCTTTATGCGCGGTAATAAACAAACCCAGCAAAAACCAACTGACAGACCTCAAGACACTGTGCACAAACACAAACCAACTTGACTCATAATTTCCGTTATTTTTCCTTTTAATATTATACCCATTTTAATATTATATAAAAATTTTAGAGCTAGGCATGTTTGCTGAAGAGTTTCTTGTGCCGCTTCTTCTCTTCAAGCCATAAGGTGTTGCGAAGCGGTGGTAAATTAGATTAGGCTCCTATAGAGTAAATAATTAGCATAAGCAAAATTTAAATGAAATAATTAAATGAAGAAGTTGGCTAAATAAAACTTTAACAATACTTGTTGGCAGTTGTCATCTTTGTTTTCCGTGATCACGGCAACTGAAAACGGCGGAAACGTCGGAATAACCAAAATCAAATAATTATCGCGCTTAAAACCATTAAATCGTAGTTTTTATTATTTCATTATAGATTGATAACACACAACAAATGATACAATTACAAAAACATTCCATATCCTTATCGTTATTAATATTATAATGCGAAAATAAATCTGTCTGTCACACTTTTCCGTTTTCACGGAAAAGACTCCTGAACCGATTTGGTTGAAATTCGGTATAAATATAATTTTAATATCGAGGATGGAAAAGGGATACTTTTTATTCCGGATAATGGGATAGGTTTGGGGATAGATTTATGTAACGATTATCCCAGAAAGTAGGATAGGTCTTCATTTTGGATTTGCAATTTTCGTCATTTTGGTTGATTTGGTCGATGTGGTCGGTATGGTAGATTTGGTCATTTCTGTGTAGATACTTTTCATACGAGGGATGGGATAGTTTGCGATAAAAAATGAAGTGAATTTTCCGAGGCCAATACCAGTAACATAAAAATTTAATACACTGTGACCTGTGTCAGTGTTGTAACCTCTTTAAACAAGAGGCACGTACCAGAGGTTGACTCTTTACAATATTTTCTAGGCAATACAACAGACAGTCTTATCGCTTACAGGAATCTCTTCCAGGCAACCTAAATTAAAGGATTTCTTAGCTAGTCCGGCGATGTAGGTGGTGCCGGAAGAGGGGCGATAAATAATAAATACTTAAACTAATATATTACATTAAATAATTAATTAATTAAATTTAATATCGTAGATTGTTAATTGTTAAAAAGTGAATGTGACATGTGAATGATATATGAGAGGTAATAAAAGTTTTGGTTCAAATTATTCTTTTGTTAAAAAAATAATAGTATTTACGTTAACGTAATTTATAATATAATAAAATTCCAAAAACGCCGTGTCCGTACATTGAAGCTATTAACAAAAATCCCAACTTGAAGTTTTACGGGCAGGTTTTCAAATTGGACAAGTACATTAACAATCTGCCCGTAACACTTCAGTTAATAGTTTATTGCAATTCATTTTTCACTTGTCAGTAGCGATTCGTTTTTCCACTTGTCCGTTGAAGTTTCACTTGTAATATTTTTATTTGTTTTATTGCATTACTTCAGCAGGACCACTTAATGGAGAGCGGTTACCATCGCTTATGGACATTTGCAACACCAAAGGTACTACAAATGCGCTGCTGCGCTGCTGCTCATTTAAGAGACACTGGAACCTGGTCCCTAGTGCCGGAACGCAACACAAGGTTGTTATGGCGGAATACTAGATTTATACCAGGGGTGATTGCCATCCAGTCCGTACCCCACAACTTAATTTCTAAGAAAGTTTTTAGCATTTATACACGCCTGTTGGTTATCTTTGTTATTGTGTGTGACATTAATTTAGTGATTTTTGTGTTGTGCTGTACTTTACGACTAAATTATTATATTAATTTATTCTGATTTTAATACTAATCTTAAACTATTGTAGAGTGTATCTGTTACGTGCTGGTGTTATGCTGTGCATGTGCAGTGTGTGCCTTATGTCTATACCTATATATGTTATCCTAAGGTTAGGGTCGAGCTTAGGGTTAGAGCTCTCTAGATCTTCACTCTACCTCTGCTGATTAAGCCCTTATCACCGAAATCCTTTGCGTATTCATTAGGCAAACTATTATAATCAGTGCAGGAGCGGAAAAAGAATACTAATTTCTGCAGCAGGGCTGTCGTAACAGGTGACAACAACACCCCACAGCCCCCTGGTGTAGAATATATCGCCATAACACCCTTGAGTTGTGTTCCAGAATCAGTGGCCAGGATCCAGTTTTTTCATCAAGGCAGGCAGGACAGTTGGGCCATCAGCCTGTCTGCTGTGCTTCAGCAATCAAAATACAAAATAATCACACTATGATATTACTCAAGAATAAATGTGAGGTATTACAGGTAGTAAATAATGTAGATTATTTGTTTAGGCATTATATATAGGATCATCGGTATATTTAAAAGCCTGGTCTCAGAAGCTGTTAGTATGAATTTTCATAATAATCCTTTCGTTGAGAAGACTTACAAGGTAGAAAAATAACTAATGATACAACTGGATAAATTAAACAAGTTAACCGAGGGTAAAACTTGGAGGCATAGAAAGCGTGGAAATCAGAGAAAACTCCACCTATCAGCAAAATTTTGGACCTCTGCTTTGCTTAGTAGAAGAGTGTGTGAACAGTAATATTTACTACATTGTGCAGTTTCGTCTTAGAAATATAAGAAATTAAATAAGTCCTTCCTAAGTATTAACATAATATAGAAAAAATATCGAATAAATAAACAGCAAATTAACGTTGGTATTAGTGAAAAGTAAGAACCAAATATAGGTACTAAGTTCAGTGTGCGACAGTCGCTTTGTTTCGCTACTCGACAACAGATGGCGCTAGTTGTACAATTAAACAAATGTAGCTATTCCAATATTGGCTTAAGTGTACACGGCTGCAGGTCATTAGCATTTGTAATTTACTCTTTTGTACAATTATTCTTGGTTTGTTATGTGTTTAACGGTTGTGGAAGCGATGGTGGTCTGTATGGAGGTCGCACGTTATATGATCACACCTTACTCATTGACTTCAATGACCTAGGCTCAGTGTTCTACTTATGCTAAGTTCCTTCATTGTATTAGTTTATAGTTAGTTAATCATTTCTTGATGTGTTCAGAATACGGTTTTAAGTTTTACTTATAAGAAAGATTACTCTAGTAAAAATATACGAAGAAGCGTATAAAGAAATATACCAAGTGTTTCATTGCTGTAATATTAAAATATGCCACTTTTTGTTGAAGTTAGTATTTAATTATAAATTATTCTATCAAAACAAACGATTCGGAGAATGGATCAGTGTCGCAGTCCTGTGAGGTCACATAGGCAGCCTTTTGGGAACTTTACCCATTGCTGGGGAGTTTCTTGCCACTTCTTCTCCTTAACAGAAATAACAAGTGGCGAAGTGGTGTAGGAAATAAAATTAAATATTAACTTATATGTAAGCACGACCTTCAAAAAGTGTTCTCTATTGGAACTTATTTTAAACAAAAACTTTTGAATTTGAATTGAAATCGGTGATTTAGGCTCTGTATTCTAATTATGACTAACTAACTAACTGACTAGTTAGTGTTAGAATACAATATAAGTTTTGCTACCTTTATTATACTAGTTCATTATTTGATAGATCATATATTATTTATTTATTGTATGTCTCTAGAGACCACGGGCCACAAAAATGGCCCGGACTTTTGGAGAATATACGTGGGGCATATATAAAATTCTCGTGTCACAATGTTAGTTATCATACTCCTCCGAAAGGCTTGACCGATTCTCATGAAATTTTGTGTACATATTGGGTAGGTCTGAGCATCGAATAACATCTATTTTTAGATATTTTTATAATACAGCATTAAAAAAATACGTACAAACCTAAATTTACAACCCTCTACGATCAACCCCTATTTTTTCGGGCAGGACGACGTCTGCCGAGACAGCTAGTTATTATTTATATATTTGTAGAAAACACAACCCAATGCATATCCACAAAATACACAATAATGTTATTAGTAATTAGTATTTTTTCCCCTTATGTCTATGTTAGTAATTAATGACTAGCACTGATTTAGTCCTCTTAATGAAGGACCAAATCAGTGGGCAGTTAAATTTATCAGGTAAATGAATTCACAATTTAACTAAATTTTATTCAAAATTTTATAAGATAAAAACAACTTATACTCACGGATATAATTTGCAATTAAAAATTAGTTTTTTTATAATTTGAAATGAATACAAATTGCCTTATGCGTTATTTTTAATGTATTTAATAGCGATTAAATATATGTTTGTATTCATTTCAATATCCGCCTTAGATTAACTGATGATTGAAACACGTTAATTTTATCTTTAATGGAATTGGAGTCTGAATTTATTGTGCATGTGCATGGCGTATTAAATTTATAAAGTTGATAAAAATATATAGATAGATACGTAATACATACTTATAATGATACATACGTACCATACCCATGTTAGTTTTATTATTGCCATATATTATTATATTAGTGGATGGATGCAGAAGTCGCGGAAGGCCACGACACACCTTCCATGATCATATTGATCGTGTATTAGCAGAAGGTGATGTCAGGAGCCTTAAGAACAGACGAGCGTGCATGACAAGAGCTGTGAATGTCAAAGAAGCAAGTGAGGTGTGTAAGAATGAGCCTGAATGGCTTTCTGTTGTTCGTGCCTACCCCGCAAGGGACCTGGCGTAAAGTTATGTATGTATGTATTAATATATTTCATAATATTATTCTATATATGTATCTGTATACTGAGATTATATAATGTGTATGAAAACACTGTACGCACTAAATTACTTTATCTATTTTCATTTTTGTAAATATGAATATTTTTATTTATTTATTTTTATGTTGAAATTTCTTCCAGCACTTATTGCTGTGTCTAAATTATACATACATACATAACTTCACGCCAGGTCCCTTGCGGGGTAGGCACGAACAACAGAGCGCCATTTAGGCTTATTCTTACACACCTCACTTGCTTCTTTGACATTCATAGTTCTTGTCACGCACGCTCGTCTGTTCTTAAGGCTCCTGACATCACCTTCTGCTAGTACACGATCAATTTGATCATGGAAGGTGTGTCGTGGCCTTCCGCGACTTCTGTATCCATCCACTTTTGCATTGTATATCTGTTTAGTCATTCTTTCATCATACATTAAATTAATAATAATAATAATCGACAGACAAACACACATATTGTATATCCCCAAATTAAGCACATTACGCTCGTGTTATGGGTAATATACAACGGGCCACTCTGGGGCCGATCCCAGACACCTAGACCATAGTAAATAACTGAGAAAATACGTTTCCGAAATTCACTATACCAGGAATCAAACCCGGAGCCTCTGTGTTGCAGTGAGGTAGGCCGGCAAAGGCTTAGCCCGCTTAACCACAGAGGCCGTCAGTATAAAAATAATTATCTTTATACCGGTTTCTAGGTAATATGTGTAGACTCCGGGGTGGGCACTGAAAATCAGTGCTGTGGTGGAATATCTTCCGACACAGCAATATACTGGGAGCCAACCTCTTTTGCCGAATTGCGGCATATGCCTGAAAAAATATTTTATTTCGTCTATTTTGTATTTTGTCTGTGTCGTATTTGGCAAATAAACGTTTTTGGAACGAAGATCCTTATCGCGCGTTGCAAAAGGGGGCCATACGGAAAAAATTAAGACCAAAAGTTGTAACGACACTTTTTGCTATAGTTGTAAGACGTGCGGCGTGCGCGTGTTTCTCTGTCTGTCTGTCTCTCTCTCTCTCTCATTATTACTAAAACTGAGCCTACTGATTAAGTTTACATTACATTAAATTTGTTAATAATAAAAAAATATTATTATAACTTAAAAAAAATATTACAATTCTTTCACTAATTAATCGAAAGGAACTTCGTTCCATCCGGGTGTCCCTTGACATCTCTCAAGTTTTCTTTTTTCTTCTTTCTTTCTTTCGTTCTTTCTATCGTGTTATGCTATGTATATAAAGTATATATGTATTTAATATATACTCAAAAAAGTCTGTATATTAAACAATTGATGTAATTGTCAAACGGCGCAAATATGCAACCCTCAGTGAGAATTATACGTTTGTGGCGTTAGCTGTGGAGGCGCTTGGACCATGGAGTCCTGAGGCCATGTACCTCTTTAATAACTTATCAAAACGACTCGAAGACGGTGATCTGGGCTCAGTATTTTATTTATAGTCCTGAGGGACTATGGGTAGAATACAATACAAATAAGTGAAATATTCTTGCATTGTATTCGATTGTATATGTGATTTATAATTGTTTTGTGACAAGTAATATGTAAATTAAATACCGTGATTTCTTGTTTTTACAAAATTATTAATTTTAACACGATATATTTATTCCAAAAATATATATACAACTTAATTTATAAAAGATAAAAAACTACAAATAATAGGTCCAAGGTCCCAAATCACCGTCAGTTGGGAACGTTCCCAAAACGCTGGCCACATTACCACGTTGTATGGCGTGGTAAATATACACCAGCGTTTTGGTTTCGTGAGACATCAACCGTTTTGATAGGTCTCGATAAAGGCGATGGTTTTCTGGACCCCATGGCCCGAGACTTTCGACATCAAAATCCGCAAATATATATCCATTACCAACGGATGCATATTTGCGGTCTTTTAGGTCCTCTTGTCGTGCGGCAGCTGCACCAACTACCACGGCAGTATCGGAAAGATGGGACGCTGCCAGTATCAACGCACGTTGCGTCCCAAACTAAAGGTCGTCCCATCTTCCATGGCACCAAAGACATCCCGTCCGGTCTCTTGCCATCGTCGCGACACAGTCCATTTAGCTCTAAAATGGCTGGAGTCCCGGTGGTGACAAGAGCCCGGCGGATAAATACTAATATTAAACAAAAATTTTAATACTAACTTTGAAGGAAATTTAAATTTCAAGTGTAGAAGTCCTGTAAATACAGAAATACTAACTACTACAAACGCAAAATGTCTCGAAGCAAATTTATCTCCATGATGAACAGACTAAATACTTTTTTGAAGACAAACTTCTTTAGAATCGTTATGATTTGAATCGCGATGAAACGAAAAAGCGACACTTAAAATAAAAATAGTGTAAAGCTTTGTGATCTCTATTGAATAATAAAAAAAGACACAGGAACCGGCCGTAAATCGTTTTGTTTTTAAACTAATATAGCAAATGACACAGTTCAAAAACATATTAATTACAGGGAAAAGGTGGCGCAATTAGGACAAATCATAAATTTACAAATTCATTGATAAAAATTCGTAATTAATCTTATTGTAAACTAGGGTATCGAACAGGGATGTGTGATTAGGTTCCAATAAATTCTAACATTTTTACAAATAAAAGTACAGGTGTCGAAATAACATCTTATCATTCAACTTTTAAAATATAATTATCGAAATAATTTTTAATTGCTTTTGTAACAGTAATTGGGCAATTAATTATAAGTATATAACTATGTATATGTATATAAGGAAATTTATAAATCATTTAATATAACAAAAGAAAACTTAACTTACTTGTATTGTTGTATTCTACCCATAATCCCTCAAGACTGTGCTCAGAAGGCTGGTTACGTTTCCTAGCTGGATCGCCATACTGATCCATTGCCCGAAGTAAGCACCAGTCTTCTGATCACCTGAAGAGTCAATGAGTCGTTTTAATAAATTTTGGTAGAAGCTCATGACATCAGAACACAGGCACAAACATATATATATATATATACATACATATAACTCTCACTGAGGGTTGCATATCGGCGCCGCTTGAATGATTCAGCTGTTTCCGCCGCTGAACCGGGTGATCTAGACGTGTTCGTTAAATGGGATATATGTACTATATAAGAATATTACTATCTATTTTGTAACATTTTTAAAATTATTTAGCAAATAAATCCTGCTCCATTATTTATTCCATATTTGTCTTTCCATTCCAAGGTTGTTTGGAAGAGATCGCTGTCGGCGACAAGACCCCTGTTTGTGCATAATGCTAAGCTGCTTTTGTGTATTGTTTAATTAATTGTATGGTAAAATAAATATTCTATTCTAATACCTGGTCCTCACGACTCCATCCAGTGTCGCGCTGTTCGTATCGTCGACGATCCCATATTAACAGGCGGTTTAGAAACGCTTAGCCTTTGGAGAGACTGCGACCCTTGCGCATTCTACCGTCAGTACAACGGTGTGTGTTCAGAGGAGCTGTTTGACCTGGTGCCAATGCCTCATTTTTACAACCGCAACGCTTGCCATCAAGGGGATGTTCACCCTCATTTCCTGGAGCTCCCACGCTCAACTACGCAAAGTTCTTTAGAACGTTTATTCCGCGTACAACAATGATCTGGAGGGAACTTCCCGCCGAGGTTTTCCCTCTGCGCTACGACATGGGTTTGTTCAAGAAAAGCTTAATAAAATTTCTTCGAGGCTGACGACGCGTTAGCAACGCCTATGGTGTTGCAAACATCCATAGGCGACGGTAATCACTTTCCATCAAGTTCTCGGCTCAGACAGTCTGAAATTTCATTATATTCGTTGCGATTAGTAACTAGATGGATAGAACTAGGCGAGAGAATGAGATAAATTACATAAGTAATATGTAATAATTTAAACGCTAGGCTCATATAGATAGAGTTGGAAATGTTGTGAAATTTTTCGTTAATAAGTACTTGAAATTTCCTGTTTTAAACCTTAAATATATTATAACGATATATTTTTGAATTGTTTGAGTTCAACAGACAGGCAGACGACCCACCCACCTGATGGAAAGCTTTTACCATCGCCTATGGACATTTGCAACACCAAAGGCTACAAATGCGCTGCAGCTCTCGTAAGGTATACTGGGACCAGTCCACTAATGCCGGAACACAACTCAAGATTGTTATGGCAGCATACTCTAGACCAGGGGTGGTAGGCATTCAGAGAGATGTCCTTCTACGACAGACCGCCCGGCCGCAGGAAATTGTATTGTTTCTCCGTTCCTGCACATTTATGGCTTACTTATGATCGTTTGTTAAATTTTAAAAAACTGCCCAGCAACTGATTAACGAAAATCTTACCCATAAACTCCTCTTAAGGATAAGAGGTGGTGGTAAAGTTAATCATAAATAACAGTCAAAAAATAACTAACATCGAGAGGTAGTTTAAGTGATTGCTAAGAGGCAACATGGGAAGTTTTATTTGAAACAGCCATTGATTAGGGGTTTAAGAGTTTCTTATTTAAGAGCTGGTTAATCCTTTCTTAACGAGATTATTATAAGTAAGGCCTTTAGCAGTCCTACAAATATACGTAGGTATATTAGAAATAAGATGATCATATTTTCAAAGTTTATCATTCAAACAGGAGGAGGAGAAACTGAAACGTGTCAGGAGCCTTAAGAACAGACGAGCGTGCATGACAAGAGCTATGAATGTCAAAGAAGCAAGTGAGGTGTGTAAGAATAAGCCTGTATGGCACTCTGTTGTTCGTGCCTACCCCGCAAGGGACCTGGCGTGAAGTTATGTATGTATGTATGTATCATTCAAACAATTGTCAGTCGATTTCATTTATAGGTTGTGCTAATATGTTATTATGGATGGATACAATTAAATATTATAATATAGACGAAGTATTTATTGCGTGTGTATAAACAGGTGAGATTATCTATATAATATTATATTACTGTTTTTCTTTTGTTTAATAGAATTATTAACTGCTATTATCGATAAATGAGTTTTAAGTAATTAAAATCATTAACAATCAATACTTGGGCTTATCTATAATTATATTGCTTTAAAGCGCTTAAATTTTATATTCACATCAATTTTTCTTTATTAATTGGTGGTAATAACACAATTAATGCCATTTCCGTTAACATCATACGCTTTTAATATAGTCGTCACTGGAATCTAAATAGCTTCTTCAAACAAAGGACCACTAATGAAAATATTAGCAGAAGGTGATGTCAAGAGCCTTAAGAATAGACGAGCGTGCATGACAAGAGCTATGTATGTCAAAGAAGCAAGTGAGGTGTGTAAGAATAAGCCTGTATGGCACTCTGTTGTTCGTGCCTACCCGCAAGGGACCTGGCGTGAAGTTATGTATGTATGTATGTACTAATGAAAACAACACTTTTTTAATGAAAAGCCTAAAAAAGTTTTTACTGAAATTTAACTTTGCCTATTGCTCTGTCATTATTAGATAGTCTGAGATAATGTTTGCGTTATTGTAATGCCGATGTGGCAATGGATTACATTATATACATTAACATTCAACGTTATTATACAAAGAGAATATTCTATAAGTCTATTAATACGTGAAGCAAAAACCTTTACCCCTTTGTAAGAAAATTGCGCGGACGGAGAAGTGTGAAATTTCGCACACGTATAGTTTATATAGAGACGGAGTGCAGGTGGCTAATATATTATTGAAATTATGCATAAAAATACATTAAGGGCCTTACTTATAATCGTCTCTTAAATTTAAAGAAACTGCTCTTTTTTTTTTATTGCAGAATCAGAACAGCAGACGCCACTTGATGGACAGCGTACCATCGCTATGACATTGCAACAAAGTCTACAATGCGCTGCTGCTCTTAGGACTGAACTGTCATAATGGAACACAAAACAAGTTATGCGACATATAGACCATGTAGCATCCATCGCAAACCACCCTGTTTTTGTCGCTCTTACGACAGCGCCGGCGCAAATTGTATCTTCTCCTGCACGGATAATGCTCAGCAACTGTTTAGTGAAAATGTTACTAATAAACTCCTCTTTAGTCGAATATTTTGGGTAGGTACAACCTACGTTAATAATTCAAATTTTGTTTATCTGTCCTCCTCTTAGGTAAACAACAGGTAATACACGTTTATAAGTAAAAAAAAGAGATATTCATTGAATAGGGTCTGATTCTGATTCTCTTACTTAAGAGATGCCTAATCGTTTCTTAACGAGATTATTATAAGTAAGGCTGTAAATCAATAACAAAAACATTACACACACA
The DNA here is from genome assembly GCA_012273795.1 of Dendrolimus punctatus. Classification (NCBI taxonomy): domain Eukaryota; kingdom Metazoa; phylum Arthropoda; class Insecta; order Lepidoptera; family Lasiocampidae; genus Dendrolimus; species Dendrolimus punctatus. Next base: position 3,797,971 of record CM022545.1, read on the forward strand.
TGTATTTGACACACATGCGCATATACCAACTATACTCTTTTGTTTATTGTTAAAGTCAAATTAGCGAAATCTGTGATAGACTTTGCAAACAGAACCTTAGTAATGTATCAAACTTATAATTTAAATAAATTATCATGGTCGAAATTCGACCACAGGCGAACACTAATCATTATAATTAAATTATGTTATTTCTTATTTTTACTATAATTATTCTCGTGTTTTCTTGCATCTATTAGGAACACAATTTTCCAATGTCGCCTATCTAATTCTACCTATTTAGGTACACATACCATACAAAGTAATAAATGACGATCAAAATCAGTTCAGAAACAAAAAAGTCGTGGCTTAACATAATATCTACATAAAAATACCTACTAGACGCCGAATTGAGGCTTTTTTCGAAGTCGGTTAAAAGTGTACATCAATGTGTAATGCCGGAAACGGTAAATTAATTAATTTTGTGTTTTCACTTAGCTTCGTATCTTCTTTCTAATTTTACGTAAATTAGCCCTGTATTTCCGATCATTAGTAATAGATAAGATTTGGAAAGTAACTTTGTTTTGCTTGTATACACCTTGATGCCTCAATGTTGGTGTAGCGTAGTTAATTTCTTACTTTAATATACAACACAAGTAAGTATTATTAATTTATTTAATTTGTTTGTGAAACAAAATAATTAATACTCTTTAATATAAAACACAAAATTAATATATCAATCCAGTTTCCACTAAAAAATAATTTATATAAATAAAAATAAAAAGTAGCTCAAAGAGTTAATTACAAGATAAAGAAATTATATAAAATGTCTATTTAATTAACATTAGGTCAATATTGAACAAAAATATGTCACTACAATAATAATCTCTAATATATAAAATTCTCGTGTCACAGTTTTCGTTTCCATACTCCTCCGAAACGGCTTGACCGATTTTGATGAATTTTTTTGTGCTTATCCGGTATCTAGAGAATCGGCCAACATCTATTTTTCATCCCCCTAAATGTTAGGGGTAGTCCACCCCTAAATTTTATTTTTTAGACAAAATTTTTATTTTCTATTTTTTTATGATACAACATACAAAAATACATACAACCCTAGATTTTCAACCCTCTACGACAACCCCTATTTTTTACCGGGCAGGACGACGTCGACGTCTGCCGGGACAGCTAGTTACTGATAAAATAGAGATAAAGAAAGAAAAGTATAAAAAAAGTTTGTCTATTTCGCGATTAGTACACAAAGTTAAAACAACGTTTTAAGTAACGGTTTTAAGCGTATGATCACGGTTTTTGAAAAGTGACCGAAACCTCGAAATAAAAAGTCGCGCTTAAAATATTTGTTAAATTTTATTGTCATTATCCTAAATAAAAAAATAAAAAACCAATAAGCCTAAATGGCGCTCTGTTGTTCGTGTCTACCCCGCAAGGGACCTAGCGTGAAGTTATGTATGTAGTATGTAGTATGTATGTATATTTTCAGATGATTATTATGATAAAGTAAAAGTCTCATAGCGGATGATTTGATAATATCTATAGAAAGATAATGTCTTGTTTGAATATGCTGGTTTATTTTATGTTTTTCTAAACTTCAGTTTTTTTCAGTTCAGTTTTTAGGACAGTGGACAGTGACATTTGCAACACCAAAAGTGCTACAAACGCGCTGCCGCTTTTAAGAGAGACTGGAACCTGATCACTAATGCCGTTATGGCGACATACTTTATACCAGGGGTGGTAGCCATGCGGACGGTTAAATGCCCTACCACCTGGCTGTGGGGTGTTGTTGTCACCTCTTACGAGAGGCCGCCCCAACGCCTACGTTCCTACAAAATTGACTATTTCTTTTTATTTTACCTCCCACCCATTTTAATTATACCTACTAATATTATAAAGCTCAAGAGTTTGTTTGAACGCGCTAATCTCAGCAACCGCTGGTCCGATTTGAAAAATTCTTTCAGTGTTGGATAGTGTATTTATCGAGGAAGGCTATAGGCTATATTTATCACGCTAAGATTAATATGAGCGGAGCTCCAATGAAGAACATTTTAAAATCGGGGGGTTTTGAAAACAAATTCCACGCGGACGACGTCGCGGGTACAGCTAGTATTATATTAACTTATTAACTTATAACTTAACACAACATGTTGCGAAGCGGTGGTAAATTAGATTAGGCTCCCATAGAGTAAATATTAAGCATAAATAAACAAATTGGCGGTGGGCTAAATAAAAATTTAACAATACTCATTGATACTTGCCATCTTCGTCTTCCGTGATCATGGCTACTGAAGGGTGGCCGAAACGTCGGAATAATGAAAATCAAATAAATCACCGCGCTCAAAACCGTTACAACGTAGTTTTATTATTTAGGTGTTAGGTTTTTTTTTGGGCTATAGCAGACATTTTGCAGACGTTTTTGCCGCGCCTCAATTTTGCCGTCATAGGCAGTTGCCTGCCGTCTCGACCCGCCACTCACTATTCATACACTTGGGTTATCAGTAGAAATATAAAACTGAACATCTCTTAAGCGTTGGTATTGGTGACGTAGCTTGCTAACGGTGAAGGAAAATATCAAGATGAAACCTGCAGGTGCAGATGCATATCTCAATAGATAATCGATGTGTGGAACCTGTCAAGCTGCTTTGGACAAGCGTGGTGGGTGTACAGTCTGTCCTCTACAACAGGACACCATAGTCCAGCAGTAGGACGCTTATGGGCTATTATCCATATATTTAACGTGAAACAAAAACAACGAAAACTTTGTACGCTGTTTTACGAAAATGCGCGGTCGGAGGAACATGAAATTTCGCACACTTATAAGAAGGAGAGCAGAAAGGTATATTTTTTTAATTATACATAAAAAATGCGTTTGTTAAAAAAAACATTACACACACTGCCATGTATTTGACCACCACACCACACACGCATGTATACTCTTTTGTTTATTGTTAAAGTCAATAATAAAGAGAGTTGGTCTGAAAGAGAGTGTCGGGGTGAAGGTAAGGAAAGGAATGCTCCGGTGGTTCGGGCATGTGGAAAGAATGTATGATGAAAGAAAAACTAAACGATATACAATGCAAAAGTGGATGGATGCAGAAGTCGCGGAAGGCCACGACACACCTTCCATGATCAAATTGATCGTGTTAGCAGAAGGTGATGTAGGAGCCTTAAGAACAGACGAGCCTGCATGACAAGAACTATGAATGTCAAAGAAGCAAGTGAGGTGTGTAAGAATAAGCCTAAATGGCGCTCTGTTGTTCGTGCCTACCCCGCAAGGGACCTGGCGTGAAGTTATGTATGTATGTATGTATGTTAAAGTCAAATTAATAATGTAGCTTTGGCGAAATCTGTGATTATAGAAGTCTTTGAGATTACTTATTGTGGTCGAATCTCGACTACGGGCGACCACTAGTTATTACAAGTAGATATACCACCTAAAGGTTTGAAAGTATTGTAGCGAAAATGTGAGGTCGAAAATTTAAGTAAAGTTTTAAAGGGCTCCTACACTATTGAAGAATACATAAACGACAAAACTTCATTTACAAAGCAGCTCGCTCCAACCTCTTATACTATTTTTGTATAAAGTTTTTATCTTGCCAAACATGTAAGGAATTTGTGGAGATATGTTGCTTTATAAAATGTTAGTACATCAAGTCATTATTGTAATGATAATCATATTTTTCTTTCCTTTCATTGTGTCTTTGTCTTACTGAGTATGCACTGTTTGCTACAACTCCATTAATTCGTCGAAAAATAATTGTGTAATATATTATACTAGCTTCTGCCAGCGACTTCATCCGCGTGGAATAGTTAGTTTAGGCTAACGCTAATTTCTGTTACACATGATTTTTGCGAAACTTTCACCGTTTACGCAGCGAACGTAGCGGAAGCCGCCGGAAGCTCTGAAAGGAAAAAAGAACCCCGATTTTGGAACATTCTAAATTGGTGCTCCGCTCCTATTGGTCTTAACGCAATGATATATAGCCTATATATAGCCTTCTTCAATAAATGGGCCATCTAACACTGAAAGTATTTTTCAAATCAGACCATCAGTTCTTGAGATTAGCGCGTTCAAGCAAACAAACACTTCAGCTTTATATATTACATACATACATAACTTCACGCCAGGTCCCTTGCGGGGTAGGCACGAACAACAGAGTGCCATACAGGCTTATTCTTACACACCTCACATGCTTCTTTGACATTCATAGCTCTTGTCATGCACGCTCGTCTATTCTTAAGGCTCCTGACATCACCTTCTGCTAATACACGATCAATTTGATCATGGAAGGTGTGTCGTGGCCTTCCGCGACTTCTGCATCCATCCACTTTATATATTAGTCATATATATAGTTAAAAAAGTGAGTTAATCAATTTTTAGCTAGACGTGTTGCTGGGGAGTTTCATGCCGCTTCTTCTCCTTAACAGCAAAAATACGTTGCGAAGCGGTGTACATAGACTAGGAAGTAAAATTAAATTTAAACTCATATGTATGTATGTCACTCGACTTTCAAAAAGTGTTCTGCAGTTGAACTTTAAATTTTAAGGGATACTTACCTAAACCTCAAAGAGAACGAGGTAAAAAAATATGTAGGTACCAACTGTAACATAGAAGTTTTGGTATAACCATCCACGTTTTTAAATAAATAAATAATACAAATTTTATGCATGCAGAAACGGAGAAAAAATATAATCTCCTGCGTTGGGGCGGCCTGTCTAAGAAGCGACAAAGCAAACCATAGCCAGGTTGTAGGGCATTTGCCCGACTGGATGGCTACCACCCTGGTCTAGAGTATGCCGCTATAGCAACCTTGAGTTGTGTTCCGGGTTCCGGCATTAGTTTCAGTTTCCATGAAGAGAGCAGCAACGCATTTGTAGTACCTTTGGTATTGCAAATGTCCATAGGCGATGGTGACAGCTTTCCATAAGTGGGCCGTCTGCCTGTCTGATGAACTCTTGCAATAAAAAAAATTGCCGACCAAAAGGCCAAAAGCGCCATGCATTTATTGGCGCTTACGTTACTTATTCGTGCATATTATTATGCTATTATTAACGTGTCTTACGCTCTGCGGTTTTCCACATGTATTGAGTGAAATAGCAACTCATAACCCGATCGAGCCCCGGCTTTTGTTTCAAAATAGGCCCTAAGATTGCAAAATTAAAAATACAAATTTGATAAGAAACATCGCAAGTTTTATCAACAGCGGTTGTAGGTGGTGCTTGCATCATACAATATGTACCTACCTATAGTGTTTTGTTATAAAAACTTCTTGGGCTGTTTATAAAAATCTATAGGTATATATAAAAATCAATAGCTGTTCGTTAGTCTCACTATAACTCGAGAACGGCTGGACTTTTGGCTAGTTTTGGTATTGAGTTATTTGTCAAGGGAAGTTTTGAAAGGTGAGTAAATATGAAAAAATGCTTGGAACAATTCTGCTTTTCCTTACAAATAATTACTACCTGTCAAACATTTGATATTCGTCCCGTCGTTTAGAAATCAATTAAATTTAAAAGACGTTAAGAAATCAAATTAAATTTAAAAGTGAAGTTGTCTTTTCTTTTGTTGGTTTTGAATGTCAAACATTTAATGTTCGTCCCGTCGTTCAGAAATCAACGTTTATTATTTTTTGATTCTGAGGCGGTACAAACTTTGCCGGGTCAGCTAGTTTAAAATAAAAATGAAGTGTGCCTATTTCTGTTTTAAGGTGTATTCCTGGTCCAGGAGAGCTATTACTAGGTGAAATAAATACAAGAAAATTGTGTAATTATTGAAAAAACCGATTTGACATAGGAATTACTGTATAAAACTTATGAAAACCTACTAAGAAGGATCGTTACAAATGATCTCTGGCAAAAATGGCAATTTTTTTATGATTTTTAACGGCGATTTCTTGCATAGTTTACAAGATATGAATATAAAATTATTTTGTGTCTGTGTGTGGTTTTACTTTTTGATATAATGATAGTTCGAGACATTGATTAAAAAAAAACAGCCGTAAGCGATGCAGGTAGAGGTATCTAGGTACCTACTTAGCTATGTAAAGATTTCTTAAAATGCAGGTTTCTTTATATAAAAGTTTGTTAAGAAACTTCGCATGCACGCCGTGATGCGAGATAAATGTTTGCAGGTCACTGTCGCAGTGGCAAAGTTTGCACATTAAACAGTTGTTATGCCCCACCTTGACGCGCATGCGCCGTGCCCACTTGTTTTTATTAATGAACCGATATACCTACAGTGTTCCGTATCAATCGATCGTCCAGCTACTAGGGTACGAGAACATCCATATAGAAAACATTCTTTGATCATAGCATACACACAGCATAAACGATCAGGTCCGCGCCTTCCGTGTCTCTATCATTCGTGGGACTCCACCCTTATTGGCGTAATGCGTTTATAAGAAATTTGCAATAGTGCCGAATGAGCTTGGCGCGTATGTGTTCTATCCGAGAGCAACTCAGCAATGTTGATTAGGTACAGAAAAGTCGGAATGGAAAAGTGGTAATTGCCACAAAAAGGCGCGGCGAAGGCACGCGCGACCGTCCACGGAGCTGCGCGGTGCGGTGTAGTGTGGCGGAGTTGTCGCGGCGGAGAGCGGCGGAGGGAGAGCGCGCGGAAAGCAGTGGGAGTCGGCGGGAGAGCGGCGATTGGTGCGCGCCGAGAGGGAGTTCCGCCACGCCCCGGCGACGGCCCCGCTCGCCGGCGGCGCGCCAGTGTCCGCCAGACTGCCGAGCGCGCCGGGCCTCCCGCTTCCCCGCGCCTCGCTCGGCCACAACCGCGTCCCCGTGATCGAATCCCGAACCGACATAACCATCTGACAACCGTCGCGAGTGCATTATGACACTAGTGAGCTAGCGGGCCGCTGTGACGGTGTCGATAATTCATGTGTATGTGTTCACGTGCTTGTGTGTGGTGTTAGATTGGCCCGTGACAGAGAAACGTTCGTGGTGGCCAGCGGAGCCTTGCACCCGGGCTCGGGCCGAGCTTTCATGGCTCAGCCTAGGGTACGTACAGTGTTCTTTAAACGCACCAGGGCCCACAGTACACAACACATACACACAAACAAACACCAACTACTTTATGTAGAGTCGATAGCCTAGCCCATTGATTGATTGATCCAAATACGATAATGAAACCATAAAGTGATAACTAGTTAAAAGTATCACTGGCGTGCAATTCTGTTTACCCGAATCTTGATAGGTTAGAGACTAATGACTTATGAGTACCTTTAGACAAGTATGAGGTAGACATATTAGGAGTAAAGATAAGTTAGGCGCCTTTTTGACATGACGCCGTCATTACTCGAATAACAAGTACCAATATTGCTGGATTGACATTAGTTTGAAAACAAAAGTGAATTAGGATTTTGACGCGCCCGAAAAGGGTTTGAAGGTACGTAACTTATGTTCCGACGCCATCGTACATGTTCTAACAACGTATACGCTCGACGAATAATTAATAACGTGTAACAATACCCGTGTCAACCACCGACGCGTAGTCAGTGATAATAAAAACGAAGAGCAGAACGTAACATGAAAATTATTTACTATTAATACAAGTTTGTAATGTATAGAGTTCAATAAAAATGCATTTTGTACAAGTTTCGCGGAATCGCTAGACCTGTGACGGGTGACGTCTTTGTATATCGCAGATGAATCTAATTTAGATGAATACATGAATATGTTATACATATTTTGGACACCTGACCGAATAGGGAGTTGTGTTCGTAGTTTGTGACAATAAATAGGATAAAACGGCGTACGACGGGGTGCCTATTGTTAGTGTTGCTCTCTTGTAGGCCCGAGGGTGCAATCTGTAGCGTTACAAGCAGCTTTAAACGCACGGTTTGTCACAAAAGAGTGTATCTAAGAAACCAACAATAAAATTCAATTGACAAAAGAAAAAGGATTTTTTGTTGATGCGCACCACAAATGTCCCTAACGGAATTTACGGGGACGACTTTCTAAAGATTTAGGGGCCCCTATTGTTTTTGTGTTTAGGAAATAGAAATCTTAATCTTTCTTTGTTTAAAACTTGTATTTATTAAACAATAGACAAGAAAAGTTGTAACACAAAAGATAAAGTTAGCGACTATTTGACAATAACTCGTAATTTATGAGCCCTTATAATAATCACCTAGGTATAAACCAAAATAAAAAATATAATAAGAACAATTAAATTAATAATCTTATAAATCATATGGAATGCGTTGACGGTGTTTATCATATCTATAATGATTTGTTAGATATAATAAAATTAATAAGCAGAAAAAGTAGAGTTCGAAATCAATCTCGATGGTCGTGACAATTTACGTACTTAGATTATTAATAAGTTGTTTAATAATATAAAAATAATCGATTCTAAATAATAATAAAATATGAATAGAATACAAGTTATTTTAGTGACATTGTGGACATTATGTCAAGTCAGATTTTTCTGTGTTTATGGTATGGTTTATTTTTTTTGTTTTAAAAGTAATAAACTATAAACCAGACGTAACTCTTAGCGTTTTGTTCAATAAAATAAAAACAGAAATAAATTGTTTCTAATGGAATGTAGCTATTACGTTTTTGTGTAGTTTTTTGTTTTATTTTTTCCTTATGCTCATTACTTACGATCTGAAAAAATTGTGCTCTTATAGTTTTCGGGAAATGCCTTTATTATCAGCAATATTATTAAAAATAATAGAAACACACTAGTACTAAATAATATTTGTGTTATTTAGATAAATTATTTTTATAGTCGTAAAGTTTAAGTAGGTAGTAATAAAAGTTATATCAAGTATTGTATTATTATTGTAAAAGGATGTGAAATTAAAGCATTATTCGCAGTATGATAATAAAGCAAAATACAAAAAGTTCTTTAGAATAAATATAATGACTTAAATATGATAAAAATAAATATATTTTATAGAAAAAACATAAGATTAAGAAAAAAACCGGAGTACATTCATACAAAAATAGCAAAACACATTTTAAAAGCTTAGTAGAAACAAATTATTTTCTAGATTTATGATAGTAACGAATAATTATATTATAATTAAACTAATTAAGAACAAATTTTGATAACTTTAGTCTGTTTATTAGTAATTTTTTCGTTTTATGAGATGTTTTGTTTTCCGACGGCGGTTTAATATCGTTATTATTAAACACTGGCATGTCCGACAAGTTTCGTTGTATTGTGTAATGAATTTTAGAGACATCTAAACAATTATAATTAACTGAATTACTTTAGAAAATATTAAAATATAATAAAACTGATTATTTTAACGATGCACTCTTACATTTTGTATTTAATTAATTGTGCCACATATAAAGTAACGCGAGTAAGTTTGAATTTCGAATGTTAATGTCAACTTTTTTGCATTTATCTGTAGAATGTGTTCAAATCATAGATAATTATACTTATAGTTTTTCTTTATCTGGTTATGACTCCGCATAGTCTATGTATCTAGCCAGTAATAATGAATACTCAAATATTATCAAAATCTTCAAGCAATTCGGGCAATATACAAAAGCCGGGCCTATGTAGATACCTCGGTAGAGTTATATGGCGACCAAGGTTTGTTGCGGCTCGATAAGGCATATTTCACTTAACAATCGGGACTTCCAATACAAACAGTTCTTGCTTAAAAACAATCAATAACCTGCAACTATTAATCATTTTAACCAGTTATATACCTATTTTTGAAATTATAACTGTCAAAACATCACTTTCAATCTAAAGCCGGCGCTAACTTAACCGACACTCAAAACTACGATTTTATTATAAATTTATATGAAGTTATAATTTATAACTATAACTTATAAATTAATAATTTGGTGATATAAGCAATATTAATATTTAATAGAAGGTTCCAACCACATAACCTAATCGGTTTATTAAAAAACAGAAATAAACAATTTTATTTTATATTACTTATTATACATCTGTTAGTTTATATCAACAATTCATTAATAATTAAAAACCATTGTATAAAAACATTATTTTATGAAAAACGATTAAATTATTATTATTTCAAATTAGGCTTTGACGTTATCGATTGATATTATGAGCTTTCAGGTTAAGATGATAATTTATGTGTCACAAACATAAATCGAATGGTGTCTAATTTCTGCCACGTTAACCCACTTGTTCCTTAAGTACTCAATGAGGTCACTATGTAAGGTCAAGTTGGACTAGTATATTAGTTTTTATTATTATAAAACTTAACTTATAACCTATCGTATTTATTTATAAAGAACTCTATTTGCCTAGAATATTTATCGCCAAGTAGAGCTACTTTCTTTATTAAATCATTTGTAAAGAAAATTTTAAAACTATTAGAAATTGCACTATAAGGGATATTTATTATGTATATTAATATGTAACTTATATTATCAACAAGTCTATTGATTTATCTAGTGCCAAGTATATTTACGGTTTATTTATATCATGTCCACTCCGGGGCAGCAAGTAGGGAAGTAAACGTACTCATTCTGCCCACTTCCCTCGCTATACATATATATGAAATTCAGTTTCTTTCAGCCGTATGGCGCTTACGACTTATGAGTAAATCCCATATGACAGGATTCATTCACTTGCCTTGGTATTGGTAGAAATATGTCATTACTTGTACGGAGCTTCTGTCAAATAACTACCAGTTAGCAGATACATAAATAATTATAGAAAACTTGTATCAAAAAGCTGTAGAACAAGTAAGTAAGAATCGTAATACAGTTATGTATTTTAATACTAAAATTGAAGAAAAAGAAATAAAATAGGGATTCTCCCCTTTTCCCATGAAATGAAAAGCAAAATAAGATCCTCTTTCTTATACCCTGAACGAGGACAAAAGCAAAATTGAACAGTTAAGACAGATAGGAACTGGCCGCCCATCTATTCTCGAACCTTAGGTACTATTTGCAGATAATTGACAATAATAAACCAATTATGTATGTACGACTATAAGTTATTTTCTTCGCTATATATTTCTATCCGTGAAGAAACCTCCTATCGTAAGAGCCGACAAAACAACCTACAACCAGGTAGTAGGGTATTTGACGGTCTCTAGGGTTGAGCAGGCTAAGCCTTTGACGATTTACTTCACTGCGATGTATAGGCTCCGGGTTCGATTCCTGGTATATTAAATTTCGGAAAAGAATTATGTCCGTTATTTATAGTCTGGGTGTCTAGGAACGCTCCCGAGTAGTCCGATGTATATTACCCATAACACAAGCGGAACTTCCCTAATACGGGGATATACAATATATATGTTTATCGATTATTACTTATTTATTTGCTCGTATGGTTGGCCACCACCCTGGTCTAAAAAACATCGCCAAAACAACCTTGATTGTGTTAGCATTATGACCAGGTATGTCTTCCCTTAAAGAGCCGCAGTTCATTGGTGGAACAGATATCATGAGGCGATGGTAACCGCTTTCCATCAGGTAGCCCGTCTACACAGCAACTCACGTGAGGTCTCAATCAGACGCGTTGTTAGGTCTTGATAAATGAAAATCTCCACGACCTCAATGTCTCTAGTATTTTTGTACATGTGATATCAAATTAAATTTGGATTAAAATAACAATCGACTAAAAATAAATAACAATACATTATAAAGCTATGTGAAAAACCAGACTAATAATGTTTTAATTTAATAATATGAAATTAAATCGCTCAAAATTATAATTCTTGACATTTATTATACTACCATTTCAGCGTTATGGCCAAAATTAGTGTTTACGTTTGTTTTTCACGATGTATTGTTTTAAAGATATTTTTAATATTTTCATATTACTGCTACAATATAAATGGTATTTTTTATACGGACTTGACTTTGTGCAACAGCGTTTACATTAAATTTTATTACTAACAATTTATCATAAACCTTGTGTATATAAGTTTGCTGTAATATCCGTGCAGAAAGAATACAATTTCCTACAGCCGGGCGGCCAGGTGGTAGGGTATTCGCTCCACTGGATGGCTAACACCCCTGGTGCAAAGCATGTCGCCACAACAACCTTATGTTGTGTTCCGGCATTAATAACCAGGATCCCCGTTTCCCTTTAGAGAGCAGAGGCGCATTTGATGTTGCAAATGTCCATAGGCCGTTTTTTATCAATTGGGCCGTTACTCCTGTAATAAAAAAATAATATAGAAACATATTTCGCCTCTTTGCTTCAATAATTTGCTGTTATGAAAATTAAGAATTTAGAAATGAGGTTTTTCAAACTTGTTAACAAATAATGTTATCGAAGCTAATATTTTGTTCTGTCAATCTATAATGTATTTTAAAAGATACGACGTTATTTGTTTCAATACAATTAATTTTTGATGTTAAAAAACTCTCGTGTAAAGATTTAATTTTCATGATTATTGAAGCAAAGGCAATAAAATGCTTTTTACATTTTTTTAAATTAAAATATATTTTTTTAGTAAGGAATTGTATGTCTATGCTGTTTGTTTAAAGCTATGATAAAAATATATATACCAAAGGTTAAAGGTTTTCTATTTCAAAATTACACTTACAGGACACGTTGAGTCTTCATAAATATCACTATTTACATCCACCAATTTCTTTTAAAATACCTATGTGTTTCACAGATTGGTAAAGGTCTTTTCAATCAATTTCATATAATTTTTCAAATTTTACAATGATCAATAACTAGTATTTTGTGTGAAATACACGACATTCAAATTTTTACGTCCGGTTTATTAGAGATCCGGTAATAAAATTGCAGATTTTTTTCACATATTACTAATTCGTATATTTAATTTAATTATTTTATAAAATTATTCAAACGCGAAAATAATTACACAAAAATTTTCGTCACGAAAACTTCAAATAATACAATATATAGCTGTTCGTACAAATGGTAGGTACCTATCTTTCTCGACTATCAGAATTTTAATTGCAAACCATTCATTTTAACTTTTATGTTTTTAATGAATAATGTACTTGAAATCTAGAGATTTTTTTAGAGATATTAACAGAAATTTTATGCTTAATTATGTTGGTAATCAGCATTTTAAAATTATGCTTATTTCCCGTTTAGAATTGCAATGAAGTTGTCAGCTTCTGTGTAATAGTGATGGGAAATATGTAACATAGATATAAATCATTTGATTCCATTAATTTAATTTCGAGATCTTGTTCACTGAAGCCCAGTGTCTATATCTTACCGACCGTTCATTTGCTTTACTATTGGCCAAAATTTGACATAAGCTCCATAAATCTAATGTCAAAATTCAACCGATGATAGGGCAAGTGTATGAATAGTAAGATATAGAAAAACCGGCCATAAAGAAATTCGATATTTATACGTAAATAAAACTATAATAGGTGGTATATATTAGACAAAAAAACAATTGAAAGTAAGAATTTTGACTAATTTAAATATGTTTAAATAATGAGACCTCAAATAGCGACATAAGAGAGCTGTTGCTATTGAGTCTTTTAAGCTTTCCAGATTTTCTTGTATTCTTTTATTTTTTGGATTATGCCTTGCCAATTACGCCTTTGAGCCAGATATTAGATTAGCTAGTATTCTGCTTGTGTGATACTAGAATTGACTAGAGATGACCTTAAATGAATAGTTTCCAAAACTCTCCGAGTGTGGCTATCAAATGATCACTACGCCAGTCACTGCATATTTAAAAGACTAAAAGATATACTTTAGGATTTTTGTCTTGATACGCGTAAATGTTTTATTTAAAAGAAAATCCTCAGTCAGAACGTTGTTTAGATAGAAAATTTGGGCTTAATTCGATTTTATTAACAAAATTGGGTCGTTTTGGTCTTACGCCAAAAAGAAGGTTTGCACTGCAAATCAGCGTTGTGTCGGATATAATTCCGGCACAGCACTATGCTGGGTGCAAACCTTGTTTGTTGAAAGTGCGACGTAGAAATTATCAACAAATGCACTGTGTATAAAAATATATAAGGAATGTAAATACGTCGCTATTTCTGCAAATAAAGATTTTCTTTCTTTCTTCAAATAGTAAGTAATTCTGGTAACTTGTGAATGCCCCATATTTCCCGGTCGTTGTTTTACACGAAATATGTGATTAAACCACAAATTATATTTGCACTGAACTTGTCCATATTGTACACTGGCCTATCGTAAATTTTACGACACAACCGATAACGTGTATCAATTTGTCTAGTAGTCTCCTAATCGCCGATAAATATCGGTTTTCGGTGGTCGATATTTAATGAGGAATGATAAGTATCGAAAATATTTATTTCAAGCAGTTTTTTATTTATTAATATGCCTATATTTAAATCGCATAGAAGAAAGGTTGAACCTTGTAATTGAGGTAAAATTAAAAAATGATTATCTTATACGTTTTAAGCTAAAGAAATGTTTTAAATTTACAATTAATGTCAGGTACCTACTGGCAATGTTTAGCGTTAATATAATTCAAATATCGAAAGAATATTTTTTTCTGCTGTTGGTATGTTGGCCAACACTAAAATAAGTGGTGGGTTCCTTTTTAATTATACCTGTTGTAACTTAAAACCAGAAGCGCTTAAAAAATATAATTCAGATATTTGTATGAACAGGTTTACTAGGGCTAATAACAGTAATTTTATATGAAATGTAAGTATGTACGTTTTAATAATATTACCAGTAACATTACAAAATTCAAAAACATTATGTTAATGTTTATTTTTTCTATTATGTTAAACAGTTTACATTTTAAAGTCTACACTATAAATAAGATTATATTTATGTTTTACACTCTGTAAGCGAAGTAGCGGCAATAAGAAGGAGAAGGTAATATTGAATTAAATAAAGTATTAATATTATTTTATAATTCAATCAAACTTTATAAACGTAACATTTTGTTCAAGAAAATCATCACAGACAAAAATGTTACCATATACAAAAAAGCAAATTAGTGTTGTGTACCTCCGCTTCATAATTGGAAATATGTAAAATTCAAATGGGATTTCTGACCAATCGAGTTAATCTTCTTTAACGCCTTAGGTTACGTTCATGGTCAGAAATAAATGGCTGACAACCGGAAAAAATAGGCATAGTATAATACAGTACGAGAAGGTTTGAAATTGATTTTTAATTCGTTCGTATTGATACTCATTTTGAAAAGATTGATTATTTGTAGGGTTCTGATACTTAACAGGCAAAAAAGAAACGCATATGACCTCGTTCCGATTGTCTCTACGTGTATCACAGCTGATGCTCTCAGAAACTATGATAGACCATACTGGTTTGATGACTTTTTCACTCGTCTGGCAACAAAAGCATTTAAGAATAAAACTAAGAAATGAAACTGATAAGAAATGTAACTAGTAACAGGCTAGTCACCGTTGGCACCACTACTTATGGACTAGGACAGATGTTATAATAAATTTTAATATCTTTACATATAAAGGAACAGTCGTTAAAATAACATCTTATCAATAAACTTTTAAAATATGATGATATAATTAATTTTAATCTTTTTATTTATTGCATGAGTTCAGTAAACAGGCAGACGGCCCACCTGATGGAATGCGGTTACCGTCGCCTGTAGACATATGTAACTCTAAAGGCGCTACCATTGTGCTTCCGCTCTCTGAAGAAAGACTAGAGACTCAAGACTAGACCATGGGTAGTAGCCATCCAGACAGGCAAATACCCTACCACCTGGGCGTGGGTTATTTTTTCACCTCTTACGACAGGCCACCCAACCGCAGGAAATAATCATTGTATTCTTTCTACGTCCCGAGACGGATATTATTATGATATAATAATTAATGTGCTTATGCCGTCGTAAGTAGGTATGCTCGTAGAGTAAATAATAATTGTAAACACAAATTAAAAACCAAGTTGGCGGTAGGCTATATAAAATCTATAACATTGCTCATTAACACTTGACATCTTTGTCTTCCGTGATTACGGCTGCTGAAAACTGCCCGAAACGACGGAATTTGAAATCAGATAAAATACCGCGCTTAAAACCGTTAAAACGTAGTTTTATTTACGTTCGTATAACATCTTGTTAGCTTATTAAAAAAAACAATTTTGACTGCGTTTCCCTCTTAAAACATTAAATCAAAGTTTGAGTATATAACTATGTATGTACTTTTTTCGTATATGGGATTTTTGTCAAGTGATATAAATTTGGAACAGGCAAGGAAAGCCGCGATAAAAGCTCTACTTGAAGATTTTTAAATCACCTGTATTAAATTTGTTTTTTAATTTGATTGTCCAATTAAGTTCTTAATTAAACGCAATAACTGAATTTCTGTTGTATTAAAAAGGTAGATAATTATATTTTTAGCATAATTATAAAATTGCGAAAGCAAAATATCTTTTTTTTAACTAATTTTGTTGATTAAGAAAGTTTTGCTGAAAACATTTTTTTAAGTATTTGTTATTCACACTTTAATTATCAGTATAAAGATTTTGTGGAGATTGCTTGTAACATTTTTGTTGTAATTAGATATAGTTTTTAAATATGGCTTTGCACCATTTTATCAATCGATAATCGATATCAATCGATTGAGCTATTGAACTGTCAAGTATTTTTAACTATTAAAATTTTACAATAATCTTCAAGCAAATAGGCACCAGGCACAGGCTGGACTCATGTAACAGAAGCTACAGCCAAATTGTAGGTCTTTAGAGGCTATACAACGGAGGGCTTGCAGTAACGTGTCATGTACATAACAGTTGATATTTTCCACATATAAAACAATTTTAGCTTAAAATGGTAAATTTATAAATAATCGAATATAATAAAGAAAACATAACTTATTTGTATTGTATTCTACCTATAGTCCCTCGAGACTGTAAGTAGAATACTGAGCCTAGATCACCGTCTTAAATATTCTACAAACGTTGTTGATTTTTTAGACAAATTACAAGGATTTTGAATATAGAAATACACAATAAAAAAAACATCTAGTTTTAATTGATGGTGAACAATTTTAACAGTTTTCATTAATTCACTATTCAAATTCCCGCTTTAAAATACTTTAAAAGGATATATTTATTTGTGCTATTTTATACTCTATGGTGACTATGGTTCTGGTTGCAAGGGCGTTTGGAGCAGACTTTTCAAAGTTTTTTTTATTACTCTCGACTTTAAAAATATAATATTTAAAAAATGAATTAGTTACCTAGGTTTATAGAAATAATCTATGATACACTTTCTTACCATCAGCTACAAGTCCATATTGCGAGAGATTACTGTGATATAACACGGCTTTTATTTATTTATTTTTTATTGCAGGAGTTCAGCAGACAGGCAGACGGCCAACTTGATGGAAAGCAGTTACCATCGCCTATGGACATTTGCAACACCAAAGGAGCTACAAATGAGCTGCTGCTCTCTTAAGGGGGAGACTGGAACCTAGTTACTAATGCCGGAACACAACCCAAGCTTTTTATGGCGACATACTTTAGACCAGGGGTGGTAGCCATCCAGTCGGGCAAATGCCCTACCACCTGGCTGTAGGTTGTTTTGTCGCCTCTTACGACTTATTAATGCCTGATCTTCATATCTTATTAGCCGTCGTTTTGTATATAATTAGTAGAAATTGATACTACTTAGTTTATGTTAAATTTAACCACTAGCAAGGCGACTTATATAACCTATAGGAACTGTCGGTTAGTTACAAAGGTTTTGGGGTTTTAATAATAGTTCTTTAACAGGGCGCTTGTGATTTTTAGTATCCTTTTTCCACTCGCAGAATGATGTAGCGATCAGCTGTTTGCACTGGTCTCATTGATATCGTTAAACCTTATATCTTATCTATGTATACACAAATTATTGGTTTTTCGTCACGAATAAAATCTATTTTAGGTCATAACAACATGTTATAAAATTATGAATAATGTTTAATAATTCAAGTGTTTAAAAATTTGTGTAATAACTTTAATAGTTTGATTTTTTTTAATGTAAGAGAAGGGAGAACCCAAATATGGAAAGCTTTTAAAAATATAATATATAAAGCTGAAGAGTTTGTTTGTTTCTTGAACGCGCTAATCTCAAGAACTACTGGTTTGATTTGAAAAATAAGTTCAATGTTAGATAGCCCATTAATTGCGGTAGGCTATATATCATCACGCTAAGAGGAGCGGAGCACCAGCGAAAATTTTTCAAAATTGCTTTATTTAAACTTTTCCACCGGACGAAGCCGCGGGCAGAAACTAGTGCATTGTGAAAACGGATAGGCTGTTTATACCTACCTATATATTATTTGCATTGAAGTAAATCATCGTAGCTTGTTTTTTAAATACCTACTAATGATACTATATGGATAAAATTCGGAAGGAAAGTGTAACCTTACTATTGTTTATATATATGTAGTAGGTATATTATCTATGACAATGGTGTATTGAAGTAGCGAAAGATTAAAGAATAGAGGTGGCGGCCATATCTATACCTACATATATACCTACAAATAAGATTGGAGTGTTTGTAATTTCAAAATAGTAGCTTTTTACTAAATGCCTATATACAGTACTTATATAATAAAACAATTTTTTTGCTGTCCGTCTATTTGTTCCGGCTAATGTAGAAAAAAAAGGAAGAAAAATATTTATTTCCAATAGCGACACACAGCACAAAACAGTAGGTACTAAGTAACAAAGTATATATTTATAATCTCTGAAACGGTTGGACCGATTTTGACGAGACTAACTGGCAGATTGCTGATGTTATAAAAAGTAACTTAGGCTACTTTATTTTAGAAAAAACTTAAAGGCCTAATCGCACACCGCCCCGTCGCCGTATCAGTAGGCATATTAAATTAAATTCCACGCCAACGAAGTCACGGGTAACAGATAGTTTGTAAATAAATTTTGAATATATTTTCATCACACTTGATCAGATAATTTTTTGCTTAAGTCAGTACCTAGAGAGGTTTGCATATTTAGGCACCAACTCTCGACGATGTGGAAAAAACTTAAAAAAATGCGTTTGCTTTAAAAATAATTACAACAAAAAGAATTTGAACAATATTAGTTGAGTACTTTTTGAGATATAGAATATTTCTAATAAACGTTCGTTTTTGGATTTCGATGTCAAATATATAACACGCATTTATATATGGATATGTAGAGATATAATCTACTACCATTTAAGTCGGTCCAGTGGTTTCGGAGAAAAGCCCGTACAGAGAAACGAAATATTAAAAAAATCTAAATTAGTTCTATACTTAGTTATGTTTCACTTCTAGCATCCCCCTGACTGGGGTTTTAACATTTTTTATATTGTACACAAATTCGACCTCTACAGTTTTATTATATGTGTAGATTATTATAAAATATTTATTGTTGTACACATTTCTAATAATAGGTTATCAGACTTTATTGTTAAACAAAATAAACAATTTAAATATGCATAATTACAATCATTTTACGGCAAAACAAAAGGCAGCTATCGCTTAAAGCGATCTTTTCCAGGCAACCTAACTTAGAGGGTACTTATAACAACTTTGTCTAGGTATAATTAAATTAAAAGAAGTAAAATAAAATAGGAAGAACAATAAAAACCAACAAACAGTACAATAGGGACAGTTAAATTAAGAAGAATGTAAAAAACATATTTTATTAGATAGGTACTAAGGTTTGTGACATTTTTTTTGAATGTCGCAACTGATCTAGCTTTTCTGAAATCTAAAAAGAGCTACAAAGGCAAACAGCCTGCACAGCGAAGGATTTGCAATAAAATGTAGGCATATGTTTGTATTAATTCTATTTGTTCCCAAAGTACCTACTAGGAATAATCGTGCGTTATTACAGTATCAAGAAAGAACGAATGTAGTGTTATTATCGAATTTTCAAGAAATAAACATTTACCTGAAAACGTAAAAATATTTTTCCGACGGCGCTTCAACTGCCATCGTAAATTTTTTTCAATTGTACAATCGGTGAAATTGTAGTGTCGTTCAATTATAAAAGAATGTTTGTGTTTGGTAGACTTCTCAATTTAGACTTTTAATACTGTATTACCGGTCTGAAAAAATAAAAATTTAGAACTTGATTCTAGCGACACCTGCCGTATCTCATTGTGAATCAAAGCCACTCGGAGACCTACTCAAACACACATAAAATTTCTTCAAAATCATAGAACCCGATTTTGTTTAGATTGATGTATTACATTATTGAAGATTTAGCAGAGAGCCCTATCTTTTATATAGCCTATATTTATCAGGGATAATGTAGCATTCGAATGGTAAAATATTTTTTGAAATCCGTTCAGTAGTTTTTGAGTTTATTCGTTACAAACATACAAAAATACACAAATCTATCCTCTTTATAATATGAGTACAGACAAGACTTAGTCACTGTAAAATAAGCTGTTTTTATTAACTCATAATAAATTTTTAAGTGCATTTTATATTCATTTGAAAATAGCAGAATACTAGAAATGACTACCTCGTTAAAAATGCAAATCTTAAAAGCTAGCCTACTTAATCCTACAGTCTAGATCGCTGCGGGTCACTCTATCGCTTTGCAACTTGTTATTATTTAAATCTATTTTAGACCACATTAGCAAACACTTTTACATGACATTAAACTACCCATGGCTGGGCTTGGGCTCCTACTATAGGGGAACGGCCAGTAACGCACCAAGGCGGCTTGGCAGGTTTGACACATCGGTTATCTCCAAGTGCAGATTATATCATGATGATTGTTTTCCTTCACCATTAGCATGTGATAATTGTAACAATATGCACATTAGGTCAAAAAACTGCCTAAGTGTTGCATGCGTTCCGGCCCGGATTCGAACCGGCGCCCTTTGAGTTTGGGACGCGTGCGCTAGTCACTGCCATGTCTTCATTAATTATTGAATTTAAATTTATATCTGATTTCATTTAAAAGTATTTAAGTAAAACCGGGCGGCGGTCTTATCGCTTTTGGCGATTTTTTCTATACGACCATTGTATGGAATATAATAAAGAAAACTATAATAAAGTATAACGCATACTAACTATACTGTATTTAAAAAATAACATATTCAAAAATCACAGTCGGTAAAATTATTACGGCAGCTACGTACCTAACCAACAAAGACACATAATCCATTTTTGATGTAATTAAATAAATTAAACTTGATATATAACAAAACTAAAACCAACGTTATCTGTCGGATCAGCGATGTGCTCGCGAAAACACGAAAAGTATATCCACTTATATTAATCCAATAAAGATTTTAATAACGTATCGTTAAAATTTTATTTTTCTTGCAAAGTTATTTCGGATACGCCATTCGTTATTATCTGATTAAACGAATCCTATTTGTTATATTTACATGATTATTATGTCTTAATATGAAACTACTATTCGTGCAGAAACGGAGAAAAAATACAATTTCCTGCGACCGGGCGGCCTGTCGTAAGAGGCGACAAAACAACCCACAGCTAGGTGGTAGGGCATTTGGCCGACTGGATGGCTACCACCCCTGGTCTAAAGTATGCCGCCTTAACAACCTATATTTGCGTTCCAGCATTAGTGCTAGGTTCTAGTCTCCCTTAAGAAACAGCAGCGCATTTCTAGTATCTTGGTGTTGCAAATGTCCATAGGCGAAGGTAACCGCTTTGCATCAAGTGGGAGGTCTGTCTGTCTGCTGAACTCTTGCAATAAAAAAACTATATCTTCGGTATACTATTTATTTATGGAAAACCTACAGCTAAATACATTAGATTAGATATATATTAGAGATAGCCTTGGAATCTATTACGCACTTGTCCGATTTTATTTTACATTCACAATAGCCGCACATTATAGCGTAATAAGGCCTTGATATCCAACTTATTAGAACTACTTTATATAGTTATGGTTAAAATGATTAAAACTCATAACATAACTTTGCACGTTATTGACGCGATTAATGCAAAAATAATTGTTCATAAAGTACTGATAAAAACACTGTAAGTGGAAGCACTTAATTATGTTTTAGTATCACCACTTCCTGTACATGTTTTAACAAGGCGTGACATAGTAATAATGATTAGAAGATTTTCGCCAATAGATACATTTGCAACTCTTTTTATGTCTGTATAAGTTTGAGTATAACTGTATAACCGCTATCTTGCGCGATGTAAAGTGACGTAGCGATTTTTTATATAAGTTTTCGCACGGTTTTGTTATTTAGCCAATTCTAAAAATGTTCAAGTGAATGAATGGCACACGAAAATCGGGCAACCTGGCACTGCCGAATTGTAGGTCTTTGATTGAGGCAAAGTAAAGGACTTTTTGTTACAAGCCCGAAAAGTCATGTTTCTCTAAGTTAGCTGTGTATACCATATAACAACCGGTCTGGGTAGAGTAAGGAAACCGCGCAGTTCTAAAAATTGAATTTAAAATCAATACTTTTAAATTTATAGGAATTGTTCACTTTGGTGACATGACATTCATTTGTGACAATGAAAAAGTGAACTTTTCAATAACGTAATCAAAACCGTGAATAAACTTGCATTCATTGCATTACGAAACGATGTATCGACATGCTCCTCTCAAAATGTTTATGTGAGCGTAAAATAAACAATGCGGGTACATTTTTAATGTGTGGGCACCTCAAAACACTGCCAGCAATAAAAATTAAAAGCTCCCATAAGTGTTGCCATCTTATCGCCCACGCTGGCAACGTTCGAATAGCATTTTTCCGTACATTTAAAAATCGTAACGTAGTTTTTATCGTGTAATTCGAAAAGAATTGGCTATACAATAGTGGTGTTATCTTTACTGTTGGAAGTAAGTGCCAATAATCGGTTTAATGTTTCCGAACGCACCCGCAGATTGGCGCCGACGTCTTAGAAAAAAATATAAACGTCAAAATCAAATTGTAATGGCGGCCATGATCGTATACTTTGAAAACCATAAAATTATTGTTTTGAACGAAGTTTTGTTATAAATTTTGATAAATTGCTATATTATTTACACAGAAATAATACCAATGTTGTTTATTTAGGCTTTTATATTCTGTTTATATTTATAATTAATTATATATATGTCATTAGAATAGCAAATGTGCTCTACTGAACACATTTTCCCTAATAATAAGCTTGCATTAATTTAATTTATGTTTTAATACATAATAGCTTAAAGCGGTTCGTAACAAATTAATATTTCAGAAATAACGGCAAGCATCCGCAAACACATCTCAAAACATCGATTTAAGAAGACATGATTAAAAACTAAAAACGAATCCCAAAGAGAAACGCATTAGCGAGTAAGTACAAATTAAAAATCCGACCCATCAGAAACACGAAAATATTTCCATTTTAGTAAACGATAAAAGACACTTAAAACGGTCATCGGCACTCACATTCGAACGTATAAATTACATCTTGATCTATTATATATAAGAATGAATATCAAAAATGATATATAGATATAATAAAATCGATGGAGTCGACCAGTCCGGCGACATTACGTTTTAACCTCTTGTAGTGATTAGAAACAACTATTTTTCAACTCGGCCCGAAGGCAAAGATACGGCACATAAGACTGTTCTTTTTTTATTCTGTGGGTGTAGATTAACTTCGAGTCGAATGTATTTTTTTCCACCTAATGGCCGTACAAGGAAATCAAATACGTAAATTAGAAGATTAACTTAATGGGATGTGCATAGCGTCTGATAATTTTTATTTTTTAAAAGTGTGTGAATTTAACATTTGTTTCTCGTTTTTGTTTTTCAGCTTTTTATTGTGCTTTGATTTGGTTTTCACGTGTGTTTACGGTTGCGTTTTCCGGTGTTTAAATAAATGTACTCTAATCCCGAATACTTTGCCAACGTTGAAATGTCTTTTTTATCACTTCATAAAATATAAAATTGACGTTGTTGCACGTACGATAGCAAAAATATAAAATTCTTCGGAAATAATTTTCGAATATAGTTTTAAGGTAGAGAATTTAATGATATGAAACAGTAGTAATGTCGATCAGTAGGTCAAAAACTTGACTATGACATGAAGAAAAATCGACTGTAATATTTACGTATCTTTAGAATACTTTAGATCTTCTGTTATTTGATCTGATATCGATTTGAAAAGCATTACGTTAGTTCATAAAGCAAGCTTTGCAAAATAAACTTATAACTCGAGCATCAAAACCAATTCGGAACAGTCTGATGGTCGACGCGCTTTATAAACGCGCCCACTAATTTGTTATTTAAATTTGGCTGTTCCATTCCATTTTCGTATTCGTTTTCGCGCTCCTCGCGGTTCCCGCGCTGCGGCCGCGCACAACCACCTCATTGTTTTATTCGCACCGCGTCCTTTTTTCAATTTGAATATCGCTGTTCATTTTCAAATTAGCTCTTTGTAGACGTGCCTTAATTCCGCAGTTTGGATTCAGCGCTAATTCGCGCGCTCGCTAATTTGAAGGTTTATTGTGGTGCGATTGTCTAACATCCTTTTTAGTGTTACACCCTGTGATCTTGATGGGCCGCACTAAAACGTTGTTCTTGCGATACATGACGTGCCCACCGCGCAACGCAATGCCCATAAATCAGGCATAATCCCGCCTGGCGACAGTTATTTGGACGCATAATATCGAAATATGTATCCTGCTCGCATATTCATGTCACGCTATTTCTTTCCCTGATCAAACACGGGCCGTTTGTTGGTTTATCGCCGATCGACTCCCGAAACGATATAATTCGTCTAATACGCCGACGGGATCTTGATACAGATTAAATAATATTAATTGAAGTGGGATGAGTCAGCGGTAATAGACAAGAAGGGTTAGGAGTTAGACAGTCGCCGCCATTGAGCCGGCGCGGTTAGCAAACGCTGGCCGACGGAATCGTTCAATGTGACCATCACTGATATGGCCTTCAAACATTACTCACCACTTCAAGGATGTGTACGATGTGACTATTGCAGTATATATTACCGCCGTTGTCAAAGATTCATATCCAAAATTCATTGATTATATTGTAATTTAAATAAAAGACGCTTAACCTTACTTCATAAATAAGTTTAATTTATCTAATAGAGTACCTAACTCGACAATTCATGTGAAAGTACATTTATAATTGACAACTGGCAACCCTGACTTAAACTTGAAAATCAAACGTTCATTTTTAAACAGTTTGAAATCTTTTCGGGTATCGTTGGGCGTTCGATAACGAGGTTTGAAATTGGAATCACGGCGGTCCGTTACTGGTTGTTTAGCGCGCGCTTTGCTACACGGCACTTTTATATTTTTTATTCGTGTTTTATTAATAGTACTAGTCACGCGCCATTAGTAAAATATACTATACCAATATTTAGTGATGTCGCGACTGTTTGATTTTGTTTTCAAAAATATCTATCGGTATCTGCTGTACATATTTAGATATTTTTGTATTTATGTAATGAAAATTGTCTGTATAACAGAAAAATATGGTAATAAGGAACTTATTATTACTTTTTATAACAGCTACTACGTAAACATACCCCTTCAACTTGATATTCTCAACAAATTGAATGTAACCAACTTTTGAATGATAAGCATACCTTTTCAATATAAGCGATGATACATAGGACATTAAAAATACCAGTTTCCAAAAGGGAACATCAGGCCCGGTATATGAACACACCCTTATCTTTCATCTTTATCTGACACACGTCGAAGATATGAGTCTCTCTCGCTCTTCGTCGCATTAGGGGACCGTTCGTAACAGTCGATTGTCGAAAAT
The DNA here is from genome assembly GCA_012273795.1 of Dendrolimus punctatus. Taxonomy (NCBI): domain Eukaryota; kingdom Metazoa; phylum Arthropoda; class Insecta; order Lepidoptera; family Lasiocampidae; genus Dendrolimus; species Dendrolimus punctatus. The sequence goes on from CM022545.1 coordinate 3,823,596, forward strand.
AACTGGTAGAATAGTTACAAAGTAGGGTAGAAATGTAGTTATTATTATTTAATAATATGTCTGTGTGAGAATCGTTTCAACAATGTCTAATTTAAAAGATACTATTCATAATGATTTATAAACTTTTGGGACTCTTGCACTTGATGTTTGAAGAAGTAATAATCTATCATATTTATTATTTTATTGCTAATATAATAGCATCCCAGAAATTTATGAATTAATACTTATTTTATTTGTATATCTTTGCCATATAAATTTATTACAGTCACATAAACGATGAGGCTGTATAGTCATTGATCTTTGCCCGTTCTTGTCCTATAAAGAAAAAGTTCCGTAGACCATGACTGGAAAGTTGATAAAACAGCATTGAAACATCGTCACCTGCATCAAAACGATTTATTACTAATAACAATTTCATTTCAAGTACTCAAAAGAGGCAATAATAAAACAGTAAATAAAACGTTATACGATATTACATTTATCCATTATAAAATGTACTTGTAAATTGTAGCATACTAAATAATTTTGGCACAATAAAGCCGAACTTCAAAGCCGACTAGAACATTACTCAGGTGTATGTATTTTATGTTTTTTTTTCTTAAATTGATAGATGTAAATCAAGCGTCTTTAGAGCTCGTATCAAATTTTACTGCGACCCATAGACCGTAAAACTTGGAAAAATGTATACGTCATTATACTACGCCGTTGGAGAGGTGTGCGCCGCAGATCAGTGTGAACTACGGATAGTGATATTTAAACTGGTTGCATTATACGAGGCGCTAGCCATAAATTCCTTTTCATTCATGATACGTACGGCGTAAGAGAACTAAGATGGGCGTTTGTTTCACGACCATAAATACTAATAAAATGTTCTTGTTACTGGGCGACAGTTGGAAAATCGGGCACACGACTTCTTAACGAGTAACGACACCTATTAGGGCTCTTCTGTCTGGTCGATTTAATTGAAAAATTGTATATGGAGCGTTGCAAGAGTTGGATCCGACTCCCGCGCCGGATGCGGGCGCAGACGACTATTATCCCATTTGTTCATCCGCATGGGGACACCGGGCGACCGCATGGCTGCCACTCTCACCTTACTTCAGGGACATGCATTTTGGCGGGAACTGCAACATTGAATTCGGCTGTGCAGTTCCATTTTGAAACTTATATTGGTTAAAATATTTTGTTGGATATTTATTGAAAATCAAGCTGCTACAAGAATTGCCTCGTTTAGCGTTCCTCAAATATCTGTACTCTGGCTGAGGCTTTTGCGTTTTCTTTTTCTTTTTATGTTTGATTGTACGCAATCTGACGGACGGGTTCACTTGATAGGAAGTGGTAATCGTCGCTCATGGACATCTGTACCACCAAGGGAGACGATGCATTGCCTACCTTGTTGAAAATTTTGATTGAAGATTCTATAATAATATTCATGGATACTGGCTAGATGCACAAATCGTACAAAACCATATTTAAAAAAATGGAATTCTTTAAATACACAGGGACTTGTTGAGATGACGTTTGGTGGTCAGTTCTAGTTGGTAATATTTTTTATGGATTATTGGAGTAAAGTGATTAAGAAGACAGATTAATACTTGCAAGTTAATTATACACTTGCAAATGCAGTTGCAGCAACTCAAAATTGAATATTTTTGGTTTGTACAAAGGGTTATAACTTGTTTATTTTCAACTTGAAAATATTTTGTGACCAATATTAGACCATTATTATTGGTCATAACATTGTGACCAATATTTTTAAAGGCAATTTCTGTGTGAAAGATTAATGAAAGTTGATGAAGCGAAAAGTGTTTGTCAAGATCGTAACAAGTGGAGATCCATCGTCTCTGCCTATCCCAATGGGAAACAGGCGTGACAATATGTATGTATGTAATATCTGTGCTAAATAGTCAATAAATTCAAGTAAAAAAGTTGAATTCCTATAGGAATACTAAATTTATGCTAAGGTACTTTTTTGTTCATCACCTTTCCCTTTCTTAAATACATCTGTCCTTGTCTTTTTCTTCCAGAATCTTCTACATTTTTCTAAAACTTCTTATACCAACGAGATTGTTCCACCATCACTCGTCACAATGTAATATGTACTTTCAATTATATTTTCGAATTTAAATAAAAAAATAGCAACAGTGGTGCTTAATTAAAATATACTACTTAATAATTACGTTATTACCGTTTGCAAATATTACATGATTGTAAAAAAGATTCATACTAGAAACGTACCTTTTTGAAGCAGAGCTCTACCACAGAAATAGGCACAACCACATAACCTGGCAGCCCTGCACGCCACTTCACGTGTCAATAACACCGATCGCGCGGGCGAACCCGCACCTTAATTACTGGCAACACTTCCCGCGGTCTATATTTGAATATCGAATCTGGTAGGGCCAGCGACGGATTTGGATAACACGATGCTGTGGCCTCGACCAGCCGTCATTAAGGACAGCGCAGATGTGGCCTAAGTGAGCTCCACTCTTACATACATAAATATACAATACATATGTTTATTTCTGTGTAACAAATATACTAGTGCTATTAGTTGTATATGTATAACCAGTACACTAGACAAATAACTAATCTGACCAGTCTGGGACTGGGTTTTCCTAATTTCGAAACCTCATAATTTTTGAACTTGCTTGCTGTGACGAATTTGTATATTTTTTAAATATTTTTTTTATAACAGTTGTAGTTGTGTATGTTTTGAGAGACGTGGTTATACTAAAAAGTCCATTGCTCTGCTGGAGACACGCTTTGATTTTAAATATGTGCAAAATAAATATAATCTTTGTTACGTGTCCAACGTGGACGAAGTCATGGGCGCATTCTAGTTGTTTAATAAATAATAAGTCCTTCGATATTCAGAATTTATAGTATATATCATAATAAGTATTTCAATATTATTTTTAATATAATCCTCGAGGGTAATACTAATTAAAAACTCTATTTCAAGTACAGAATTCTATTTATTTGAAAGGAACTTTTTATTAATCTACATTTCAATAAAAATCGTACCAAAACTTTACTTTATTTTATTATTTTATTTTCTTACTGTGATCATATTTTGTAAATAAATTATAATTTTAAATGCTAATACTATTATTAAAGGGATAAAATAAATTAATTTCGTTGAAAGGACACGATGAATGTATCAATTTGGTTTTATATAGATTACTTTTGGTGTATTCAATCAAATTGTTAGACAGAAATGAACTGTCTAATACAAGCTGTATGAGACCGTTCATTTCTGTCTATTTCTGTTTAAAGCTTGTAAACACATCAAAGTACTTAATCTTTTTAAATTTCGAATCGCAACCGATTCATATTCTAAATTTAAAATGTTTCAAAAATCGAATTTACACTTCACCTATTTAATTTTAATAATAGAACCAGTGAGCGATGTAAGACGGACATAACGTTATTCAAGCGATTCGCGAGCGGATTTATTTGTGAAGGTGAAGGGGGCTTGTTAATGCGTTTTAAGGCCGCGGATGAAAGTTTTACTCTTCATTCCTATTTTAATTTGAACTCTTTAAAATAACACGCAATAAACATTTACACGGCGGTCTGAATCAGCTCACTGTTTCGGAGTATTTGTATAGATAAAGGCTTCTTAGACACTCGTGTTCATACTAATACCGGTTGTGTCTAATACAATCGATTTTCATATAAGGTATAGAAATTAAGGTAAAGAAACAAGTGAGGTGTGAGGTGTGTAAGAATAAGCCTAAATGGCGCTCTGTTGTTCGTGCCTACTCCGCAAGGGATCTGGCGTGAAGTTATGTATGTATGTATGTATAGAAATTTTATGATGATTGAACAAGCATATTTTTTATTATACAATTTAGAACTTTAATAATATCTAAAATAATATCCATCAGTGCCTATGTTTACATATCCGTGCAGGAACGGAGACCGGTCACCGGTATCAGTCCACGCCTAAGACAATAATAATAAAGATTTTTTAATTTTGATGTTAAGACCAAATTCCACACATTACCTATCATGTTTTATTATTTTGTTTTTGTCAATAAATTGTGTTATTGTTCCCGCCTAAAGGCCTAGCTGCCAAGACATAAACTAAAAAAAATATTATTACGAATTTGTGATTGACAAAGTTCACATTTCATTATTATTATGTTATGATTTTTTAAATTAAATTACATTAGTCATGACTAAAGCGATGGGGTTATCGGTAATTAGCATTTAGTTAATTAATTATATGATATTAACCCTAACCTTTCGGCTTAACAAATTAAACTATATCTACAAGTTTATCAGTAATGTACTAGTTTGTGTCCAAAGATATTCTTGTAATTTCATGAGATCATTTTTTTTTCGATTTCCGCCACTTATGGACGTTTGTTATAACTGGGGTGCTTGCTTTTAGCGTTGCAAACGCGCGACGGCGAGCCTTGAAGAAATTTTATTGTGTTAGCCTGCTAGGATTCTAGAGGTTCCTAGTGGATTTCTGGTTAAAGCAAATTTAATAAATGACCTTTTGACCCTTGCGTCTCTTTTGGCGTAGTCAATATGACTGCAGATATTCTTTGTTTGGATAGAAGCTCTGATCTGTGTTATATTTGTGTCTATAAACGTTAATTGTTATCTTTAACGTTTTCTACGCTGTTAAGAAAAGAGCTGCCTCGTTGCTCTGCAGGATTCGGGCCAGCTCTAACAACATCCTAAAAGTCCTAACTGACAGGTTCGATGTGCCCGTTCTCAATTGTAAAGTTAGCACAATAATTGTAACAAAACTTTAGGCTATAAATTCTACTAATACTAGTTTTAAATATTTTTATTTGATGTGATTTTACTAACGAACATATGAATTGAACGAATTGATTCGAAATAAAATTATTATTATTATAACTGAACTGGCTTGGTAATTAGGAACCGCGTCTGGAATTCTTTGACGTTGAAAAATCCGTGGTAGCTTTGTGGTCAACACACTCGGGTCAAACACAAAAGACGCGTTACAAATCCTGGTCGGAAAAGCATGAATCTTCAGACAGTTGTCTGAACTAATGTGCATATTGTAACAATTACCACGTGCTGATGGTAAAGGAAAACATTGTGAAATCCAATCTTGGATTGGAAGGTAGTTCGTTAGGAACATTTAAAATATGGCTCAGGAAATAGTCGAGAATATATTTAGTCATGAAGAGTTTAATTTTAATTTTATTTGTGACCATAGGTAATTATTCTAGTATAGAATAAAATGAAAAAATGTGTAACTTTTTTTAGATGACCGATGTGTGAAACTGGACAAGCTCGGCGGGAATACTGCCAGTTCTCTTAAAAATTTTGGGATACCCAAGCGGTGGGACGGGTATATATTGTTATTACTACTTTTCCAAAGCTGTATGAATATAATGTACAATCGGTCGCGGCAGACGTGTCTTGAAAAAATATATCCTATGTTACTTAGGGATAATATAGTATTCTAATGGTGAAAGAATAATCGAAAACGGTCCAGTAATTTGGGAGTTTATTCGTTATAAACGTACAAAAAATAAAAATCTTTCCTCCTTATAATATTACTATAGATAGACCTAAAGATACATTTCCTTTGCAAATTATATAGATTGATATTGTAATGGAGTGTAAACAGTGAGGTCGATAGCTGGCCCATGAACCCAGTGCCGATAACCACTATCTTGAGACAGCCGAGACGGTCTCATACAGATTTCCCGTAGGTAAACACTCTTGCCGTTAAGATAAATGCTTCCTTTCTTAAGTGGTACATTTAATAAGTTAAATAACTATATCTATAAGGATGGGAAAATCCAAATATTTGTCATACATCTCGAATTTTTCGTCATTAAACAACCATTTAGTTTATTTTTACTTAAAATTATCGAAATGTTCTTGACACTTATTTTTTACTCCGTTAATAACCGGGGTGTGTTATTATATGAAGACTTCAATGAAATTGTCTTTAGTTATTTGTAACTTAATTGACCATTATCTGACTCTGAGTGTGAACGTTACTGTTTGCATACCGACGTGATATGGTAATGTTTTGTTTTCTTACATTTTTGACCCATAACGTACATATAGTAATGTAAATTTTACTGTACCGTAGGTATTCTAACAATCTGAATTAATAATCTTTCAAAAACTAATGTTAATAATCTGTTTAAAAATTAATTTTAGAACATTTCATTCGTTAAATTAATAAATCACATTTCAAAACAGCAATTCCATTTTCTACGTATTTAGAATATCTTCTGAAACAAGAATTCGAATTTCGAAAGTTCAGTGTTGCCAACGAGACGAAAAAAATTAGAAAAAGGTATCTCATCATAAATAACGTTGACATAAAGCCGCCCACGCGCGTCTTATTAACCCGTCTGTCGGTCTGTCCGTTCGTTACCTCTATTGTGGTTGTGAATGCGAGATTAGCCACACCGACACTCATGATTGACTATTTAAACTTCAAATTCTGTTAGTGACGCATTTCTGAACGGTGCCGAGTGGAATTTTCTTGTCTCTTACCGTGATTCGGCTCGAGTTTAGGTATTTACAAATATCTCGCACCAGATTTATGTTGTTGTGTACCTAACGTGGATATAAATACACCAACGAAGCCCGTTCCCTTTGAATTGGGAACTTTTAAACTGCTGAAATTTTAATTTATTTCAGAGCAGAAAATATTCATGATTTATTTTAAAATTATCAGTCGCCATCTAAATGAGTATGTCTGTTTTATAATCCATTAAGTTGGTTAGTACCTAATATGTTATTTGTGCGGCTTATTTTGAGAACAAGATTTTTAATTTCCTGTTATGTGTTGTATTGAGATTTAAATTGCGAAACTTTAAAATTAAAACGTTCCAAATTCGAATGACATTCGATATTCGAAAGCTTTATTTTAAAATTTTCGAATACTTGCGGCTTATTTCCCAAGCTGTAAAGAATTCGGCGGCTTACGTTCGGAGCATAACTTCTGAATCCCGGGTAAGCGACAAATAGTCGCGTTGTTTTTTTCTTTCTTAATTTAAACTTATCGTGATTTACATTGAGTCGGGATCAGCGGATCGGGCGCGGGACTTGTTCTTGGCAATAACTTGGTCATCGCCCTGCCGGTCAAGTGACCGAGCGCGACGCCCAAAACGACATGCAGCACTCTAAATAACCCCGACGGATATAATACGACAATAACATACAACAGCATTGAATGTTTTTAATATTTTGTAACCGTGGAATAAGGTTGTGGTTCTCGAGTTTGAAATACCGTTATAGAATTCCATAAAGTTTTATAAATATTGTATTAAATTTTATATTTAAACTTTCACCAACAATTTATATTTGTTATTATGATGAAATAATAAAACGTTTATAAATCGGTAAACTTCTGCTGGGAATTTGAATGCTTAGAATATTAAAGAGCAGAATGGTATCAATAAGGACGCACGCCATTTTTAATCAAGGAAAATGCCAATTGATTCACCCAGTCATTGAATTATACACTTTATACCTAATTCGTCTTTATTTTTACCTTTATCAGCGCGTGTGACGGCCTTCAAGCAGTTTGATATCTGAATAACTTACTACAGTCATGAAGCTGACTTTTTACGAGTCTATAACTCATAAATGTTTCCATAATCTATGGGCGCTAAGCAACACTGCACACAAAATATGTAATAACTACCTTTGACGTTTTGAAAGCCGGTTCCGAAATTAAATGATATGTTTTAAAAATGGAATCGCTCCGTCCCGCCTTTTTTCAGAGATAACCTTTCGGGTTGCCATAAAGAAAAAACCACGTACGTTTTAAACTTTTTTATTTTTTTTGAAATGACATTCCTGTGGTTTTTCTCGAAGGGTCTGAATGTGTGTGACTTTTTGAATTCATATAGTATGTTAATAATTATTTTTTTGTATAGATTATCAAATATAAATCGCGATTAATAACTTTAAGACAGAAGTTTAAATTGGTTTTGTTACAAAAATTCGTCACTAAAATACTTTTGATTTCAGTCGATAACTATTTTCTGTAGAAATCGACTTTATAACTCAGTGTTAAATATGATTCCTAAACATTTTCATAAAGAGGTGAAAATTTAATGCGCAAGGCTATGGAATAAAATATAGTTCATTATTTTCTTCCATTTGATTAAAGTCTCTATGGTTTTATTTTTTTAATTGTGAGCTAAGGTTAATGATTTCGAAGCCCCGTTGCGCTAATTAAACCGTTTGTTATTAATCGCATCAGTTATTCATAATTTCGTTTTAAAACGCCCGGGGTGTCGTTTTTTATGTTGCGGTTTTGAGATTAGCCTTCGTTTCTTGGAAGTTAAAAAATAAAAATGTATTTTTTTCTTTGTGGCAATGACTGATATGTTGTAATGCGGTGGGAAATGATAATTTAGTGTTGTAGGTATTGTTATAAGTATTCATAACAACCGTCACGATAAATATTAGATTATTTATGTACTAATTACTTTGTTACAAGAATGTTGTTTTGAATTCCAAAATTGTTGAGCCTTTGAGTTTTTTCTAGTTTCAAATTTTCTTAATAATTATTCGCTTAATCATACATTCCTTAATATATATTTTTGCATATTTTCTTATACAAAACTAGTTTTAATGTTGGCATAAAATTTGAATGAAATTTTAGTCAAATCGTGTATTTAGATTTCAACTTCAAGAAACTTCAGATGTTCTGTAAAATAAGCGATTAAAAATGGCTGGTGTGCTCTGACATTAAACCGATGCTTAAAATTATATAATCACTAAAACTATATGGCTAAACAGCGATTTTTTAAACCGTCGGTTGAATATCTATGTATACTAACCTAAGGTCAAATATGGAATATTAAATGTGATTTACTTTTGCTAATTTTGTTTATAATTTATTTGAAAATACATGTTTGCATTTTTAAAAGATATTCTATGGCAAAGTTGGGTCTTCTTAACACGCTTTTATTGGTATGAATTGTATACTTGTCGGGTCGGTATATAACAGAGTTTTACAACGCGACCGTCATTAGTATCGAAACGTCGAATTACTTTAAAATGTGCACAGTTGTTAGGGACAGGATAATACACTAATTTCATAATTTTGTCACCAAGTCCTGCCAGGATCACCAGGATGAACTAAATTAACTTTAAATTATCAATATTAAATAAAGCATGTTTTATGAGGTTTTTTAAACTATAAATTGTATACAATTTAATATTAACTTGAAGTTTGGTGCCATCTTTGAGGTACGGTTTGATTTATGCTGTTAGCATAATAGAAGCATGATTAAACAACGCTTCAACGCCTCTCTAGCAGAATAAGCAGGATCGTATAGTAATATAAATATGATAGTAATATATTATGCAAGAATGCTACAAATATCACGTTATATCCATTTGCATATGCAAACAAATAATCCAATGTTTAATTATCAACATCAGGTTTTTGAATGACAACGAAGTTTTGTGGCAACTCAAAACGCCACATCACCATCACATCATCAGATTTCCAAACGAACACTAAAAAACCCAATTAATAATAAAACTACGTTTTAACGGTTTTAAGCGCGGTAATTTATTTTATTTAGGTTTATCCGACGTTTCGGCTGCTTTTCAGTTGCCGTGGTCACGGAAGACAAAGATGACATTTGTCGAACGTGTATTGTCAAAGTTTTTATTCAGCCTACCGCCAACTTGTTCATTTTAATTATTTAGTTTTAATTTTGTTTATGGATATTATTTACTCTATGGGAGCCTAATCTAATTTACCACCGCTTCACAACATGTTGTGGTTTGAAGAGAAGAAGCGGCGCAAGAAACTCTTCAGCAAACATGCCGTTATCACCATTAAAACGTAGTTTTATTATGTGTACAAGTCGCGAAAACTTAAGAAAATATAACCCAATTAATCTTATCTTATACTAATATATAAAGCTGAAGAATTTGTTTGCTTGCTTGAACGCGCTAAACTCAGGAACTACTGGCCAGATTTGAAAAATTCTTTCAGTGTTAGATATCTCATTTATCGAGAAAGGCTAATAATCCGACTAAGACCAATAGGAGCAGAGCACCAATGAAGAATGTTCCACGCGGGCGAAGTCGCGGGCAGAAGCTGGTATATATATATATATATATATATTATATATTATTTATCGGTCCCGATTTAACGGTTTTGAGCGCAGCATATTGTTAAAATTAGGTTCCCAAGACTAAATAATAATCATAAAGAAAAATTAAAATTAACAAATTGTGGGTAGGTTAAATAATAATTTCAACATAACTCATCGATACTTGACTTCTTTGTCTTTCGTGATCCAGCTACTGAAAATGAAAAAATGTGCCGCGCTTGAAACCGTTAAAACGTAGTTTTAGTGTGTGTCAGTCGCGAAAATTTAAGAAAATGCAGTACAACACATTTTTGACAATAGAATTGCAAAGCACCCTTCAAGTTCTCCCGAAAAGACATTAACTTTCTTATGGGAAAGTAACTTTATTAATAACACAACAGGTTACAAAGGTTACGTTATTATAATAACTGTTATTCTCGTTATATTTTCCCATAAATTTTTAGGTCGAAGCCGATGCATTCCGTCACGTGTAGGGATGGGGGTAATTAAAATTCTACGCTGATCACAGTTCACACCTCGTCGTCAATTATGGAACCGGTACACGATCAATTAATACATGGAATTGTATGGATAAAGGTTATAAAAGTGTAACAACGCCTTTTTGATAGATGGCGTACCTTGTGTGACGCAATGAATTGGTGCAACAAAACTATCTGACTGGAAACGTTTTATACATAAATTATTATTCTGTGGCGCCTGTGATAGGGTGTTATTTTTAAATAATCGACAGAATGCAGGTAAAGGTACTGATTTCATACAGCCTTGTCAGATGCATTATAATTTGTAGATTTTTGCTTGACGCCAAATAAAGGAATTCTTGTGACAACTCGAAAATACGAGTTGATGTTGACAAAATTAAATGACCATTGTAATCCCAAAGCTGGTTCTAATTCTATTGTAGAAGTAAAAAAAAATACTTTTTGGTATAACACGCAAGTAAGATGACCGTATTGTTATTAATTTATTAGGAAACTTTATTGCTTAGCATGCAATTTTTACATCTATATTCAATACATATATTTATATATTTTTTATGTATTTTATTTCTGCATATAAGCCAATATAAATAATTTAAAAAATACGTGTTAAATAGAGAATACGTTTTACGAAAGTCTTATTAATGTTAATAATTTATACTATTTATTCAAAATTATATAATAGAAATCTTTTGATTGACTCATTTATGTATTTTATGTTGTATAATAAATTGTATAATTTAAACCTGTTAAATTGACAAATTATCTTGTATTGTCAATTAGTTTGATTGAAATTTAAATATTAAATTTTTGCAATTTATACTAAGTAGTGTATTATGTAATAAATTAAATTTTCATGGTTGCCATTCTGGCTACCATAGTTTAGTTTATTAACAATAATTAATTTTGTGTGAATTATGATTTTTATTATAATTTTACTGTCAACAGAGTTGATTTACCTTTTTTGATTGTTGTTTTATTTAGTATAACTTATTCAAACTATTATATAAATGAAAAAGTGAGCTTGTTTGAATGTTTGTTTGTTTGGTTTACACAGCCTTTTTTTATTATTGGTTGGAATGTTCCTTTTCTTCGACGTATTTATGGGTTAGATAATAATTCATAGTTTAATGTGACCACCTGCAGTTGAGAGGGCCAAGCCCTGGCCGGCCATTGGAATCCAGAGGCATCGATTCCTGAAATTGTAAAACTTTTAGTTATACCCATGGTCTGGGTGTCTGGAATCGCAGTGGCCCGTTAATATTCCCCATAAAACAATCGTAACTTGTTTAGCTTGAGTATACGCAATGTGTATGTTTCTATGCTGATGGCGTGTTCAAGAGTGCTTGTATCTGGACCTTCACCCAGCCTCCCACGAGGGTCTCTCTTGGTGACGGTGGAGGCTAGATGACCGTTGACGGTGACTATCTGCACAATGCTCGTTGACTCCAGACGTCACATAGCGGTAACCTCGTGAGCAATATCTATGTTTTTACCTAGTTTCTCTTTCTATTTCTTCAGGAGGTTATCGTAATGCAAGATACTGATGTCTACGAGCATTGTTCGTTCGATAACGACAATATACCAGAGGCCTAATATGCCTTCTACAGATTATATGACGAAATCGACAAATAAAGTGGTACTTAATAATGCTATGTCCTACAATAACCAGTATATCTATACGCGTGTCGATTACACTAAAAGTTGCTGCTTTAGACCATCAAGTCTCAAAAATTACCGGATTTGTACAAAACAATTTTCGTTAAAAGTATGTTTAAACTTTACCATTTTGAATTTTATCATAATTTTACACGTTGTTCTAGTTCATTATTTGTTTGCTAGTCCCTCCACTTCATAGGCTATATAGACTGGTAAACAAGTGCCTTTTGGACCAACTTTTTTCAGCAGTCTCCGAAAATTATAAATGAGGTGTCATTCGATTCGGAATGGCATCTAGATGATTTTTGAAAAAAATGAAGTTTCGCCTGCAAAAATTGTAAAAGTTATTAACAATTAACTAAAAAAAGGGGGTTTAGTTTTTTGCAAATATCTCAAAAATTAATTAAGATTTTTCAAATTTGAAAAAAGATTCGAAAAAAGGAGGAAATTTCCTAAAAAAGTCTCGACTCCCGAAACTGTAAGATCAATATTTATAATTTTCCCAGAGGGATGAAAATACGGCCGAAAACTGGTACTCTGGCTTTCGCAAGCCACACCCACATCGGCCCTTTAATGAATAAATATTATTTAAACATACTAAATATAAAAATAAAAAATTGAAAAAATTCAGGCACTAACTGAATAGATGAATGAACAATAATCTGCTTGAAATTTTTTTATAACAATTTTCATTTAGTTATTCAATAGTTAAGTTAATTAATAAAAAATTTTGCTTGAACATGAACATTGCAAGTGTGATAATTGTTAAACTACAAATTTAAGATTTTTTTCCTTTCTTGGAGAAATTCTTGAAAGGCTTTAGAATAGAACCCCGTTGGAAAAATTAGAAAATGTTTATTTTTCATTTTTTTATTAATAATTTTCGTTCTCTAGATGCCATTCCGAATCGAATGACACCTCATTTATAATTTTCGGAGACTGCTGAAAAAAAGGCACTTGTTTACCAGTCTAATAGTAAATGTAAACTATTTTAAGAATAATAAAATATTCCAACGATACCGTCAAAGTTATAAACTAAGGCAGTAAACTTTAACTCTTTTTACAGTCAAAGGTAAATAAAGCAAACAGCATGGTTACTTTTAATCCGTGACAATGTTGGAACCATATTTGGCATGAAATTACTGCAACCCCTCACGTAAAATAGAACGTAAGGCGGTTTATCGGGTTAAATATAGTCTGTGGCGTGCGTGACATAAACCGAATTGTAATGAATGGAACGCTTTCCACTGTGGTGGCCATTTTGGAAAAATGGCGGGAAACGACGCCATTTTTTAGTGAATTTGTCATTGCTTTTACAGAGGAGCGCTGTCGTAACAAGAATGTTTATATTAAAAAAATGGCTTGGATTATGTACATATGTGACGTGATAGAGCAATGCTGGAACCATCATCATGATAACAGTTCTTAAGGCCAGCGCGATCTGTATGATACTATGCTCTCACAGAATATTGGCATAAAACGGATAGCTTAGCGCTAATCGTATTTAGTGCGGTGATTGCGAGTTCCGATGACCCGCTTCCTCCTTTCTCCCTATTCCATCCCAATAAAATCCATATTTGATTTATCACGTCTGATTCTACCATCCCCTCTATCCCTTTCTTAAGGCTGGCAACACGTTAGACGATAGTAACTACTTTCCAGTTCGCGGGCCCTTTGCCTGCTTGCCAGCTTCGCATTAAAAACAACATTACCTATACTCTCTGGATCATCTCTCAAGATACGAACCAGTGTCATTAGAATAAGATGTGAGTGCCTTAAAGAAAACTAAGACTGTCGAGAACAAAATATCTAAGTTCACAAACATTTAAAATACACATAACCATTGTTTCGATTACGCTCCAATAAAAATACCATACTTAGCGGCCATTTTCCATATTAGAATTATACAAATTTAACAATACAATGACATAACATAACCTTTGACTCTTAACTCCTTTGAAATCTAGTTGAAATTCCATTTACAGATTGTTTACACGACTGCAAATGTAATTTTGTTTTATCGTGTAATTTTGTTTTAAGACATTCAAAAATAGAATTTAGCCTTTTAATAATACAGTAGAATGTTAAAATATTTTTTTAAATTATAGACATTTATATAGTTTCCTAAGTATGCCATAATGATTGCGACCATAGTGCGTGTTTTGTTTTAAAACCGCTAATAGGGTTCTTTTATAGTCCATGCCAAATTTTATTACATTTTCGTATTAGTTACAGAAGGCTGCGTAATACAAATTGATATGATTAAAAACAGTATATATTGTACTGTAATTTATTGCCATAATCGCAGGCAAAGGATCTTAAGTACATACACCTTATTCTGTGTTCGTATGGCTCAGTCGAATTGTAGGTCTTCGACAGACGCCAATCAACGAAGTTCTTGTGACAGCTCGATATGACACATTTGACTTATACAGTTCACATTTCTCACGCAAAGACAACTACTACTCAGAAATTATCGATATCCTACAATTCTTGTCTATTTTAGAGAAATTTCACGCATTTTCCCGACTGGATGGTTACCACCCCTGGTCTAGAGTATGCCGCCATAACTTTTAACATTCTGCAATACATTTGGAGCTGTTGTGTTCGGTTATATTTGTACCTGTGTTATACGTGTTTGTAACCAATAGTTATAATAAACTCTATAATAATTCTAACGGCATTTCAATTCGAGTCGTGCTAACTCGTAACAATATGTTATGTCCATTTTTATATTGATGCTTTGATTTTTTGTCAGTATGAATTGATTTCTAAAATTTGAAACTAGGAATAGCGAAGGTTACAAGAATAACAACAAATTGTGGTTAATCCACAGAAGTCATTAGGAATGCCAAGCGGATTCCGATAAAACTTTGCTTTAAGTATAATAAAACGGTAGCCGATATGCGTCAGTGGATAGATTAACATAATGTTATGATTAAATACATATTCATAACATATCTAAGTATGTTTGTCTGTAACATGAATTGACGTGACACCTTCACTAACTTACATTTTAACATATCATTCGTTTGGATTATGGTGTCTCTCTTCTCTTTGATCTTCTCCCAATATTTGGGTGCGGTACAATATGTCTTGACAATTGTCAGCCATCAGATGCCCACTGTTGGTTGGCGTCTGTGGTTTTTAAACTATTCCTACGCGCCCCGCGAAAAGTAATTTGTGTGCTGCAGTACTGAACGTATCACTGGCCAAGGCTCCGTTAATGTTGATCTGTGTATTTGTCTCGTCGTTAGCGAATTACAGACCTCTGCTGGACGTAAACCTGCCCAAGTCGGTGACACTCATCCCGGTCTTCAGCCTTCCTAATTCAGCGCATACCGGTGACCGTGCGCAGGTCGGTGGTCCGGTACCGAGATGTGGTCTTCACTCTAGGGACTCGTCTGCTCCATCGGCCATCGGTCCTGCGACAGACGTGACCGGTCCACTGTATTTTTTTTTATTGCAGGAGTTCAGCAGACAGGCAGACGGCCCACTTGATGGATAGCGGTTACCATCGCCTATGGACATTTGTAACACCAAAGGTACTACTAATGCGCTGCTGCTCTCTTGAAGGAGACTGGAGCCTGGTCACTAATGCTAGAACACAACTAAGGGTTGTTATGGCGACATACTTTAGACCAGGGGTGGTAGCCATCCAGTCGGGCAAATGCCCTACCTCCTGGCTGTGGGTTGTTTTGTCGCCTCTTACGACAGGCCGCCCGGCCGCAGGAATTTGTATTCTTTCTCCGTTCCTGCACGGATAAAAATTTGTCTGCGAAGTTCGAACTAGCCGCCCGGGGCATGGGCTTCGAGTTGCCCACAGCCCTCCCCCTTCCCCCTATATCCAGCCCTACTAGTACCTAAACTTCCAGTTTAAAGTTCCTTTTCTGACATGACTTTCATCCCTCCTCATTACAAGTCTATACCACCTTAGTCTTCTTATTCTCAATTTCTCAGTCACGGTTGCAACTTTCAGAGATCTTAATATACTCGTTTCTCACATTATTCATTCTAGCGCCACACATCCGTCTCAACATTCTCATCTCAGCTGAGTGGATTTTGTCGTCTATCACTTTAGTGACCCAATATTCGGACCCGTATTACATGACCGGTCCGAATGCTGTCAGGTTGGATTATAACAATCTCATCTTTAGTACGGCTCAGCCAAGTACCATTTAGAGTCGTTGGAGTCAATTGACACAAAGCCAGTAGGCTAGTCGACAATGACCGTCTTTTTTATGCTTGACTTCAGAGTCTTGAGCACAGACGTAAGGATGCTAGGTTTTCTGTCTTTTATCGCATACATTGCGGCGGGTGTTCCTCGGGACATCACGGGCTAGTCCCTAAATCCCCATTTTATCATCCGACAACCAGAAACACCGGTTTGAGCTACCGTTAAATGGTTGAAACATCGCGCTTCGCCTCATCATTCAGGAGTCTGTTTTAATCAAAATAAGTTAATAAAGCAGATTGTGAATCATAGTTTTACGATAAGCGGTTTATCAATTTAGTAGTCTTTATTACGTTATCAGATATAAACATGTAATTATTATTTAATCGTACTCACAATACGTACTAAGAATTATAATAAACATTGTTATTTTGTACCTATTTTACATGTATGAGTATAATCATTTGGTTCCGTATTAGGTAGGATTTTTAGGGTATCGCGCAGTCGGAGTTGCGGAACGGAGGATATCCAAAGTGACAGGTATTTTTGGAAGAATTCGTTTTAAACATTTTTTTAAGTTATGGCTCCAGCGCTTTCGGTATTGATTTTGCCGATTTCAAGGTTAGAAAAGACTGGTGCTATTTTAAATGCAATTTTAGTCACTGAAATTTGGTCAATTTATACGCGTTTTAGCGAATCTGTGGACAACTTAAATATAAAATTACTATCTACATTACACACATATTATTAAGCATTAAAAATTTACAAAGGACATTAAAAAATGACTATGTACTAATGTTAGTAAGAAATTTACAATGATAGGACGGGGAAATTTTACAGAAATCATATACTAGGGGAACAGAAATTGTCGGGCAATGGTAAAACATGTGATGAACTGAACCCTAGTCTAAGCCACTCACAGAGAGAATTATCCCATATTCTAAGTTTCGCTAGAAATACCGGAGTACAGACTAAACCTAATCGCAGGCGAATTATCGTTGAGATAACTTTTTTTGGATAAATAACGGAAAAAACCACGAGGATGTAGGAATATGAGGCTGTAAGTTGTCATAGTGTCTACCGCTCCCACATTTCATCCCAATCTTGCAACATTGTGGGCTTGGCCAGTGCCCGAACGTCACGGTGAAAGCATCTTTTATATGCAATAACCGTTACGCTGGTATAAATTTGAACGGATGTAGTGAAGTGACGTAATAAGTCATAATGGTGGCATTTTATCTGTCACTGTCAATGTGACGTTTACGTATGTTGAATTTCGTTGTTATGACGCCAAAGGTGGTTAAAACCAGAACCGAAAGACGCGTACTATGTCTGAATACATAGTAATAATGAAATTGCTACAATTACAGTAAAATTCTGATAATTATCATTTATTCAAGCCCCTCTATGAGGTAGCCTATAATTTCCTTAATTTAGACATTAAAAGGCAGTAAACGTTAGAATATCTAGATTACATATTTCTAGCCCTAGACTTTAGATTCATGCATTATGCAGACCTGCTATTTTAATAGGGGTCGTATGTATGATTAGGAAGGTCTGTAATTTAAAAAATATTAATAATGTACACCCGATTATGCGGTTAGGTATTTAATATTTAATGTAATTTTTAGGGTTGTTTATAGGTTTGGCCAATAAATCGTTTTAGATATTTTCATGTCTGTCCGTCTGTCTGTATGTTTGTTTGTGTGTGATAAGAGAAGTCTTCTCCTCAAGCCACAACATGTTGGGAAGCGGTGGTAAATTAGATTAGGCTCCCGTAGAGTAAATGATAACTATAATTAATAATTAAAATAAAATGAACAAGTTGGCGATAGGCAAAATAAAACTTTAACAATACTAATATTTTCTTAAGTTTTCGCGACTTGTACACATATGTGTTCCGTGACCACGGCCACTGAAGGGCGGCCGAAACGTCGGATAAACCTAAATAAAATAAATTACCGCGCTTAAAACCGTTAAAACGTAGTTTTATTATTTAACAATACTTATCTACACTTGACATCTTTTTCTTCCGTGATCGCGGCTACTGAATAGTAGCCGAAACGTCGGAATAATAAAAAACAAATAAACTACAGTGCTTCAAACCGTTAATACGTAGTTTTATTAAATATTAATTAAGAATTTTTTTATTAAATATTCTATATTCAAATATTATTCACTTAAAATAGTTTTTGAATGTGTAATATTTTATGTTAGGACTCTGTGTGAAATTTTTGAATATGAATTTTCATTATGTTTTAGGATTTTGTAGGCAAAAGAAAAACACTTGGTTTTATTAACCTCTACGGGGCCCTTTACGTGAACTAACTTGCCCTATTTTTATAATTATATATTGTTCAACAGTAGTTTACTACTTGTGGGGTCAATCAGGGTACTTATTGGTTAGGAGGGTTAGTTAAAACTGATTCTGATAATTATGCACTTTACAAATTAAATGAACCTTCTGTTCAAATACTACCATTCTTAAATAAAACGAAATATCAACAATATGAGATTATAGTTATCATTTAAAAGTTCTAATCTTTGATTTAAAAGGAAAGATAAAGAAATAGTGATAAATCTTAGCACAGCGACAAAAGGTTGCGATATAGTACATTAGATTGAAAATGATACATAATTAAGTAAATTAACTTTCAAATAAGTTTCTTATCAAAAAAATAGATAACATTGTATTTTTTGATTTTTATTTTTAAAAGCTATTTTCAACCGTATGTAATAAATCTAAGGCCCTAAAGTGGTAAACTTTGGAGAATAGCTTCGTGAAATTGACACGTATCTCAATATACTGGTACTTTTAAGACAGAACATTATTTCCATTTAAATTATTTGTTAGCTAGCTTTGCCCGCGGTTTCAACCGGGTGGTGTTGGAAAATCGTTATATTTTGGATAACTCACACTATATCTTTATAAATCACTAGCTTCAGCCCGCGACTTAGTCCGCGAGGAAAAGTGATAAAAAAGTAGGTTTAAAAAACCCCCTACTTTGAAACATTCTTATTGATGCTCCACTCCTATCGGATTAAGCGCGATGTTATATATCCTTCTTCGTTAAATGAGCTATGTAAATGAAAGAATCTTTCAAATCAGACCAGTTAATGACATTAGCGCGTTCAAGCAAACAGTCAAACAAAAAACCCCTGAGCTTTATATATTAGTATAAGATAGCCTATGTGTTATTTGGATGTGTAATCTATATTATCGTAAGTTTCATCAAAATCCATTTAGTAGTTTTTGCTTGAAAGAGTAACAAACATACGTCCATTCTAATAAACTCTCGCGTTTATAATATTTATAGGATTATAGTTCAATTTAAACACTGCTAAGCAGATAAGAGTTGGGAATACTTTGAAGTTAATAGTTCAAATTTCGTGTTTCAATGCTTAATTACATCTATCCCACGCCTAGTCACACAATAGTACGTGAATTGTAACAAGAGTTTTTGGCGGGAATTGAGAGGACTTGCTGTGCTGTGCAGTTTTATTTTCAAAAATGTGTAAAATTACACTAAAATGAACAATAGTTGTAGGGTATTGATAGTTTTTGAGTAGTGATTATGTGTTTTGTGATAAACGTGAACTGTATAGTTAAATGTGGCCTTTTGAGCTGTCACAAAACTCCGTTGAATGGCACTAGCTGATTACCTACAGTTCAACTGTGCTACACATAGGCTTAATAAAATTAAGAAACTATATTGTAAACTAAGATCTGGCTTAAAGGCCTAGTTGCCAAGCCATAAACCTAAATAAATAAATGAATTGTAACAATATGCACATTAAGTCGGAAAACTGTCTATGCATGCTTTCCGGCCAGAATTCGAAGCTGTACTGTTTAGTTTAAAAGCAAACACGCTAACCATAAAATAACTAGCTAAAAAAGATAATTAATTATGTAATTAAAACATTAATTACTAGTAAAAGAACATAAGAAGTCAATTATGCAACTATGTAGTCAAATACAGATAATTAGGTCGCACACATTTTTTGTCTGCTTGCTCGTCTCTGTGAGAATTGCAATCTTTTCCCGCCATACGGGCGCGCCATGTTTTATGTATGTAACCTCCTTTTATACTTTGTGAAACTATCTTTGATATTATTTACAGCTAGATGCTATCCCGCTGTTTGATTTGCTTTCGATTGCTACCTCGCTCCTTTGGGAGGTGGCGTGGTGTTATATTCTCAAGCCACACGCTCTCAAGATAAATAAAATAGTTTTCTTTTATAGCATGAATTCAGCAGACAGACGGTCTACCTGATGGAAGGTGGTTGCTATCGCCTATGGACATTTATAATACTAAACATACTACCAATGTGCTGCTACTCTCTTAAGGGAGACTGGAACCAGGCCGCTAATGCCGGAACACAACACAAAGTCGTCCAGTTTGTCGTCTCTTACGACAGTCCACCAAGCCGCAAGAAATTGTATCCTTTCACCGTTCCTGCACGGATAAAAATAATCCAAAAAAGTAATAGGTAACGTCTTTTTCACCACATTAGGAATTTCCAAAAATGTTCAATTCATTTTTAACTAGAATCAAGCACATTTCGCGTATCATGTTTTGAAAATGACAGATTTTCATATAACCTTTTATCCCTAATTAACCTTCTTAAGGGTTGAATTTTCAAAAATCTTTTTTAATTGCGCTCTTATAGTATAGAAAGAAATTGAATGCAAACTTTAACGGCCTGGACTCCAGTTTGGACTGTGGGTTCACATCAGTCAGTTAGTGAGGTCAAGTACATGTGTATATAAGTACATAGAAAACCTAGCTAGATGTGTTATTGGGAAATTCTGGATGCTTCTGCTTAAAACAGAGCAAACACGTTGTAAAGCGGTGTATATATTGTAGTAGGAAGTAGATTTAACTTTTAACAGAGACAAACAGAACCTATTTTAATCTTAGATCCTTAGTTTTTTAATAAAATGATTGTTTATATTTGTCTTATTAAAACTTTAAAAAATGGAATATCTTGGATTAGAAACAAATACATTGTATAATATTAATAATAATTTCGTTATTCAGGTATAAAACCAAAGATGCAATTTGGGGGTAATCCCGTTAAATAGTTTTAATTTATGCAAGAGTACCTTTACATGTACGGTCAGCAAATAAAACGTGGACCACAGCCTCGTTTCGCACCACAAAAACAATTACAATGGAATCAACGCCGGCAATGTAACTAATAAAGAGGCATTGAATGCGCAGTAAAAGTGAACACGGTACGGTCTGCAAAACAAGATTTATTAACTGTTTACCTTGTGTTATTGGAATTGTGATTGGTTGATTGAAATTATTATACTATAGGTACTTATATTATAGGTGTTAGGGTAGTCAATAAAGTCTTTACATAAAGAGTTAAGTAATTGTAGCTTATGTTAGCTTTATGGTTATGTCGAGGTGATGTTTCACTATACAATGAAATGTTAGGTACATTACCTACCATTTCACTACATTGATAGGTAAGCGTAGGTTACATAAAATATATAAATGCCTCCTGTAGTTAATTTAATATTCTTTGGTTAAATAAAACAAGTTAATTCATTAAACTTGGACAAGTGTTTAGTCAAAACTTTTCCAGCTCTATCTGTATGAGGATATTTTTTAAATGATTAAATATAATGTATACTATCTCATTCTCTCGCAGGATAATACTATAGATTTATGTATTTATCACTTTTCAGGGTCGCTTTTTCGTTTCATCGTGTTTCAAATCACGTCTGTTCTAAAGAAGTTTCACTTCAAAAATCTGAACACGGTCATTTATGAATAGTAAATTCTTGGTTATTTTAAAATTACAGATAAACTTCAGTTATCTTTATTGGCATATATAAATTTTTTTCTGTAATGTAATTTAATTATTTGTTTAAATATTTGTCATTAATATGGTAATGTTGGAAATACAAGTTTTATACATATAGTTTTATCAAATAATACACTTATTGTTGAATTTATGAATATAAATTGCCTTGTGTCTTATTGTCTTATTTACTGTTTGTACAATTTCCAACTTACTGTCTCTGAAAATAAGGATTGGTTCAGTTTGAAAACTTAGCATAATATCTATTGTTAACAGGTTTTTACACTTCACTTTTCTGAAAGTTTTTATGGATGTGCATTATTTTTTCTAATCAAATATTTAATAAAACTTGCATACAATAAAATTTTCATGCTCCATGATCGAAATATGTCTACGTCTTAAATGAAATATATCTAGAGTAGAGTAGAGTAGATTTGAGATATATCTATTTATAAAAGGTCTCGCTGTCTTTGTTTAGACTAGGTATATATTTCAGTACATAAAGACTGTCTTCTGTACAGCTAAAATGTGAGTCAAAATTATTAAAAATAAAATAAGTTAAATTAAAAATGGCGATTTGTTATAACAATATTTAAAGAAGCAACACCCATGAACCAAAATATTCACAATATTTTTATAATTTTGAACTTCATATTGCAGCTTCTGTTATATTGATAAAAATTAAAAAGTGCCCTTAACATAATTACAGAGAAAAATACTACCCGTGCGCAGAAGGTTGATGTCACTTCGATGATCAGTAGACGTGACAAAAAGGTTACATAAATAATTGTTGCAATAACTTTATTATTGTATATATTTTACATAAGTATCTACAATAATAGTAAGTAGTCATCGGAAACTCTTCTGGGAGCGGCTTATAATCTAGAGTCTAGACTCTGCCGCTGAGGATCGTTCTTAAAATGTTGGCCGCATTTCCATGTTGTATGGCAACGCGGATCTATTGCCTTAAATACAGGCCAGCCCTTTTGTTACGGTTATAATATGTACTTCTAAATTATTGACTGCATTTTTAAAACCCGTTATAAAGTTATTACCATGGAAATTTATTCTAGACAAAGATTACAAGTAAATATGAATTTCAGTTGTTATAGTCAATTACGGCTTCCGGCCTTTAGATATTGTGGTCACGGTTCCGGACGAGTGTGAACACACTTTAAGAATATTTTAGATGTGCTCTTACATTTATGTAGATTACCTTAAAACATCTTTTTAGCTAATGGCTTTTCATTCGTTTGAATATAATTAAGCAACTAAGTCACGTTTCCTATTAATTCATTAGGAATTTGAAAAACGTAATTTAGTATACTATCGATAAAATTAAAAATTATCAGGCATTATGTTGATATTAACTCACAAAAATGCAAACTAGTTGGTATAATCCATTTACAAGATTTATTATGTTTTACAAACACGCGAAGCGACTATTGGTTTCCTGTTTGACTTTAGAACTCCGTTGTCTGCGCGACCCAAAGTGTCTTGTCCTTCGAAACGAGGAAACGCCACTTGTTTCAGTCCTGTACGATTTCTTGCCAGTTTTAGGTTTGAAGCTCAGATAGGTCGGCCTAGGGTTGCCAACTGTTTTTGAAGAAAAAAACGTATTACATTTTTAAGTACTGAAAAAAAAGGATTTTTCAAAATTGTATTTATTTATTCGCTTGGCGACACTATTTTTGTGTGCTTCAAGCACACACTACCAACTTTTCATTATCTTTAAATTTTTGGAAGCTATCTATACAGTCCCAATTGAAATTCAATTAAACATGGATGACCTGTTCCTTTTTTCTCGCCATTTTAGATTCATTACTGAATAAACTCTTGCAGTGAAATCTGGATCAATAATAGTTCACTAATTATCCATAAATATTTCATTTTATGTATTGAGAGTAAATATTTGAAATTACATTATGAATTTTATTTTCACATACTTTATATTCAACAATATAAAGTATATTTACCTACCAAAAATAAAGTAGGATACGTTATAATAAATTATGGTTGGCAACCCTAGGTCTCCTCCACTCTATCCCTCGCTTCGTCTTTTTTGGTGCGCACTGCCGAAGAGCGAAATAATTTGACGGAGTCTGTTTTTCACGACAAATACAATTCGTATTCGATTTGATTTTTATTCCGACATTTCAGCCACTTTTCAGTAGCTTTAGGCACGGAAGACAGATTTCAATTGTCAATGAGTAATGATAAAGTTTTAAAAGTAAAACTAAATAATTAAATTAAATAAGTCGGCGGTGGTTAATAAAAACTTTACTACACAGCACTACGTCCATTTACAGTTCCCGCCAACAACTCCATTAAAAGTTAAACTTAAAGCGATTTTAAACGGCTCAATTCTATCTATCAATGTGGATGAAGCAACCAAAGTGATCCGTGTAATCTTAAAATTGACGCATTCCATTTCATTGAATGGCGTCATGTCCTTTCAGTTCTGTGCTTTTAACCAGATCGAATCAATGTGGTGATCCGTCTAATATCAAAATGGGGGGTATCAAATGAAATAAGGTCAAAAAGGTCATAAAATAACCGCTCTCCTTTAACTTCAAGGGCTACCAGCCGAAAAATAAAAAAAATGAGATTTTTGTTGTAACTTTCATTTATATTATTATTAGACAAGTTTAAGCTCTAAGTTGCCTACAATACTTTAATCAAATCCCATCAAAGCATTTATTAGACATGTCGTCATAACCACACGTTACACGAAGCCGCTCGGAACATGAAATTAAAATCCATCTTCAAACACGTAATATCAATATCACGGCCATTTTGAATTGCCGTCCCCGTCCCGGAGTTGCCATCAAATACCATGACTCCGCAATTTGGCCGGATCGATCCATGTACACGGTCATTAATGCATCATACACACGTAGCTGTATTCAAAGTTAAATGCATGATGTTTCACTTTTTACGCCGGCTTGGGGTGTATGAATACCATAGATAGGATTTTGGATAATCGGTCTTGAGTTTTTTTAGGGTTCTGTAGCTATTTTGACACAACTGTTTTGTGAAATTGTTATGTCCATTTGTATGTCCGCTTGTTTTCGCACGTCGTAGTCATTGTCTCAAAAGATTGGATTTTCTTAGAAATTTTTGTTTTATTTATATTGGAATACCTGAGCTATCAGCAACTGTAGCGTAGGGTGCTTTTCAGTGGACCGACCTATTTGAGGTTGCTGGTGGGAGCTGAATGAGGAAGGTGAGACCGGGATATTTTGTGTGACTTATAGAGGTATACGTCCAAAAGTGGCAATCGATTGACTGAAGAAGAACAATTCTGTAATCGATACGTTGCTACACAATTAAGTAGTAAAATCGATAAACATTACGATTAGGCATAGCTCTCATACAGCAGTGGGTTGAAAATTTTATTTATTGTACGCAAGGTTTTGTGATTATCCAGATTGTGAAAAATCATAACACTGATAGTCAACTTTTTACATATTTAAGTCAATAATAGTTGACGAGAAAATTGCTTTTAAAATAGTAAGAATTTTGGCTCCCTAGCTTCTAAACTATGCAATAGAAAATATTAAAATGAGGTAGTATGACAAGAGCCCAAAAAAATAGTTTAACACGATTAAGTGCTTTTCGAGTTTCGTAGCTAAATTATGAAAAGAATGGAGGTTTTTCGCCATTCACTTGGCCATTGACATTCTCTTCATTTACATAAAACTGTTCAATGCAAAGATAAAGCATATAATAATATATCATATAGGTATCGCAAACAATGAATAATTTGTATTTGTATAAAAATATATTTATCTTGAAGTCTATAAAAGTAGTGTGGCGTAAAATTTTCTACAATTACATTTAAAAAAATAAACACATAAAAAATCTTAATGCTCTATGAATATTCATTAAAAAGTCATCGGGTGATGCTATCGGGCAACACTGACCATCAATTAAGTGCTCGGCCTTTCAAAATGTGTTCTTTAGCTTTTAAGTATATTAGAGTATTTAAAAAAAATATTTGACAGGCGCGCTTCTCTTCACTGCTTTTGTTTAAGAATTTCAACTTTTAACGATTTTTTTTTGGAATTAATTGTTTTAATATGTAATGTTTTGTTTAATGGGTGTAGGTAGGGACGGAGTATGTGTTCAGGTAAATAAATTTTGAAGGTTTTACGGGAAATTTGAAAGATGATGTTTTGCTATAGGTATAGTTTTATTAAATTGAGTTGATTCATGCTATGATGGCGTTCACGGTTTAATTTCGTTCCGGTCTCGGTCCGATCAAATCTCGCTGTTTGTTCACTACTAGGTTATGAGTTTGGGTAGACAATGTATGTCTAGGTCTGATCAAATCTCGCTGTTTGTACGCTACTAGGTTATGAGTTTGGGGTAGACAATGTATGTCTAGGTCTGATCAAATCTCGCTGTTTGTACACTACTAGGTTATGAGTTTGGGGTAGACAATGTATGTCTAGGTCTGATCAAATCTCGCTGTTTGTACACTACTAGGTTATGAGTTTGGGGTAGACAGTGTATGTGTCGGTCCGATCAAATCTCGCTGTTTGTTCACTACTAGGTTATGAGTTTGGGGTAGACAATGTATGTCTAGGTCTGATCAAATCTCGCTGTTTGTACACTACTAGGTTATGAGTTTGGGGTAGACAGTGTATGTGTCGGTCCAATCAAATCTCGCTGTTTGTACACTACTAGGTTATGAGTTTGGCGTAGACTATGTATTTATCTAACTTACCTTTTACTTGTAATTCCAGTACGACGAGAGCCTCCACGGCGGGGGCTACATGGAGGGTGGTGCTATGTACCACGAGCACAGACTGTCCCACCCCCACCTGCCGCCGGTGCACTATCCCCCGCCAGCGGCGCCCGCGCACGCGCTGCCCGGGGAGCCCCTCGTCCACAAGAGAGACAAGGACGCGATATACGGGTGAGTCCCGGTGGTAATGTTTGACGATTATACAATATTTCATTCTTTCTATTCTGTTTTCTTTCTTGCGAAATTGATAAGCAGAGAGACGGCACATCAATGCAAAATGGTAACCGTCGCCTCAGGACGTTTGCAACACAGGGCGAGAGAGTAAACCTCGCGGAAGTTCCCTTCAGATTACTGTCAAATGTTTCAGAGAACCGTTCCATATTAGTTGAGCGTGAATTAAGTAAATGAGGGTAAAAATATCGTCGATGGGAAGCGGTGCGGTTGTAAAACTGAGGCGTTGGCACCAGATCGAGCTCCTCGGATCACTCCCCGGTGTACAGACTGTAGAATAAGTAGAGTCGCAAACTTTGTGCAGGCTTAACGATTCTAAACTGCCTGTTAGGATGGGATCGTCCATGACAAGAAAAGTCTTAATCAATTGTAGAAAGAATATAATTATTTTTATTGCCTGAGTTCAGCAGACAGGCAAACGGTCCATCTGATGGGAAGCGATTACCATCGCCTATTGACATTTGTAATAACAAGGATGCTACCAATGGGCTCCCGCTCTCTAAAGGAGGCTAGAACCTGGCCACTAATGCGGGAACACAATCAAGGGTGGTAGCGATCCAGACTCGCAAATACACTACCACTTGGCTGTGAGTTGCTCTGTCACCTCTTACGTACAGGTCGCTCGGCCACAAGAAATTTTATTTTTTCTCCGTTCTTATTTATAACTCTAAATATTATTGATTGAGTATGTTTTTAGAAAGATTACTTACCCCGGGGTTTTAACAAGAACTTCCAGGAGGATGATTTCAAATGTTGCCAAAACAGTTTTGATCTTTACCTACTATTTGGCAAAACTGGACGTAAAAGATTATAAATTTGGATTATGTAAGAACACGTCAAAATATCAAAAGATACATGACAGATAACAAAGTTTTTGGTATAATTATGAAATATTATATCATAATAACAGTAAGTTTTTATTTTAAACACGGAAACTATTGGGCGCTCCGAAAATGTTTTGAATTAATTTAAAGAAGTAAAGAATGGCAGGCATTTTAAGGATAAATAATTAGTTAAGTGCGTGTCGATTCAGGCGCTATTAAGGGTTCCGGTGCATGAAATTAACGAAATTGTTACTTCGAATCATAGCCGGAACGCATGCACTTCTTTGGCAGTTTATGGATCTAATGTGCATATTGTTACAATTTCCTAGTATTAACAACGGCGAAGAAAGCATGATATCTGCACATCGAGATGACCGTAGTATCAAGCCTTCCAAACCGCCTTGGACAAGCGTGGCCGGTATACTGTCTGTGTCTTATGGTGGAAGGTCCAAGCCAAATGGGACGCTTACGGGCTGTTATTATTAAATTAGGACTTTCAATTTGTAACTTGAGTAAGATATGCCATCAAAACTTCTTATTACGATAGCCTGCATGACTATGCAGATAAAAACTATTTTTGGCTATTTTAGATATTTTTTTAATTCAATTATTTGTATTATAACTTATTAAATGAAAGTAAGTCATAAATAGTTTGCAACCTCCAATTTTATATGTTTATCCCGATCTCTAGGCTCTGTTGAGACCTAGTGCGGGCACCAGAGCTAACTTTGGACGCTCCTACAGAATTGTCATTTGTAATTATTTTAAGTTCCCTGTAATCTTTGTGTAAATAAATTTCATTTCATTTCACTTCATTACATTGTTTCACCATATAATGAAATAAACATGTCTGCTATATTCAGTAAAAAAATATAAAGACACAGACAGACGGATAGCCCGACAAGGCTATAACGTAAATATTCCGTTCATAAACGAACTTGACGACTATACAATCGGACTCAATTTAAATGGCCTATGTGGTTGAGCGGACCGAACTCACTGAAATACAAAGGTTCCAAGTTCGATCCCCTCATGATAAATTTCTGATACGAACTTTCTGTTATTTACTTTGTTCTGGGTGCCTGTGATCGGCCCCAGAGTGATCCATTGTATGTAGAGCCTTTAGCACCATTTTATTGTAAGCGACAATTGTAATTAAATATATATTTCATTGTAAAATGTATTTTATAATACGAGTATTATTTTGTTCTCAAACTGACAGTCTTTGATTTAAGGGTCTACTCTAACTGAAATTGAAAGTGATAAAATCAAATTATAGTTTAGTTTTTATACTTTACTTTAACACACAAGAGTAACTTCCGTAACTTGGATATACAATGTGTGTATTTGTCTCACGAATTTTTATTTATATTTATTTAATCTAAGCAAAAATTAACCTACGAAACCCTAAAAAGCATAAAATCACTTCATTATTTAACTTTAAAAAGCTAATTATAATATTTAAAAAAACAATAATCGTAACATCATTTAGTTGGAATATATTCTTTACAAGATAATTTAAGACTTAAAATGTGAAAGATTTGTATCTCTGTATTTGCATATAATTAGTGGACACTAATTTTAAACACTCATAGCTATAGCTTGTAGGATTTGATGCGGCGTACGCGCACGTTGAAGGCTTACGTCAGAATCTTTTATTACGTTAAAAAATAACGAGTAAAACTTACAGTCTGCTTCAATTACCACGGTACAACTGACACAACCCGTAGAACGTAACTTGTAGCAATTGTCTTATATTTGACCTATGAATTAATACAAAAATAAATTAACACTCCTTACTGTTAAAAAGTGAATTTATAATTATAGTAGTGGTAGTTCATGGTCGAAATTCGACCATAATAATGTCAAAGACTACACTTCTATAATCACAGATTTCGCCAAGGCACACTGTTTATTTGACTCTAACAATACACAAAAGAGAATATATGCGTGTGTGTGTCAAATACATGGTAGTGTGTGTAATTTATTTTTTATTGATTTAATGTATTTTTAGTAGGGATGGGCCGAAATTCGTTTTACATTAAAATACATACTTTAAAATAAATACAGGCGAACTCCTAGATAAGACCTAGTGTGACATATAAAATTATAATTAGTTTATATATTTTATATTCGGAAATAAGTCGTTATAT
The DNA here is from genome assembly GCA_012273795.1 of Dendrolimus punctatus. Classification (NCBI taxonomy): domain Eukaryota; kingdom Metazoa; phylum Arthropoda; class Insecta; order Lepidoptera; family Lasiocampidae; genus Dendrolimus; species Dendrolimus punctatus. The sequence goes on from CM022545.1 coordinate 3,853,792, forward strand.
AATAAAACTACGTTTTAACCGTTTTAAGCGCGGTAATTTATTTTATTTAGGTTTATCCGACGTTTCGTTACTAGTTAGCTTGAATGTGTTTTATTTGATACCATATGTCGATGGGCGATACCATTATTTTTAAAAAAAATTATTATAGTCAGATTACAATATTTATAAGATTAAATTTTAAAAATAAAATTGGTGAACTTTGCTTTTTTAAATTAGAATATAATCAATATAGATTTAATCTTTAGAATTGGAATGTTGATTAAATTATGGAATTATTTATTTTGTTGATTTCATAATATATAAGAAAAGAATAGTGTAATAATAATTATAAGTAGATAATAGTAATTATGTTAACTCATATTTTATTATTGCTACACTCATAAAATGCTAATGGGCTATTGACCTGAAATTTATTGTTTTTCCCCATTACTTTAGTCTGAATTTCGATTAAGATTTAAAACCCTTTATATTCATTAGTCAATATAATCAGGAGATAATGAATGCAATTTTTTTCTCTCAATATAATCATATATTGACTAATAAAATACTATTCAGCACATATTAATTGTTTTTTAAGATGATATTTTTATTAATTTCTTCATCTCTTTTCCTATATAATAATACTCTCTCGATCTCTGTTTAACTATTTAACAATATTCTTATTCAAATAAAAAAAAAACTTAGATATTTTTAAGCTCTGCCGCCATGGTTTTTTCGGAAATTTCCCTCTCATAGTACGACGGACTTGATTTAATAACGATCCTGGTTTGACCAAAATGGATACCAAATTCTAAAATTAAACAGAAACTACTTGTTAAAAAAATGATTACACGGCTTACTTTGTACAAGGCAACCGTGATTAATCCGATCAAAACACTAAAGTGCAATAAATCAAAAATAATACCTCCTTAACGTAAATGGTCCACTTGATTTTTCGAAAATCTTTTATATTTTGAATAACTCCATTGTGGTCTTAGATGTTAGATATGGGCAATAATTCCCGACCTTTGCCACTTGCCCGCCCATTTGCCACGATCTTGACTCTATCTGATCAAAACTTGTCAAGGAACTTTGAGTGCTCCTGTACGTCTTGGCGTGGCCTCACTGTGCGCGAATATGCAAAACAACATCCGCTATCTCTCATCTATCTATAATACAATAAATTTGTGGTCGGTGCAATGTACAATGATGATGTAAAAAAGACTAAATATGAGGCAGTTTAATTCATACGAGCACATTCGACATGCAACTTTTAGGATTTTTCTATCTGTTTTTTACTAGGGCATCACGCCAATACAATTGAACGGAATTAAATGAAATTCGATCCAAAGCTAGCTTATATCCCAGGTCAATACTTAAGATACTTTTAATGCGAAAAATTGCTTCGTTTCCATGGAATAGACGAATATAACAACAAAAATGGTACTACAGTTACGTTTTGTAGTGTAGTTATTGCAATTTACTTACAAATAGTCGTCATGGTAACACGAACGAAAAGCTCGTTCAAAATATGAATGACTTATATCCTTTATAAGCATAATTCATAAATAGTACCAGATCAATTCGAACCGAGTAATTACATTAGAATACGTTCCCTAATGTCATATTTGGCTTAGAAAATTATTACACTCATCATTGACGTGTACGTTTTGGCATCGTAACTTATTCGTTATTACGTCAGTCAATGAATTTAATGAATTAATTAAGTTGGATTATATGGACATCGACCTGTTTACAGATAGTTAAGCATTATTAAATGCAAATTTGGTTGTTTTACTTTGCTAATCAATAACTCATACTGTATTATTTAATGTATAAGTATAGCTTTTGTTCGTTATTCTTAGTGTTTTTTAAAATTCTTTTATCATATATGGAGGATTTTTAAGAGCTACCTACCGTTGTATTTAAATAATAATTAAAATTATAACCAGTAAACTAAAAATAAAGAACATTTTTTATACATTTCTCTGTTTTCCTCTATATTTAGCTCAGAGTTAATTGTAGCAATGTTTTCTATTAGTGCAATTTTTCGTTCGTCTTTCTACTTGAACTACTCCATATGTACGATCTACATCGTCTTCTAAAGTTAATCGATTGACCGCAATTCTGCTACATTAATATTTGTCTATTAGGTATTAATGCGAATACATATTCGGACTTCAGTCTAGAAAATAGTAATAAAAATAAATTAATGATAATACATATGCTTAATGCTATAATAAAAAGGCCATCGTCGTATGTGATGTTTGCTTAGAGATTTCACAATAGCATCGCTGTCGCTATGCCAGTCAATGTGTCTTAATATGCGTCAGAAATTACACAGTCAATTCTTAATAAGTTTTAATCCTGACTTCTTAGACCGAGTAACAATAAGGAACTTTCCCCTCATTATTATAGTAATAACAAAATGCATCGGTTACTTAACTGCGTAAAGGTCAATAGTCTATAATCGGTTCGCGCACCTCGTTTGTTGTTTTTACACCAGTCCTGCGGCCACGCTGCGAAAGTTTTGCAATTAAAAAGCAATTTATATGTCTATATTAGTAGTGTTTTACACCAGAAACTGGTCTTAGAGTTCCTTTTGGACCAAATAGTTTTAAAAGGTTATAAAATATAATCTCAAAGCAAAAAGTACTGCATTAATTTTTAAATACTCTGTATACGTCTACATGCACCATTTGATAATTTCGATTTCGGTGATTGTTGTTAAGGTTTGGTATGCGAAAAATATTTTTAAATTTAATGATGCCTACTGTTTTAGTTAGTATTCTTTGAGATTTAATTGGTTATGATTGTATGACAGATTAATTTAAATATAAAAAACGTATCAAGTTTTAAAATTGCGAAAATCCTGAAATTTTGTTAGTGCCCAGGCTAAATACTCCAATAAAAAAATGTCGATGGAGAAACAGCAGAACCACTTCATATATGAAGATAATATACACTTCATTTTTTTAAACTCTCGCCAGCTAAGTGCATGAAGGATGGCTAATGTTCAGCCGTCATACACCACTGATAGAATAAGTAATTGATCTTACTTCAAAAAATCATAATAATAGACTGCATAGCAAGTTAGTAACACGCTAAGCATCACAATTAATTGTTAGAAAATGCAATTTCTATACGAAAAATAAATAATTAAAAGGAAGTCGAAAGTGTGTAAACAGAAGTGCATTGTGTGTGTTTCGCATGGCTGTTTTCAGCAAATGTAGCGTTGGATATTATTCATAGCATTGTTTCTTTGGATAACTAGCACATTAATGTTGTGAATGTCTTAAAAATAATAGATGATATGTTAATTAACTGTTTTGTTCTAGAATCCGACCCTGCTATCTAATAATATCCATACATCATAATATTTACCTAAAAACAGTAACTGGACACTTGTTGAACAGATATTTCTAACAGATATTCGTCCTAGCTTTTGTCTATTATATGTTCAACAATACATTGGTGTTTAGAAACGCAACATTTAAAGTATTTGAAAGTGAATCTTATATACAGAGGCCCTTTTTATAATTTAAAAACAATACTAGTAACATGTTGGTAATTTTGTGCTCACTCTTTTCTAATTATATGTAAATTTTATAATATTTTATCCTAAATTTTAATTGTATATTCAATTCTTTGTATTATATGTATGTTTATATAAAATGAATTTGTGTACTGTCAAGTCGCTTACACTGACGCTCCATCACATACTAGTCAAGATAGAAATGTTAATAATACAGATAATATCATTGTCACGTCCAAACTCGCATTTTGATATGTGACAGACTGAGAAAGGTCACACCACTTTACTTCGTCATTTTAAACTATGAATTACAATGCGTTTTTTATATTTTGTAACTTTATGGCAGCTATTTCATATGCATAAACAGTATAATGCCCCTGCGATGTCATAACTTAATATTCTTGAACCGTTAAATATTTCCCTAATATTTTATTTGTAATTTACTATTAAATACTTCTGTCTGAAGAACTTTGCTTAACTTTTTTATTAAAATAATTAACAACAATTAACCAACGAAACATTATCTTGCTTATTATAAAGCTAAGCAAATTACGCTTATATTATTAGTAACATTGTAACAAGAACCAATCTCAACAACGGACAGATTAGATATAAATAATGAAAAACTAGTTTTTGATATTTTTTTATTAAGTACTTTGAACATTCTGCATCTAATTTCAATTATTTGGTTTTAAATACTGGTGAACATAGACTGTCTAGACAAGATTTAAGCCTAATATCGCTACAGCTGTTACGTGTTGACGTTGAATACTTTATACCGTGATAAATAGTTGCAAATTGTGATTAACGTTGTACGAAACCTATATATCCGCCCGTTACCTTGATACTATGAGACTCGAGTCGAGTAGTTGATCGTTCGTACACTAATATAAGTTAAAAAGCCATGTACAATTACGATTGTACGTGTTAAAAGATAATTCCCCTTCAATAAATATGGCCTAATTACTGTCAGAATCTGCTTTCCGGCCGCAACTACTAAGCCTTACGTCGTCCATAGTCATTGATTTTTGATTCACAATTTATATTATCGTCTTCCTAGCTCAACGATATTTACATAGCATTTAATTTCTTAAAACTCTTAGAACTGCCCTGTCAACAAGCACCATCTACCGACATATAACTCAGATGCCCTTATTAAATCTGCTGATATTCTATAAAACCTTTTAAGTTCTAAATTTAAATCTACCATTTATTCCGTTACATATAATCTCAGATAATAAATCCCCTGTCAAAATGGTAGATAGCATCGAACGATACTTCCAGCCCGCCAACACTGACACCCCACCCGTAATCAACAGTTTAAACTTGATAATCTGCATCACGTCTTGACTATCTGAATCTTATCTTCGATCAACTCTCGTCGCACGCCGTACGCTTCTCAATTACGCCACAAATAATACTTTTCTAAGGGACAAAAGCCTTTACAAGGCTCGTATTTGTCTGTCAAGAGGCTTGTGGTATTTTTTGAAGTGGTTGTTTGGAGTTTTAAAAGGGCTATGCGTGGTGTAAGTTTATTGGTTGTAGTTAGGGTGAAGACATTTCGTTACTTTTTACTAAATTTGCAAACAGTAAGTGTACTGTTCAGTACTGTTTGATAATATTGGTACTGTGGACTGAATTTTATACTGTTGACTGAATTGTATACTGTTGACTGAATTTGAAACTCTGTACTGAATTTAGTACATTGTATTTAGTACTGTTGACATATGTGCCATACGATAACTTACCGATCGTTCATTTGTCTTACTTTTATTTAAAACTAGAGTTAACCCCGCGGCTGCGCCGCGGGTTAACCTCTAGTGCATATCTCTTGTTTATAGAGCAAGTGCTAAGGGTTATATTATATTACATTTTTATGTATTTGCTCACGGAAGATTCACTTCATTTTATATCGCTAATTATACCATCCCCGTCTATCTGTCAACAAAATAAATAACAAAATTTGACCAAAAAGGCCAGAATGGTCTAAATGACCAAAAGACCACAGTGACCGACATGGCCAAAATGACGGAATAGGCAAAAACGACCAAAAAGGCTAAAATAATCAAAATGACCAAAAAGGCCAAAATGACCAAATAGGCCAAAATGACCAAACAGGCCAAAATGACCATAAAGGCCAAAATGGCCGAATAGGCCAAAATGACCGAATAGGCCAAAATGACCAAAAAGGCCAAATGACCAAATAGGCCAAAATGACCAAAAATGACTAAATAGGCCAAAATGACCAAATAGGTCAAAATGTCCAAATAGGCCAAAATGACCAAAAATGCCAAAATGACCAAATAGGCCAAAATGACCAAAAAGGTCAAAATGACCAAATAGGCCAAAATACTCAAAATGACAAAAACGGCCAGAATGACCAACATGGCCAAAATGACCGACATGGCCAAAGTGACCGACATGGCCAAAAAAAGTAAAAAGGCTAAAATAGCCAAAAATTCCAAAAAGGCCAAAATGAAAATTATCCCTTGTCCACCCTCAGTATTTAATTTACATACGTACCGAATTTCAGCTAAATCGGCCCATTAGTTCTTCCGTAAAAGCATAACAAACAGAAAGACAAATATATTTTTATCCCGGAAACTATCCCACTTTTCGGGATAAAAAGTCAAAATCCTATGTTCATTCTCGGTATCGAAAACATATATACTGAGTTTCAGCCAAATCGGTCCAGTAGTTTTTACGTGAAAACGGAACAGACAGACAGACAGAGTTACTTTCGCATTTATAATATTAATAGGGATTTAACACAAGCTCCATGCAAGTAATGTCAAAATTTAACCGATGGTAAGGGAAGTGATCGTAAAATATCGGAACCGGTCAAGGTTTTAATTCTAATTACTGACTTGTATGCTCAATACTGAATTTAGTGTTATTTGATGAAGTTGATACTCAATCAAATAGTACGCAATTCTGCTGCATTTAGTACTGTTTAGTGAAATAATACTTACTGAGGAGTACGTGCAATAACGACGGACTCTGTGGTTGCGGGCTGAGTCTTTCCTGACTTACTTCACTGCAACTCCGGGTTCGATTCCTGGAATGGTAAATTTCTGGAAGGAATTTTCTCCGTTATTTACTATGCTCTGAGAGTCGGCTCCATAGTAGTCCTGTTTTATATTACCTATAAACACAAGCGTGACCTTGCTTAATTTGGGGCTTACTATGCTAAACTGGTTATAGACACTTATTATTAAAATTAATAATTAAGTTAATTTCAATTATTTTGTATAACAAATTTAATTGATAACTTTCTTTTTGCAGGCATCCCCTCTTCCCCTTACTGGCGTTGATATTTGAGAAATGTGAGTTGGCGACGTGTACCCCCCGCGACCCCGGCGTGGCGGGGGGCGACGTGTGCTCCTCAGAATCCTTCAACGAGGACATCGCTGTATTCAGTAAACAGGTGAGTCCTAACGTTTCAGTTGTACATAATTCAGAAAGGAACACCTGACAAAAATAGCTTCTAAATAAGAACCCTGACTATGTCAAGGGCGACACCTGGCCTGAAGTCCTAATACAAAAAACCCATTGTGAATACGTAATTGGTGAAAGTGCCGTTTTCTTACTGCATAATTTTAATTATAAGGTCTTATGAAAGGACACTTGCTTGGTGCGGAACATTAGGATATAAACAAATGGAAGATGAATACAATTGTTCACAATCGTGTTTTCTATAATTAAATAATAATTAGGTATTATCATAATTTATAATTGTATGTCATTGTAGACCCACGGACTATACGAATAGCCCGGGCTTTTGGAGGGCCTTTGGGTTTAGGAAGTCCAACACGCATGACATTGACCGACAATTATACCTCTCTACAGTACATGAAAATGCACCGGTCAGTGTAGAACTAGCGTAGGAAAAGAACTTATATATAAAGAAATAATAATAATATTTATAATTATGTATTATTACAATAACAATTATGTATAATAATTCGAAAAATCGTAATATGGGCACGACAGTTAAGGACGTTAAGTAGTTTTTTCTCATCGCTGGACCCTCGTCTTCACTACGCTCTCCGGACACCATGACATGACTCATAGAGGAGAAGTTTCTACTTATCGTTATTGCTAATTTAAACAATATCTATTATATGAATTATAGCTTATGTGTTAATCTGATGTACAAGCTATATTATTTGAAAGTTTCATCAAAATACGTTTAATAGTTTTTGCGTGATCGATCCGCACAATCTTTATTATAATAGAATAGTTGTAAATATTTTATCACGCTGTAAATACCATTCTGCTATGGATGAAAATAATTATATGTTTTAAGTATAATTTCTAAGACGTTTAATATCAAACCGTAACGTGAGAAATTAAGTTACTAATAAAACTCTATGTTATCAAAGCGTCACGGTACACCCGTTTATATGACATACAAAGTCCATTTTAGCACAATTAATCTTTTAAAAGCGTTATTAGAGTAAACACAAGCCATCAACATTTCATAATAGGCAATAAAAAACAACTAGCAGAAACGTAGAAAACAAAAATTAACATCATAAAAAGAGGTTTTAATAAAAATTCATGCTTCCGCAATTCGGGGGCTTTTTTTTACACGCTCTCGCCGATTCCATACATAAAAGCCATTCACAGACGGACAAACGAAAATCGCATTGAAAAAGGACGGAATGCTGTGTGTGAATGCTGTTGGCTCTATACCTGTAAATTGACTTTAAAGTTTTTTTTTAATAATAATAAACCGTTACAGCACTCCGTATCGATTTCGTTAAATTAAATTATTGATTTTCACATACTATTTATGTTATAAAGCAAATGTACCTGGTAGAGTCGGTACAGGTAGACCGAGGCGTACCTACTTGCCATGTTCAAATTGAAGATATTTTGAATAAAGGTAGATAAAAAGTAGTTTGAATAAGCGTGTATGTATGAAAATATTAATGAAAGTTGATGAAGCGAAAAGTGTTTGTCAGGATCGGAGCAGGTGGAGATCCATCGTCTCTGCCTACCCCAATGGGAAACAGGCGTGAAATATGTAACAAATATTGTCAAAAAATTATACTTATACAGACTGAATTAATGTCATGAAATTTGATTATCGTTGGGTCAGAACCAATACTGCCTATCTCAAAAAACTTATGCTCTAATATAAGTTTTATTTGCTGTTAATATATGAGTCTATAATTATATATCGACCTGCTGTTACGAATATAAAATTATCAACAGAAAGTTCTCTGGGAGAAATGCGAAAGAGTTGGAAAAGAATTATCTGTTAGTATATTCTCTGAAGCTTCACTTTTGCGTGTGAACTGCACACACACACGATTTTATTATATTTTTTTCATAACACTATTAAAAAAAGAAATATGTTTGACGTTGCAGTATGCAGATGAAACCGTTGCCACTTACAAACAACTTTGACGGGTGGCGGGGTAATTGCCCGTCTGGATAGCTACCACCCCCGGTCTAGTGAGTAGTATTCCGGCATTAGTGGCTAGATTCCAGTCTCATTGGTAGCACCATTGGTATTACGAATGTCCATAGGCGATGGTAACCGCTTTTCACCAAGCGGACCATCTGCCTGTCTGCTGAACTCAGCAATAAAAAAATACATCTTTAAAAATGAAAACAAAAACGTCCGCGACGCGTTCGAATATTAAAATGTCGCTTGCAAAATGGCGGTCGTAAATCAGTGGTGGCAAGTTCTTCGGTATAATGGTTTAATAACTATAAAGTGTAATTAGTGATGGTATTACATTCATTCGGCCTGCTTCCAGCGTAACAGATTGTTTACGCGATATTCGCAACGGCTCTTTATCGATTTGTTAAAACAATCGGGCCGATTTGTTCTCTTTTGTAATCGATTAGACATGGCGTCCACATTTAATTGAATTCGATGTGATGTTTTGATTTTTATTGAGATTAGTTCTTTATCACGATATAGTTATTTACGAATATAATATATTATTATGAATTAAATTAAATTTTGATGTAATGTACTAAAAATATTATAATTGACTTTGCCTATTTCAAATACGTCAATAAAGAAAATTCCATATCTTGCCTGCCTCCTTTATGTAGATAACAAAAATGCCTAGTTTTTTTTAAATACTTCTGAACTTATCGAACTCTGACTGATTTATTTATCTCAAGTTTTAAAGCAAAAAATGGCTTCGAAAGTAAATGGTTTTTAGTTACGTTTTGGATAGCGCAAAAAGTTTGAGGTTTTTTCTCTTACATCCCATTTCTAAGAATAAGAAGGTCAAGTTTCTGTAAAAAGTAGTTTGTTAACATTGCATACCCTTTTTTATCTATAAGATTTTGTATTTTGACGACGTACATTGACGACTAATTAAAAATCTTTAAGAGCCAGATTTGAAGATAAGAGAGATTGTTTAACTTGGAAATAACTAAGTAAAAAGTGGACGGGAGCGACATCTTGAATGTTGCCAGTCGTGATACGATATTATGTATATTAAACTAGCTTCTGCCCGCGGCTTCGTCCGCGTGGAATAACAAAAAAGAAGGTAAGCTAAAAAACCCGATTTTGAAACATTCTTCATTGGTACTCCGTTCCTATTGATCTTATCGCGATGATATATATAGCTAATGGGTTATTTACCACTGAAAGAATTTTCAAATCAGACAGTGGTTCCTGAGATTAGCGCGTTCAAGCATACATTCAGGCTCTTCTGATTTATATGTTAAGACTATAGTTGTTTCTAACATAGAGGTTGTGTTAAATCATGTTCCTCTTTTATGAGCTAGAAAACAAATGAACCAAGGATAAATGCCTGTCTTTTGCTTTATGGGAGCAAATAAATTAATAAACAAACAAATTGAGGCATGGCAAAGGGCTCATAGAATTTGAAAAATATATAGCCTATAACCATCTACGATTAATTCCGCGTCGAATGGTTGTGGTTTCATGCTGATCGGTCCAGTAGTTTTCGAGTTTACCTTGGACAAAGAAAACAAACTTTGCTTATATATATATATATATATATATATATATAGATTAACAACATAGAGCAGTTTGTAATTCTTAGACTCAAAAAGAAGAAGCGCGAGATTTCAAAAAGACTTGAGAAGAGGGAAGATTTGTAACCATTTGTTATGTACACATTGATTGGAGGCAAAGTAGAAGGAAGAAGAAGGAAGGGGAGGCCAAAGTGAACACAATATAATAACCTATACAATAGATGAGATTGGAGGAGATACAACTAACGAGAGGACGGTTCTTAAATGATAGATAGATAAAGCGTCATTATTATTATTATAATGTTATCAAATTTTATTTTATATAGTCAATAAAATATAGTAATATTTAAAATAATAATAAACCTTATTATTTATCTCTCTTTCATAAAGATGTAGATATGTTCCTTTTATGGTAGATAACCGCCCTGTAAACATGGTTCACTTTGATCTGGTCGCGCAGGTGTATCTATAATATATTTATGTAAGCATATGTATATCTTATTTCAATGTTGGTACTATCTCAACAAATAGCTGCCAATTAAAAAAAAGTAAAAATAGAGTAATTTTGTAACAATTTGGGGTTTACAATAAAAACGTGTAATCTGTGAACCGACGATTGAGGAACTAGTAATTTATGTCTCAAATTTATTATACCGCAATTTGCGGTTTTTTGATATGTTTATTTAGGGTTCAACTGACATTTAAGTGTTTCTGTATGACATTCGGCAGACGTGTTAGCTGTCAAAATGTTTGAGTATAGAATAAATAAACGTTTATGATGGAATTCTCATATTTGGAATGGAATCATTATAATTGAATTCGAGCACAGTAGTTAGATATTACCTCTTTTATTATCACTGGACAGGCTGCTGTTATTTTGACGCTATAGTCAAGGCGCTCATTGTGAGAGTCCCGGTGAACTATAAAGTTCCTTTCGTTGGTACTATTTTTTTTCACGGCATATGGTCGTATTTGATAGCTTTCTTGTGACGATGCCATAGGATGGAGCACGCTTACCAATCCATACCTAGAGTCAGGTAAAGGCCGTAACTTTAAATAGCGTAGATTTTTTAATATTATTATTTTATTATGGGGTTCCACGTGACTTCGCTTGCGTAAACTTTGCGTTCAACGGAAACGATACATCGTCGTTATTGAAAACAAAGTTCATGATAATAGGCAGTGTCATTTCCAATACTGCGAAGAAAAAAAACAGACATAGAAAAATACTTCTTTTTTAATAATGGGTATAGTAGTGTCGGCTGAGGCCCCTAAATTACTTGAGTTAAAAGCAAAGTCCAAAACAAACTGTGAACATTATTGAAATATATTTTTTAAAATATTATAACAATATCTCCAATTAATTATTGCCTTTAAATTTAAACTCCCTTTAAGCTCTCTGGGTGCAACGGAAATGTATAATTAATTAAATTAGGATATGGTGAATCAGTGCATTAGATATTATAGGTTCTATGTTTCTCAGGCATTAATCAAAATATTTTAGTAAACTTTTAGCTATTACTATAACGACGGCGGCGGACGGCTCACTTGATGGAAAGCGGTTACCATCGCCTATGGACATTTGCAACACCAAAGGTGCTACAAATGCGCTGCTGCTCTCTTAAGGGAGACTGGAACCTGGTCACACGAATGCCGGAACACAACTCAAGGTTGTTATGGCGAACTACTTTAGACCAGGGGTGGTAGCCATCCAGTCGGACAAAAGTCTTACCACCTGGCTATGAGTTGTTTTGTCGGCTCTTACGACAGGTAGCCCGGCCGCAGGAAATTGTATTTCCGGGTTGTAGGGTTCAGAAAATATTAACATGAAGTCAAAATCCCAAAACTACAGAACCAATGATCCAAAACATTTCAAGTTTAATTTTATTCTTAGTTTAAAAAAAACAACCACAATGGCGTTGACAGATACAACAATATGTAATTTGTACAAAACCAATGTCTTCACTCCGATTGAAAATGGCTTCATGGCGGAAGTAACGTTGTAAAGACGTCGTTTATTAAATTTCACTTTATTATTACAACAATACTCGTAATACCTGCATATTAGCTTCCCATTGTTGGTGTAAACGTTTTCATTTCTGGTAATTTTGTTATCGTTTACTCGATTAGTTTTTTAATATTAGCCTTCTTTACTAATGAAATGTTTTTAGTATAGTAACAGTAATTTGTGAGTGCGTATATTTGTTTTGGTTTAGTGAATAACTCATTCGTACTTCAAACAAGGATTTGAATCTTGGCATAGACCACATTAAAAATACCTTCAAAGAAAATTGGTTCTAAATATATACGTTGAGTGGTTTTTGAGATATGGAGTATTTTCGATAATATGTTTTTTTTATGATTCCGTAGCCAAATAATAATACAGAAGATGTCTGTTACTCTACGGAACCTTTCATAGTTCATGGACTGAAAGCACTTGCCTAATTTTTATTTTATAAATCTCAAAATTTCCACCATTTTTGCGATGCTGTAGAACATACACTAACTTTATATATAAATCACAAAATGGTATCTATAATAATATTATTGAGCTGTTATCAGTCAAAGACTTCATTATTGAAATTATGTTGTATTTATAGGTTGTAATATTGCAGTGAACTTTGGCGACCTATCTGAGATAACTTTGATAGACAGCAGTGTCAGAGAACTATTTATGGACGACGATAAAATGTTATTTCCTTGACTTTACTGGTGCTTTCTAAGATTCGCTATCGTTTAGGTATTCTATTATATGCAAAATTAAGTAATATATGAATTATGTAACGATAGTCGTGTATCGGTGTGGGGCTATCCATTTTGATTTTCGAGCGTAAATTAAATTATACTTTATTTTCCTGGATATTAGAATAGAAAATAATAAAAAATCAGTTAAGATTCTAGATCGTAAATGAATAATCGATCTCTTACGCTGTATTATCTAATATATTAGGTAATATAGGTATATAAACGGTAACTAGAAACTTAAACGCCATTAAATAGTGTAGTGTGTAACTGATTGCTAAAATGGTGTGTAGTTGCCAAAATGATCTATAGAAAATACATAGAAAGCCGGTGATACATAACTTCAACTCATTGTATCCATTCACACGCAACTCATTCAATCAACAGTCAACATATGAATGTTTCAAACAAACAAATTATGCAATAAAACTGTCATCTATACAAATATTTTTGAACGAAATCGTTAAAAATCCGTAACATTGTTTACTTTAGCATTACCGCTTGTAAAAAGATGCTTCAAATCACCGTTTTAAAGTGAGGAAACACCGAAATATCCGTCGGCCTTAATTTTGTGGCTAGACAGACTAATTTAAGTGATAAATGACAGTTGCTACGATGCCCGCACGGTCTAGTTGGCGAGTATGGTATGAGGTTAGAATTACCACGGAGTAATGTAAAGCACCTTGACAATGTTGAACGGTACTGTTGACATTTTTAATTATTTTTGGTCAATCTAAAATTGATTAAGCTGCATCCATAACTTTGTCATTTGTCTTATAGGATTATTTCGCACGAATCTTTATGACCTTTCCTGATTAATAGCAAGATGCTGCACAATACCGAATGTTTGATTCAAAACCGTCTATTATGTATCAATTAGTTGCTAATAATGTTTGATATGAACAGATTATATGTTTGATTGATATGATTAGATTTCATATCTCAGCTCAATTTTTGAATCCAAACGATATTTGACATGATTATACACCTAAATTAAAATGTATCTTCAAATGCCGAAGACAGAAAAGGAAGGAAATACTTTTGAATTTACAATAGTTGGATTATCTTTTCAGGCACCGGTGTATCACAGACTACTAAATAAAATAAAAAATTATGTATATAACTCTTAAAGTTATATATTCATTTCTTCTTTACACCTTTTGGAAAAATCCCATTGCCATGCAAATTTGTCTCTACATATTTTCGATATGTAGAATAAACCTTTAATTATAAAACCTGCACGGAAGACCACAATGCCGATGTGGAAATTGTTTACTTGCTTATAAAGTTTTTATAATCTTTTAGAAAAAAATTTGACTTGTCGAGGACGTGCAGCACACTTATTAGCATTAGCAGAATGTATCAGGACTAAAGAAATTATGAGTAAGTTAATGAAGAGCATTAATATTTGTAGGTTTGATATAGTAATATTCTGTTAGACATAATGTTAAGTAGATTGTTAGATTTAAGTGTAATAATTTGATTGTTTTAACCATAAGGTACAATGGGATTGATACATTTTTTTGTAAATAAAAGTCACTTTAATATAAAGAGAAAATGTGCAATTAACATGTTTATTTACACATAATCTAAATAGTCAACTAATGTTCTCGTACTGGTTTTTTATTAAGTTGTATAATTTCGGACCGGAAGATGGTACGTCTTGTCTCAGTCAAAAATCTGTTTTAAGTAGTAGACAGTGTTTCTTATTTTAATAACTTGTTTTCGTGAAATAAAAACATGATGGACTCGATAAAGAAGCACCTATTTCTAGTAAGTACTAACATTTAAACTCCCTTTATATGCTAAGTGACATGCAATAAAAACGCGTACGCAGAAACCTTGTAATGGCGTTCCAGTTTTCGCCATAAAAATGTTCTAAAAACAGTATTTCCCGATTATTGTCAGCTGAGTTCCGATAAATATTATCTATTACGATTAGCCAAGTTGTAAACTGTCACATTTATCATATGTTTGGACACACAGCACGTACAAAAGCTAATCGGTGCGTTTTAATTATACCAATAAAAATTTATCGCACGTCGGTAGCTGTTGGTGTTGCCAGATGGTCGGAGCTTTTTAAATTTACTAGATATTTAACACTTTTTTTAGATAATTATTATTCTAATTTTATAAAATTCGATGTTTAATCGATCAATATTGCTGAATTATTAATTTTATAGTGTAGCTTATTACGTTTTTTGGTTTTTATTAAGATTACACTTCAAAAGTAACCTAAAATTGCTTTGATTTTTATGATAATCGCCCTTTATTAATGACAATATGATATTTAAATATTAGACTGGCAGTTTCACGGCTCTTCGAAACACTCTAAATCGGCATTGGAGCGAGACAAAACACGTGTCTGTGCATGCTATCTCAGTCGAACATCTTTAAGTGACGGCAATAATTCAAGAGTGCCACAAAATAAATCATAAGGCGTAAACTGTTTATTTTGAAATGTACTTAATATGTTGTAAATTTATTTAAGTGTTTGAATCGTGATTGTGTGAGTGGTTGATTGATAAAGTGCTCTCAGTGAGCGATTGGTGTGATACTGTCATAGCGGAGTAGCGATGAGTGGCATCCAGTTTAAAATATTGACAATAGATGCATTGATATTCATGACTGAAGTATGTTAGGCGCCATTTATTGATCAATTAAGAACTCTATGACTGTAAGCGCTGGATCAAAATGTGAATTATTTAGCTTTTTATTTGTTTTCAGAAGTTCACGCACACCAATTTATGTTAGTTGACACCGCGATTGGCACAGTGATTACTGCATCAAGCTGATGTACTCAGTGTCATGTATTAATATAGATTCGACAGCGTAGGAGGTTGCTTTATATTAAATAAATAAAAAAATATCACCTGCGAAGTAGCAATATTTTTTTCTGACATGTTGAAATTATACCTACAGCTGCTTGCTGTTTTACTATCAAGTGAGGTTAGAAGAATCTATGCGGATGAAATAAATAATTTACTTTGGCCCTTATAATAAGTTTTATTTATACAGAAATTAAATCACGGCCCTACCTACCCTTTAGAGCAATGAGTCATAACATAGCCCAGAATTCACGGACCAGCTGCTCCTTACATCTCATCGTCTACCAAAAACAAATCATTGTTTATACCAACTACAGCAACCCACACATCTATACACAAAGTGACTGTTCGTCCAAGAATTCGAGTACGTTGACACCCGATGAATTAGTCCCCGCTCTTTTTGTCATTGTTAATCGAGTTCGGGCATTGGCGTTTCTTTTTTTATTCCATTTTTGAAAACTGTACGTTAACGATGTGCCAATTTCTAAAAGCTATAATATTAGATTGGCGTTTTTTTAGACAATTGTAATTGTTCTTAATTTAATTTTGAAGGAAAGTCTTTATTCTAATTTTCCTTTTTTATGACCATCACATATAATATAACCGTATAAATATGAATTATGCAGTTGAAATTTTTTTAATTAACGGTAGGGTTTTTAAACATTACTTAATATGCGAGTCAACAACCAAATATCGCAAATTATGACATGTTGAAACCGTAAATCTATTACGCTTATTAATATTCCACTTTTTAATTATTTTTACTGCCTCTTTGATAGGGTTAAACTGTAATGGTTTTTTAGTTCGTACTTAAAATTACTAATGGAATCTAATTTATGAATTCTTTAACAGAAATTTGCGATACGACGCCTCCCTAAGTAGATAAGTGGTTAAATCATGTTATTTTTATTGCGAGGGACGCAGTGTAACAAAAAATTAAAACATAATTGAGGGAATTTTAATGTCCATGCCTCAATGTGTTTATCAAGAGTATGCTTTGTTTAGGTTTAAAGGTTAATGTATTTAGTGTTAATTAAATAAACGTATATGCGTAAATATTCTTATGAAGACCTATAATGCTCATGGTAGCAAAATAGCAGCACTTCTATTGTTCTTAAGCGATGATTAATACTTTTATCAAGACTGCTAGGTCACTATATCCCTCAATCTGCATAAACTCACTGTTTCTTAAAATCTATGTAAAATAGTGCTAAAGTGTAGTTATTTATTTCTTTTCACACACTTTCAAGTATTTTTTTTTCAAAAAATTCACAGCTATACTTTCTCCAATATCTATCGGGCAGTGATTTACTGCTTTGTAAAACACGAGACCCATCTTAATTTGGTCAATGTATGTTTTTATGGTTTATTTAAAATAACATATATAGTCTTTAGAATAAAATGTTTAAATATATTTTGTAGCTTCTTCTGACCATTGTGTGAACAAACAACCTTATCTGGTTTTCAAAAGATACCACACACGCATGAATTTCCAACTTATAACCATTAAGCCCCGTTTTACTGAATAACAATGTACCCATTATCGGTTAATGTCAGATTATATCGCAATAAAGTTTATCCATTCGCTGTCTAGTATAGTTCTTTGGTAATTATATGAGCCGGAGCGGGCAGCGTCGCGGAAAAAGCATAGTATCAAACTCACGAGCATTGTGGTGATACCATCTCGAATAAAATTGAGTACCTACGTGTTGCAGCGATGCCGTAATTCTCTTTTTGTTGATCACTGTTATTATAAAGCACGCACTAGCACGCAAAGCTCACACTAATTACATTATGCCTTCAAAACACTGCGTGTTCGTTTTGTTTTAGTTCTTTTTTCGTTTTGTGGATGTTTCGCTTGCATTTGACCACTGTCTCACCTGATGATGAGTGATGACACGGGCTAGGATGAAGCACGCTTACTTACGTGACTTGAAGACTTCAAGTTTGTATTTGTCAAGAAAAGCAGACTCTGGCAAATTATTCCACTCTACGGCAGTGCGCACCAGAAAAGATGAAGCGAAACGCTTGTTTCTGACTGGTAGTGTTTCTACTCTGTAACGGTGTCGGAAACCGGTGCGTCTGGTTGTCCGATGGTAAAATCGGGATGAAGGATCAGCTCGTGCGATTCTAAGGAATTCTCCCGAAATGTATCCGATAGAAGACAGCCTCGCAACCTTGTGTATATGCTCTAACTCTGAATTCGAGTATAAAAAAGCGGTTATTATCGACCAGCCTCTTGGCTCTTTTCTCAATTGATTCCAACGCCTTCAACTGAATTTTGCTGAGCCGTCTCAAACATGACAACAATATTCCATGCAGGACCAAACTTGTGCTAGGTATAAGTCCAGCAATTGTTCTAACGTGAAGTACTTCTCGCTTTTCCGAGTACACCCAGATTTTTGGTCGCCATGTGCGCTAAAGACTATGTACGTGCCAAAATTGAGTGTAGGAGTCAAAGAATGCCCAGAAGCTGGAGTCTATCGGTCAATGTAACGGTACTCCCCTGAAAGTAGGAGTCAGTCAAATAGACTATGTTTTGCGGAGAATAGACACGCCTAATTTATTGTGAGCTACTTCAAATAAGTTCTATGATATTTTTTAAATAGAAGAATTTAAAATAATAGAAAAATGTTGTAAAGTATTATGCCGTATAGTTATTTGATTTGATATTAAGCTTTAGTTGTATTTAATACTTCACAATAATAAGTATAAAGGAAAGGATTAGAATGCATGGGATTTATCTAATATAACATAGAGCTATAATCTGAGAATATACAATCGTATCAAAAATTAAAAAAATGTCGATCCACAACACTAGACTGCTCCTTTGGCATTGTGTTGAACATGAAATGCTGGCATTGTATTTGTTTACATCTGTCCGCGTCACGTTTAACAAAATAATTGACGATTGTTAGTGGATTTGAACGGGCAATTTAACCTCTTTGTCGCCATGATCCAAATTTCGCGCCAAAATAAAATAAATAATGGCGGCAGGCGGATCGGCGTTCACGCAGCTGCGTCGCGTTCATTACGCCAGGCGCGTTAGAGCAGAACGGGAATATGTTACGTTTTTGTTGTCTCACTCGTACGCAGCACTTGCGTTTTTTTTTGCTCAGACAACGCATCGGCGATTTCATTTTATCGTCCCCATCGAGTGGTTTTTGCCGTTTGGCATGCTGTACGCATCTTTTGGGTTTGATTTTAAAAGCCACTCGTTTTGTGTCATGGGAAAATTGGGTTTGTCTATTCATGTGTTGTAAAGAAGTCGGTGTTGTAAAACTGTTTAGTTCTATTGTTGATTTAGAATGGTCTAATTAATTTTATTGTTGTACCTTGAGTTGTCAACAAGTAACATGAAATGAATACACGAATACGATACCCTAATCAGCATTTACTATTAGAACTCTAACTCCCCCAGTAGGAGTGCTTTAAAGCCCAAATCTATACCCAAATATGTAATTCAACATTCGATATATGTTACATTAAAATTTAAAAAGAAGTAAATACATAAAATAGGGCATACGTTTAAATTACTTGGCGTCATCTTACTTTGAAAATGTCATCAAGGAAATACTTTAATTACTGTTTAAAGAATAATAATGAACAAACTGTTTAACTAGTTAGGACCGCGACGTCATAACGCAGTACACTGCTACAAAATCAAGGACGTTGGGACTTTTTTCCGATGACGATAAATAGTGTTTAATTTAATTTGAGTTTAAAGTGTTTTATTCTATTTCACAAGCCAAATTTTAAAATCGTTTTATTTTATAAATAAGTGACTGAGGTAATAAAGTATTTGATATTGCGCAGTCGCCTGCAACTTATCTGCGAAAGCCATAAACTTAAAAATGATACACGGGTACTACTTCAGAAATACTTAACGTAAAGCATCAAAACAACGGAAAATGGTAATATAACCGAATGCCATAATAAAACGATTGACATAACAAACGTGAATTTGACATCCGGTTAATATGCGAATAGTGATCTTAAAATATCGATATCGGTAATAAAATTTATGGAGACGCCGCCGTTCCAAAGTTACGTCATACAGAGGTCGCGTTTCTCTTAATACGAACGATTTAAGGGCATACATTTAGGGAATAAGTTTTTTTAGTATTTTGTATGTTTTGGACTTTGCGTCTGAACTAAATACTGAAATAAAACGCACAGAAAAATCTGAGTTGAAATTCCTTTTTTAAACAAATCAGAAATCAGAATCACCGGAGCATGTACTCGTTTAAGGAGATAAATAAAATGCCGTAAAGAGAATGGTGTAAAGCAATTTCATTTCTTTTTCTTTTATGGCTTGTATAGAAAAATAGGCTAACTACCTACTTAATAGAATTTGCAACACTATAATTGTTGCCAATGCATTACCGGCCTGGAAGGAATTTTACTACTCCTGCGAGAAAATCTTAGAGATTTAATTCCAAATCCCTAACTGACTGAACTGAGAAGAGCTTTAGGAAATGAGTATGAACGCTCAGACGATGGCGACCAGTGCGGTGGAAGGATGAAAATGATAGTACTACTCTAAACAATTTCTTATAAAACCTATTTCTCAGACTTAAATAAAAAAAGTTAAAAGAAATCTTATTCATATTTAATATTTGATTCGGTATAAAATTTTTTTTTGTAAACTTCAGGTTTATATTTTGGTTCCATTTGATTCTGCTATCAAATTTGTTCAATTTATTTGACTTAAATTTTAAAAAGTTAATCATAGTCAGTGGCGCTATCAGTAGAAGTGATATTAAAGCATACTATCACATCGACCACCCAAGCGACATAATGTCTTGCCCACTCCATCGTGGTATACATACGGCAACGAACTGATTTACGTTAAAAATCGTTTCACATGACAATACGCTATTAACGATTGCAATTTAATTGCTAATGCAGTGAAGACGATACCAGTTGAATTTGTGATTCACTTTTGCGCAAGATTACCCTTTTTTTAACCAATGTTAAGTTTCGCAAAGAAATTTCTGATTTATGCACTACTATTGAAAATCTACATCAAGTTGGTTAAATAAGAAATGAGGGTATTCGTATGAAATAGTTCTTTTAAAGGCCCTCAACTTTGATTTGATTAATTTTATGACAAGGTTAAAATTCAAGTAAGTAAGTAGCAGTAGTAAATGAGTCCTGGAGTAGAAATCGCCCTGTAGATTGAAGACTTGCATTAGAGGCCTGATATGATGTGAAAGTGGTAACCAAAACATGTATTATATCTTAGTAGTTGTATTACATATGTCATTGGATGTATTTTAAAAAAGGGCCTAAGACAGACAAACATGAAGAAAAAGAATTATTATCTACCCATGTCGCTCGGAAGATTTTGTCTTTCTTCCTATACAGCGATCAGTTGCAAAACGGCGTAAATACAATAGGAAGTGAACTTCATTATTAACCTATATCTATCATGTTCCTAAAATGTTCTACAATAGAACTTAGTTTAAACAAAAACTTTTTATTTATATTCAAATTTGATATAGTGCTGTCATGGAAATATTCTTTAATAGTATCCGTTACTTTTTAATTTAGAACATCTAACATTTCATTCGAAATCTAATTGTAGAAGCGAATACCAAACATCAAAAAGGAGGACAATACTTTTTTATATCTAAAATATATATTCGACAATGGTTAGCTGAGAACTACCTGCAAAAATGTTAAGTAAGAAATTATATCACAGTCTTTATGCAAAGGTTTTTATGGCACAGCACTTAAATAGTCGTTATTATTAAAACATTTTACAACTCAATCGCCTTGAAATTAATCTACGATCATAAGCCATTTATTTGCGTTTATGCTAACGGCACAAATCTCTGTACAACGTCAACTTAGCAGGCGGTTATTGTTGCTAATTATTTTATATTCTATTTTAGGATTGCATTGACATAATTATTATATCTATAAATGTGTAATTTAGTAAAGTAATGTAATAAGTTTAGTGCCTATGGCAATATGCGTTGTCTCGTTTTATGTGCTACTTATCAGAAACGGGGAATCACAAAATATTTAGACAGTTTTACTTACCTAATTAGTTACCACGTGCTGATGATAGTGAAGTACACAATTGTTTAAACTTTGTCTATTTCTTTGTTTTTGCGTTACCTTCTGCTAATTCAGACAAACAGTAGACCAAGCAGGTCTACTGTTTGTCTGAATTTTTTTATTTCTTATTCAAGCGTTATAAGCATAGAATTTATTATTATTATATTATATTTTAAATGTAGTTTTCTAGTATTAATAAGATTTGATGTGTTCAATTAAAAGATTTTATTCAAAGTAAGTTCTACTTAAGAACAAATTAAGTTTAGTATACGTACAGCTGATACACATTTTTTAGTAATGTAAGATACTGTTAAATAAAGAACTAAAAAACATAAAAAACAAACTCTGCCTAGAAACATGACAGATAAGGAAAAGAATGTAAAATCGTTATAGTAGTACAAGAATACATAAGTATGGGTATGTTAGTTTGATAAATTGTTAAATATATTTGTCTATTTGATAGGCAACTTAGCGGAAAACTTAGAAACAGATTGTAAGATAACCTCACTTGAACTTTATTTTG
This sequence comes from Dendrolimus punctatus, assembly GCA_012273795.1. Classification (NCBI taxonomy): domain Eukaryota; kingdom Metazoa; phylum Arthropoda; class Insecta; order Lepidoptera; family Lasiocampidae; genus Dendrolimus; species Dendrolimus punctatus. Next base: position 3,876,446 of record CM022545.1, read on the forward strand.
AGTCGAAAACAACTGCGACGCTTCACGAGTTTAAACCTATAACCTTTTAGAACCGTGTCCCCCCTATAGCGTGCGCTGATCAATTAACAGCTGACACGCGGACCCGGTCCTAGTTTTTGTGCTGGCAACATTAATATGCCGAATGCTGATAGACCGCGACTCACAGTACCGTGACGTCTATAAACGTAAAAGTTCGTTTAGCTTGATTTGCCTGTCTTTTTTAAATATTACTTTTATAATACGCAGTATAAAGGAGACGGAAACGCTTTCATACATTCTTGAACCCAGATTGTTAAACGATGGCAGTGATTTTATAATTTTACTAGAATTCTAAAAACTTCGTTGTCTTTTTTTATTATTCTAGTGGTATTAGTTATTTTTAATGAATTAATCGTGTGCTGTGTTTCAGTAATTGTTAAATTATTATTAGTAATTGTAAATTTATTAACAGAGGTAAATCGACTATGGTAATCGATAACCTATTTTATTTGTTCCTTATTTTTAAAATGTTTCTTCTGCTGTATAGAATTTAGATGATGATGATATTTTCCACTTTGTAATTGAAAAATATAACGGTTCTTCTAGCCATAACTCAACACCTTAAATTTTTTCAGCTTAAAAGGCTCCTTTATCAGTCTTAACTAATTCTGATTTGTCGATAAATAAAAAAGTATATACTAAATAGGCAAATTGAAAAATTCCTTTTTTTCAAAACGGTCAAAATACAAGCTAAGCTGCCCCGACAAGTTTCAAGCGTCGTACACTTTTCAAAATCGCGGGGACGTTCCAAATTTGATTGAGGGTTCGAAATTTGAATACACCAATCGTGTCTCGCGGCGACGTGATTGGTTAGCTATTGTTGAAGTCATGTGCATTATAAACTGTTTGTATTGCCTTTGTAATGGGATTTACTTATCCAATTTGTTAAATGATAAATTAAAAGATAAATTATGTCGAACTAGAAACGTGTATACCTGTACAATCAAAATACCTCTAATATCGTATATAAGCATTCTGTATATTGATGTATATATTAAGAAACAAAAATAGAATTTTGAGTTCCTTCTGACTATTATAATATTATAACAAGTTACTGTGTTTCTGGATAAGCATTAGTCCTTGTCATGATGATCTCTATCTTTATGTAGATCTGTACTTATCATAATTATGATTTGCAAACAGACTCAGAAAATAACAAAAATATTTTTCTATCACTAGTTCTTATGTAATTTTACCGTAAAAATTAAGCCATTCAGATTTATTTATATCTATATAATTTAAATAAAGTCGTGTTAGTTACACTATTTATAACTCAAGAACGGCTGTACCGATTTGGGCAAAATTGGTGAGGAGGTAGCTTGGAACCAGGAGACGGACATAGGATGTTTTTGTCCCGTTGGAACCGGTAGGTGGCACTGAGATCGGGTTCTAGAATCCTCCTAATTACCTGGACCGATTTTGGTGATTTTGTTTTTGTGTGTTTGAATGGGTCCCCGGATTGTTTAAATCGACAATTGGAACCGGTAGGTGGCACTAGGATCGGGTCCTAGATTTGTATTTTTTCTGAGCAGGACAACGTCTGCCGGGGCCGCTAGTTATATATAAGATTAATTGTCGTTGAAGAGTATCGAAAAAGAAGAATTTTAATGTCAAGACGAAGTAGATGAGAAATCAATATTAATTATTTTCATTTAAAACGGCAATGTAGGCCAGCATTCGCACGCAACGCGTCTTTGTCGCAACGGAACCGCGGCGCGGCGTCGTGTCGCCCGGAATGCGCCCGCGCACCTCGTAATTACACATTCAGAGATAAACAGGGGGATGTCTTAGTTTGATTAATTTCCCTTAAACTTAAAATTATCGTACGCCGGCCATTTGCTAATAGAAATGAACTGTTTATTATAGAATATTTTTAACAATATTTTAATGGCTGTATTCTGTATCTGCAATGTGGATATTTTATAGTTACTAATAATATATTTTACGGAATGTAAAAAACTTATATACTTATGCATTATTTACTGCAATTTTACAAAACACTACAATTGATCGAAAATAATAGTTATATAATTATTTAGATACTGTTGCCCTATTCTAAAAAATAAGAAACATTTTAGACTAGTTTGCGAGCCTGGTGTAACGCAAAATTATTCAGATAAATAAAAATCGCAAGTATTGTCACAAGGTTAAGACAACAGTACTTATCTCATTCTAAAGATATAATTTCGTATTTTAAGTTACAACTACTACATGCCGGTATTGGAGGAAACATTGCGGTGAAGCTTTCACACAAACATGACCGATGTGTGAAACCCGCTAAACTACTTTGCGCAGCGGATAAGCCGTTTGTTCGCGATCTTACGCCTAACGTCAAGACAAATGCAAAGGAACACGATACGCGCGTTTCAAATATTGACAGCGTTAGCCGTTAGGAGATTTCCCTGTCTTACAAAAACTTAGTTACGAGACAATCACGATATGTGCCTTTATTAGTTTTTTATTAAGATTCAATTACCAGAGGAGTATCTCCGTCATATTCACCCCAAAACGTCTATGAAGTCGCTAATATCATTGTTATTTTATACACAAAAATCACGCGCTTTATAGGGCTCAAGGCAAACCACACCCTGTGCACCAGAAGCTCGCACCTAGTGTATTTATGTCATTATTAACCGGCGCGAATTAATAGTCGTTTAGCGACCATTTTTATACTGAATCTTCTGAGGTGGTGACAAAAAACGCCGCTCGTCTGGCGCGCCCGCCATGCTTTTTGTGTGGACCGCATCGCGCAGTCTGCTCTCTGGTTTGCGGCCAAAAATGGCCGGATAATCTGTGGTAACCTTCAGGTATCTAGACAGTTTGCTTGCAAGGCGGTATGTACTTTGTCTAATTTTTTTAAGACGTGAATATGTCTATTAATATGTAATTTAAAAAAATACTTGCAACTAAACAAAAAAAACCAAAAGAGCACCGACTTGAAAAATAATTCAAAAGCAAAATATACTTGCTAATTTGTTGTAGTTTTTTTTGTTATTTTCTACTTTTTAGCTACGCAAATCAACCTTGAGTTGTGTTCCGGCATTTATGGTATAAAAGCGGCAGCACACTGTGCTACCAATGTCCACAAGCGATGGTAACCGCTTTCCATCATCTGAGCCGTCTGTCTGTGCTGAACTAATGCAATAAAAAAATATATAGAACACGTTGTACGCGCCTGTAATATTCAAGGTTTACTTTCGATTTCCCTGGGATTCATTCATCTAATCCTGTCTTGGTAACGATGACACCAATGTAATAGAATTGAAACCTTCCAATTTTTGAGTCAGATAAAATTGCTATCCAAGTTGTTTTCTTTTAAAATAGCTTCAGTCCTTTCGATCATTCTTTGATCTTGCAAGGTCCATTTAGAAGATAAAGCGTATGCACGTGTAAACATAGTTGGGAGCAGATCTAGTGTGTAATATGTTAGTCTAATGATTTTATTATAACTAAATAATACATGGATCACAACACAACAGAAACAATAGCAGTTTTCTTATAGCAATAAGTTAATTAATGAAATGAAAAAATAATTGAAACCACAACAGAAAATCTGTCCAAGCCAGGAGCTCCATTAAAGCGTACATCGATCGCACATAGCCGAAAAAAATAAAAAATACTCATTATGTGTTTGACAGGAGGGCTCCGAGCCCTTACTCACGACCAGTGAAACAAGATCCACATCCTTCTTCATCGAGCAAATTAAAGCAACCAAGCGCATGGGTCATTGTACACTGGACAGTAATGAAAACCGCCCGGTATATCTTGAACTCTTGTTCCTAAGGAATTAGAAGGTAGGGTGGGTCAGTGCGAATCTCGAGTAAATAGGGGGTGAGCGACCAGTCACAAGCAGCTGACGTAGATTAGGGGGTGTTTCACCTACAGGCAGAGGGTAGAATGTGTACACACGTATTTTTTTCGTTAATACCTACATTCGCGGTAGGTATTATGAATTTTGGGAGCAGTTTGCTTTAATTGGGTATTTAAATGTTTTATTGTCCTGGTTTTGAACCCTGGTTCGTGATCTAATTATTTTGTGGGGGATGAAATTAAGTGACGTACATTGCATTAAGTAAAGATAATTTTGAAAGTCACCTTTTACTTTTTAAATTGTTTAATTTATTTTTTATATTTATTATTTAAATTGTTTCATATGTTCACCGAAAGATATGAAATAATTTAGAATATTAAATTTTTGATTAGTGTTCGTTTGAGGGTAGTATGAAAAGCACTGTTCATAGATTTTAACGTCTTACTCAGTTATGCGCTCTTTGAAAACTTGTAGTGCTTAAGGTTCACGACCAAATGGCCCAGTCAAATAGCCTGGGTTCAAATCCCACCACCACTCAAGTCCAATTACCATATGATGACAGGAAAGAGATTGCCGGTCTATGGAATCTCCTAATCTGCTCTGGACAGACGTTACGGGAATACCTTTTTTGACATGACAAGGCTTTGGCTCTACAGTAGGACGTTGGAAGTCATAATTTAACTGCATTGCGAAAAAAAATTACAAGATCTCGTGCCAAAGTTAACGCCACCAGCAAATCGTCTTAATGACAGTACAAGATAGACAAAAGCCACCCCGCGGTACCTTTATTGAAATTAATGTTAGCAGAATGACAAGACGGTTTTCTGTTCATAATAACATAATATTAGTGTTCGGGGAAGCCCCTTGGGGTGGAATAGTATCATTCAACTTTGTAATGGCGGCCGTAGGTATTTTTGTAGTTATTGCTTTATAATGGAGGGTTTGTTGATTTTTTTATATTATTGTGTACCATCACATAGATATTGTCACGCCCGTTTCCCATTGGGATAGACAGTGACGATGGATTTCCACCTACTACGATCTTGACAATCATTTTTTGCACCATTAACTTCATAAATCTCTTCATATATACACATTTATTTAGAGTGATTATTTCGACATTTCTTCAAAATATCCACAAGTTAATTATCGTGTACTATCAAATCTGTATTAATAAAATGGTGAGCAATGGAAAATGTATTTTTTAATATCAAGCCACTCGCAGTGAAGGGCTTCACAAATATGGATAACGTTCGCTCTTCTTCTTGCTTAAGAAGCCTGAGGGTCTTGGGTCATTGAAAAAACTGGGCATCCGCTTCCATGAGTGGACGCCGCGTTGAAAAGCAGTGAATTCCGCGCAGGCAATGAGAGCTTAAACTTAAAAGTTTTAAACTTAACAAGATAAATGTGTATGTAAATAAGTGTTATAATTTGCAAGAAGGGTTAGTCTAACGGTGACATTTCAAATACGAGTAGCGTGAGCGGTGTGGTGGGGTCGTGCTTCCTATAAATTGTCATGCTATAGTTCCACTTCTTGCTTGACTAACGATCGAAGCGGACGTCTTTTAGACATCATGATTACAGTTGCATTGTTGATAATGTGTGCGTTATTATTTTTACTGCTGAAATATTTCATTCAAACCTGGCTTAGCCCATCATAATTGGAGAGATAAAGGCTCGCCGTCGCCTCAGGTTAGGTCACGTAGAACAGGTGGAGGTGGATTGGAGTGTGAAAAAAGCATATTTTTTTAGACCAGTTGATTGGCAACCAATAGTAGTCCGAAGTATCACTGGAAAGATGATATGAAAGCTGACTTGACTGGACTTCAAGTCTACAACTGGCAAGACACTGTACAGCATAAAGGAAATTGGCGTGCTGTCGTTTTGGAAGCCTAGACTCACTTCGGGTCGCTGAATCAACGGAGTTAGAAGTATTCATAAAAGCATTGTTATTGCATCGATAAAGGCAGTTTAATCAAAATATTGCCTCAAGCTATCCTAATTGTTATTTTTAAATAAAACAAGATTTTTTACAATTTTCCTGATAAACGGTAGATAGTTACGGTTGTTTCTGTTGTTGGGCACCACGACCCCTTTGGGAACCTTTAGTCTAGATCAAATACCTTTAATTGAATACAGGCAAGGTTGAAAAAGGGGATAGCCTGGCTAAATTATATAGGGGGAATAGGATGTAATACCTTATAATTATGGTGCAGCCTTATTATTAGGGAAAATGGTGTGTTTAATATTGCAGCATTTAATAGTGCAGCAATTTATTGCATGACAATTGGGAATAGTTTTAGAATTATTACAGAACGTATTGCTCATAATTAACATTTTAATGGAATATGATTTTCATAACCTATAACAAAATTGGGTTTTTTCATAAAAACAACAACATTATAAATATTTGAATAAATAAATTTGTTTTTATTTTTTATGGATGTAAATAATGTATAGTTCGTTCGCTTGTCTCATTCCAATGACGATAATTCTAATGAATTTTTCTGATGATTGCAACTTGCGGCCCAAAGCCAACTTTTCTTCTAGATATAAGCACACTAAAGGTTTATCGGGTGGGGTATATATATACGGCACATTTATATATTTTGAACAGGTCCGAACTTTTTTAATATAGGTTAGAAGGCTAAGGCGGGTGTGAAGCGAAGCGGGTCACCCGCCTTAGCCTTCGTGGTTATTTTTTTTTATAACCATCCAAAGTTAATTTTATATCTCAAATAATAAATAAATATGCCGTATATCTATACCGCACCCGGTTTATCTTCAAAAATTAACACTACAAGAATCCGCGTTCCCCGCCATGAAATGTACATTTAACCCTCTCGCTGCGGGCGTGCGTTACAAAGGAAAACATCCGGGGGCCGATTTCGTCACGCGCAAAAACCACCGTTATTTGTAGCTGATCAATCAAGATTACGTCCAGTAAACCGGCTAAGCCGATGGCCCCTGGGGCCGTGGTACGGGGGACCGATGCGATTGTTTCATCAATGCCAGATGATTGCAAGGGTTAATTACGGTGAATTTGTTACGCTGATGTGTAATTTTGATTGGAAAATATATAACGCTGCTCGTTTTTGTTTCGTTTTGATGGTGTCTTTGACAGGTTTTATCAGATAAATTGTCTAAGACTAGAGTTGTACTGGATAGATAGGATCACAGTATATTTTTAAATTAGATTTTTTAATTTATTTGAATATTATTTCTTACTATCTGTTTTTTATCCATACATATAAGACGTATGTTATATTTCTGTAAAATAAATACGTATAACTTACATTTCATACGAGATAAATTTTTGAATAAAATTTTAATTAAATTGTATGTTTTGGGAGTTAATTTAAAACTTTCATTTAGTTTTTATTAAACTTTAAATATTATTTATGTTGTCTCATTTAAACACCATAAAATAGTGTAATTTGTTGAAAAATCGTGTTTTTTTACAAATAATATATTGTTTTAGATATAATTGTTGATATTTCATATTTTTTCCAATAATTTAAGATTAAAATCCTAAGAATTGTTTTTATGAGTTTTCTTATATTTTAATTGAATTATTTGAAGAACAACATATGGAGCAATATTTATTTTTCACCATACTCATGTTTTGCTTGTAAGTAGAAGCAGAAAGCGTGTATGATTGCCAGCATAAATAATAACTATAATCCCTGAGATTCGAAACATTAAAAAAATTAATTGCCGAGGAAAAAAATCATCAAAATGTATTTACACACAATTCATATCATGCAGTTTATCAACTCAACACGTTGTTGAAATTCATGATCCAAAAAAATCGTTATGATTCATACATACAATCAGTTGTGAGCAAAAAAAAGTAAATTATATTTATACACGAAACACTTGAATTCAACAATAATGACGTTATAATAATGAAAAAAATCTCTTACGGTCGTCGGTTTATTAACCCTCGAACGCAACCACTCTTGCGCACCAGACAAATAAACAAACAAACATATACGTAGCGTGTTTGTTGAATCGAGAGCACTCCATGCACGCTCCATTTAAAAATAAACATATGAAAAAATCAGCCGCGCACCGTACACAAAAATAACAAATCCACGAAAAGTTTAAAACGAAGCTACTCAAAGTGGTCTATTTCGACCCCCAGGGGCTTCGGTACGAAAGTGTACGTTAGTGAAATCAATAGGGGTAAATGTAAATGAGAGTACATGGTAATAAAATATAATACATTTTATTGTATAAAATTCACATGAAATCAAGAACATTAATATTCAAGTATAATTGCGGTTTATCATCTATGGCTATGAATTCCGATTTATTTGGATAGCGTTTAAGAAGGACATAAAAGTCGGTATAATATATCTTATAAAATGAGTAATGCTCTATCAAAATATTTTAAACTTGATAAATTTACAAAAATAAATTATTGTTAGATAAGAATGGGGATCTATCGAAAATTGGAAATTCCTTAAATATTTGATATTTATATGATCATATTATTTTTATTATAACATCCATATTTTATCCTAGAAATTGTTTACATCATATAATTGTAAAATGTTTGTTTGTATATCTAAAGTTGTTTTTTAAGCTTTGTCATTATATTAAATCATGTTACCGTTTTGAATTAATTTATAAATAAAATATAAATATTTAATATTTGCTTATTTGTACGCCTATGGGTTGTGGGTATATTGTACTAATTTACGATTTAAACCATGTCATAAATGAATTTCATTTGAAGTGGTCTACGAGACACAAAGTTTGGGGATCTCTGATTTGAATTTTGGCAACGCCCGGATTAGCCTACAATAGATGTAGTAGCCAGTGATTGATTGGGAATTATATTACTGTTTACTTGAGCATGGTACACTGTTTTTCCTCTATATCAGTAACCTCGTTACGGTAAATCGAATTTCCTATTAAAACAGCGATTCCATCAACATCTGATTACAATCTGGTTTTAAACGCATGTACCTTGTATACCTTTAACAAGTTTAGTACGTTTAGGGTTCATAAGGATCTCCTCCGGGTTTTTTTTATTTCTATACGTATAACGAAAATACCAAAATAACAGATCGTTAAGGTTATTCAACAATACAGTGTTAAACTCCAAGTAACGTTACTCGATTTAACGGCAAACTCCCTTAAGTGTCCTAATCATTTGGATTTGGTTGGTTTAGCTTCTCTACCATAAAATGATACACTCTAACATTACATCCACTCTTAATAACGACAGCAATTAAGTAATCAAAAGTACCCTTTAAGACCAAAATTAGTAAAAACTGCGCAGCAGTATATGTTCTTTTATATCTTTACTATCCTAGCCCGTGATTAACTTCTACTGTAGGCAGCATGCATACCTAAACTCCGAAATAGCGATATTTCTAAATACTTCCTTTATCACCAAGATACCTCAATATCGCAAGATATGAATAAAATAAGTAAAAAAAATACAACAAAACTACTGGTGCGGCATAGGACGACAGAGTGCTATTTAGATTTCATACATACTAGCTGAAAAGGTAACAAACAATGCCGTAATAAATATTAAAAATATACATGTATTCATTGTATAAAACTAGTAAAAATTAATTCTTAAAATATAAAGGTGTAGATACTGATGTATACTAGATTTTAAATGGTTGCGAAGTAGTGTACGATATATATTAACATGTAAGTAGTTGATAACATTGTGGTCAGAATGTTTTAGAAAAATATCGTAGGTATACAAAATTAAGAAATTAAAAAACAAATTTATTCATAGTTTAAAGTCTTTTACTGCTAACATCTTTAATTATAAACGTCAAAATAAAAGTATAATGGTCTATGATGTCATAAGTAATGCACTTTCTAGAGTTACATATTTTTACTAGGTTCTAGTCGTTCCGAGAATTCGTCCCTGGAACGGAGATTATGATTAATAATAATTCGTGTTATTCCAGCTAACGCTAAACCTTTCGCCTATTGACTTCGTTCACCCCACAAAAATGGACTAACAAAAAAGCAGCATTAACAATAACATAACACAAGCAAACCCGCAGATAACTTATTAAACAACGCACCATTACACTTTAATTTAAACCCCATGGGGATTTAGAGGGTTAAAATTAAAAAAGGAGATATAAGGGTGTTGAATACGCTTTTACATATTCATAATCGTACGCGTATATTCGAACCTTAAATAAGATTATTAACATTTCGAATATGGAATTGTTCAATTATAAGATATTCAATTTTAAAAAGTTTAAATATGGAATAGTTTGATTATAAATTTTCGAATTTTTAATATTTATTTATAATTTTCATATATGCAATAGTTCGATTATAATTTTTAGAATGTTTCATATTTATTAATAAATTTTCAAATATGGAATAGTTTGATTATACATTTTAGAATGATTAATAATTATTTTTACATTTTTAGAATATGCAATACATCAATTAAAGTTTTTATAATTTAGAATAACGTTAAGCCGGTATTAGATGGCATGCGAGTGCCAACCACATTTCCAAATTGCGGCATACAACTTCTGTATAATTTTATCTATATTTTGTTATGTTAGTACTATTTTGTGTTGTGTGTCGTTATTAGAAATATTTTTTCTTTCTTTCAAAAAAATGAAATTGAAGACCCTTCACACCCCTTGTCACACTTCGTCGACCTCCTCTCCTCCTTACGTGCGTGTGTTATGATAATCGAAAATGTATCCGTGCAGGAACGGAGAAAGAATACAGTTTCCTGCGGCTGGGCGGCTTCTAGAAAGAGGCGACAAAACAACCCACCGCAAGTTGGTAGGGCATTTGCTCGACTGGATGGGCCTACCCCTAGTCTAGAGTATGCCGCCATCACAACCTTGTGTTGTGTTCCGGCATTAGTGACCAGGTTCCAGTCTACCTTAAGAGAGCAGCAACGCCTTTGTATAGCACCTTTGGTGTTGCAAATGTCCATAGGCGATGGTAACCACTTTCCATTAAGTGGCCCGTCTGCCTGTCTGCTGAACTCTTGCTATTCAAGATTTTAAGATTTCTCGTCTTCCAGATAGAATTTAGGACTGATATTTTGAATTTTATTATAGAAACATCAACTCATTATATTTCTTTGGCCCAAAAGTTTTCGTCTCCTTTAAAATGTTTCCAATGACTTTAAAATTCAAATATAGCTTTTTGTGGAATAAATTTTGTAATGTATACTGTTTCACATTTTTTATAATGTAATTTAACCTTTTTAAGTGTTCGTAAGATTTTCTACTAAGTGCGTAAATATATCAAATTCAAGCAATTAAATCACTTATGGTTTTTTATTCAGTGCCATAATTTAACTTGTCTTAAGTAAGCATCTGAACAGATCATAAAATATAGATCACGATCGTCTCAGGTTATAATCTTACAATAACGAGAATTAGTTTTAGAATTATAATAAATAAATGATTATAACACTTCGTATGATAAAATTGTTTTTAGCACACAACAAATTTGTTTTTTCTGTCAAAAAAGTTTTCCTAAAATTTTTCTGTTATTTCGCTTGTATATTTAATTTTTGAGAAATAGCTATGGTAACGTTCAGCTTTTAACCTTTTTTATTGTTATATATATGGACCTGATTCCGAAATAAAGATATTTAAAAAGAAATATAATGTTGGTTAAGATGAAGACTAGTTTTTTCCCTAAAGTTTTCGGGTCTATTATACATAATACAACTACGTTTTAACGGTTTTAAGCTCGTTAAAAAAAAGGAACAAGTTGACGGTAGGCTACACAAAAACTTTAACAATACTCATTTACACTTGACATCTTTGTATTCCGTGATAATGGCTACTGAAAAATGGCGGAAACATCGGAATAATATAAAAACAAATAAATTCTAGTTAAAACATAGTTTTAATGTGAACAACAGTTGTAAGATATTTGAGCTTAGTATACTGTGCCTTTTTGAGCTGTCTCAAGAACTTCCTTAAGCTGGATACAAGACGGTTTATTTCTCTATTTCAATTCGGATGAAGTGATTCATTTATACTAATATTATAAAGAGATTTTGATAGGTGGTAGGGTGTTTGTCCGTCTGGACGGCTACCGACCCTAAGTAGAGTACCTATGTCACCTAAACAACACTGAGTTCTGTTCCGGCATTAGTGGCCAGGCCCAGACCACCTGCACAATCGTAGCTCCTTTGGTGTTGCAAATGTCTATAGGCAAGGCTAACCGCTTTCCATCACGCGGGCTGCCAGTCTTCTGAACTCATGCAATCAAAATTAAAAAAGAAAGTATATAATGTATGTTTGTAGGAAGTAATCTCTTGAACTACCGCACCGATTCTGAAAATTCTTTCAATAATACAAAGCTACATTATTCCAGAGTGACAAAGGGTATGTTGGATTGTGATTACTATTATTTTTTTTTTTTTAATGAACCCAGCGAAGTGGGCACGGGCTAGCTATGTAAACATAACATTAAATCACTCACTGTCGTAGCTATCTAAAAAGCCTATTCACTATCCTGCATAGCAGTCCTGCGGTAAGCGGAGTTTGAAGGATTCAAGAAACAGCCTGCTTGGTGTTGCCGAACTCAATGCAGGATGTAACCACATTGACAATACATATACAGCGTGTTTCAGACCTTACGACAATAAATCAGACCACGTTTTCTTCATGACGTACTCTGCCCAAATACAAAAACGAATCAAGGTAGCTTCTTTGGTTTAGCCACAGGACCTCATTTTTCATTTCAGAATATTACAACAACATCTATCAGTTATTGTGTCTAAATCGATAGGTTAGTGACCAATGTATCATCATGTTGCCAGCTCGTCTCTTCATCATTAAACGCGGAAGTTGTTCATTCTTACACTCTCGCTCGCGAACCAATATTTATAAGATGTTCTGTTTTTATTCCCTTTTTATCGTAATTAATTTGTTCGGAAATTGCTTTTTTTAAATTTTGACATTACGGTTCATTTAATAGTACCAAAAAATTTGTATGGAGTACGACCGCTAAAATTGAATTATTGTCATTTGAAATGAAACATGCTGTATATATACAGATACTACATTAAACGTCGGACGGTGAGGCGGATTGCCATGTAGGATAGCGAATGGGCCCCTATAACTAGAGACACAAATCTTGTAGGGCTATATTTGAAAATCGAACAATAATAGATTAACAAAAATATTACTTCTTTCAAAATGTCTGCTTCGATTTTTAAATTCATACCGTCACAACAAAGCAAGCAAACATCTAGCAGTCTTGTAAATGTCATGATCCTTTTTAATCTTATACAAAGATGATATTTTTTGTTAATAAAAAAGTATTTATAATAAGAAAAAATAATCTGTCTATTTACAAGCAGCCAGCTGTAGGATTAAGGGTCATCCCGAACAAACGAGCATTCGTACAATGGGTTCGAAAAAAAAAACTTTTAATTCGAACATTTAAATTCATTGGACGGACTGTTTTTTCGCGTATTTTATCGCGTTTGCAATGCATTAACGTTGGAAATGCTCGTATGGGTAACAAACAAACGTACAAAGTTTAATGTTTGTTTTGCAATTGAAATGGAGGGCAGACCCCCTCCATTTCATGTGCGATCGTGTGGGGTGACGTTGAAACGTCAACGTGGAACTATGAATTTTTATTTTATTATTTTAGCTTTCGTTGTATCAGAACATTTTACTCGTAGATTAAAAGGAGCGGACGGGGAAATGTAGTGAGTTATGACTTGACAAAGACGTTATATTTCTCCAATACAAAATGAAAAACATCAGCCCTAAATTCTATCTGGAAGATGAGGAATGTTAAAAATAAGGTCAAAAGTAAGTTATTGACTATCATAATTAATTTTCACGAATGAATTTCAACAATTAATAATATATAAACACTTACACCACGCGCTTAACTCATTTCAAATAACTAAACTCAACCCAATCATAAAAAAATATTAATATAATAAAAGAGATCTTTAAATCACACTCGTCTTTTAACAAAGTGAGCCCAGAGTGGGGAGCACCTTTATAGAAAATCACATGCAAATTAAAACGTTTCATTATTTAAAATACATTTTTGAAACTTAAACCAATGATAAATTTAAAGTCCTAATTCGCTCCGTTTCAGTTGCGAAGTTTCATAATATTGAAAATCAGCTTCATAATTTATTTGTACATTATGTCGTCATAAGTTGGTATACTCGTACAAAATGTAATAGGCAGCGATGGTTTGTAACATGATAGAAAGTATTTCAATTCATTTGACTGTCAATTACCCTGTTACAAATTTAATGAATAATAGAACATTAATTTTTACTTATTTAAGAACGAACTAACGTAAACGAATAACAAATAACTAGAAATTACATGTTATTCCAGTTATCCGGGACACTATTTAGCTGATTGTCCCAGAGTGAGTCATTATCTTCCTACCTTTATTGCCGCGTTCTAATTCCCCGTCAGGTCTGTGATCGCATTAATGGCCCCAAAAACTGACCTGCCGGCCCCTAAATGCCTCCCAAGGGGCCGGTTAAGGAGCTAACTGCACCACTATGAAAACGTGTGATTTGCACTTTGAGCTTATTTGGAGGTAGTACAGAAAAATCGTAAATTAAACTAGAGTAATTCACGTGGCTTTGCTTGATTTTATACAGCGTAAACATAATTCCCGGTAAAGAAAAACGTGTAATTAGGATTTTGAGCTTATTTGGAGATAGTACAGACAAGTAACAAACAAAACTAGGAGTAAACACGTGCTTTGTTTGATTCGATACAAGTGAGAAAGTAAAGGCTGTGGTTGCAAAGAAAGTATCTTAAATAATGCTGATTATTAATTTTACTACAATTAAACATACCTTTCCGTCCAAAATGATTCAAAATTTATTTTAGTGAGTAAGTGTATATAGAAAGACAGACAAGCGGACATAAAGATTATAATATAAGAGTCTCTTTTTATATAAAAATCACTACGGAACCCTAAAAATCTTATAGATTCATATACTTCATTAGGATCTAAAACATTTACAAAATGAATTGAAAGTTTATCACATTCCTGAACTTAATCTACTTAACAAAGTCCTTGAAACTAACTAGTTATATTTTATTTTATAGTTCAGCGACCTTAAGCGCTTATTACATAAAAGAACTATTGTAACTTAAATCGTAACAATGTACATCATTGTTTGTTATGAGTCGATTGTTTTTTTTTTCAATACAACAATCTATGGTTTTATGGAGTTGAACGGATTTTAAAATGCTAGGAGTTCAGTTCTAAGTAATTTGAATTAGAACAAGCAGTGGGCTAGGGACGTTATCAAAGTTCTGTTTTTAAATTTTCGTATACGAATTTTAATAAGTTACGGTATATAGTCCCTGACTCGCTTGTCGTCGGGAGTGAAATTTTGCTCGTTTTCAAAGTATTACCATTTGGAAAACGACAAAATATAATATAAGTGATATTCGTGGCGACAAATGGAATCATATTGATTACGCTCAAAGTATAAGCATCTCTACTATTATATTATTACTAATAATAAATATGTAAGTTTTGGTATGATGGGAGTTAGATATTTAGCTGTGTATACTTCAAAATTGATTAAAAATGAGTTTTTGAATATCCATTATTTTCAGTAAAAATGAGTGTTTGTGATGAAAATCTTGAACTCTGTGACATGTGTTGTTTGAACTTTGGTACGGCTTCTTATCATAGGTTCGATTTTAGGTAGTGTTATTTGTTTGAAGATTATTTTGATACTTGATTATTCATGGACACTTGCAACACCAAGTAATTGATTACTAAAGATTACATGTGAAATCGTGCAGTATAATAATTATATTGTTCAGGATCTTCCGAAAATTTGGGCTAGACATAAAATTTTATGATGTTAAATTCGAGTAAAACACTAAAACGTATGTAATAGTGACGACGGTTGGGTGTCATGTTACTTCAGGCATAATAGAGCTATCGGATTGGAGAAATTTTTCAAAAAGCAACCTGGAAGACCCTGATTATGTTACAACTAGCTTCTGCCCACGACTTCATCGTCATGGAATAGTTAAAAAAAGTAGGTTAATAAACTCCCGATTTTGATACATTCTTCATTGGTGATCCACTCCTATTGGTGTTAACGTAATTATATATAGCCTTCCTCGATAAATGGGCTATCTAACACTGAAAGAATTTTTCAAATCAGACCATTACTTCCTGAGATTAACGCGTTCAAACAAACTCTTCAGTTTTATGTATTAATGTCTGATTATAAGATTATTACAAGATAACAGTATATACATTTTTTTATGCCCGAAGCAGCCTAATGGCAAGACGTTTGCAACACCAGGGGCGTCGCTAACGCGTTGCCGACCTCTAAGAAATTGTATAACGCCCTTCTTGAAGAACCTTGTCACAGCGCAGAGGGAAACAGCGGCGGGAAGTTCCCTACATTCTACACAACAGTCAATGTTAAGTTAATGTATTAAGTAATTCCAGCTAAAATATTTTAAACGAGCAAGCTACCGACAAACTATTTAATAGTTAGGCTAATTATATGTATGTATGAACACTTTATGAACTAATAATAAAACATATATTCTGTTTCGGTAAATAAATCACATTCAGAAGACGTTTATGTATCTTGGGTTTTTTAATATTATGTTGAAATTCTTTTCTATTGTTACAGTTCTGCCATTTTAATTTGTTTTTTTTCCTCGTTAAAGCAATACGTAACTGTATATGTTCTTACTAATTGCGTTAAGTAGTGGAAGAAATGAAGATTAAACATTAAAAAACCCATTAAAATACTAGTTTAAATTACAAATCGCGTTAAGCAAAATACGTTAAATTTGAACCTACATATAACCGGTATAGTAAAATTAATTTTATACGTATATTTATTTTTTAATTGTTTGCCTATCAACGAATATAAAAATGTATAACATCATTAAAACAAATTAGATACAATAGATATTTTGTTCAATATAACACAAGATTTATTAAGAAAAAACATAAAAAAATTACGCGTTTTAAAACCACCACTACACATGGTGAAACTAATTATATTTATTTACGTATATTTTTTAGCTTGTGTTGTGGGTAATGCAGAACAAGTTACTCTGGGGCCACCCAAACCATAGTAAATAACGGAAAATTCTTTTCTGAAATTTACCATGCCAGGAATCGAAGCCTTATTATTTTTTAATATTCATGACTATTTGCTACTAGATATATGCACATATCGTGCAACTCTATACTTAAACAGAAGAAAAAGAATCGCTAAAACCGTGCTTGAAACCGTCAAAACATATTATTATATGTATACTCGCGAAAACTTAAAAGAATCTATGTAATAAAAATATCAATTATGTCAAGAATCTTATGACACGAGACAATTACTTAAAGATATCAAGTTGCTGAGTTTTCTAAGATGTCATTAAGGTGGTTTAACTGAAGTCAGTATTTAGCACCGAGGGTATGCCAGGTGGTTGAAAATGCACGCGACGCCGCGGTAGGTAGTTCGTACCGTTCGCCGTGATTACGACACGCGAACGCTTATTATGTTATTTTTCATTATTAAACATATTACAAAGAACAAGGGAAAGGCGTTACAATAAAAGAAAACCGCAAAACAAACGCTAACAGATAATGTCTTTATGAATAAAAAAAAGTAATATATAATAAACAAAATTACATGTCATTTGCGACGCACCGTTTTAAAAAATTATAGGTTATACTGACAACTGTCAAAACCGGCTAAGTCCATAACCGGACGGGTATAAATTAATAAATCAAAATAAGAAGCGTCGAGTGACAAAAGTGGCATCAAAAATTACAGGTCACAAATCGTCACAGACTACAGGCCATAAATCAACTTGAATTCTTTGTGTTTAGAGGAAAAAAAACTAAAGCAAACACCCCCGGCCGGCGACCGTCTACCTGCCCTCGTATCTTTTGAATACTTTTCTTGTATTAGAATAAAATTTTTGAACGCACGGATTTCGGGGCAAAAAATGCACGAAAAACAGCTCCTTTCATTCCTTACCTCTTTCGCTCTTATGGTGTTTCGTCTCTCTCTAATGGGGATGACGCTCAACGGGCAGAAACTTAAGCGTCATTTTGGAATTTTTAGAACGCCTTTTATATTTAAAATCAATGAGCAAAATGAATTTAGAAATAAGAATCGAAATTTAAAAATGTCAAACTAAATTATCTACTACTGTTGTATCTTGATTTCCTGTTAGTGTTGTTTTTAAAGGTTTTAATTTCGATTATTTTCTGAACGAATATTTCGGCATAAACTTCCATAGACAAAATACAGCTGTTCCATCAAATTCAACATGTACTACTCAGAAGCTTCTTATGTTTTCTTATGGATGGCTCCTATATTTAATATTCCTTCACTTGCTTAACCATCGGTTGAATTTTGACAATACATGTCAAATGATATAAGGGAAGGGAACGGTCGGTAAGATTTAGGCACCGGCCATTAAAGGAAAGAAGCGAGTTCTCTAATGGAGATGGCATGTAAGCCAGCAAGATAAATAGATGAACTGATTATGTGCGACGATTTAAAATCCAAACTTAGCGGCTTGCTTAAAAACACTATTAAGCAGTAGATAATAGACGACAAAATAACATGGTTACATTATTTCATTTAATAATAATAGTATATAAATTTGAAAATGATTTTTATGTTCTTTTTCTACTTTTTGTACGGCTTAATTAGGCATGTACTTTTGATAACGGCAATAATAATTATAATATACGACTCGTTTATTTAGAGAATTTGAATAATTTCGTATCAGTATGGATAAAAAGTTATGCGAGCGAAGCCTTGAATAATCTTTAGAGATATAAAAAATGTCAACTTCAAAATAGGAATTGTCACAAAAAAAGTTGAAACGAATTCTATGCAAATGATGAGGCTGTATAGTTTGGGATATTTTTCTGTTCTTCAAATAATAAAGAACAAAATTAAAGAATTCCCTTTTAAAATATTTATAAATTCCAGTTATGGAATAATTTTGGCTCATTTACATTACATATTTAGAGGACGCAATCAAATAAAGGTAACCGTCGAGACTGGCTTACGTCAAACAAAAGTTAACAACGATCTTAGTTTTATAGTCTTAAGGGTTTATGGCCGCAATATTCAGTAGGAGACCGTTTTGTTAGGGATATTTATGGTATTTTTTGTACGGCCCGTGGAGAAATTACCAATATACAAGTGTGGTCGTAAAGACATCTGTTCATTACGTCCTTTTACTATACTGCAGTAAACGGGTTGGATGTTTTCGCACGCGGCTTTAATATTTTATATTAAGGCTTTATACGCGTATATTTGTGTAAACTTTTGTTCGGTACCTCGTATTTTTCGAAATGAAACTTTGACTTGTCGACGAATTTATTTTAGATTTCTGAACAATTAAAAATGCAACAGTAACTTTAGAACACGTTATCATGCAATGTGATTGAAGATATCCAACATGTTCTGATGGAATATGTTCGGAACGAAGACCTATGAAAACAGTTACTTCGAGAGCGAAATTCATCTGCTGTGGGAGAACGCAATAGCATTCTGGCATTTCCGTTATCGAGAGATGCCAAGATATTTTGCAAACCATATGATTCTATTCTTAGTTCAAATTAATTAGAGATTATATTAGAAACGTTATTTTGGATTTGGGTATTTTACGGGATGACATGGCTGCAAAACGGAACAGCCCTTTCTAAATAAAATTAAAAAAAAACTTTAGAACACGTTGATTTTTTTTTCTATTTAAGAACTGACATATAAATATTTATACATTTAACTTGCGGAATTATATGCCTATAAAAATTTTCGGCATTACCTTCCTTCATAATTGCTTTTTGAGCCATACTTTTGCATATATAGTAGATATATAAGTTTATTTTTAATTGATCTAAAGAAACGCATGTTTACATAATAACAGAACAGTTCGTTGCACTGAAAAAGTATAAAACAGTGCTGCAGTGACAACTCCCACCACAAGACAATTATAGATTATTTATTTTAAAAAGTTGTATTAGTAATTCTATGGATTATAATAGAGATACGACCAGTAAAAGTAAATTCGACATTATTGACATATAAAAGAACAAGCGTTAAAATATCTTGCCTTTAAAACATCGTGATAGAAATTTACAACAATAAATAATGCACTCTTTGATTCATTTTACTTGTAGATGTATTTGACGTCATTAGGTTGTATAAAGTCTGTCGCTGCGATGCTTTGTAAGTTAGTAAAGAATATCACAGTTCATTTGGCTGTCCGCTCAGCTAAAGAGCCATTCGCTATCCTGCAGTGTAGTCGTGTAGTGGATCACTGTTCTTGCATTAATTCAAATTAAGAATTGATTCTTAAGCTCTACAAGTACTGTAGAAGGTACTAGATCACTATTTGTCTGTTTGACAGTGCAATGGTGCAAGTTTCCCGCGTTCGAATTTCGAATATAAAGTAGATACCATAATGGCGCGGCGCGACACATCGCCGCGTTCCATCGTCCCGCGATCGCACGCGTACGCTATAAATAAAAACATTTCATAACAGGAACGCTGCTTTAATACACTATAATTTAAAACTTCACTTCTTCAGTAGCGGTCTGATGCGATGGCTTTTTGTTAAACAAAAAGAAATCACCTGCCGTCCGTCCGGGCTATTAAAAAGGAGTGGACTTTACAAAATTACAAACGATCTCTAAGCATTATAAAAATTTACCACTAATCGCGTCCAATCGCATCGCGCGATTTTAAATCGTACGATTATGGTTGACAAGCGTCAAAATTGTATGACAGGTGATTTATTGAAATGTGGATCGATAGGTAGCGTCTCTGGCTTTATTTTGTCTTATAAATAGATTTTTTATTACAAATTACAGGGTACCACGTTTGGTAGCGCTGTTGGAACACGCTGGTCGCGTAATGCAATAAGCACCGTAAAATTTCACAAGACATATTCTACTTTATTGCCTAATTAATAAGGTGTAATTTGCATTGCGGTTTGGCCACAATATGAATTTAATGAAGAGTTCCGTGGTTTTTATCCGTCGCTCAGGTAGCGAGCTATCGGAATTTCAATCAGCGCGTACAAACACACAGTGGCCAATATTCGGTTTTAAGACATCGTTGAAAAGGCAATGTTTTTAACATTTTTGCTAGGACGAGGTCTCATATATGGCTCAGATACAAGAATGAGTCTACGGTATTCAGGTATATATAGATATCTAAATATACGAGATCTTATTTTTATAAAAGCACAAGTCGAGAGACAAACATATTTTCCGGAATATCCCGGAAACGATCCCATTTTTCGGGATAAAAAATTATCCTATGTTCATTCTCGGCATCGAAAATATATATACTGAGTTTCAGCCAAATCAGTCCAGTAGTATTCCGTGAAATCGGAACATATAGACAGACAGCTACGTTCACATATATAACTTTACTCGTAAATAGGGATAATTAGTTTTAGTGCAGTTGATACTTATAATAAAATATATTAGTTAATACCTTTTAGACGTTTTACCGCACTTAGTTCCGGCTCAATCGATGTGATACGCTTTCACAGAATATCGGCGTGAAACGTTTAGTCTGAAGATGCCCCTGACCACGAGCATTCGCCTGTAATGTAACATTTTATGATTCGATTTTGTGCATTTAGTTGATTCCACAATTTAGACAAAGCCGTCGTTGTAAACAAGTTGTATCAAAATATAACACATTAGATCATTACAGGTTGCGCACTGTAATGCTTGATTCTTCTCTTTACTGCTGTAATGCTCAGATCTATTACATGATATCACAGGTCAGGTCACATGGTTCGTTTCCTCCTCCCACTATCCCATCATCTTATACCGGGTCATATCCCAGCCCTTCTAAACCATTTGTCCTGTCTGAACCCTCTATCCCAACCCTTTATCCTATCCGAAAGGCTGGCAATGCGTTGACTTCGCATACCGCCATAGGCGACAGTCATTATTTTCCGTTTGCCTTTTCGTAATCAAAAAGGAAGATAATGGTCACTGCGTGTCTCCTGTGTGAACAATAATTATTATATTGTAAAGCGGGTGATAGATGTGCGAGTGAATAACGTATATTTATGTCTCGACAACTTTCTTCACTTCTGAAAGTTACGTGTACGTCCATCTCCCGCTTAATATTTTTTTACATTAAATAAACTATAATCTCCTCAACGACCTTTCCTATATATGCAGATCAGAGTCTGAATTGTTAGTACGGTACTGTGCTATGGTGTATATGTTTCAAGAAACAACAGTAAGTTTCTTATTTGCATATATATAACTTTCTGGTGTGTATTAATTTATTTATGTGTATTTAAAGCTTATTAAAAATAACGAAAAAAAAATTAAAATTCATCGCCCTCAAACTTTGAAGTGAGCAACGGAGCACCCGCTGAGTGTATCCACGCGTACCCAACAATGGCCTCGCTCGCATTATTCAATTATCCAGACAATGCACTATTTCGCCTGGAAATGCACAATGGCTCGAATAATATATATTCAGGTAAATGTTATGAATAAAGGGCTGCGTTTGTGCTCCACAAAGATATTTCGGTACAATCAGAATCGTAATTACACTGTTTAAAAAGACGAACAAAATGTATTAATGTAGTCTATGGTCAGAATTTGACGCGTTTGTTCTGTTTTCAAATAAAATTTAATCTGTTTAACTTTTGTTTAAATTATGGCATTAAGCAGAGAAATGGATAGCGCGAGTATATATATGTCATGTGTGACAGATGCTGTGTTTACATCGCTTTGCCCATTTTTTCGCCGCTTTCCTGATTGCTGCCATAGAAGTGACCATATCGTAAACGAGGCATATGTACAGAAGTTATTGACGGAATTTAATGACTTTTATTAATTTATTTTGTTTATTGCGGAGTTGACAGGCAGATGGCGCAGCTCATGGAAAGTGGTTAACGTTGCCTATAGGCGTTAGCAACACCAATGTATTTTCAGCATTTAGGCTGGGATAAAGAGGATGGAATAGAAGGGATGAGATGGTGATGGGATAGGTACCACAATTATAAACCCTATAGAGGAAGGGAGAAGCTCAAGGCTTATTTTTGTGATACATGTAAGACATTTTATTATTAGAAGTATTTAACACTGTCTTAAAATTACCTACATCGTGGTAAATAGTAGGTTGGGTTGAGTCTTGTTTGATGGAGGCTGGAACTGAAAATCAGCGCTGTGTGAGTCCCACACAGCAAAATGCTGAGTTTCAATGCCTTGAATTTAATGTACGTACATTTCTGAAACTGTATCTGTTTGTTAGTAAAAAAATCCTGGTATTTTATGTGCTTGCATTTATTTGCGACAATAAATATTTTTCTTTCTTTTCCTTAAAGTGTTTAAATATTTTTTTATATTTTTACCATATAAATATCATTAGAAACAATCCAAAATTTAAATTGTGTGTCATTTAGTATTTTGTCAAATATAAGGTTTATACATAATTATAAGAATTGAAACATTAGTAATAATAATTAAAACCAAATAAATATTGAAATTAATATGTACCTATATAATATAAGTTTCAAAAAAAAACTGTGCGCCCAACTGGCAAAAAAGTAAAATAACAAGACCTATTTGTATATACATGTCTTTATGCAATAAATTATTTGATTTGATTTTATTAGGTTATTTTCTTTCTATTCGTTTCACGCCAATAATCTGCGGGGATGTAGTATCACGTCGATCAAGAGCTCTAAGAGCTGAACCATTTATAATTCCAGCATAACTCCACCACGACAAAAGTATTATTCTTTATTCTAAAACCAATCAGAAGGTTCAAAGTTCTTAAGCCCCTTTCCCCCAGTTGATGTGGCCAATGACGACATAACCAATTTGTGGTGCATTTGGTATTCTTAGTACCTCCTGCCTTCACCCTGAGGCGAGGAAGAGCCCAATTTCGGGGGGCATCGACCCATGAAACCCCCCTCTGGGCACCACGAATTAAATGCTAATAAGACGATCGACCGATATACCGTGCCGGTAAACGTTTTATTTTTATGAAAAAATATTTTTTTTTAAATTTCATTACGAAACCCCGCTGGGCCGTAGTTATCTCATTATATTTAGTCTTATGTACGCTTATCTTTGTTTTATAATACGCATCTTTTTACTTTTGATTCGGACTGATGCTTTTATTTTACAGTGTGCGTTTTACAGCATATATGAGGCGTGACTACTTGCAAATTTTTGAATCTTTGTGATTGAAAATTCGATGAAACGAAAAAGCGACACTAAAAGAGATAAACACATAAATCAATAGTTATAGAACTAAGCCTGCGAGAGAATATGCGTTTACATTCTATTGCGTTTATACCCATAACGTTACCGTTCTGGAAAGAAAAACGCGATTTCGTATTTCATATTTCGTCAATAAACAAATGATAATTTTTAAGCGTAAACAAATTTGGATCTTTTGTATGTTATCAAATGTACACTATTATTACTTATTATTTTATTTTTAATTATTCTTTCATATATATGATAATACGATATATAGAGTATGCGTAAATGCGGTTAATATTGATAACGGTCTATTTTTATTTTTAAGATTTTTTATTGAGTATATTTTATTATAATCTGGGATTTATAAATGTTTAATAAAGTCCAAAAGGTAAACATTACAGATTTAAGATAATATAATAATGTCAAATTCGCAAAATTGACACTTATTTTATTTTCACATGATGGTGACGATGTTGCTATCTAAAATTACAACATTGGCCAGTAGTGAAATTATAGTAACACAAATCACGTAGTGGCGTAATAAGAGGTGTGTATCGCGAGGTAGCGGGTTCGAACCCGCCCACTGACTAATGATTATCATTCTAGCCGCTCATTATATTCCTATACCTAGTTTTGGTATGTGGTGTGTTATGTGTCCTGGGAGATCTGAAATTATAATTTCATCGTACATAAAATTTTAAAAGCTGTTTGTATAAGGTTGCTTAAATTTATTTAAGAAACACAAAACGCATTTAGCACCCTTAAATACAATTAGAGTCTTGCAGAAGGCAAAATTGCCGTTTAAAGAACTGTCAATACGTTTTGTGTAAAACGTATTAGGCAGTTTAATATGGTTAACTAATTCATTAGAGACGACCGTTATCGGCCCTAAGAGTTACGAAGATTCTAAGTAATAGTCAAAATCGTGTCTGTATCTCCAACTAATAATAAATAAAACGAAGCGTTTGTCTGTGAATACAAATACTAAAATTCTAACGAAAACTGATTTCTGACTTAATTTAATTATAAAATACTTTGTCAAAGACAAGTAGTACGGATGAACATGATGATACCAAAAGGTTTTCGTATTTGCCGAAAAAGCTACCACTACAAGCTACCATAATTACAGTACTGAGCTTAAAGTATTTTCCATATAAAGCGCCCAAAAGCCCTGCTATTTGCTACCTGATTCGATTGACATACTTATTATATCAAATAATTTTCGAATTTACTAATAGCCTTCAAAGACTTTAGTCGATTACATTGATAGACGTTTATATGCTCATTCATTAAATACGGAATTAATTAGTATTATTCGTAACAATTAAATGTATTTGTACCAAAATACCGTATCGTGTTGATCGGTATAATGCAAAACTGATGGAGAAATTAAGCAATCAATTGAGCTTCAATTTACACAAGTGATTTATGTATTAACATCTATTGTGTTTAATATGACGGTTGTCTTAAAATATTTAAATGCTATTAAGGATAGCTTCTTATTCTGGAGCTAAAACGTGTTTCACAAAAGTACTTCTACAATTATTTAAACGTTGAACGCAAAGTACATCTAGACTAGGGTTGCCAACCCCAAATTTAAAAAGTATGATTTAAAATGGAAAACCAGGACAGTTCAGTATGGAAACAGGACGTAGTTATAGAGTTGCAATAGTTAAATTAATTATTATATATTTATGTATATATTTGTAGTGAAAATAGATTGATAACATTCATATTTTTTTATAATATATATGTATTTGAATAAAATAATAGAAGTTGAAAGATGAACACTAGTGAGCCGTGAGGCCTCCTGTAACGAAGGATTTTAAAAGTGGCGGCGAATTTTAAAATACGTAACCCGTATCAGGGTGATTTAAAATACAGGAAGGTGCTTAAAAACTATCCAGGACATCTACTAGAAAACTAGAACATGTCCTAGGAAAACTGGAAGGATAGCTCTAATCTAAACCACAGTCAAACCATGTCCAATTTGTACAAGTATGATTTAATGTGACTAATGAAGTTACTATTACGCGATCTTTGTCGCTAAAAAGTTCTTGAAGTTTCTTTTATGTGGCTAGATGGGTATAATTAGAATGAAGCGATAATTGTCATGCAATTGAAAGTTTTTTTTTTTGGGTCCATAATTTTTATATAACCATTTTTAAGTTTGATTTAAGACTGATAACTTAATATTAAATATAAACAAATATAATTATCTATTCGAAATTTAAATAAAACCAATTAATTTTTCTTTATACCATTTGAACAATGATAGAATGAACTGATGCTATATTGATCATGTAGGGCATGATATTATATTTAATATCGTGATTGGGATCTGTTACATACATTTTAATGGAGTCAGTTTCAATGCGTTCCTTTTTATACATTCAATAATATACCTTAAGCCTTTGAATTAAGGTGGTAAACAGAGTGGTAGCTTACCTAAACATCTGGTATTGCTTAGTTTTTATACAAGTGTCAATTGTATAGGGAAATAATAATTTTAACACAGTAATAAGTTTTATAATATCAAAACCGTTATGAAAACACGGTTCAACTTGGAAGTTTTAAATTAAAAGTGTTAAGTGATGCATGTACTTGAATAATATTTTGCTTACTTATTTTCATCTTTCTCAAATATGTTTATTTGCAAGATTTCTGTATTTAACTAGTGTTTTATTGAACACCCAGTTATTAGATTATCTTTAAGTAAAAATATATAGAAGGCAAAAGGCAGGTTTTTTCATGACTCGAAACAAGTAAGTTTTGGTAGCTCGAAAATGGTGTTTGAGTGGTTTCCAGGGTAATTTACATTATCAATCGCTACAATCGGGTTCTAGAATTTTGAATAGTAAAACTACACATCGTCTTCCAGCACCCGCCAAAAAAGTATAAAGTTAATTTTAAAAAATCTTATTTTTTCCTTGGCAATAAATTGTTTAATTTAATAAGATCTAGTGTATCATGTCATAAATTTGTTTTTAACGCGTGCAAAAGTTAATTACATAGGTAGTAATTTAACTTTTAACTCAATAAGTTAACAGCAAGTAAAGTATTTCAACAATAGTACAAGCTATTATTAAGCGATAAATTTATCCAAGAGCACGTGTAATAATTTATATATTTACATGTGTTTAATTATTTTTTAATTTATATGGTAATTTTTACGAGTGTGTTATCTTTACAATAACCAAAATATGCTTTGGACGTGGTGGGAGAATTATGAGTTTCAATAAATAATCTGTAGGTACATTATTACTATGATTATTATTTATTTATGTATATTTCTGTCTTATTTCCATGTCTATTTATACTTGCCATTTCAAAATCTTGTATATTATACTTTTTTATTCCATTTATATTACAAAACCCACATGTTACACAATTTTTCTCTAATCCATCCTTAGGTTGTTTGAAGGAAATTGCTTTTAGTGATAAGACCTATTGTCTTCTATACTTACAACTTCTTGAATTGTATCCTAATATTATGCAATAAAGTATATTCTATTCTATTCTAAATAATCTATATGCTGAATACAATTTCCTGTGGCCGGGCGGTCTGTAGCCAGGTGGTAGGGTATTCCCGTCTGGATGGCTACCACCCCTGGTCTAGCGTATGCTGTCATAGCAACCTTGAGTTGTGTTCCGTCATAAGTAGCCAGGTTCCAGTCTCCTTACAGATCGACAGCAATTGGTAGGAGCTTGGTATTACAAATGTCATAGGCGATGATAACCGCTTTCCATCAGACGGACCGTCTGCCTGTTTGCAGAATTCATGCTGTAAAAAAATAGAAATGAGTCGCTGTCAATTTAAAAAAAAAACTATTCACAGCGGGCGGACGTGTGTGTGTGTACGTATTTTCATATCACACTATTCAGACAGTGATTTTTAGTACATTTTCAGTATCGTCATAATTAGCCTTTTTGACATTAATGCATAACGGATAACATTAACGCAAGCAGACCCGTGGCCATGAACTAGTATTTCATAATAATTAAATACCGTTAATAAGCAGATAAGAAGTAAAAAGTCACCACTCACGCAACCCTTTTTTTAACAATGAAGACAGTTTTATTTCTTTAAATACTGTATTATGTCTCATTTTTACACAAATTGGAAGACAAAAATGACAGAATATCACCTTAAGGCGTCATATCATATCAATCGATCTACCATAAAATGAATATATGCAAAAACATAAGTTTTGTAAGCGCATTCCTAAATTACTTATAATGTAACGTAACAAAAAAGTTATGAATAAATTATCAAAATTCTGTTGTTTAAAGATAGTGTAATTTTTAATAACATACTTTGAATCGTTCTCCCGTGTCTGGAATTTAGAAACAAAATAAAGCTGATTACTCACTCTACTTACATCTGTATGTGTCATGTCCTATAGAAGCTCAATGGATATTGGTGTAACTAGGATTAATTTAAATATATTTAGACTTTAAAACACAAAATTTGAAATATTAACACAAAACTATAAAACATTTTAACAACTTTATGGGCAGTGTTTAAATGATTAAATATATGAAATGTATTTTATCTCATTATCTTGCAGACTTAGTCTTATACATTTATGTGTGTTTATCTCTTTTTAGTGTCGCTTTCTCGTTTCATAGAGTTTCAAATCACAACGATTCTATAGAAGTTTTACTACTATATAAATGCTAGAGAACACGATGCATTTTTTTTAAATTTCTTGTCTGTTTGTTCCGGATTCATATAAAAACAATTTGACCAATTTCAATACGGTTATCCCTGATCGACAACAAATTCTTAGATTTAAAATTTTGCGCACCTTTTTAACCCGGAAATCCCGCAGGAATTTCCAGTCAAGCGTAGAAAAGTCGCGGGCGTATCCTAGTAGTATATAATAAAAACGAAGTATATTGTAATTGTGGTAATTATTTGATTTCAATGACTTTTGTGTGAAGTTTCTTAAGTATCCAGCCTAGAATTTCGAATCGGTAATCCAACATCCTGGGGTAGGTTATAGGCTATACTGGGGTTGGCATGGAAATGGCATTGTTTGTTATGCATTCTTAGCTCTATTTCGCTTACACGACTCGCACACTGTTGTGCGCTACTAAAATTGGCCAGTAAGCCAATTATTAGTTTAGGAATGAGGAATTATTAGTTGTCTAAAACGACATTGTTTGTTCATATAGCTAGTTCTTCTGTGCCTAGGAAGAGAAAGAGGAAATAGCGAATATTTCCAACGCTGCTTCCAGTCACAGTTTATCAGTAATACATCACTCTCATTACCCAAATACAAGAGTTATGTGAAGCCATAAAGTAATTTAAAAATAGGGAAACACTATAATTAATGTAGGCAAGAAGTGTTATATCATGTTACGTTTAATAAGTACACAATTATTATAATAATTAAAAGCCGAGTAGTTTTTGGGTAGTTACAATCCGTTTTTACTCTGTGTTAATGTTAAATTTTAAAAAATAACCAAACGTATACCTGATCGTATCACATATCCGGTAACTTGAGTTTTATGTGTCGAAAAGTGATTCTTTAACAAAGATTAAATATACTCAGAGGTGTCATTTCCTTGTGAGTTGCGAAAAATGGTATTAAAATGACAAAAAAGTAATGTTTTAACATACTGTGATACTTAATTACCTAACCTTTTATAAATCACGGCTCGTGTGTATTACGAATTTTGCAATGAAAAATAATTACAAATATCAATTAGTACAGTAACCAAACATATTTGACGGTAACTTGAAGAGTGATGTTTTGCTGTGCAGTTATTTATGTTTTCAAAATAAGAACATAACATTGTCTAAAAGTGCAGTCTCGATCACAAGTCTGCAGTTTGTTTGAAGCGTATGTTAGAATTTGAACTAGAATGTGAATATTCATTAATACTTGACATTGGTTAGATACAAAAATCGCGCAGATATAAGAATAAAGAATAAAAAGAAGCATTGACCAGTCTGTTTTTTATTCTTTGGCCCGAGTGAGCACGCGCAACGAAGCGAGCGAGCATTTTATTAGCTACGGACTAGCGTCACATCCCGAGTATGCCCGTCATTAACGTATAGGACCCATTCCTTTGACACACATTAAGCTCGTATCGTTTTTCTTTGAATATATTAAAATTTGTTTGTTGGTAAACTGTTGCCCATCGAGCTTGACATTCATGGAATCACTTTATTGCGCTGTTTAATTATATAATTACCTTACAATGTTATTATTTTTACATATTTTGATTTATTTAAAGTAATAATTTACAGTCAAATCTTTTCACCTTTCAACTACTTCTATGAAGTCATTGAACATTTTTATAAGAAGAAAAGGATAGAAAAGTGAAATAAAAAATCATAGCTAAATGTGTTGTTGGGGACATTATTATCTTTTTGTCCTTTAGACAACTTAGAATAGAAAGGAGACTTAATTTTTAACTTAGTGGAAATAATTGGACCTTTAAGTTGAACTAAAGAACGGTAGTCTATAAATATCTTCATAAATTTTCCAGTAAAATTTTATTATCAAAATTATAAATATTTTTTACCTAGACATTAGTCGCTTCTTCAAAAAAATTTATGCATATTGTGTCATTCTTTGATGCTCTGGCAACAGACGGACAACTTTTACATATATATAATAAAATTAAAATACGGAATTAATGAGTAAACAAACCATTAACGAGGTCATCGACCTTAATTCAAATCATAACTGTCAAACAGTAGCACTTAAATTGGAACGTAAAAAACATTTTATACCTTGTACGGTAATCGAACCTATGACGTGACGAAAAGTCCGCTTCGAGTTGATTTCATGAATCAATTATGTTTTAGGCATAATATTAGCTCGCAGGCGTCTCACCGTTGGACACGGGCTTCTATTAGGGTGGAACTGTAGACTTGCCATGCGCTTGTTCAAGCCGACTTACTTACTGGATTTTACAAATTTTATCTATAAGTCGGTTGCAGAAGGTTTGCCGATGGTAGCCCCTCCCGCTTCCTACGACTGGGACCGGGGTTTGCCAAGTAGTATTAAGAACAAGACGACCGCTGGTCGTGGTTGTGGTTGAGGGAGGGGTTGTCGTCGGTAAACCTTCTGCGCACGACTTATTTATGTGCAGGTTTCATGACGAGGTTTTCTTGCACACGGTAATTGTTAACAATATAAGATTTTTGCAATACACATTCACTGAAATTATTTTAAAGCCGACAGAATCGCTGATTGTGCAAATTGCCATAGACGACAATTACCACTTTCCACCAGGTGGGAACGTTAGCCTGTCTAATGTACAGCAATAAAAATAAACTTTATATTGATTATCTTTTTTTCTTGTTCGCAGATACGCCAGGAAAAACCTTATTACATAGCAGACCCCGAAGTCGATTCATTAGTGAGTATCATTGCATATTTGTCAGTTAAACCCAGACATGTCAGAACGCTCAGACCCACACGCGTCAGAAATCATATATCCCCAAGCTAAGCAAGTTGAGTTTGTTTTATGGGTAATATACAAGGGGGCCGATCCCAGACCATAAAAATAAATAACAGAAAGTTTGTTTCCGAAATATACCATGCCGGGAATAGAACCCGGAGCTTCTGTAGTGAAGGAAAATCGTTATATTTTGGATAATTCACACTATATATTTATAAATGATATGTGTTATTCTGATGTGTAATCTATATTATTGTAAAGTTTAAACAACTTTGAGTTGTGTTTAGTCATTAGAGGTCAGATTCCAGTCCCTCCTTCGAGGCCAGCAGCGCATTGGTAGCATTAGTGTCACAAATATTCGTAGGTACTGTCACCACTTTCCATCGGTAGCCCGTTGGCCTGTTTGTTGATGGTACTATACCGTACAGAAAACATTCCAGAGAGCTAATTTACGACTTGATTAATGCAGCGGTCCTTAAAGTTTATAGCCGTGGCCCCCCGGTGTCCTTTAATAGCTGTTTAAGCTTAAAGTAAATATGAAAATAAACAAAAGTTAATCTTGTGCGTAAACGCAAATATTATATTACTAATATAATTTTTAATTATCAGGACTAGAATCTGAAACACGTTTAGATCCGGTGATTTGCCAATATTTGTTCATGAATGTTAATCCGTATATGGTAAGATACTGCCGTTTTTTTAAAATGATTAGATTTTTGTGTTCGTAGATAAATATATTATGGATTGAATACAGGGCTTTATACTACATCAAAGCGCTACACAAAATTCAACATATATAAAATTGAAAAAAAAAAAATCGTGTGAATAAAGTTGTTTTTTTATTTATGTTAAATAATTTGGTGTTGCAAATGTCCATAGGCGATGATAATCGATAACCTCTTTCCATCAAGTGGGCCGTCTGCCTGTCTGCTGATCTCCTGAAAATAAAAACCAGTTCTGTTATAAGTAAACATGTTAGAATATATTGTAACATGTGTCCGCATATCCCTGTTCTCTGTGAGGCATAATCTGGCTGCGCTTTGAGAACCGCGTCCCAAATCAAGCCGTTCGATAATACAAAAGATTAAAAGACGCAGGTAAGTATAATTCTCGGAATGAGTAAAATAAGAATATTATATTGTCACTCATAAAATGCCGAATCGCAGTGCGCCTCCCGTAGCTAGGTTGGGACAAAAACCGAAATAAAAAGACTGAACCGGCCACCCACCGCCGCAGTTCGCCACGGGTACTTAACCGATTTTTAACAAATAAAATCTATAGCATTACGAATCGTGCGGCCGGTGGCCACTCTACGGATATTTTGACTTTGTTATAGGTACTGAAATTTTTATCAAATATGTCGCGCGCGAATGTGTCTTCGATGGTTTGCTGTCACGAGATCTGCGCTTGTGTATCTATCTCATGGCTTTTTAGGGTACTTTTTGAAAATGCATTTTCACCGTCAGCCATTCGCAGTCCACTGCTGGACGTAGGTCTCTCCAAGTCGGCGCCATTCATCCCTGTTTTTTAACTTCCGCACAAATCGTCGTTCATCGCAAACTGTTTGAACTAGCGCTATAAACAAAACTAAAGTGTAGTGTACTGTGCTAACTTATTAAAGGACACATGAACAAAGTGTCTTCCCCTTAATAGAGACAATAAGAAAAGTGCTAATGGAGACAGTTTCTTAGTTAGAATACTTTCAGTTACCTAATTTAGGTTTTACGAGTCACGTGCTAATGTCTCTACCGATGGTTTACTATCACGAGATTACAAGCCTCTCGTTAGTAAGGTTAGGTATGAACAGACATCGTCATGGTCAGCCATTCGCAGTCCACTGCTGGACTAGTCTCCCTACATTGGCGTCACACATACCTGTCGTCGGTCCATCGGGCTTGAGGGCGTTCGGTACTACAGATACCGAGACGTGGTCTGCACTCCAGGACTCGTCTGCTCCATCGGGCAATTTTCCTCGGGCAGACATGACCCGCCACCGCCATTCAACTTGCTAATTTTGCGAGCTATGTCGGTTACCTTGGTTCTCTTACGGATATCCTCATTTGTAATTTTATCTATATTTATTAAAACGGTATGAAAATTGTTTACAACTCAACCAACGTCTAACTGCTGTATCGTATGCGCCGTGCGCGTGGCGGCGGCGAGTCAGACGAACGCGGCGTTGCCACGCCTGCGAGGCGCCCGTATCTACTACCAGCATATCTAGATCATGTCAATTTCACCAAGCGATTCTCCAAAATTAGCCGCTTTAGGCACCTTGCTCTCCATCACTTTAATTTTCGAACTACGTATTTTAAGGTGGTACGCTATAGATTAGTAACG
The DNA here is from genome assembly GCA_012273795.1 of Dendrolimus punctatus. Lineage (NCBI taxonomy): Eukaryota > Metazoa > Arthropoda > Insecta > Lepidoptera > Lasiocampidae > Dendrolimus > Dendrolimus punctatus. The sequence goes on from CM022545.1 coordinate 3,910,317, forward strand.
TTTTTCGACACAAACTCGCATTTTGTGAATTAAATCCTGGTTAGAAAGCATGAGGGAGTTTTTTGACCTAATGTGCATATTGTTACAATTACCACGTGCCGACGATGAAGGAAACATCGAGATGACTGATGAGTCGAACCCGCCAAGCCGTTTTTGGACAAACGTGGCGGGTATAGTATTCCTCTAATTAATGAGGGGCTTTATTGTAACAAGAGTAGAAAAAGGAATGTTAGGTGGTTAGGGCATGTAGAGAGATGGATGAAAATTGAATTACAAAATAAGTGTATGACAGTATTGTGAATGGTAGAGTTGGTACCGATGGACCACAGTGTACAAACCATGATCAAATAACAGAAGTGTTAAAACGAGGTCAGGTAAAAGCATATCAAATAAACGTGCATGCATGAAGAGGTTAATGAAAGTAGATGAAGCGACAGTTCTTTGTCAGGATCGTCGCCCATGGGAAACAGGCGTGATAATATGTGTGTATATGTAGCTAAATTCAAATATGTTGCCAAGTAAAAGAAGCTAACGTAAATCAAGTACAAATTAAAATTACAACAAAAAACAGTAGCTAGGTGTTTTGATAAACTCGAGACGTCAAGCCGTACCTGCTAGAACCGTGATAAGCGTCATTCATCCAGTCCACAGATAAGAAAGCCAAACATACGACGACATCCGGGCCCAAAACAAACTCAGCTCACTTTCAAATATTATGTGCATTTTGTTTTTTTTCGCTGTTAACATGTGGTGCCACTGGTTGTGTCTTCACATATGTGCATATTGTTACTTTATTAGTAATAGTAGAAACGAGAGTAGTGTAGTCTGACATAGTATACAAATTTAGAAAATAATATGCGTAAAGTAATTCGTTGTTAATTACTTTACTAAATACTAGCGGTCCCGCAGACGATATGCTGCATTAAAACTTTTATATATAATAATAGGGATACCTGTTATGTGAAAGTAATTCTGTCTGTCTGCCTTTATGTGTGTCTGTCTGTGTGTTCCGTTTTCACGGAAAACCATTGGAACGATTTGGCTGAAAATCGGTACATACGTAACTAGTACTACTAATATTATAGTTTTTTTTATATCCTTAGTAAGAATTAAATAAAGAAATTGGCATTGCATTACCAAAAACATTGTAATTTCAAAAACGAATACGAGAACAGCGAACGCAGCCGCGGGCTGTCGACTTATATTTAAAACTTTGCGGTTGACCTGTTCCACTTAATACCATACAAAACATGGTCTCATACAAAAGTGTATGAAAAGAAATGTATGCCTTATTGAGCTTTTAACGTGGTCTCGTTTACAACAATTTAACTTTGGCCAATTAAAATGATTCAATTGAACCTAGCATTGAGTTTGAAGCTCTTCCGCACACTTCAGACTTTATTGCGAATAATCGCAGCGTTTTAAATTTTCTATGTGTTCTCTTATAAATTGCGGCCTCTGTGGTTGAGCGGGCTTATTATCCTCGCAAATTGGTAATGCGCTAGAACATTGTCAATTAACATTCACGTGACGTCATCAGCAACTCGATCGTACGTACGTACGTCACCAAAATGGCGGCCAGGCGCAATAGCAATTTGCGGGGATAATAGACTTAGACGGCCGAACTCGCTGGACCGAAGAGGCTCCGGATTCGATTCTTTAGCAAAGTTGTTGTGCATGAACCAAATAAGATTTTGAGTTGGCTCACAATTGGACCCGGTAGATGGCGCCGCTATATATATAAAAGATCAAGCGCTGAAATATTTTTCATATTACGTCATAAAATCGTCATTTGAATACTGTCTATAATACAATAATTATTACGCTACTTTTTTACATGTACAAACTTATGACGTCATAAGTTTTACGCTCATATTAAATCTATGAGGCTAGGACATTTTGCAAGATGATAAATATACCTTATATTAAATCGCTTATGTCTAGAGTGTGTACAAACACTAATTTCGCCACATGTCATCCAATCGTTAAGACTTGTCGCAATTTCGCGTTTTATGGTTCATTCTTTAACTGTATTTATTTAATAATTCGATACTTAAGTTGTTTTAGCCTCGGGCTGTCTGTGTAGGCAGATGACAGGCGAGTGTCTGTGTTTTAATAATAATAATATAAAGTCTTTTCTACCTTTTGCATTGAATATAGCTTTTATGAAACGACGGTGTGGCGATGCTTTTCATCGGCGGATTAATATGTTGCACACATCGTTAGTCTTAATTCTCAATTAGTACTTGGCGATTGTAATAATACGCGGGTCAGAATGTTGGGCCACTGAATTCTAGACCGAAAACGACTCCGCTGAACTGAGATAAGAATGTTGAGATGATGTGTGGTGTTACAAGAATGGATCTTTGAAAGGTGACATCTGTAACTGAAAAATTGAGATAGAGAACAATAAGGTAGCATGGGCATTTAATGAGTGTGACATCACAAAAAGAATATTAAATATAAATGATGCCGTCATGATTTTTGACCTGACAGAAGATGTATGCCAGAATAGAGGAGTATAGAAGGAAGTTCAAGAAAAAATATGTAATAACATGCACATCGAAACATTTTTGGTTCTCACTACATGAAATGTGAAGCGGCTACTTTATCAACAGAACTACATTATATATTTATATAACAACAGAACTATTAAATTAAGTGTCACGTATTTGATCAGTACATTATTTACCTTTTTGCATCTGGCACAGACTACAGAATCTCATACGTCGGTGCTACATTTAAATAATTTACTTTTCCGACAATTTATTCGAATCCCGGACCTTAATACTCATAAAGTTGGATATATCAGCATATTAAGATCGTTTGCATCACTTAAGTAGGTACGTGAGATCCAAATTTAAAATTACGTTCTATATTCAAATTAGCGTTCTTTTTCCCTCCGTTCTGAATTTAAATTGTTGCAACTGATTTTTTTAAATTATATTATTGGCAAATCCTGAAAAAGGTTTGTTTTATCTTGATTAAAAAAGTATTATAAATATTTATTATTAGGTTATAATAAAAAAACTTCAGTATAATAAGTATTATCATGCAATTCGAACATAATTCCGTGCTAAGGAATAAAACTGGAGGTGATTTTGAAATCGAATTTACAAATTTCTAGTAGCCGCTTCGTATATATACTACTATTTATTCACTTGCATTACCATCTCGATTACATTTTGACATTACTAGTAAGTATGGAGCTTTTGTCATTTTTTTACCGATAGTAGGAGAAGGGTCGGTGAGTTATAGAAACCGGGTATAAGTATAGTTCTTCAACCTTTATTACTTATAGACATATTTTTTGCGGGATTTAAACAAAATAAATGAATTTGTGAGCAACAAAATTGGAATAACCCCCAAATTACCTAATTTTCAAGGTAATAAGTGTAGTCGCTGTCTAATTCTCATTTCTATACCAGCTGTGACAAAGCTCGGTGTTAAATTATCGTTGGCAACCATAGTGTCAACTGTAAAAGAATTTGGAAGATTCCAATTTCAAAAATAAAATGTTTGTTCCATTTTCGAATGCTCTCGTACCACGCGCTTTTGTTTAAGAGTAGTGTTGTAGGCGTTGCGTAAACAAACGATGTTTTTTTTTTAAACCAACACTCGAGTATTATTGTCCCATTTGGCTGGAGCCGATTGGTCACGGAGGCTGTTTGCCTACGTCACATCTGTGTTTGGTCTGTCACAGCCTTTTTAGAGGTTTAAGCTTCTTTAAACATGCTCGTGGTTGTAATGTCTGTAAATATGGAACGGCAGCGCTCGTGCGTTTTATAAGTCATCAGTAAGTTGTATGTGTGTGATGTTTAGCTATTTGTGTTAACAAAATGCATTTGTTTAAAATGGTTTACTGAATCATACAAAACGTTTAGGGAATACAGCGAATAGTGTATCAGCTGTTATGATGGATTTGGCTTGCTTATCTAAACATGCAATAAAGTTTTGGTTACAGTTAACAATTTTATAGCGGGATTGAAAAGCAGTTTTTTATGAGGAAGTTCTAGATTGTAACTTTTTATTTATTATATATTAGGCAACTTATTTTTATATACAGATAACAGTTAAATTTTTCATTTCAACTTTAAAATATATAGTTAACTAGAACCATCACAGCACAAAAACTCATCGTTACTGATAAATCGTATCCTGTATTGATTATAATACTTCACGACAATTTGTTCATTCTCCAGGCCGTGAAGAAAAAACAAACAAACCTATTTGCTAAAGGCTATGTAAATAACAAAGCTTGATTTAATGACCACGTTTACAAGTCTATGAAACAAGAGACCTGTCAAGTGAAGTCAAAACTTGACACTGACTCAGCGAGCGTCTTACAACACTCGAAACGTAACTCCCAAAAAGGATTACATTAGAAAAACTAATAGATCGTCAGCCCCCTCTGCAAACAACTCGGTGGCAAAAGTTAAACAAGTCAAACATATTTTTATCTGGCATTCTGTGAGCACAGACTATGTCAACGTCTCTCTCAACCACGCCTGTGTCAATAGAGGGTGTTGGTATAATTGATATTGCAGATGATGAGCTCCGCAGATGTTATGCGCTCCTGGTACTTGATACTTGTTTATTATTATTTTGTTTACCATTATTATTATAAATAGGGGGATTGTTGTTATTTGAATGTAAAGGATAATTAATAATCATAATATAAGCATCTCATGCGACTATCAGTGACTGCAATGTTTAGTCAATTATATAGATTATATTAATAGAATGTCAAATAATCTTACCCGTCAACATCTAAATTCTGAAGTATAAAACCATAAATACTACACATTTTGTAATAATGAACATTTAAGTTTTAAAATAATCTTCAAGCAGGCATGCATTATACAGTCGGATCAACTCAACGAAAGCTTCAGGCAAATTATAGATCTTTGAGCAACACCAATTTATGGCAGCTTATAAAATTAGTAATTAACTAAACAGTTGTAATTTTTATACAAATACAATTCTTACCAAAAACAATCCATATTCTACAAGTTTTGTTAATTATTAAATCATAGATGTCATAAATTCTTTGAAAATAGAACAACACAACAATAACTCCACTAAGTATTTCATTAGAGTACTCGAACACTGCGGAAGTTCTTACATAACCGATCAATGGTCAATACGCTGATAAATCGTCCTTCAAGCTACCATCAATACAATAGATGTTTATCGATTGTATTGTTCATAGAAGTTTTTCGATCTAATCGTATTCTTTTTCAATTGATACGCATCTAAAAACCGTAGTTTAATGCCGTTTTAATGACGTCTTGATTTGTTTCTGATTGCTGTACAAGACGCTGTATGAATTCGAAAAAGTCAGCGGGCAATTTTATATTATTGATTGATGATTTGTGTACGGCTGTTGAATTTTGATGTGGACTTTTTAAGTGGGGTCATAAATTCATATATATGTTGGGAAAATTTATTTGGAAATAAATCTCACGTCTTAGTTGGAGTATTAACTTAAAATGTGGGTAAAATGAAATTAGGTGCGATTGGAGGATAGTGCTTTGCTTAAGGTATTATGCTCATAACTACTATATATTTGTAGAAGAATTGCTTATTTACTTCACAACTAACATAAAAAATAAAATTGAAATAATACATAAATGTACCTTAGATGATTTAATAAAATATAAATAAGATATGACTATGGTGTAATATAAAGCATTTAGCACTTATTAATAAAAGCCACAAAATGAACAGAAAAAAAACGATTCGATTTATAGTGCGAGGTTCATTATCATATCGATAACAAGAAAGAATAATCGAGGCAAATTAAGTCGCTACAGTATTAGAGATGCAAAAAACAATACGTTCTAAATGATTGAATCAATCAAACCGTGCTACGGTATCGACAGGCGAGCATCGTCACTGCGCAGCGGGCACCGTTGTACTTTGTCCCAGGCCATTGTTGCTCACTTGCCTTTGTGAGATGGAGCCCCGATTTCGATACACGTCGCATTCTCGTATTATGACATTGTACATGAAATGCACCAAACGTACGCTATGATTCATCCTACACAACGGCTGGCGCGTGTTCCGTGAGCAGATGAAGTCATGTCTCTCGAGATTATGAATTTAGAAATCGGTGGTTTCACTTACTTCCATTCGAATGCATTAGGAAACGTAGGAATTGTATTTTCATCATAAATTCTCATAGAGATTATTATGGATCCGTTATAAAATGAGTCAATAAATTCGAAGAGGTCACATACGTGCACCTTTCAAAGAATTTCATTTAATTATTTGTCGTTTGTGTTACGATGTGACTTTACGTCGTCCCATTTATGTATACTGCGACTCTAACGTTAAATTATGTGACTCTTGTTTACCTCAAATCTTAGATTAGTTTTGATTAAACCCCATAGATTGACTGTAAATTATATTCCCTGTCCACTCAACTAATAACAAATGTATTTCTTTCCAGATGGTGCAGGCGATTCAAGTCTTACGGTTTCACCTATTAGAATTGGAAAAAGTGAGTATAATGACTTATCGATGTACATAAAGAATCGATATCGGACCGGTTTAAAAATAACACCTTTCGATTATTATCTCAGTCGAGATATCGTATCGATATTGAGTACACGCAGCTCACCCACACTAGCACGCTGGCCGGCCGACCGGTCTCAAGTTTAAATTTCGAACTATTTCGGAGGTCAGGTGATTTTAGGGCTGTACTTATTTGTTTCTTTTTCAGAATTTTTGCTAAGTTTTAAATATTGGTGGTGCGGATATATCTTATTTATCAATTGCAACATATAACATTTTTATTGTTTTCTAGCTTACTACGGAAAATAATATTAAGTCGTATGCTGGAAATGCTACGATATCATATAGGGATAAATCTTTATGTCATTTCTATTCAATAGATTCTATTCATAATTAATATTGAGCAAAGCAACCAAGGCTCTAAAATTATAGTATCATCTATATTCTATATTTTAAAAATCAAATAAAATACCGCGCTTATAACCGTATTACCTTGTCCTGTAAAATATGAAAAACTTTGAAACCCCAAAGTATATTTGAAATAAAACACTGATCAGTTTTGATATCAGCCCTAGGAGCGCAAAACCCGGTGAATGAGCTCTGCCGCGTCTGCGTCCAGCAGATTCGTGTATTTGTTTTGCCCCTATACGCCGATTTCGGCGGTCCCGTTCGCAACTCGCGACCGGTCTGTCGGCTTCTTGCGTGCCTCGCATCGCCGATTCTCGCCATTCCTCGTCCCGCCACTAAATGTAACGGTTATTCCACTGGGGACATGCTTTTTGCTATTTTCCAATCACTTACTCAACCCAGTCATGCATTTGCGATATTTGAAAAAAGAACATCACTAATAGGGATGGGAACGAGTACTAAATTGCAGATGATCTTACGTGTACACAAATTGTTGTAAACACAAGACTGAGGTCGAAAATACTATCTACAAGTCTGTATGTTCTTGGTAGTTTGAATTGACCATTGAAAATCTAGTCAGTAGCGCTCTAAGCGTGGATCGCTTATCTCAATGAACCCAGGGTAACTTTTCTTTTTTTATTCTGATCTACATGTTATTGGCATTACCATAGAGTTATTAGTTGTATGTTACATATAATAACACAAACATAATATGTTTAGCTTGGGATTATACTTTCCTGGTGAATTTAGGTATTTAGGTGCTGTGAGTTTTCTTCTTACAAGTTTTTATGTAAAGACGCCCATAAGATTTGCAATAATTTCAACTTTTCCCTATATAAGAAGTTATTTTAAATTTATATCTGATGTATTCACTTAACAACAAAAATATGAACTAGAATATTGCAACAATGAATTTACTAGTTCTATTTTCAACGAGAAAAGTAGCAGTTTCCCTATTTTTATAATTTGTATTACTAAAATCATAATAACAGTAAATACACATATAAATGTAACGCGTCAGTAGTAAGCATTCTTTCTTCAATTTGAAATTCGAAATGTTACCGGTTTCCGAACAGCGGAATCCAACGCTGGCTTCGATACGTATCTGGTTTCACCAGATCAATCTTCACGATATAGACGTTAGTAAAACGAGTTTTTTTGTTACATGCCCATAATATTGACAAGACTAATTAATAGCTTACAACTATATGGCAAAACATATTAATATTGTCATCGACGTATTTTCATAGTCTGGGTGTGGATGAAAAACAAGCCTATCCACCTGCTGCTGGTTACGTATAATTTGTGTAATGTGACAAAAGAATGTGTACAATAATCTTAGTGCCATAGGGGTTTGAGTATATACGCAAGTAATATCCAAGTGTGTTTTTTTCATCTATATAAAAAAATGTTCATAATAACACACTGAACTTCTTCATAATTTCTAATCAAACTACCTAAATATATTACACAAGAATCGGTAATCTATGTTATTTGGAAATCCTTTCTGTTATTTTTAAACACCCTGATAGAAGTTTTGTCTCTGCCTTTAGGCCTAGTTGCCAAGCTAGATCCCAAAATGAAATCGTATCGTCCAAATATAATAATTATAAGTTTTAACATATAAAAAAGAATAAAATCGTTCACAACGCTTCCGAATTCAAATTTAAATTTCGATTGAGGAATCGGCTTGTGTCGGCGTCGTCGGCGCTCGTGGTCGGGGCTCGATATTTTGAATTTCGAATTGGTCTTTTTTTTCCGTGGCCTTTATCTGGTCCTCGGGACTCGAGATTCGTACACCGGTATCACATTACAGGTTATCTCGTTACAACATTCAACATTTTAAAGGGGGAGTCACGTCGAGGCAAAGAGTGTTTTAGGTTGATGGTTGCGTTGAAACACATGGGAGAAAGTTTAAGGACGTAGATAATCGAAGCTATGCGGTGTATCTAGGTTTAACATGCGATTCGATTTTCAAAATGTTTGAAATAATTGAAATCTTATTACCTTACAGCTTCACCTGCGATGATGTTGTGATATAGGTTATGTCGGAAACGAAGGGTTTAATGCTTTATTTGTGATGCAGTATTGTTATTATTGTCAATGACGTTAAATATTGCCAGATGAAATATATATCGAGGGCTTCATAACATATAGGCATATACGCAAAAATTCCATTTTTATTGATGTTTACTAAAAACAAGTGTACCTAAAAAGAAGGGTATTCCAAATTTCAGCCTTATAAAATCAACTACTTTTGTTTTATTCACAATTTTGGCCTTTGTGTAAAAATGCACTTTAGTCTATACGCCCATTTGTTATGAAGCCCTAATAATGTAGCGTATTTGTTACCGGCGTTATTTTTAACGCTATAAATAAGGCGCATTTCCCATAGACAATAACCATAACATTATCGCAGGTGAATACACAAACAGAAACAGCTCTAAATCAAGACTTCACGCAGGTCTCAATAATTCGACCCGACTTAAAATTTATTAAAAAATAATATAGTAAAATATGTCATTTGAACGTTGTTGATTCCTTCCTTAATTTACTACTCAAGAATAAATTGCAATACTGACTTAACGTTAATACTCTGAAAGCCATATTAGAAGGTATGTGAAGCTAATACAAGTTGAAGGATGAGAGATATAGTGTGTTATATTCATCATCTATACCATCCGTCATGTTTTACCTGTATATCTAAAGAGACGTGGACATGTAAATGATATACATAAAAATGTAAATGAGAATAGCATAATGTTAGTAAAAATTTCAAAAAGAGAAGCGTAGTAAAGAACAACAACATCTGGTCAAAAAGAAACCGGTAAAACTACACGTTCCGAAATAGTTCTTTTTTCAAAAACAAATTCCAAACGGTCTTTTTGCTACCAGTCTCATATGGAAGTAGTCTGAGCTATTCCTTTTTTTGATACGCTCACATCCCATACGTGTCAGTTCGTATTACTTCGTATCTTGTCTATGGCGTGTGTTTTTTTGAAATAAGAACGTAAAAAACTCCGTTAGTTCGATCCATTTCCGCTTCACTACTCACCGTTCACAGGTGATAGTTTTTTGCTCCCTTGAGCTTTTATAATAATTAAAAATAAAATCGCCAAGTGCGAGTTTCTTTTGTTGGCAATCGGGTTCTGCGAAACTTTGCGATTCTTTTTTTAAAAATTATTTTGTTACTGCTGTGCCCGTGATTTCGTTCATGTGGGACTTTGATTGTATATTAATATCACCGGAACCCTACAAAATATCACGATGAAACATGTGGACGAATACTTTAGATACTTTTTTGGTTTAACACATATAATTTTAGTTGAAATATTCCAAAATTGAAAAAGCAATCATTTATCTACACTTTTTAAATACTGTCATTAATTTTGAAATAACGTATTTTATTCAAAAACAACCATTTCCTTTGGTTTACCGTTTGAAATTCCTTCACAGAAACTAACCCTGACAAGCTACATTATGTTTTGGTATAATTACACAGAATGTGTAAATTTTTCAAAATCGTCCGATTCGACTGATTTTTCAAAAAATCGAATATTACCACTTTAGTTTTAATTCTGTACATTTTAATTTTACTTATTTCTATTTTTATTGTCTTACAAATATTAACTTCTTCTATCGGCTAGCCATGATTCATTCTTCAAAATATCTACAATTTTAAACTTTTTAGTTAATTTAATAAGTCGGTGAAAATATTTGATTTTCTTACGGATCCCTAAAACTAAAAATAAATGCCTCTCCGCCTTACAATGAGATCTCGTTAAGTGCGCTGTTTTTTCGTATCTTTCTTTTAATAATTACTTGGTTTTTTACTTGAAATACAACTTGTCAAAGCCCTTTAACTCGCCGCCAAAATGTAAAAAAATCTGTGTTCTGTTTAATCCTTTTTTGTTCATGGTATTTATGAGATTAGGAATACTTTTAATCACTATATTTCTTTTGAAAAAGTATCTCTTAGACTGATACTTGTAGTCAGCCTTATAAGGCATTATCTACATATTCTCTCAAGGGAGAATGGAGCCTAAAGTAAAGAACATTGAATATAGAATACACTTTATTGTTCACCAGATACACATATAATAAACAATTTACAGAAATCACATTAAACAGTAAAAATAGGAGCAATGGGCGGCCTTATCGCTTTAGAGCGATCTCTTCCAGACAACCCGGGCTCTGGATTTTATGAAAGGGAATTTCGCAAGACGGTGGTGTGCTAATTTAATACACATAAATAGGATATATAAATATCACACAATACACAAAAAAAATATATATTTCGGTAATCTAATCTTAATTATTACGGGAGAATAAAACCATCAAGTCGTTATAATAATACATTATAAACAAGATAAACAAAAGAAAAAGTAAAAATAACCTTTGACGACCATTCCCAACGGTCCGAAACTAAAATTGTGTTTACATTAAAACACAAAACATCCAATAACATTTTTTGATTTATGCTTTTTAATATTTCCCAAATATGGCCGACGGCGAACTGTTCGGGTCGTTTCGGAACGCACCGCGATTGGTCCGGTGTTGGTTCTTTTTTTAAATTCAAATTTAAAATGTCCGGCATTCCAAATTCGATTATCATTATTTTAGGTAATGCTGCGGTTTCGTCTGCGTTAGTGTTAACAAGAGAGGAGAGTAAGTTTGTAGGCTTCTTTAAGATTCTTAAATAAGCTACAACTTACTTAACTTTTATCCGTGCAGAACGGAAAGAATACAATTTCTGCGGCGGCCTGTCGTAAGAGGCGACAAAACAACCACAGCCAGGGTAGGCATTTGCCGACTGGATGGCGACCACCCTGTCTAGAGTATGTCGCCATAACAACCTTGTTGTTTCCGCATTAGTGACAGTTCCAGCTCCTAAAGAGCAGCAGCGCATTCGTAGCACCTTTGTTGCAATGTCCATAGCGATGGTACGCTGTCCATCAGTGGCGTCTGCCTGTCTGCTGATCTCTGCAATAAAAAAAACTCATATAAATAATTGTACGAGCTGCACAGGACTCCAATTAAAACGCCGTTAGAATTATTATAAAGTTTATTACAACTCTTCAAACACGTATAAAACAGGATCAAATAAAACTGGACACAACCAGTAACACTGCACGATTCAATACCACGCGCCAAGTCCGTCACTATATCGCTAATAATCGAAATGTACGTCTTACTCGTATCGTAGTCGCCGCTTGACTGCCCCTTCCTTCGGGCATTGTTGTTTTATAGTAAAAAAAATCAATAATATCTATATGTAGTCATAAGGACTACAATCGGCGTGTAAGCAAAACTACAAAAAATTATGCCTGTCAAGGGCGAAACATGTATATTGACATTTAGCATAAGATCTGCGAAAATGTCCATATTTCAAACAAATAAAGGACTTTGACTTTAAAAAAAATTAGCGGTGATGTAAAGTGTGCGTAGTCTCTGTCAGACACGGAACCCAACAAATTATAGGTAATCCAGTGGTTGGATATGTTGTAAAATGTTAGGATGGCGTCGTAAAGGGACGCAGGTTCGACGCTCGGGCTCGCCCTGTAAAACCAACAAATCTGACCCATATCGTAAATCACTTAGCCACATTGTGCGAGATAACGTTTTACGAGTGGACGGACAAAGTATGAAACAAACGGGCACACTGTGCAGTTGTGTGTTTCAAATATACGGATGTGTGTGTGATATATACAGATATGTGTATGTTATATATACAGAATACATTTTTCTTAAACTTTCTTTAACTGATGAACCATATTCTTTAGTAGACATTCCTTCACACATATTGTTCCTTAAAGCTACATAATTTAGTTACCTCGTTTTTTTTAAATCCTGACTATGGTAATTGATTTTTCAGAAATATAGATGGATAGATAACACTTTATTGTTTACCAAAATAAATAAATGCAGAAACAATTACATTATTACAATACTTCTTGGCAACACAACAGGCGGCCTTATCGCTAAAAGCGGTTCTCTTACAGGCAACCTAACAATCTGGCGATGTAGGTGGAGCAGAAAAAAAATAGGACTATATTTTAAATATACATACTTACACTAATTTATAATAGAATACATACATGAATATAATAGTAATATATATACGTATATACACAAAGAATCTAAAAAAATAATTGTTGTATATAGATAATGTTACCACTTTGGTTTTCATCAAAATCGGCTTCGTAACTCGTTTGACTATTTTACGCTATTCCGTATAGTTTAGGAATTGGCCCGTTGAGAGTAGTAGCCGGAGGTCCGTTTGAGAAAATCACTCTGTATATGGGCCTCTTTGAAAAGGACGTAACAGATGCTTATCTCCCAATGAGGTAGACAACATCGGCTCCCTTAGTATTGCAGATGTCTGTTGGCAGCGGTAACCACTTACCATCAAATGAAGTCGTTGCTCACTTGCAAAATGTAAATCTATGTTAGGATTGCAAAGCATTTACAAAGTCAATACTAAACAATGGAATAATATATTAATGTCAAAACTGTGTATATAATTATACATGGTCACTGTATATATTTAAAATCAGAAAAATATTTGATAAAAATAATCGTTTATTTTTTATTCAGTTATGTTACAACACTGTCCCACTTCGAAATTCAAATGACACTCCCAAGAATAAACACTTTTCACGGTGATTTCTTTTTTGAAAATCGAACAGTCATTCCGCTCGTCCATTAGGCAGGTATGCTATAAAATATTTGTTGTTTTTTTAATGTTTCGTCATCTGCGTGTCGTGCCAGGAGTGTGGGCCGGAGGATCTGTGTCACGGTGAGGGTTGCCAGTATACATGTTTTGACGGAATCCAAGGATTTATTTTGTACACAAATGTATATTTAGCGTTCCGAACTGAGTTAATAGTGATTTCCAGTAACGATATCTTGCGGGATTAGTAATGAATTATGTCATGGTAAATGCGATACCTAAATATATTGGGCAAGCGCTTGTGAGTCCACGAACAATCCAGGATTCCGTAGACGTAGGTTACGTTCACTGATTGTCGTCATTTGACGACGAAATCCTTATAAAAGCGTTATATCGAAAATACTTGTATATCCAAAAGTAGTAAAAGAACTAAAGATAATTTTTAAACTTAAAAAATATTGAATTTTATTTTTTGAAAATCTACGTGTATATACTGGGGACTTATTTATAGCTGGCAGCGAATATCTTCTCCACCTTTAAGTTTTGCAAACTTAGCTTATTGTGGGTTCAGCTAATTCTTGAAAGTTTTGTATTTTCCTCGGCAGTATGTATACTTAGTAGGTATATATATATAGGTAGTAGGTATATTGGAACGACACAGATTAGGATAGTTTTTCTTGAACTTGGTTAAATGCACAGAGGATCTGAAAACATATTTGAAATATATGTACTCTGTTGTCACAATCCTAGCCGAAATTAGAATGATTTTGATTAGGGTTACGATATCGGGGCAGTAGTAGTAGATTTTTTAAACATTTATTAAAAATACAAAACACTAGAACACGCCGGCAGGGGCTGGGGTCCAAACTACCTGTGCTTAGGGCTCCAGAGACAAAAACCTCCTCAAATTCGTGGCGTGTCCAAGAATGCTGTCTTCTGTATCTGGCCCTTCACCCAGCTTCCTAGCGAGAGCTTCTCCAGGTCAGGGTCGAAACTCTTCACTATAAGACTGCAGTAGTATATTTATTATTATTTAAACGTATCGCAACAGTTCACAGCCCTAGCTGCGCGCGCGCAATCTAAAAGGGTTTTTCAACTAATACGCCACTTCCTTAACTCTAACGCGACACGTGGGTGTGACTGTATAAATTGCTGGACCAATTCTGATAATCTCTTCCTGTTTGACAGCTCGTTGTTGGTTCAATCGTAGATCACGGCGAATAACTATAATAATAGTGTTTATTATAGACATTTCGGCACGGTTACCTTAGGATGATAAATTTTATTTGTTTGTTGGCATCTTACTTTGATGTTACTGTAGTGTCGGTAATGAGGATTATTTGGAATATACAACAGCTGTTACTAAACGTGATTGCAATATCGCACAGACCAGGGCAAATATCGGAAACGTGTTTTTGAGATTATGTAACTAGATATATGACATGATATTCTGAACCAATGGGAATTGCCCAATGAACCAAATTCAAAAGTTCCGTTGAAATTCTGTTGAAGAGCAATTTTTTTAGATATAAGTTAATAGTGGAGTTTCTACTATATGTTCACTACAGTGTAATGTGGTATAGGGCGGGCGGTTTTACTCTAGGAAAGGAAGTGGGAAGAAACTCTCCAGTAACATGCATAACTAAGATTTTGTTGCTTATATTTGCTTTTCTTCTTGCTTTTTATTAATTCTTACTGTATTTACTGCTAAAACGAGGTTGATGGAGTTGTTATTGTGATCGGCATATCTGTATGATCTGTACGATCTGTAAGTAGGTAGTTCCTGCTAGATGATAGGGCATTTGATTGTCTGGTGGCCACCAGTCCTGGTCCAGAGTATGCTGCCATAACAACCTTGAGTTGTGTTCCAGGATTAGTGACCAGTTTCTATTCCTCCCTTCGAGACCGGCAGCACATTTAAAGCACCTCTGATATTACAGATAACCAATAAAAAAATGAAGTTTATTTCGTACTTGGGGTCTTTCTCTTTCTCAGTAATACTAGCGTTAATCGATAAAATTAAAATGTTTTGCGCCACGCCTCGTTCTATCGTGTAATATCTATGTTTAAGTGCTATACTTTGTCATTTGGTTAAGTATTAATTAATGAAGGATAAGTCCATAATACTAAAAGTGATATAAATATATCATACATACATCCACTCGAAGTGGTTTCGTCGACCGTTTTTCAGAAACATTCAAATAAAAACAAAAACCAACCGGTTCGTTCGAAATTCAAATGAGAAAGCGATTGGTTCGCGCCCGCGCACCACTATCGGCATAATGCGATATAACGCACTCTCGCAAGCTATACTCTTATAAAAATCTTAAATATAAAGCATTTTAGGTTTAAATAAAAGAATAGTAATAGAGTTTGTCACAATGGCAGACAAGGAAATCTTAATCCATACAGCCAATTCTGATGTATAAGTCTTCGTATAGGTAGCGCAGTTGAATTGTAGCCATACAACGGAGTTCTTGTGGAAACTCAAAAGGGCCACATTTGACTATACAGTTCACATTTCTCACAAAAACACATAAACACTACTCAAAAATTAATGTCTTACAACTATTGTTCATTTTTGAGTAATTTTACACATTTTTAGAGAATTAAACTGTACAGCCACTGCCCCCTTTCAGTTCCCGCCAAAAACTCTTAAATAAATGAATTCATTTATTTAAGAGTTTTTGAATGGAGAACACAGAATTAGTCTAGCGAAGAGCGGACAGAGATGAAGGCTTAAAACGTTTTGGTTAATTTATACGTTCGGATACGATACACTAAGCAAGTAGCGCAAGTGTTATCGGTAGTGTAATATAATATAAATAAAATTAAATGATAATTCACCCTAAAATATTTCACGATCTCTCTAGGTAATTCAGTCAGGTAAAACTCAGGTGCAGTCACGTGATAGTGTTTTTTGTATTATTTAAATTTGAATTCAAAACTCACACGCCACAATACATTACAACATTTTTTAAAGCCGACTTACATTGACATAGTTACTTGCTTCAAATTGAAGACAGCCAGTGCTGACTTTAAACAAGCATCGTGTAAATATATTTGACGTCAGTACAGCGCTACCAATGTTTTGAAGTGATCAACGTAAATCAAGTTTTTATTTAAGTGGTAATAAATTATGATTGCACTCAAAAATAGGGACAAATTTCCCAATATTCAATCAGGGTAGTTACGAGATATTCTTTTTTATTTATTCGAATTCAGAACTCACACGCCATAATGAATGTTGTCGTAACACTGTCTGTTCGTCTAAATTCTAAAATATCCGTTAAAGGCACTTCTTAATGAGACATTATGGCATTCCGAGCCGTCTCGAAGCGATTATCGTTAGTATCAAATCTCTTTTATCTCTGGATGTATACTATATTTATAGACACCATAGAGCTTGCTTGTAATCGGTATTCAATGGGCTTCGGAATGGAATCAAAAGTTCACATATTTCGTCTTGTATGTCAGCTACATTACAAGAATAACTACTTTTAAAATATGGCTTTGTACGATTTGTGTATACAGCCAATATCCAAGAATATTTAATATTCTTGGATTTAATCGACTGATGCTAATTTTCTACAACTATTGTTCACTTTTAATCAATAATATGCTTCTGTTGTAGATAAAAGTGCATAGTAAAAAAAACCTGTAAGTTCCCGACAAAAACTTTAAAATATCGACTTGAAGGTATTATCAAATATTATAATAATATAATCTGTATATGTATTAATATTACGGTTTCCATGTTTAATTAACAAACGTGTATCGATTAGTAAAATTTGGACTTAGAAGACATAATTAGCTGTCAACGGAGGGTTCACAATTTCCGCTTCCTGCGACGAGTTCTATTTTCAAATCTGCCATAAGAACGCAGTGTTCTTTTTTCAAATTCCATGGCGTTCCATTTTGTTATTATTATACTAATATTGATTTTAAATAGGGATGCTAGAAGTAAAATATTATGTTGTTTTTAGGATGCTTTAATTTTTTTGTTTTTTATATCAATAAATGGCTTGACACAAGGTACAATGCTTTATTCATAAACAAAATTTTACTATCTACCAAGCTTTACTTCTTCTATTTCTCCAGGTCTAATGGTGTAAAGGGTTTTATTGAAATGCAAAGAGCCCGAATTCGAATCTCGTTCATTATTTACTCTGGTCTGGGTTTCTTTCATCGGCCACCAGAGTTACTATCCTTTATGTATTTCTTACCTGCAATGCAAGCGTAACTTTGCTTATAAAGGGAATGTTCTATAGAAGTCTGCCGATTTGAAACAAATGTATGATACAAATAATTTACTTACTAAGAAATTGACCAGAAACGCATTACATTAGTATGATAAGTAACATGGTCTACAAGTTTTTTTTTGTTTATTATTTTCTTCTTTATATCAACCAGCTGTACTATAACTCCTATGGGAAGATATTCAATGGATAATGAAAACAAAATAGATATTAAATAATCTCTTAAAAATTCCATGCACTCTGTATCACAAACCACAAAGGCCTTTATCTAACGTCGACTCAAGAATCTCGACATATCGAATTCCATTTCGACAGTATGTCTGTTCGTCTATTTATTTTTGTTTTTTTTACCTACGGCCCGACCGGCGCGAGCCGCACCTGCCATCAATTTTATTACATTTCACCGTGTAAACTATCTAAAAATTTCGTTACCCACTTTATTGCTTTATGTTAATTTCTAAACTAATTATGCCTATGAAAACGTATAAGACCCTTTTGAATCAAATTAATACGTTCTTAAAAAAATATTTTAGTAAGTTTTTTCCTAAACGACAGTTGGCCCTGTGTGTATCCGAATAGGATTTTTTTTCAAATTTCGAACGGCGTTTATCGATTGATCAAGTTAAAACATCGCATTTTTGAATATCGAATGAATGTTTGGATTTTAATATCATAAAACTGCTACCCATTGGATCATTCATTGGGTGGAAAAACTACAGTAATTTAATAATAAAATACTTAAGGTTCCATTAGTATTTTTTTTGTTCTCGTAACGTTCCTTTGGGAAGACTGTTTATTGAATACTAGCGTTTGCTCGCGGCTTCGCTTGCGTTAATGTAAATTTTACCACACGTCGTCTGTGCAAAGCAAAAAAAATATTCTATAGGAACCGCGTATATTTTTTCGGGATAAAAAGTAGCCTATATGCTATTCCACAATATAATCTATTTTTGTGCCAAGTTTCATCCAGATCCGTTTATCCGTTCTGGCGTGATTGAGCAGCAGCAAACATCCATGACCATCAACAAAATGTTCTGATGCTTTCGTATTTCTTCAAGGGCTACTGTGGAACCAAATCAAAGTAGCTGAATACAGCCTGGTAGAGCCGGCACTAACCAGCGTTTCGTCTTTCCAGGTACACGAGTTGTGCGACAACTTCTGCCACCGCTACATAAGTTGCCTAAAGGGCAAGATGCCCATCGACCTAGTGATCGACGAGCGGGAGTCCGCGCGGCCGCCGGACGCGAACGGCGAGCCGCGGTCGGCGCCCGACAGCAGCCACGACGGCGCATCGACACCGGACATTGTGAGTACCCCCTTCACCAAATCCCATCTGATACAGAGGCGTGATCCCCAACTTGCACCCAGTTCTACCACGAATTACCTCGTGCACCCCTGCTCTTAGTCTGGCCATTGCAAAAACGAAGTATAAAAAGGGGGTGCTCGCATTTATTTTAAGTTTTTCTTTAAATTAAATTAAATTGTAGAATAACCCGCCTCCCTCGCTTTGTAATGCTACTTCCGTTCTGTTCTGCTCTGTTTAGATGTTTAAGCAATACGTTTGATAATGCACAGGTTTCTTAAGTGTCATTGGAATTATTTATATCCACTGATTCTAATTTTGAATTAGTATTTCGAATTAAAATTAAAAGTTTACAAAGTCCGTAAAAGTTATAAAGAAAAGAAAAGGTGCATTATCAGATTGGTAATATGAATCAGCCATATACAAGTTGCGATTAACGGTTTTCACTTAAGAGTGAAAATATTAATTATTAAAAATCGTATAAAATACATACCGGTAAAATGAAAACCGTTAATTTGGCCATCTTGTTGAGATTGAATTCAAAATGGCAGCCAAGATTTAAAATGATATTTTCTAAACAGGGCAGCATAGTTTAAGGCCTTTAGTTTTAAGGCTTATTACAGCTGAATACTGAAACTTTACTTAAGACATGGAATATTTAAGTTTTGTATAGTCTCAGTATTAAGTTCAAACTGCCTTTTTAGAAAGAAAACGTAATTTGATTAACAATGGTATTTAGGTAACATTGGTGATTAAAGAGCCTGTTCGTCTAAAAAGCAGTAACTTCTTTTCAACCACATTGTCTATGGTATTAATTTAATAACCATCTCCTATTTAGAGATTGGTAAGATTTAGTTTGAAACCTTTTTTGTGGTACTATAGACAAAGTGGTTGAGGTAGAGGTTTTAGTAGATAAGAACGGAATTAAGCAAGCAGTCGGTGTTTCCGAGGGCTTCGGTTTAAATACCAGTAAGCTTAAGGAAACTACCGCTAGTGTATAAGTTCCTTTAGAACAAATCTTCGTTTTTGCAATTGGCCAACCTCTAACACTGTACGATTAAAAATTGAGAAATTAAAAAAGAATCCAATCCGAAATTGACGTGTAATGAAACGTTACAGTGAAGGGGTAAAAAAAATGGGTGCGATTTTTGAAAAGAGAACAACTTTGGCGTTCGTTTTTTTGAACGCGACTACCCGCGTTTTGTTTTTATAGTATTATAATTACCGCATGGTCGAACGCGTTATCCAAATTTTTATTTTGCACCGGAATTTATGTATACGATTTGAAATGAAAAAAAACATGCGTATAACGTTAATGTAATATGTGTATACTGAGTAATTTAAGTAATTAACATTGAAGACAATGATCTAATGAGGCAGAATCGATTCCAACGTATTTAGAGTTACGTGAGTTTAGGGAGAAACGAGAAAACTAAAAATCTAGATTAATTCGTTAAAAAAAACTATTGGAAAACGAAGTATACGTAAAACACAACTTTAACTTGCCTAAGTGAGATAATAAGATTTACTTAAGAATTTTAAATTATTGTAAAAGTTTGTTTAAAAGGTGGTAGATGCTAGTGTTATATTGTTTTGGCTAGTAAATAATTAAAAAAAACATGTACGTAAATAGTTTAATTTTACGTTTACTAATGAGATAGAGAGCACGGAATATTTAGTTAGTTAAAAAGTTTAAACTAAAATACGTATAAAGTATACGCTAGATGTATAATCTGTGTGAAAGGCTTGTTTGGTACTAAGCAGTTTTAGGCACTCGGAAAAAACGACAACGCACGAGTTGCGTTCGGTTAAATTCGTAATTGTTCGGTTTTTAAATTAGACTCGTTGTTAAAACAATTTTTAAAATGGAATTAATGTTCCGTTTATCCAAGATAGAATCGTATTTCAAATAAAGAAGCACCAGTTTATTTTTAAATTTGTCTTTGGATACATACCCCGAATGTCAATGTCAATACTGAAATAAAGTTGTTAAAGCCTAATTAGCCTAATGTACGAATGAAAAATGAATATATTTCCGGGCAATTAACAATTAAATGATAAAATATATGTACGTGAGTTTATATAGTAACAGTTACTGACACAGATGAAAAGTAATCATGGCGTGATCGAAATTACAGATAAAATATTTTCATTTGCGAGCCAGTTTTCGTGATCTCTTCTAATATATTTAAAATCTTAATAAATTTGTATTGATTGCCGTATTTTTATACAAACATATATTTTCTATTAATTACTGTTTTAAAACGATTTTTTATGAAATCGATTTTTAAATATTCTTTTATGGCAATGACGTTTATACACCTACTTGGGTGTAATCAAACTTTTTCTATTTCAATTTTCGAACGTAACAATTATAAATTATTTTTTTATTATATCTGACTTCAACATAGCCAAGCGTCTGTCCACGGTATTTGTTTATTATTAAGGGATATGTTTTTGGACGTTGAGACTGAATTGTTTTGTTTGTGTTATATATAAATAATATTATTTCGCACATTATTGTTAACTAAAAGCCATACTTAACTAATTTAAGAGTGTGATTAAAGTTCGGGAGCGTATTTGGAAAACTAAAAAATATATTTTTAGTTATTTTTTGTCTGTATATGAGTTTTTTTAACATAAAAATTGTGTAGTTGAAATTAAGTTAGGTTGTAGAGAAAAAAGTAGGTTTCTTGATTGGAATCAATTTGAAACTTAATTTTTTTAATAAAAAAAAAAATATTAACTGGTGTATGTATAACGCTATTTGGTGTACGTCCATCTGTATGTCATTGTGATTAATTAATTTTAAAAATTATTTTTATTAATTTTTTCTCTAAACGGATTAAACAATAAAATGTTCTGTTTGAAATTAAAAAAAGGAGTTTTGATTTTAAAATAGTAACCCTTAAATTCATACATACACATTAATATATTTAAAATTTTGAAGATTCAGATATTTTAAAAGCAAGTAATTTATTAAAGAACATTAAATAATATTAAGGATTTAGTAGATATAAAGATATTGATAGATAATAATTATGAATTTCGTTTTTACTTAAATAGCTACAGAACCATGAAAACAGAAAAGCTGTCCTGTATATTCTTAGCATTCCCAACGTGTATCAATCGCGAATCTTCCCATAGCCCATAAAAATAATAAAAAAATAAAACCGCAATGAATAATGTAACACAGGAAAGGGCATAGAGTGGAAATAATAGAATGTTTGGGGGCACAAAGCCGGGCTTTGCGGGGATACGAGGCAATTCGTCCCGGATTCGTCACGGGACGTGTGACGGCCTCGCTGGCTTGGATTAGGACGCACAGACAGACCACGGATACGCGATTATCTTGTAGCGGGTGAAATATCAATACTTGAGATACCAGGCGATCACAAGAAGAAAGAAGGAGCTCGCCTGTAATCAGAACCACGCTGGGTTGTTTATTATGTACATTGGTATAATCTAGAAATCTTCAAGACCATGAGTGGTAGATATTTCTTTCCTGGATACTAGGCAAACATAAAAAAGAAGAAGTAAACGTAATTCGACTGTAGCAGAACCACGCTGGGTTTATCTAGGCATGATCTAATAGAAAAAATCTTCAAGTGTGGAGAAGGTGTTTTTATATACGTCTGAGCTACTAGGCGATCATAAAAAGAAACAAGTAAATGTAATTCACCTGTAACAGAACCACTCTGGGCTGTTATCTAAGTATATATTTATAATCTGGAAGTACTAAGTCACGAGTTATTGTTATTTCTATTGGGGATCAAGGTAAAGAAGACTCAGATAGTCTGTATGTGTCTGTCAGTATGGGCGACCAACTGAGAAAGTGTTCAAGGGAAAGCAGTAAAAATAGTTGAAGAATTGATCATAATAGCGCTAGTTTAGGCTTAAGGAGAAAAGTGTGCTGAGTTGAAATCTTAAATATTATAAAATTCTAACTATGACGTGTTTGTTCATTAAAGCTATTAAAAAATAACTGGAATAGACTATACAAAGTATAAACGATGGAGAACACGATTTTTAGATTTCTTGTCTGTTTGTTTGTTCGGGACTCACGTAAAACTACTGGGCCGATTTTAATGCGGTTGTCGCTGATTGACAGAAAATTCTTCAACTTAATATCTGCGCTACTTTTTATCTTATTATTTGAATCTTATTCTTTTAGTGTTTATTGTTAAAACCATTTTCTGAAAATTTAACCCCTAACTTCACTATCAACATCGATTTAATCCCTTTTGACTGTTACTTTATTAACAACACTTAAATGTACCTTTTTACCTTCACCACCTCCATTTTCATATCACCAGGTATCTGCTTCAAAGTAAGTGTATCTACTTCATGTATATCACATTCAACTAACTCCATGTTAGACATTGTTCAAAGCAAACCTCCTGTAAAAATCATATCGGTTTGTAGTCTTCAAGGATTCAATATTTCTGGAGAAGTGGACATCGGCTACCATGATGTGCAGCTTTCCATGCAAGATTTGACTTCAACGGTACCAAGGGTCCTCAGATTGAGTTTTGGAATTTTTCTCGAATTCACGAATTCATTATGTCAGAAATAACACGAAATTCTTTTATACTACATTGCAGAAACATTTTTTTACATACATACATACATAACTTCACGCCAGGTCCATTGCGGGGTAGGCACGAACAACAGAGCGCCATACAGGCTTATTCTTACACACCTCACTTGCTTCTCTGACATTCATAGCTCTTGTCATGCACGCTCGTCTGTTCTTAAGGCTCCTGACATTTTTTTAAATTTTAAATAAAGAAAATTGGGATTATAATTTCTGGATCTGGAGACCCGTTTGTAGCATAAATACCAGCAGTTGTGACAGTATACACATTAAGCCATAAATATCTGATCAGTCCACCATCCATCTTCCTATCAGGATTGGAATGAGAAAAATCACTTCAATTCAAAATAATCTTTAGAATGTTAACAAGAAATCATTATTCAATCCCATCGTTTGATATCAATAACTCGATCAAACATAAATAAAAAAATATAAAACACTGACTGGAAGGAAAATGGAATAAAATCGGCAATTTTCCCCCAAAAAGTGAGGTAAAGATTAGCGCTAGGGGTGTTGTAAAGAAACAATTTTCCGGCTTTCCCTCCCCCGCTTTGGGATTTTCCGGGACATGATAAAAATGCAATATTAACCCGCCGTGTGTTTTGTTGAGTTATTTTTTTCTTGTGTTTAGAATAGTAGCCCACGGTTTTTCTACTTACAAGTCATGTTAATGTGCTTTGTAAAGAATGAAATGTAGAGAGAATGGATGAAAGCAGAAGAATAATAAAAAGTGCGACAACAGTGTGAACTATAAATGGTAGTGTTGAGGTGGTAGGCCGCAACGTATCCAAAATGATCAAACCGCAGATATTTTGAAGTAGATTTAGATAAACATCGTCTCAAACAATCGTGCATCTGTCAGAAGTTTATCAGGATAATAGTAAGTGGAGATCTATCATCTTTGATAACCCCTATTGTAAAAAGGCGTGACAATATGTACGTAATACTTACAGATATATTATTACTATTCGACACAAAAACTAGAGAGCTTAAAGCTTATTTACATACAGCCTAGGTCGTAGACAGACTGTACGATATTCTAATTGAAAACGCCTCTTACTTAGTAAGAGGTAATTTTTATGCCGCCGACGTGCGTTGAACCTGAGACCAGCATGCTCATTAGACCGCCGTCTGACAGTCTGTACTTACTTCTTAGCTATAATGTAAATCCCAGATACTAAACATGACTTAGCATAGACTTATTACTCCTATTCATAATACAACGTTTTCAATAAGTCTTTCACGGTTAAGGATGTCCAGCTTTGGAATACATTGCCTGTTGCCATCAGACAAGCAAAATCTCTAATAACATTTAAGAACACGGTCAGGAAATACTATCTGCAATATGATATGTAATTTTATATAATTAGTAGATATTATATTGTATATGGTTATATATTTATTATGTTTAAATAGTTGCCTTTTATCACCATATCTTGTATATGTATATATTTGTATATATATTTATCATTAAAATGTAAGTCTTCGTACAATAATTATGTATACCACAATAGCCACTCCTAATCAGAAATATTCTTGCCACGGGTTGTCTGGAAGAGATCGCTTTTTAGCGATAAGATCGCCCTTTGTACACAATTCGAATAATACTAGTTCGTAAGTTTTCTGTAATGGTGTACAATAAAGTGTTCTATGTCATTGAGATGAAACATTTTCATCATTACAGGCTGCTTTTGTCGACTGTGTCTGATTTGTGCAAGAAGCAAGCAAGAAAGGGCGTTGTTGTGACAGTTTTAAAAGACTTCAGTAAACAGTTGCGATTTTCGACAAAAAATTTCTGCGTTATTGCTAGTGACTGTGACTAAATGAGACATATTTATAGCGTTAAAAATAATGCGTTAACGATTATCTATATCGGTGTATATAAATGAGATATCTATCAATGACGTTATCTTTGGCTACATCTGCGTGACACAGTAACTCTAACATTATCCCAGGTGTAGCAGAGGCATAACAACGAATCAATAATGTGCAACTACCGTCAAGTTTTAGTCAAACTTATGTTTTTCGAAAATAGAACTGTTCAACAAAATATCACCCTTTAATTTCCCGCCAAATCACCTCATGTTCCTGTCATATGAAATTTTTCAATGTGATCTTTAATCAGCCAATGCTGAATTTATTTTCGACCAGCCAAAGGGTCTGCCAAAACATTGTCGCGTCGATGCACTGCCACGACTTACGACTAGGACCTGTCAATTTTGGCGCCAAAAGCCCGCAACTCGTAAACCGCTTTCGAATATGGAACGCGCCCTCATTGGCCACCAGCTAACCAATAAGATGACGCGGACAAATTTTATAGCCGCACCATTGGCCACGTATATTTACGACAATAAGGTTTCGCCCGCGAAATATTCTATTAATAAATTAGTCGTAAATGTTCCATGTAATTTATCGTTTGTGCTCGCAAGGTAATTATTTCCTTTAGGAATAACATCATTATTCGCGACGCGCGCGTTCTGCGACACCCAGACGCCGCTGCGATTAAAAGTCGTGGGTTAATTGACACTCCAGACTGGTATGCGTCACTTATACTTTAATGTTCCTCACATTTAACTACCTACTAACAATAAAGTTTGTCATAGCCCTTGTTTTTTTTAATATGACGCATGATTTTATATTTATCCCGTATCAAGTAAACATGAATTATCAATTTATAAAGTCTATTCTATTTTTATTGTCCCTGACTAAAACACTTTTGGCATTGATTTTGTCAATGTCACAACAAAAAACCAGATGATAAAATATACGATTTTTAAAAATTAATACTTACCTACATAAAATTAAAAGTTTTGCCAAATATAATGCCAATGCATATCCTAAAACATTGTTTATTATTAACCAATATCATATATCTTTTAATAATAAAATTTCAGATATAGTACAGCTGAATATATTTATTCGATTACATACTATCGTCATATTATATATAATTATTATTCGACTAAATACACATATCACTAAAAGAAGTTCGATTTTTAACTTTCATCACTGACTTTAAAGCCTAGTTGCCAAGAATAAACCCAAAAACAAAATAATTTTCATCATTCGATCTGGAATCGAATATTCAAATTTCGAATGGGATTTTAAACGGCTATCACTTTTGTATTATAATTT
Organism: Dendrolimus punctatus; assembly: GCA_012273795.1. Classification (NCBI taxonomy): domain Eukaryota; kingdom Metazoa; phylum Arthropoda; class Insecta; order Lepidoptera; family Lasiocampidae; genus Dendrolimus; species Dendrolimus punctatus. The sequence goes on from CM022545.1 coordinate 3,937,211, forward strand.
TAAATTCGGATTATACGTGTTCGGTTTGTGTTCGTAATGATTTTGAATTTGGAATCCTGTTTGAATACGAACACTTTATTGGCGATACACTAGCGAATGCGCTTGACGTCGTGCAAACGATGTTTCATGAATAATACGGTCGTTTGAATGCAAGCATTTTTGTGTATTTTGCTCTTGCTTTGTTGTAGAAGACAGTGATTTATATGATCACTATAAAGACAACTTTATGATGAAACACTGCACGTTATATAGGTATGTTTAACAAATATATATTGTGTGGGTAGGTATGTTTAACGTAAATTACAATCAAATTGTAATCTGCGATAGGGATAATTTTGGATAAATTTCAGGTGGCCCAGATGCATTTTCTGATTCTTACTTTCGTCTGGTTGTTATGCATACATACGTACTTATAATACGCTATCTTATCGGAAAACAATAAGAAATTATATACCTAAATCGGTAGACAAGCATACATATTGTATATTCACAAGCTAAGTAAAGTATTTATTACGGATAATATCCCACGGATCACTCTTAGCCCGATCCCAGACACCCAGACCATAGTAAATAACGGAAAGTTTGTTTACGAACGTGGCCAGGAATCGAACCCGGAGCCTAAGCCTCCTAGTCGGACAAAGACAGCGCGTTTAACATAGGCAGTCGGACTGTCATAATGGCCGGTTCCTATATCTCACTATACTCTATCATTCTCTATTTTCTCTATTCATTCACTTTTTCATCCTATCATTAGTAACTCCAAGGGTACTTTCAGAATATGAGAAATACATTTAAAAAATCAAATTATCTTTTTATCAGTCGGTACTCTTATTTAGCTTTTTTGAAATCAGATATCCACTACTTCTTCTAAAAAGTTGGCAACACTACTTATATGAAGCTGAGTTGAACGGTCCGTAAGTTGTAGAAACGAGTCATGAACAAAAACAAGCTTACGACGCAAGCGAATTTGCGTGTAAAATCTTATTTTGTGATTCAGTAATAAAAATGCCAGATTTAAGATTGCCCCAGCGGTAATGGGTAAGTAATAATGGCACCAGTGCCCTGCTGGGCAGTCCTCTTATACCCCACGTACCATTTACCACCAGCGGGGCGCCGATGTCTTCATTTGCCGTCTTGTTATCGGATAAATTGTTTCTAATATCACAGAAAAAACACGAGATTTCTTTGAAATGGATCGCCATTAATTTCAGTTCTGGTCGAGGATTTTATTTCTATTTTTAGGGTAGGTATCGATTTTTGCAACGGAAAATCGGGTAATTTACAAATACAGTGGAGGTCGATCACAGAACTACAACACCTTCAAGTTCAGATAATGAAGATGAGTACATAATTTGTGCTTCTGAAGCGTTTACTTGCTTAGATTTATACGTATATACCTATTCATTGCTATTTCAAGATAACTTATATACCTGAGTGACCTACGGATAATTTTACCCCCTCAAAAGGTATTTCATAGAGAAAAGGGAAGGGGTAAAGATTTCAAAAACAAAAGTCTACCATTTTTTTGTAAAAGCTGATATTTTGACGCGAGAATTTTCGATTGAATGTTAAGATTCTTTTTCGATATTAAGTCAAAATAAGATGAAAAATTAAATAACATAAAAAGGTAAGTTTTCACCAAAACTGTCAATTTTTTTTTGTAAAAAAACTTGGTTATTTAAAAAGTGTAGTCTTTTATTACCTACAACTTTGCGATTTAAGTTTTTTCCATAGGACTTGTAGTTTTGCCGGAAATCGAGATAAACCTTTTATTACCCTTAAATCTCACCCCCTCCCACGTCCCAACCTCAGATCGCCTGTAAATATTTTTCCATTCATTTTGTTATATTCTCTTCGGGTTTGATCCTACTATTACTTTTTTTTTGTTTCAAAAATTATCTATCGACCCTGGTCTGTATACCTGTATGTGCTTCCCAGCCGATTACGTATCCAATTATTTTAATTTTGAAACATGGCTGTAATAGTCACAGCAATGTATTGCAACAATATTTCCAGTAGACCCACTTCCATTTTTAATGATAATCAATAAAAATGAATAAAAATGTACTACACAGACATTCAGGACATGTTGCGAGGAGTGGGCAGAAAGGCCAGTTGGCGTGACATCACTTTCAGACCCTTTTACGGCTTCGCAATTGATGGTAACTCTCTAACAATGCACCGATAATAAGATATCTCTAAAACATTGTAAGAAATGATCTATATGAAACATAATATTGCGAAAAATATTGTGTCCATTAATAACCTATCCATTTTGGAAATATGAACATTAATAATAAAAAATAATCAGTAGACAAACACATATTGTAACTTATGTATAACCTGGCCATACAATGTCTAGAACGTGAAACGTTTTTTTTTGCCTTCTGGCAACATTCTGCCTTATGTCAGTGAATTAGAAACAAAGTTCAATTAATTCATGTTATTTTCATTTCGAAAGTCCAGTGCGAATAGGTACCTCCTAGATAAACGTGCACCATCCTGGAGCATATCTTCGATCCACATAGGACGTGACTGTGGTCACACTCGAACCTATACTACAATAAAAAAAATCGTACAACTTGATATTTGCACTATTTTTGACGTAATACTAAAAGTTACTAATAAGTATCAAAATTCCTCTTGTCATAATGTTGGAGTTGCTAGAGTTCAGACAAGTGTGCGAATTTGGCGACTCTTAGGTTTGTTTTAGGCATATAAATTAGGTAAGGATGTTTATTTATATTCTTACCAAATTACATTAACTTAGGTTCAAAGCTACTTGTTTTATGCGACCTTTGTTCAGAGTTGACATAATGGTTTTTTTCATGCTAATGTCTCAAATATCATCTATAATGTTTTTTCAAAATTGTAGTTTATTTTAATACATATTTATTACAATGACTAAAAACTAAAACAAGAAAAGAAAACTTAACTTAGTTCTATTGTATTCTATCCATAGTCCCTCAAGACTATAAGTAGAATACTGAACCTAGGTCATCGAAGTTAATGGGTAAGTAAGGTTCCTAGAAGGCTGGCTACGTTTCCTTGCTGGGTTACCATACTGATCCGTCTCTTAATTTTTTAATTTTATAGTTTATTAATGTTTTATATTTGGGTAATTTGAAACTTTAAACTCTTCTCCCGACACCTTTTAAAAATGTCGCGTAAAACAAATAGTCTTACTTCTCGTTAAGATCATTCAACTACTTAACTGTGACAAGGTAACAAACAAACAGAGTTACTTTTATATGTATAGATTTGGAGGATAAGTATTATAAGGACGGACTATAGTAAAGAGGGTAGTCAACGGAAATCTGCGGTTTTCCAACAAATGGCCGCCGCGGGGCGTCCAGTACGCGTCACGGCGTGATGGCCGCAGGAAATGTTCCACCGCTCATGTGTGTTGCATCCAAGATTCTATTTCCGGTACGGGCGTTTCGGATCTTAGTTAAAGATTAGAAAAATGTATTTTCACTTTTGAATTTGATAGTATTATATACTAGCTTCTGCCCGCGACTTCGTCCGCGTGGAAAGTTCTTTTAACTATCCAACGGGAACGTTTTATTTCTTCGAGATCAAAAGTATCCTATATGTTGACCAGGGATATAAGCTACCACCATACAAAATTTCATTTAAATCCGTTCAGTCCCTTTGGAGATATGCCCGTACAAACAGAGAAATAAAAAAAAATAATAAAATCTAAATTAGGTCTGTTTCACTTTTGACATCCTCCTGACTCGGTTTTTAGATATTTTTTAATTGTACAGGAATTCGATTTATATAGTTTCATGTATAGATAAATATTTAAAATAAAAAAACCAAAAATTTCAAGATAAAATGTTTGTAATTGGTTGCGCCGAGGAACACCTCCTTGTAAATTCTTCCTCCCCATCCTTGCCATCAAGAATAAAATAAAGGTTTAAATGAAGAATGCGCTAAACAAGGGACATTAAGACAGAACTGTCACGGCTGTCACCGCTATATAAAATACGTAACATATAAAATTGTTGGAACACCAATAAATAAATAAACTGTTTTAACTACATTTAATTAATCAGAAGCCATATCCTAGTGAGTGTGAACCCCCGGGGGACGAGTGTGGAGTGGCGGCGTACTGGTGGCGAGGTGAGTATTCCTTCCTTGCTTCTTCTTCCCGTCCCTTTGCCTTCTCCCGGCCATCTCATCGCGCCCGTATTTGTTGATGATGTGACGACAAAGTTAATGCGGTATAGCGTGAAATGGATACGATATCCGGCTCGAAGGACCAACAAATGCGGGCGCGATGCGATGGCCGGGAGAAGGCAAAGGGACGGGAAGAAGAAGCAAGGAAGGAATACTCACCTCGCCACCAGTCCGCCGCCACACTGCGCTCGTCCCCGGGGGTTCACACTCACTAGGATATGGCTCTGCTAGTTAAATGTAGTTTAACAGTTTATTTATTTATTGCTGTTCCAACCAATTCATATGCGTACGTATTTTATATGCGTTGACAGCCGTGACAGTTTGTCTTATTGTCTTGTTTAGCGCATTCTTCATTTAAACCTTTATTTTATTCTTGATGGCGAGGATGGGGAGGAAGAATTTACAAGGAGGTGTTCCTCGGCGCAACCAGTAATGCAATTTGGCTTATATATTTGTTCGGAATTTGTAGACAGGTCCCACAGTCTTCCTTTCTAGAGCGGAACCACACTGGCAGCAGGTTTAGTGTTACAAATGTCCAGAATCGATGGTAACCGCTTTCCATCAGATGGGCTGTCTGCTTGTCTACTGAACTCATGCAATAAAATAGTATAAAACAAGATTTTAAATAATTTTAAAATCGCCATTTTCCCTTACAAGGAATCCGTGTGGCCCACTTAAATAACTATGTGAAATAATCCAATATCCGTTATCAATTAAACAAGCCGAAATATAATCACTTTAATTAGTAATAATTGCATTAAATAGATTCCATTAATTATTATTTTAATGTTCATGAGAATGGTGGTTTTAGATTGGGAACCAATCAGCGCCACTCCGTTACTTCTGTTGTTAGGCTTGTTACAGATATTAGGATTTATTTTACTTAAGGCCGGTTCCTATAATAATGGGTAATAATCATAATAATTCATGCACCACTTAGGGTGTTTTCTGACCTAATGCGCATATTGTTACAATTACCACGTGCTAGCAACGGTAAAGGAAAACATCGTGATGCAACCTGCACATCGAGATAACCGATGTGTCAAACCTGCCAAGCCGCCTTGGACAAGCGTGGCGGGTATACCGTCCATTCCCCTACCGTGGGAGGCCCGAGCCCAGTAGTGGGACAGTTATGTGCTGTTGTTTTTATATATTATAATTATAGTAATCGACAGACACACATTGAATAGGGACATACAATATACTTAAGCGAATTACACGTGTGTTATGGGTAATGTGATCACACACACCCAGACCGTTGTGAGTAACGGAAAGTTTGTTAACGAAATTTACCTGCCAGGAATCGTATCCGGAGCCTCTGCGCTGTATTTGAGGTTGGCCGGCGAAGGCTTAGCCCGCTCAACTGCAGAGGCCGTGAAATCCTGTATCTTGTTGTAACATACAATTACTATTTCTCAGTCAATTATATCTCATGAGCATGAATGTATATATTTTTTTACTTTGAAGATTTAATATGTATTTTAATAATACATGAGCATCTGAATTTACGCACCATCGACATCACCAGATTAGCTTAAAATATTCTTTCTATAAGTTAGGGCTCCTGGAAGAGATCGCTCTAAGCGATAAGGTAGCCTATTGTTCTATATCTAAAAATACTGTAATGAATTAATTTTGCCTGGTATTTTGGTGAGTATACATACATAACTTCACGCCAGGTCCCTTGCGGGGTAGGCACGAATAACAGAGCGCCATTCAGGCTTATTCTTACACACCTCACTGCTTCTTTGACATTCATAGCTCTTGTCATGCACGCTCGTCTGTTCTTAAGGCTCCTGACATCACCTTCTGCTAGTACACGATCAATTTGATCATGGAAGGTATGTCATGGCCTTCTGCGAATTTTGGTGAGCAATAAAGTGTTATCTTTCTAAATTTTACTATTCATTCATTTGCCTAACCCATCAAATTTTGACATTACGGAGCTTATGTCCAATCTTACAGTTAAATTGGATATTAAGGCAAATTATTTTTTGATAAGATTTACAAACCGGTCATTAGCTGTAGTGCCTAAAGCAAACATACGCATCAAATTCGCGTTCCAAATTTTTGTGTGGAGGTTATTAAAATTACATGCAGCAGAAAAGAGCAAGATAGTTTATTTTGATATTTACTTGATAATCGTGTTAAAACCTTAAATATGCCAGACATGTATATTTAAATTATTTGGATATAGTTCGGAAGTAGCCAGGTGTCCTTAATGTATTAATACGTAGGTCGAACACAAATGACCGGGATTCGAATGCTAAAGGGAAAACATGCACCCCTTATAATTGGTGCCCATAACTTGCTGACCATTCATTTGGCTTACTAAAAATATGACATCCAAAACGTAATGTCAAAGTATCGAGGAACTGGCCAATAGAAATTAATATACATGTGGTTATAATTGTCATTTGCTGACGGTGACTGAAGAAATCTTCATGAAACCTGCATATCGGGTTAACTTATGTGTCAAATCTACTAATCCGTCGTAGACAAACGCAGCGGGCGTGATGACTATTTTCTAACATGATGAGGACCTTGCCCAGCACACTGGGAAGTTTAAATAAAGACATAAATTATTTTATTTGTTTGGAAAGAGAAAATACAAGGACATAAAAAAAACACTTTTCTATGGTTAAATTTAAGACGTTGTACGCCTCATTAAATATATATTAAATAATATAATTTATAATAAATTTAAATAAATTTTGTATAGCCACAACTTGCGATCATTTATTGTGTCCATGCCTTTATCGATTATTCTTGCTTAAGAACAAAATATTGGATACAGTAACACCAGGAGTGGAAATAGTGCGTTCGAAATTTAAAATTTTAAACTTCAATTATAGAACACTGATCGGCTTCCGTAAGAGAACGCTCGAACACAATATATAGTGTGGGGACTAATCTTCGCTTTCGGCTTCATTAATGCCGGGTTTATAGACATTTGGTATAAATGAAGCTGCAAGCCGAAGATTTTCTGTCCAATTTTGCACTTTTTCTTAGGTTGAATGAGTTAAGCCTTTGCCAACCAATCTCGCTGTCACTTAGAGGCTCCGGGTTGATTTGTTAAGGTAAATGTCGTACTTTGCGTTATTTACTATGGGGTGTTTGAAGATCGGCTCCTTAATGATCCGTTCTATTTATATTACCCATAACGTAAAAGCGTGACTTAGTTAGCTTCGGGAGGTGTGTCTGTCGATTACATTACGTATTTTACATTACGATTGGTAGAAAATTGATATTACTTGTATGAAGTTTATGTTAAAAAGCAGTAAGCAAGTCGGATGAATTCATAGTGGGCAGACTTCATATACCTAATACATCTTTATAACAAAATGCCTCCAAAACAGAGGCGTGACTTAATTGAGAAGATTTCTGTGTCAAATGTGTTATTAAAGTGCTACTAGTAGCAGAAAGTTTTTAACGAAATTAAAGTCGAATTGGTCAGACACTATACAGAACACATTTCCTAATTAGCGATTGGTCACGCGCCCGAGCCACGCCATTCGAAATCAGAATCGGGCAATTTGAATTTGGAACGGTTGCGTTCCAGCCAGTATGTGTATGAGAAAAAAAGAACTATATGGTCATAGACAACAAGATTTGTTTCGTTTTAATTAAAGAATTATCAGAAAAACTTCGTTTTATTCTAGGGTTGCCGGAAAAGAATAATTTAAAAGAAATAAACAACACTTATGCAACTAGTCATGTAATAATTAAGCAGTAAGTTAACAATAATGTTACTAATAACAATACTTTAGTCCCTTGTAATTGTAACTACCACATAATTGTATTGGTATACTTACATGAGAATTAGATATGGTTTTAATAATCGGAATTTCTTTGATGGAGAAAGCAAAATCAAATTTGTCTCTAGCAATCACATGCTACTGGCGACTTAAAATACAAAGTTATTTATGGAAGAAATGTAAAATATGTGCGTTCATCCAATTAAAACGAATAAAGTAAGGAAAAGCCAAATCACCCGCTGTCAAACATTTAAAACGTTCAGTTAGAACGATGTCGTCATTCCAATTAAAAGGAATTATAACTCCTTAGCTTTAATAAGTGTCAATTCTTAAATAATGTGTGCATATATGATTTTTATTCACACTTCACTTACTGAGATATTTGAAGTCTTATTCTCGTACCCAAAATTCGACCTTATGTCTTGAAAGGTAAAGTAAATTTTCAAAAGAAGTTTTCTCATTTTACGACTATTTTTATTGACGATTTAGTCTCGACACTCATGTGGCCAGATTTCATAACATAAACGTCGTAAATGTTGCTGACATTGTCATTCAAATAACAACTCTTTGAGCTAAGGTTAAAGTAGGAATTTGTTGTTTTTTTAACTTTGTTCCTTGGACCTATAAAGATATTCTCAGATTGAAAGATCATAAATGTAATGTTACTGTTGAATTTAAATAATACTTCATCAGGTAAAAAATAAGGTTGGTATTAAATTGACATTAATTTTGAAAGTGACTGGAGTAGGATAGTCATCAAATTTTAATTGTCCGTTAAAATAATAATCAATGAGGCGACTACCGCTAACGGTTGCCGCGAAATAGTAACATTTCTCAGAATATCAGCTTTCGAATTTTCGAAAAGGAAATTCTTAAATTTAATTTTAGAATTTTACGACGCCCTGGAACGTCGGTTCGGTATTTAAATTTGAATATTTGAGAGATATTTGCTCAGGAAACTTTGTCTGCAGAAAGTTTTAAACATATATTTTGTGTGACTGGAGCTCGAACAACCCGAGTACCGTAAATTTTTACTTCTAACGTGACAGGATACCAGATATAATTATATTCATATGAATCAATGTAAACATTATCACCTTTCATATTTCTATTAGAGTGGATATTTATTGTAATAGTGTCACTACTTATGTTTTTTTATATATTTTCAACAGCCATGCATTGACTTTCACCGTTAATGCTTACATAATCATCTCTATTACACAATCAATTTAGTGATATAGTATAAGATAAAGATGGACCAAATTTCCTATCAAAAGTAATAGAAACCAGATGTTTAAAACGTGTCATATAATTGGATTAACCCAATATCACTTTATAAAAGCAATTAAAAGTGAAAGAACACGACTCCAGTCGTTCCGATTTACAATCTGTAACGACTGTAAAATGTTTAATGTACTGAGAATTTGAACAAATACACCAATCATAAAAAAGGTGTTACGGAATGTGGTCCTAATTTTATTTGAATTTAGATTTTTCGTTGTTAGGTTTAAATTAGAGTTTTTATTGTTACCGCATTTGTAAGTTTCAACTAGTGGATTTAATTACTTAGATGACTAATAGCTAGTGTTGTTTATAAAAAGCAAGTTAAAACTGAATGTTTTCTTTATGAATGTACCTAAGCACTAAATCTATTATTTGTGAACAAAAACTATCAGTTTCAGAAAACTCAAATTATATGAATTTAGAATTGAAATCTGTTACGAATTCCAAGAATTATGCATTTAGTTCCAAGCTTTTAAAAGTGTTATCAATTCATTGCCAATATTTTGAAATTGTTTTCTCTAGACGCATTTAGAGCTTTTAATGGCAGCCAAAACGAGTTGCCATTATTTTTAGCTTTAATAACTCAGCAACGCAGTTTAAGTGGAATGAGACCCCATGTTAATGTCTAATTAGTAGTGAAGAATAAGAATGAGTAATAATAATAAGGTATAAGAACCGGCTGTAAATGAATGATAGTCTTCAGATTGGCTAGAAGGTCTCGAAACCAAGTCACAAAATACAATAAAGTAGTCTTTTAAGAATTAAATTCAAACAAAGAACGAGACATAGGTACTCGTAAAACTATGTATGATTTTGAATTTAGAACCGAGTACGTTTGAAGTTGGAATGTCCCCGCACGTGCTAACTCTATGATAATAATAATGGCGGCGCATTATTTATTTATAGGCCGTCTCGCGGCTGTCGCATGTCACTCCCTCTGTCTCAACGTGTTTTACTTTATTATATTAAGCATTTATATTTGAACAGGGCCAAAATGTGCTGCCGGATAATTACAACTCTTTGTATCGAGATAGTTTTAATCGTTCCCTTTTAAAAAAAATGCGCTTCGTCATGCTACTGTAATATCTGCCTCACCCGTAAGGCATTTGTATATAAAAACACTGAGACTGCATATAAGAGTTAAAAACTACTGTGTATGAGTCATACAGTATTGTACAGTTAAACCAACATAAACAAGAAAGCAGAAATACCTGAATATAATATCTAATGTCTCTTCCACATCTTTGCGTGATGGTTTGACCGTATTTCATAAATCTATAAGTAATAATACATATGAATATAAAGCACAGTGTTACATCACTGAAAAAAAATGTACGCATAACAATGAACGCAGAATCACTATTTTCGGAAAATATAAATTTAAATCATCCCCTCACTAATCTGTCGAATTGACGATTACAATAAATCGAATAAATACGCAGGTGTGTTCTCTCAAAATTCAAAAAGAGAACTGAGTCAGCCATATTTAAAACACAATTTCATATCACTCAGTACGTGGTGCTATAATATCATGCTGGTATTGTTTTGTTCGTCGGCGATGGTTGCTATTTGCGGACGTCTTCCCCTCCGCTTCCCGCCACTGCCGGTGTTGCCTGCTTGAATAAGTTTTTAAATAAGAATGTAGTTTATTACGAGATATATTACATTTCTCTATGACATACATAATTATATGCATGTGATTGTGTTTGGACATTTCTATGATTTGAAATTTACACGTATATTTGGCTTTTCTTAAAAGCCCTGGCCATAAAGCGGTTGACGATAAATGCTACAGAGCACAGAAAATCACGCCTCTATTCCTGTACCCTAACTACAGATGGCAGTTATAATAATATTCGTGATGCGCAAATATGAGCGCAAGCAGCCGCTAGTCTAAATTTGCGTTTCATAGACTAAATATCTTCCTTCAAAACGGTGTTAAATATATGCATATTGTGCTAACATTTGGTGTTCTAATTTAAGTGAAAATGAGCATAAATAAAATTCATTCATTCATAAATATAAAAGGCAAGTTTGATCCTTTTCTTTTTCTGACACATAAAATCGTCCTCGATCGTGCGTAAGACATAACTTTTCAGTGAATGCGATAGGGAAACAACCAGCCCATATCCATGGCAACGGTAAAGATTTCCATCAGGTGGGCCGTTTGCCTGTCTGCTGAACTCATGTAATAAAAAAACCCCTACTGGAGGAGCTGCAGTAATTTATTGACAGCTTCCCAAGTAAGATGACAAATTCATTGAACGTTCCGGTGTACCTCATTTCAACATGGACCAAAGTCCATGTTCAGGTCCAGGTCCATCCATAACAGAAGACGGGCTTCCCCCTAAGCCAAAGGATGTCACAGTTAGGGAATTGTTTCACACGTTAAAATAAATCTGACTAACAGGGTTATCTTAAATGTGTTTTGGATATACCACAATTTTTAAACATATTTAGTTTAGGAGCTTTTAGTGGCACCGAAATCATACCAGCCCAGTTGTGCTCTAATCATGAAATTTATGCAGTTTTATACATTAAATTTTATTTATTCTTATATAAACGTTTTAAACTATCCACCTTAAAATATATTAAAATCCCGGCTATCCTTAATACCTGGCAATTCTCTAGCATTCGCGCCGCGTACATCCGTCTGAGCGCGAGCCATATTTTATCCCGGGCCCAGCTCGCAACGTAAACTGTCAGAATCAGAATTCGCTCCTCCAAATCATAAGGACGTTCAACTTCAGTGTTTTGATGGGTTTTAGAGTTTTTTTTAAAATTCATTAATGGCTGACGTCATATGATTAGCGTTAAGGGAATGTTTACGAAGCTTGTTAGTAATAAGACGTTTCTTAAAACACGTGAACACAGACATACAAATTTAATGAATTTATGCCATTTATTTTTCCTTCTTGATTACTATTTAGTTATAAGTCTTTCTCGTTTGTTTTAATTTTAATAAATTTTTTTGTTTAGTAATTATTCGACTGGAAATAAATACATTTTTATAAAATAAATGTCGATAAGAATGGGTCAAGTATCAAGTAGTCCGCGTGCATATTTTTCTTTTCGTCGGCAATAATTCTAAACGAAGATTCTGGCGTTGTTTATGAAACGAGCCTCCGACATGGAAGAAATGTGTATAATTTTTGTTGTGCCTGATTTGGTCATAATATCTGTGTCAAATAATGAATGACAGAAAGTGACAGTTATTTATAGTAATTTATAGGTAATAGATACTGGTACAAGTTATGTCCTTTGCGATGTGTCAACCGCACCGTTGTATATGATATAGACAGTATCATCACTCGCGATACCAATTTCACAATGACATCACCCATTTGAAGCGGCACCTCTCGAAATACAAATGGCCGACGCGACACAAGAGAATGTGCCGTGAAAATAACATTTAACAAGTGCAATAATTAGATATTATATCATCGGGATGGAGCGACGATGTTTCGATAAAACGCCTCTGTGTATATTACGCTGGATTTGAAATATGGCCGCCGTGTCGCGGCCGACAGCCACTTGGCAGACCGAAACTCGGTTAATACGCGTATGATTGATTTTGCACTGATACATGGCGGAATGTTTGTTGCAGATATTTACTGTTACGATATGCCCTTTAAGGAATCTCAATAACTGATCAAAGAACAAAAGTAAATTTTAAATAGTTTTAAATCACTAATAATGCCTGACATATACAACGCGCATACAAACAAGCTTTTTTTTGGAGAAGTGAAAACTCGCCGTTTTTAACAAGCCATGAAGAAATTGTGACAATGGGATTCGGGAGTATAACCTTTCTATTGAAAGAAGAATTTTGAAAAGTGGTTCATAACTTTTATACGAAAAAAACATACAGACGAATTAAGAACCTCCTCCTTTTTGAAGTTAAAAAGGAATAAACACATAAAATTCAACCTTATTAAATTCGAAATAAACCACATTTCTTTTTACCCGTTAGTATTAATTTTTAATTTGAATAAAACTGGGATTTAAAAAAAATTAGCTCTCTGTATATTCTTAAAGCAGATATTTTTATATACGTAGATCAAAAAAAATTGTGCGTAACAGTGCATTGAATTTTGAACATTATGACAGTGATTTAATGTGTTATTTAGATTGAATTATTTCGTATAAGTGTCAAAATGCCCAAGACGAGAGTGTGTTTGTGCATTTCACACGCAGCAGATGTGAAACTTGATAGAATATATCCACAGATAATTCTTCTCTAACTTTATTAAAATAGATATAAATCCTACATCCGTCAACATATTATAATTTAAAATAAAATTCTTAAGTAGTATCAATTTAAATTAAAAAGATATATTATCAGTTTTATTTCGGTTTTATTGACTCTAATCTGTACCGCACAATGTAAAACTCGTATTTCATTCTCTCGCAGACTTAGTTCTATAGCTTTATGTGTTTATCTGTATTTAGTGTCGCTTTTTCGTTTCATGGAGTTAAAAAAAGTTTCAGTTTCAAATCACAACAATTTTAAAGAAGTTTTACTTCAAAAACTTCCGTCCATTGATTACAATAAATTCAAATAAGACAAATGTCAACACGTTCGAAATACGAACATAAACGTTGCCATAATTCGCGTTCGTAATTTAAAATGATTAGCGCATATTTGCTCGATATGATCTCGTAACGTCGTCTTCGCGCGGAGTGTATACTTGTTTATGGTCGTCATGTGCAAGGCGGACGCCGTACAAACACTATAAATTATTTCTGAAATCACATCTGATGCGCATTTCCCTCTACCACAAAAAGCTCATGTATCTCTACGATCTTCACGGTACGACAAATGTGTAACAAATAAATTATAAAATCAACAGCCCCGGTTTTTATACTTCGCGGATAGTGTCATCCCTTTTCGATCTATCTTTTCATTATAAGTTTATCTCGCACTGTCTCGAGATGTCACCACAAATGGGCAGTATATCATCGGAGCTCGTCTAATGATGACGTGTCTATTTATCCGATGGGATTTAGAGCATTTCACGCAAATTGCACTTTAAAGTTCAACGCACTTTTTGTTGTTGTCTTGTTAATTTATTTAATTTAGATTGAGAGCCGTTCCGCTCCAACGGCTTAAAACGACTGCTCGGAAATAGATGACACGTCGCCCCGTGTTTATATATTATTTGTCGCGCACCAAGTTGCAGGAAATGCCTTACGTTGTTTTGAGAAGGGATCAACATGCTACTTACAACAGAATATCCTGATTTTTTTTAACAAAACTTGATTTAAATTTAGATAACTTTATTAAAGTAATATAAATTAACTGACAGTGGTTGCCATTTTTGTCCACAATGTTATCAGGTTTTTTATGTATTCAACTCGGACTTAAAATAAAATTCCTTTATCAAAGATGTCCAACTAGGCATATAATTTCTGGTCCAAGAAACCTGGTTTTGTATATTAAGTAAAAAATACTCATCAAATTCTGAAGTTCTATCATTAACAGGTATGTATCAGATAACAGTGTTAATAAATTAACGTGATTGATAACTGAGCTGTTGGTAATAAAAATACTCTTTGTTGACAAACATATAATCCAATTAAAGTTTTTATAAAATCAAAGCTCTCAATTGCTATACATTATTCAGCTTCTAAAAACTAACCCTCAAATCAAATTTCAACGGTATCACGGGAAATATTCAAAAAAAGAAACTTCTCTCCGACTCCCAATTAATTAGCATGAGAGAAGGATCTATAATTAGCGAGCGTGCGCGGGAGTCGACGCGACGCGGCGCGCGACGTGTGACAGATGACGACACTGCCCTGGCGCGGCTGGCCGACGCAAACCTGCAAGGGGGACCTGCGATAATTAGACTGAAATATATTTCAACGTAATACATCATTTTGGTGTATATGTTTTAGAACGTCTTAAAAGCGATTTACAAGGTTTATAATAAAAGTTGGTTTAAATCCAAGAGGACTGAATATAAACAAACATAAGGTGTATATTTTTGTATGTTAAACTACGTTTGTATACGCATCTTATTCACGTCATATGTTGTGTATTTGTTGACTATGACGCAAGTGTTATTTTGAATAGTAACGTATGACAATTTTAACGATACCTATTCAACAATAACAACAATTTAAATTACAATATTTGCGATTGCCTTAATAATACCCTAAACAGCCATTTATCCTTGTCTGCTAGTTGCTAATTAATTTTTTTTTATGTATAATAAAGTAATCCGTAAAGACTTGTACTTTCTTTTATCAATAACAAATATTAAGAGAAGAATTACATCAATATACCAAGAGTCTATATATGGTCTGCTGCTGGGTCCGGGTCACTACTATCTCATGAGAATGGATGGCTAGCTTAACATCTGCCGATTTGTGGTTTCCCTACACAATCTTTATGTGCTAGTGTTTCCGTTAGCATTATGCGATTGTGCTAATATGAAAAATAAATTAAATGCCAGTGAACTTATCAACACTATCTTTGTTAAAGGAACCAGTAATTAGAATGATATGCCTCATACATTGAATAGGAAGATTTTTCCACGCACACACTATATAAAAGATTTAAATATATTAAATAAAAATCTCCAACAGTACAAAAACATGTTGCGCATAACAATACACCTTGCAACAAACAAATCTCAATGCATTAACACCGCCGTCTAAATCGGAATAAAACACGTCTAAATTCTAACGTGCATGAGAACAAGCGAAAGCGATTCATTGTAAAATCTATACATTATGTATTTAGTGTACCGTACGCCTAACGCGGTTTCAATGCAGTACACGATGCGATTGGTATCGCTTTTAAATCGCGAACCGCATTACAATGTTATATCGTGCAGGTTGTACGTCAAGAAACTGTTAGACTGAATTTAGTTTTTAAATTTCGAATGGTCTAGTTGTGTTTTTACACCAGGATGTGGTATCGAGGTTTTTGGATAATCGGATTTACGTAGAAGTTTATTGAGCAGTAAAAATCATTTCCAAACGACGATTTATCGCTTTATTGCATGCAATGTTATCTATGTTCTGAGAAATGTTGCAGTTTGTTAATAATACCTACATGCGGCAGACAAACTTAGAATTTTTAATATCTGTTAGATATTATAAATTGATTATATAAATATCTAATCTACTGTATATCAGAAAGCATTGAGACCAGTCCCATTAACACTCACTGTTGAACATGAAGACGCAAGATTATTTCAGAGATTTATTTAAATAGTAATTATTCAATAACCTAAGAGAAATTTCTAAAACTACGTATGCAAGTGTGCAAAAAATTTCTCTCGTCTATAAATAATATAACAACTTTACATATTGTTATCAAATTTTGTATAAATTAACTAAACAAGCATATCATAATTGTGCTGGAGAAAAGGAATTAAAAATCTGTCTCTCAAAGAAATGGAATGCAACCAGTTTTAAGGAAACGTTCACACGTCGCGATTATGAGTTTTGTGGCCAGGAGGCTTCTGTTTTTCTGCTTCTACATTAACACACCATTTGGCATTAAATATTAAACTGATCAACTATGTTACCTAACTAATTAACAACATTTAAAATAAATAAATATTACTTGAATAAATTATCTCCTAATTTTTTTTGCCAGGTGGTAGAGCATTTTCCCCACTTGATGACTACTATCCCTAGTCTAGAGTATGCCGCCATAACAACCTTGAGTTGTGTTCTGGCATTAGTGATCAGGTTCCAGTTCCCTTAACAGAGCAGCAGCGCATGTGTAGCACCTTTGGTGTTGCAAATTTCCATAGATGATGGTAACCGCTTTCCATAAAGTGAGCCGTCTGCCTGTCTGCTGAATTCCAGCAAAAAATAAAGACTTCGTTCCAAAAATATCGCCAAACAATAAACACACACTTTTTATATCCCATAGTTAAACGACGCTTGTGTTATGGGTAATATACAGCGGAATTCTCTGGGGCCAATCCCAAACATCTAGACCATAGTAAATAAAGGAAAGTTCGTTTATAAAGTTTATCATGCCAGTAATCAAACACGGACAATCGAATAGGATAGATGAAAAAAGTATAAATCGAATTTTAATTGTATTGATTTACGAGTAATAAGGATATATATTTACATTTGGGTATTATGTACTAGCTCCATTTTTTATTTATAAAACTACGTTTTTAAAAGAACATTATTTAATGTGTTGTAAAATTTCTATTTACCTATACTGTTTTACAGAGTGTTATTTTAAAAAGAATAAGTAATAAGAATTTCTGTAACAACAAACTAAAACTAAGATTATTTATATTTTTTCACCTTTTATGTAATATTTTCTGTATTTGAATAAACATGTTTTCTTAGAATATAGGTTATATTCTTGTAGTTTTTCTATTTCCAAATATCAGAAACAATATTGACACGCAAAATTTTGCTATAATATTAAGAAATTGTAGATACTTAAAATTTTAAGTAATTAATTACATCTAATAATACATTTACTTTCAATTACGGCTATACATTTGTCAACATATGCGTTGTAAAGTGTAGACGAGGCGTTACCGCTGACGTTTTGGATTCAAAAAATCTAGCTTCAAACATTTGGTGACACAGACAATGGAAGCTAAACGACTTTTAATCGCAGCTCAGTCGTACGAGATCCGAATACAATTGACTTCCAAACTTATTAATCTAGTCTAGTACATGACCGTTATTGCGTAAGCTCTACGGTTTATAATGGCGTGATCACACGCAACGACAAAATTGTCGTCGTAAAAGTGACGTATCGGAGATCCAATCTCTTTTTTATGCTTTTGCAAACTCGTATCGTTTGTATAGGACTGAATGTGAATAAATTACATTTCTTTGGATTAAAACACTTCGTTTGTCATTTCGTGTTATTGTTATCGCTTTATCTAGCTCATTTATCTTTCAAATGACCATTTTAAGGAATCTGTCACGATTTTTGTCACTCGGCGTGTCAACGCGTGGACACCTTTGCGGTGTTGCGTCGTTCTAAAAACTCAATTGTTTGCACTTCAAAGAATTGGTTTATGTTCTTAATGTATACTTGTGGTCGTCCAGTGGTCGAAATTGGGCAGTAATTAATTTGAATTATAAGTTTGAACATTATTACGGTTCTGTTGTCAAAGACTTTACTGCTATAATCACAGATTTCACCAAGGGTACACTGCTAATTTGACTTCAACAATAAACAAAACTGTGTTATGCGTGTGTGTGTCAAATATATCGTAGTGTGTGTATTGGGTTTTTTATTGATTTAATGTATTTTTTGGCGTTTTTGGCGGGAATTGAAAGATGTTGTGCTGTACAGTTTTATTGTCTAAAAATGTGTATAATTACTCTAAAATGAGCAATAGTTGTAGGATATTGATAGTTTTTGAGTAGTTATTATTTATTTTTGAGAAATGTGAACTGTATAGTCAAATGTGGCCTTTTGAGTGGTCTACAGTTCAGCTGTGCTACACATAGGCTTAAGAAAATGAAGAAACTATATTGTAAACTAAGATGTGGCTTAAAGGCCTAGTTACCAAGCCATAAACTTAAATATATAATAATGTTCTTTTTATGCATAATTAAAAAAATATATAAGTATTTTGTACTCCTCCGTACAGTTTTTGATTTATGTAGTAATTCTTTGTAATTATTTTTTACGTTTCTTTCATTTATAGCACATATTGACACTTACAAATCTAATAGTATTTTTGAGAAGTCAAAACGAGACAGACAGACCTTTTTGAATAATTCATACGAAAGTTTCAAATCCAGCAAGTCCCTTTGGACATGCGTGGCGAATATAGGTACTGTCTGTTCGTGTAAGGAGAGGTCCGAGCCCAGCAATGGGAAC
The DNA here is from genome assembly GCA_012273795.1 of Dendrolimus punctatus. NCBI lineage: Eukaryota > Metazoa > Arthropoda > Insecta > Lepidoptera > Lasiocampidae > Dendrolimus > Dendrolimus punctatus. The sequence continues at coordinate 3,956,276 of CM022545.1, forward strand.
GTTAGTGGGCTTATTATTATTATTAGTATATTAGGCGTATAATTCAAAAGACTAGGATATTATGAATGTGAGGCACGTTTTTATTTATTGATAATCTTAGGTACATTTTCTTGAACAAAATCAAGCTTTTAACTTAACTAGGTAGACATACAAACACTGCATATAAATTAACAAGTACGCTTGTTATGGTAATATACAACGACATCTGCGATCCAGACACCAGAATAAAAAAAAAATACGTCGAAATACTATACAATCAAAGAACCTGGTGCATGAGTACGTCAAAGCTTAGCCGCTCAACACAGACCTAGGTACTAAATACATTTTTGAAATTAATGCATTTGATGAATTTATGCGCAAATCGCATCTTAATTATTATTTAATGCATTATTCCATTCAAATTAGCATTCTAGACATGATGCTAACGATCATAAAAGCTATGTATAAAACATTAGAATTCATTGTCAGAATCAGACAATTAATGGCCAATTTAAAATCTACACGTAATTATTGCCCAAGATTTGAACATAATTTTAAAAAATAATTTAAAATTCAGACGTCATTAGTTCATGGACCGTGTAAATATACCCGTTCAACAATTAAAAAAACCAAAGACAATGATGTCAAACTGCTAACACATTTACCATAGACCACCTCCGCTAACGCCGCCCCCCCAATACTAGCGTCAATCAAAGATAATATCTGTACGCGTTTATTTTTTTAATCCAAGGCTACCAAGCGCCGTTGTGACATGAAATAAATTGTTATTGCTCATTTGTTTCTTGTCTATGGTATGAATTATGAGATATCGCGGGTTGGGATTTTCGACTATGTCCTTAATCAAAACCTTATTTTAGTTGTCGTCTACAGTTTTACTATCTTTGGTTAGAATATACTTTGATTTCTGCGAGTTTCTGTATGGGTACGACAAGATCTTGTCCAGTTTAACCCAGCGAAGACACAGGTCTGCGCATTTTCTGCCAAAATGACCCCATTTGTCCCTACGCCACAGTTCCAAGGAACACATCTTACTATCTCCAATAATATTGGGATCCTTGGCGTCGACATAACGACGTGCAGTTTTGAAGTCATCTGGAAGGCAAGGCTAAACTTGCCTCCAAAAAGCTCAGTGTGGTAAACCGATCCAGGCAGTTTTTCGCGGCTACGACTTGCGCAGTATAAAGCACAAATCAACATCTTGCTACTGGGAGAACCCGCTTACAAGACTGACCCCCTAGACCATCCAGCATCGCACCGTTCGTATCATCGGCGATCCCATTCTAAAAGACGGTTTAGGATCGCTTAGCTTTCGAAGAGACTTTGCATCCTTCTGCGTCTTACCGTCGTTTTACCGTCTGTATAACAGGGAGTGTTCCGAGGACCTGTTTGATCTGGTGCCAACGTCTCACTTTTACAACCAAACTGCTCGCCAGCGAAGGGATTGTCACCTACATTTCCTCGAGCTTCCACGCTCAACAACGCAACAGTTCTTTAGAAGATTTATTCCGTGTACAAAAAGGGAACTTCCCGACGCGGTTTTCCCTTTACGCTGTGACATTGGATTTTTTAAGAAGGGCTCTAAAGGGAGACTGGAAACTGGACACTAATGGCAGAACACAACCTAAGGTTGTTATGACGGCATACTGTAGACCACGGGTGGCAGCCATCCAGTCTGGCAAATGCCCCCCTGACATCAGGTTGTGACAGTATCCTTTCTCCGTTTCTGCACAGAAATGTTTTTGATACTTCTTAGATCTCTTATAAAATACCACACAAAATATAATAACACTATGTAAATAAATGTGCACTTTATAATGTGTTTTGTATTCAGTAAACGGTTATGCATGCGTTTGAGTGTTCACCATCTTATTTTACTGTAGAAACATGTAAAAATATACTTATTTTTATTCTGAACGCGTTTGTTTCATTGTATGTTCCCATGGCGGTAATTTTCGCGGTTTTTTTATAATGATTTAAATGGCGTTTTTGTGTTGTCTATGGTTCGAGGAAGACGAATGAAGGAGGTGGCAGTAAAAGTCATAACTAGATTAGACATTGCAAATTAAATAATATTCATTAAAATAAATATGAAGGCAATGAAATATGTTATAATTTAATAGTGAGAACCACGGTGTCTCATTCCAACGTTATACGTTTGAATTCTTATCGGGAGGTGTTCATACAATACTAGGGGTACAACATATTGTTACGAGTCAAGCGGGACTCGAATTAAAATGCCGTTGGAATTATAGAGTTTATTAGAACTATATAAACACGTATAACACAGGTACACATATAACTGAACACAACCAATCCAAACGTAATGCAGAAGGTCGTAATTCAATAAAACGCGCAAAGTCCGTCATTAATAGATTACCGAATGTACACACGTCATGCTCCGATTGTGGTTCTCGCTCGACTGCCTCTCCCTCCTCAGGCCATCGCTTTATACTGCACAAATGCCTGCCCGGCAACGTGGACCGAATTTCCTAGAATCAGTTTGTTCTTTAAAATCCGTAACACTTGGCTAATGATTTCAGCCGTAAGTGGCTGTAAACGATTTAACACAACAATAGGCCGTATGCCAATAAATAAGTAAACTAAAGAAGACGATCATAAAAGAATTACAATAGTTTCAATATTATTAGTACAAATGCTGACGGGTAATAAATGTGCTTTTACAGATATGCAGGTGTAAATATGTTTTTTCGGCGCCTATATTGTAACAATGATTATGTTTTCTCTCTTTCTATTAAATAAGGTACATGGTATGTGTGTTTTATAGCTGGGATACGGTTAAATGATGATACGTGTCTAATATTTTCTTAAGTTTTCGCGACTTGTACACATAATAAAACTAAATAATTAAAATGAACAAGTTGGCGGTAGGCTGAATAAAAACTTTGACAATACACGTTCGACAAATGTCATCTTTGTCTTCCGTGACCACGGCAACTGAAAAGCGGCCGAAACGTCGGATAAACCTAAATAAAATAAATTACCGCGCTTAAAACCGTTGATACGTGTCTAGTTTTTTCTAAGATGCTGGGTATATATGGATGAATTTTGTGAGTAATTTTACCTTGTTTATAATTTCTAACAGTTTTTAGAATTCACATCACGATCTTAATTATCACCAAGACTTGCCTCAATATCGCAAATATGAATAAAATAAGTAAAAATACAACAAAATTACTGGTGCATCAAAGGGCGTCAGACAAAATAACAGACCTCTCTATTTAACGACAACTCTCTATAACGCCATAAAATGGACAGTCCCTTCACTGTCGTTATATAGAATTTACTATTATTACAATAGTATGTATTACTTATAATTACTTAAAATTTAAGTAATAATGAATCTCAGAGGCGTACAAATAAAATTAAAAAAATTGACAGAAACTCCATTCGAGTTGAATATCTAAGTGAGCGCACGTGTGCCGGTCTCGGGTTTGATTCTCGGTTAATTTTAGACTGTCAGAGAAGAGGGAGGGATGGATTTGTAACCAAACTTTTTATAGAAGCACGTCTTCAAGATGTCTTTGATATTTTTGTTAACATTTTAGTGAAAATATTCGTGATATGATTTAGTTTTGGTATAAATCCCGCGGGATTTATTACATACTAGTTCTTTAACTAACCCATTTATTTCATTTTCGGACGGAGGAGTATAAAATTTCGCATGCTTATAGTTTATATAGAGAAAAAGTGACGAATGCTAATATTGTTTAAAAATAATGCATAAATAATGCATAAAAAATGAAATAAATAAAAAAACATTACACACACTACAATGTATTTGACAAACACTCGCATATTTACTCTTTTGTTTATTGTTAAAGACAAATTAACATTGGCGACATCTGTGGTTATAGAAGTATATAGTCTTTGACATTAATTATTATGGTCGAATTTCGACCACGGGCGACATAAATAACTTATGTTGTGGAAGTTTAGTCCCAAGTCAAAGGACGTGGTTTCGAATTCTGACTGGAATGCATGCACCACTTAGGCAGTTTTGTGACCTAATGTTGTCGTTATCACCATGTTACCACGTGATAACGGTGAAGGAAAACACGGTGATGAAACCTGCACATCGAGAAATCTGATGTGTCAGAGCCGCTATACTGTCTTGATCAAGCGTGGCGAGTATACTGCCAGTTCCCCTGGCTAAATAATGGGATAACTGTGCCCAGCAGTGGGACATTAATGGGCTCTTATTATACAAATAACATATTCATATTTAGAATTAAAATAGAATGGGAATCTAATTTTGAATGGATATTATAACATCATAACGGGCTCGCGAACAATGGATGCAAAATCACAAGGTTCTCGCAGACGGGCGGTATTTAAACGCTTGCTTTTCTCTTACAGAGAAAAGTTTAGAATAATTAAAAACAAAGAACTAACGAAATATGTTGCTTAGGATCGATACAAAGTAAATCTATCTTCTTTTTTCAATAAATCCCAATAAATTGAGGTCGGCACAATATTCCACACCCTTCTATTCTGAAATACATCTTCTGTCACAACACATTGGTGGTACAAAAGGTATTGGAATTTACTGTAACATCTGTCATCAATTCTATGTGATAAAAATATGTTTTACTGACTTCCGTTTTTAAAAGCCCGTGTGCAAGCGCACAGGTTAACGGCGGAAAAAGCACACCGTCTCATCTCATCAATTCGAAGGTCATCCGACATATAAAATTAAAAAGTATAAACGCTGACCACGGACGTTCATAAAATTTCAAATATTACAAAATTACAATTTCAAATTAAGAATCGAATACGGATACCCTGGCGTTTGACAGTTATACAGTTTGAAAAAAGAATCTTTTTCTCCGTTGTCTCTGGTTTTGTATTCGAATTATGAATTTTCGAAGGTCGAAAAAACACAGGTGACGTTCAAAAAGTAGGGTTGGCGGCTTACATTATTTTTTTAAATATTCTATATTAAAATGTATTTTGTTCAACTGTCTAGACAGAGGCATTATGATGCCGTATGATATTTTTTTAAAGTTTTTTGGTACATATTTATACATTATTCAAGTTTTTTTTAAACTATACGCATCGTTTAAATGTAGAATGATAACCAGTTCAGTAATGTCCTTAGCAGTTGCCTACTTTGAATAGCGGTGGAGTAAATACGTTTTATTTCACTAATGGCATTAAACATAACGCATCCTTAGAACTATAGAGACCTAATTAGGAATATCAAGTTCTTCAATTTTATGCCTTATTTCTATGTGCTAGATATTAAGTGCGAGTACTCAAAATTTTGATTTAGGTTTGTATAACGTTAAGCGTGCGATAATTAAGTTATGAAATATGTCGACATCTTCTTTAGCCCAGTGATCTAGTGTCAGGTTCGATTCGGGACAGGGTAAATTGTATATTTTATTCTTTAAAATATTTTTAAACGCTGGAACTTGATCTCATACATGTTTGTCACGTGCACTCGTTTATAATAGCCTCTGTAGTTGAGTGGGCTATGTCTTTGCCTGCCTAACGCACTGCAGGTTCCGGGTTCGATTCTTAGCGTAGTAAATTTCGTAAATTAATTTTCCGTTATTTGCTATGGTCTGGATATCTGTAACCTGCCCCAGAGTGGTGCCTAGTATATTACCCATAACACAAGCGTAATTTGATTATCTTGGGGATCTACAATGTGTGTGCTTGTTTGCCAATTATATTACTATTGTTATAAGTTTGGTTGTCTATGAATACATTTTTCTTTTAAAACATGATTTCCGTTGCCAAATATCAAAAATAGTGGACGTTTACCATCAATACAAAACCCTCTCCTTGTGGAGTTACACGCACTTGGTAATTTTTTGTTCGAATATGATACGACATAATCTTTGTAGGTTTGGCGTAATTTCTTCTAAATGTTAGTATGATCGGAAATCTTACTTGTTATACATATAGTTAAATAAAATTTAAATAAATTAAACCGTGATCAGCCGTTACTGGCACCAAGTACCTGCGAAACCACTTTTGGTTTCGTTTGACGCAACTAAATGATCACTTTCTATTCGGGACTGTGACAGGCGACCATCTTGTTAAGGGATTGGTACATTCCTTCGTGTGTCCCTTAGGCCCTTAATATATATACACGGAACCTATGTGAATAAGTGTCAAATGAAGTGGTTTTTTTTTAATTTGTATGCATAAACTTACGTAGTGTTAGGTTTACGTCTTTGTGGGTAATATAAATGTATTCATTGAAAACTATCCCAATATTGACCGTACTAGGTACGTACGCGATCATCTTTTTTTTCTTATATTGTTATCTGTTACTAAAAGAGGTTACCGTCGTCTTATGGACATTTGCGACATCTGAGATGCTACCTTTAAAAATAAAGGGGAATTACGGTATTTCCGAAAGAGATACTGCAATCTGGTATATTTCTTACCGTTACTTAGTAACTTGCCTTTAACGTTATAATATAACGTTAAAAATCGTATGTATAACATTATACGTATGCCATTTTTAAGATTTGGCTTTATTAAGACTGCATATTTCAACAACAAACTCAACTCTTAATATTACGCGTGCTCTTAGTACAGTGCCGTTTGATAATCTTTGCGAGTAAAAGAGAACGACAATGATAACAAGACATAGTTATAACAGTAATGTTACCGATAAAAATAGTATTAACGTATTATTTCCACTGGTAAAATGGCTAAAAATAACGATATTTATTTTTTGCCGTTATCTGAAATTACCATAAATAACGATACCACATTTTTACTGGTATTTTAAGCCCTGGTTACCAACGCACTGACAGCTTCCAAGAAATTCAGTAACAACTGTTTTGAAAAACGTTATTTCGTAGAGCTCGTGAAAATCCAAAACCTTCGGGAGCACAAGAAAAACGTTCACGAGTGTCGTTAGTTATATGAGGATAATGGTAATAATTAGGTAAGTAATTCTATGTTAATTAAAATTTAAAATAACAAAACGATGTGTAATAATCTAAATGACCCTTAATAAGGTCCTGACTAAGCCATTAAAGTAATGAGACAACCCTATAAACCGTGTCTATGGTCTAATGACAAGATCACACTTGACATTTTATGTTTATTATTTTGAAAATCGAACGTTTAGAAAGTGATGTGTATTTATCTATGATCAGTTCACCTGCCAGTAGTTACAATGTAAATGGGTACTTCATGGTAATGCCCATAACGTGTAGCCATAGTGAATAAATACTTCGGCTACAAATCTGTTTTCAAGGTGACATTATAATGCCAGGTTGTAAAATTGATTTCGGAAGGTATCATGTAGAATGCTATACAGTAGACTGGACTGGACTTTTGGGGCCAAAGAAATCTAATGAGTTGAGATATCGTTTAAAGAAAGCATTTTTTTTTATTACGATATGGAAATCATCAGCCTTATATTCTATCTGGAGGACGTAAAATCTTAAAAATAAGGTAACAAAAAAATAACTTATTTATGTAAACTAGTGGTCGCCCGTGGTCGAAATTCGACCATAGTAATGAATTTAAATTATAAGTGTGAACATTATTAAAAATGATTTCCTGAATTTACAGTGTCTTCAAACATTCTCTTTATTTTCTTTCACCTTATCCCAATAATTATAAAAACTTATGTATTTGAAATATACTATTGTATATATAATAAAACTACGTTTTAAGCGCGGTAATATATTTGATTTTGGTTATTCCGACGTTTCGGCCGCTTTTCAGTGGCCGTGGTCACGGACGACAAAGATGTCATTTGTCCAACGAGTATTGTTAAAGTTTGATCTAGCCTATCGCCAACTTGTTCATTTTAATTATTTAGTTTTAATTTTGTTTATGGTTATTAATTACTCTATGGGAGCCTAATCTAATTTACCACCGCTTCACAACATGTGGCTTGAAGAGAAGAAGCGGCGCAAGAAACTCTTCAGCAAACATGCCTAACTCTAAAAAAATTATATGATATCAAAATACCTTCCACCCAAAATGCTTGAAATTTTCAAAAATTTTAACCAAGAAAATTAAAGTACCTATTGTTCGTAACTTTTAATTACATTTACTTAGCTGTTATTGTGTTTCAAGCCATAATTTTTGTAAAGTATATTACCCATAACACAAAATGATGCGTAAATTGCTTAGCTTGGAGACACACGATATGTGTTTGTCTGCCGATTAGTACATTAAAAAAATAACAATCCCTACAAAGATAAGAATTTGTAAGTGAAACATCATTCTACCCTTTTAATTCTCAAGGCGCCTAATTAGGGACATTTTGTAATTAAAAGCGATATTATTCGGTCATGGCGGCGACAAAAAGCTATCTGCATTCGTATTTCGCTGGTCGTATTTTCAAAATCATCGCTTGGGACATCTTTCGAAGGCGGATTCCTTGTATAGTCTGCCATTTACAACATAAAGGAGTTCCAACTTCATTCGATAACAAACCTTATCCAATTCTACTAAAGTTGAAATTTCTATAAAAGAAGGGCGGTGCTTACGTCGTCCTGGATTTGAATAGGGAATGTTTTCAAGCGCGCTCGGTCCACAAGAGTGAATTATTCCCGAGATAGTTCGCGAGATAGCACATTATGTGTTGCACAAAAACAAAAGTAACAAAATAAGATACAAATTGAGCGTTTCAATGCTTACGAGTTGCGTGTAGTGCTTTTTGTTCGTCTGTTTGTGTGTTTTGTTACTTGTTTTTGCAATTGTTTTTTTTTAGTTTGATCTATTTATGTATGCAACTATAATATTTACCTGCAAACGTATGAGAAATGTCACGCCTGTAGTATCATGACCTTACTTATAATCCTTTGTTAATTTTTAAGAAACTGCTCAGCAACTGATTAACGAAAATCTTACCCATAAACTTCTCTTAAGGATCAGAGGCGGTGGTAAAGTAACTCATACATAACTATCAAAAATAACCAACACCGAGAGGGTAGTTTAAGTGACTGCTAAGAGGCAAGATGGCAAGTTTTATGTGAAACAGCCATTGATTAGGGGCTTAAGAGTCTCTTATTTAAGAGATGGCTCATCCTTTCTTAACGAGCTTATTATAAGTAAGGCCCTTTATGTTTTAAACGACAGACAAACGAAATTAAGCAAATAACGCTTGCGTTATCTATACATATAATAAAACTAGAGGTCGAATTTCTGTACAATGAAAATATGCTAAAAACCGAGTCAAAGGGATGTAAGAAGTGAAATAGAACTAATTTAGATTATTTCTCAATATAAAAACAAGGTGAATTTTGAACTTGACTTTCAGGTCTAAATTCTAAGCTATACGAAATACCACTCATTCAGATGAGTCTTGGGGCCCATTTTGACGAAAACTAAATTGGTATTATTTTTTGAAAATTCTTACCCTTGTCAGGAATCAAATAGGCTAATTTTGGAATACAAATCATGGCGTAGCTTGAAAGGATCAATACTTTTTGAATGTCATCAATAAATAGACAAACTGAGTTATTCATAGTACTTTGATTTTCTTATCTATCTATGCTCTATTGTTCAATTCAATTCAATTCAAATTTATCAATAAGTTCACTGAAACTTTGAAGTCTCATACTATGTTATTTACTTTGTTATTTATTTACTTTGTGTACCAAAAATGAGGGAAATGTTATAAATATTTCATAATAACTTCCACAATGTACCAGGAGACAATAAGCTAACGAGAGCTTGGCTTATTACTAACGAGACGTAATACGATACCGGAACCGATCCGTTCATTAGCGTACCACCTCTTTATTCAGGACGCCTGGTATATACCCTTGCTCGACATCATAATAAATTATACCAAAAACTATCGCAGTAAGATAATCCCTCTTTGAAGAATTTCGCAGCGGCGAACTACATCTTTGAAATCCAAAAAAAGTTAATTAATCGAAAGTTCCCAATGTCAAAAATTGCTCAACTTAGTCTTGTTCGCACCAATTTCGCTGAAAGTACTTTTTAAACTCTCTCGGTGGATTCTTTTAGACTTTTTCTTTTCATAGTTGAAATAATAGAGGGACATGAACTTCATGTCTGGGAAAAAATACATTCCCAGCTGTTGACTCAAATAAATAAAAGATCATTAAGGAATCGATCTCAAGCTTTCCACGATGACATCGAAAATAATTTTTTCAACCCTCAGTTTCTTAAACTGTGGCCACTCCTAATTTTGTTTATCGGGATAAACGAACACATGGACGGACATAATTATTTTATAAACATTCCATTTTTGCCAAAATGGCTACAGCCCTAAGAAGAGTCCAAAATTCGAGTGTGTCATGTGAATCATCGTCAACACTACGGTTGGCATCGTTCCTAATCGCCAGCCGACGTGCTTCGATATATTTCGTTCGCCGTCATCGACGTCCATTCCTCGCCTGACGCACGCTGACGGACGGGGTGGTCTCACTACGAACAGACTGACAAATTGACAGACAAAATGAACTTTTCTTTTCATTCATGTATTGTCACGTCACTAGCTGTATTGAGCTCTAATCGGAAGCGCACGATTTCGTGATGTAAATTATTTGAATTAAGAACAGCCTTCGTATATGTATAAATTTTTTAAAAAGCAATTTTTCAAGCGATCTCTTTGATGATATCAAAACAGTACTTTTTCACTACTTTGTCACTTCAATGTCTCTTTTGCGGAACAGTTCATAATTCGAGGCTTACGAAGCGTTTGTTCGTTTATTAGTAATAATTGTAATTTAAATTATCTTCAAGATACTCATAATGAAACAACAATATAAGGATATTGTAATTTCTTTATGGTACTTTATAAATTGATGTTTCTGGGGTCGAACTATTATACCATCTTCTCTCTCTTCTTTCGCTGTTTACGATATTTTTTCTGCATCCAGCCAATATACATATCGGTTAACGCTAGAAACATAGGTTTTTAATTTGATTTGGAATAATTAATTATACCAAAACCGAGTAATGATGTTGAATACCTGAAAATAAGATGAATATTCTCTGATTCTGTACTTTTTAGTTTAGATACTTAGGAATAATTTTCAATTCGAAAGTGGAATTGTCTATAGACAATTCAGCTTATGAAATCACTAATGACATCGATATTTTTACACTTAAAACAACGGGTGGTCCTGCTACAAGCAACAAACTGACAAATTGACACTTAGCTGAGTTAGTCTCTTCGTTCACAAGTTGTCACTTGTCGTAAAAAACATAAGCTCTTTTAATGCAGAATTTATTATCTATGGTAATACGAAATTTAAATTTCTTGTAGAAAAGTATTTTATGTTGAATTAATCAACATCCTCAAGTAGCTTTAGTTATCTATATTGCGATAGGTAAAGCCTGTAAAGTTGAACGAACCTAATGGCACAGTTCAGTACAATTTTGTCAAACGTCACGGCACTAATGATACATGCGGGTCGAAACTCGATTGGATAATTCACGAAATAGTTCAGATAATTGAGTGACATGAACGATCGACGTTTTTAAAAGGCTTTTAACGACTGTAAGTCGTGTTGATTTACGAATTTAGTACTTCCAATTTTAGGTCGAATTGTTCACGTCACTTGGCAATTGAGCTATTTAGATTATATCCGAGACACAGACCAGCATTAGATACATGTTTTAAATTGGCCATCAGACTTCAGCCAAAACTTTTTTCATAGGTTATTTTGAAGATAATTACATATTAGGTTATAAGTCGAGAAGGCTTTCTATTTTTGGCCTAATATGGTCTTAAAAGAGTGTACTACTAAAAACAATCCTTGGTGTGTAATTAAATGGATGGAATAGAATTGTCTTACTATAGGTAATAACAAAAATGTTGTTGTCTCAAATGAAAAGCTCTATAACTGTATTAATAATAGCTTGTAGTTAGCGTATCTGCATAATAATATTTTCGTTTCTTCTCCATTAAAATATCTTAAAAGAATTTACGGGTTGTTAATTTTCGACAAACAAAACGCGTAGAAATTAATGTAAACAAGGTATGAATGTAAATAGTTTTAAACTTGGCACTTCTTTATACTGTCATTGTTTTTTTGTCATTAGTTTTTCCATTTGTATTTGTTTGTATCGAATATTAAATTCTTTTTACTTCGAATTTTATTTACACAAATATACCAAACAAGCAACGACCGTACGAAACTTTACAATCTCGAATTAGATCGAAATTGCGAAATATTCGTATCTGGCAGCCCGCTTCAACGGCGATGACATAGGATTTGTCAATTATTTTGGCACTCGCTACCCGCATTCTAGGTCGGTGCGACCAAGATCAACCTTTTGTTTCATTCTATGTAAATTACAAACAAATTCCTACCTTATTTCACATACAAGAAGATTATAGTTCACTTTCTCACTTCGATTGAGTCACTCATTATGTACTTTTCAAAGTATTATGAACCCTGTCACATGACTAGCAGATTCCAAATTTCAAATTTTCATTTGTTTAGTGTTCGAATTTTAAAATTGCATGTTTCGAACTTTATGCAACAAGTAATACGGTTAATAGTTATGTGACCGCATCAATTCGCCCCGACACGTTTGAATGAAAGTCATCTCATCAATTTGTTTTGATTCGATTATATTAGATGCATGTGTATGATATTTTTAGACGATTATTTTGTGTATTTTCTTCTACGCAATCGTCATCTACGTCTGTTCACTTTAGACATTTTGTTTCTCTTCGTAATGGTTTTTATTCACCTTTATTAAGCATGATCACGACTATAGACAACAACAATTTATCTATTCTATGACAACGACCTCTTGTTAGTAGTTATAAAACGACAATGATACTTATAGTGATATTTTTATTTCGTATTTTATTTATTTAGGTACCTGCAATAAGTAGCGCTAACGCTGATGTTAGACCCATTAACCAAACGGAATCAATTTGGTTGAAAGGCACGGAACTGAAAGGAGATGACGATATTCAAAATAACATTTAATGATTCAAATTTCAAATAATGAATATAGAGAACTCTGATTTATTCATGCACATTGAAAGAAAAATGAACCGCCTAACATCGGCTTGAGAATGTGACAGATTCTTATAACAGTTATACCTGAGGTGTTTCTTTTTTAAAACCTAGCGTTCAATCATCTTATAATTTTTTTAGGTTTATGGTTTGGCAGCTAGGCCTTTAAGCCAGATCTTAGATTACAATATAGTTTCTTCATTTTCTTAAGCCTATGTATAGCTAAGCTGAACTGTAGGCTATCAACTAAAGCCATTCAATGGAGTCTTGTGCCACATTTGACTATACAGTTCATATTTCTCACAAAAACACATAAATTACTACTCAAAAAGTATCAATACCATACAACTATTGTTCAATTTAGAATAATGTCACACATTTTTAGAAAATAAAACTGCACAGCACAACATCACCTTTCAGTTCCCGAAAAAAACTCTCTTATACAAATTACTATCTCATTTTTCTTAGTTAAGTAATTAAAATAAACCATATCAAATCAGATGATTGTTTAAATCGATTCAAAAGCGAAATATCGATTATCGATCGGCGAGTGGAAAGATCGATTTAGCATTCAAATTTCGAACACAATGCCCGTTGGGTGCCTGTATGATTTACATCTGTTGGTAACGAGTGCGTTAATGAGCCTTCTCGATTCCTTTTTAGGGTTGCCATGTGTTTGAATTTTCACGCAATTATTCGAAGTGTTTTTCTTAATTTTTGTGTTCAAATATTTGTAGAAAATTTGTAGGTGGAAAACCTACAGCTAATACATATGAACAAACATTATGTTATTATAGGTTTTCGCCAAGAAATATCTTGATTAATTAACACGCAGATATACTTACAGTACATTATAAAACTAGTCATAGGAAAATTATGGCTTATACACCACTTGGCTCCCGAAATACCATAAAGCCCAAATTTCGGAACAACATTAATTTGTTAACTGACATTTGAGATGGTAATCCGAATAAATTGAAAAGCATTTACGAATGCATAGCGCCTTACAAAGTTCAATTAAGTTTTAGTTTGGGCAGGCTATCTAAAGTAACACATCCCTGTACATTTTAGGTACAGGTATGGGTGATTATTAAAATTCACGGCTTGGTTTCAGGAAAAAGAAGTTTATTTTGCCCGATTGTGGACAGCCCTGTCCGCCATATTTAAATTAACCAGTTGATGAATAGAATACGAAATGGTTTCTTTTTAAATTTATTTTTTAATTTTCTTTTTTATCTTTTTTGTTACAGGTAAGTGGTTTTAGTCGGTGTTTCGGTAAGACGAGTATTTTTCTCAAACATAGATTTTGTGTTTTTCACATATCTGCAACTATCGACAAATCTGGTACAATAATAATAATCGATAGACACATTCATTATATATCCTTAAGCTAAACAAGTTACGCTTGTGATGTTAATAATATATAACGAATAACTCTGGAGCCGTCCCAGGCACCCAGACCGTAGTAAATGATGGAAAGTTTGTTTACGAAATTTACCATACCAGAAATCAAGCCCACTCAACTATAAAGTCTATGTTTCAAAATAGTTATTTCATTTATTTGTAAATACTATTATTTTCTTATTTAATAGCTTTAATATTCTACTGATTTTCATACACCATGTAACTGTATGAGATTGTTTACAAGACTATGGACTCAGCGTACCTAATGCTCACAATTAATTAAACGTAGAGCCAGTATTGGGTACTGCTAATAATAGCACCCTTACTGAGAGCACCCTTTAAGAATGCACTAACTAATAGAAATGCTCTATGCTCCTGCAGTACAACGACGGACCTGATAACTATCTCATGCTTCAAAACTGTATTTGATACGTCTAGCAATAATCGATAATGTATGGATTATTGGTCAAATAGATTTAATGTGTGAAGTCTGTTAAAAATGTTAATCTGTCATTGTCACTTTGACTTTCGCAGGGAGATTTGGTAATGTCACTGTTATTGTGACATTACCAAATATTTATATATATCTAGAAAATGTAATAAACAGATTTATAATCCTTAGCGTAAAACAGATGTTTTACCGCAGTATAGTATAGCCTGTGCAAGAACGACATTAGTAAGAAAGGGGAGTCACGGATATGACTATGCTATAATGTATGAAAGGAATCACGTGAAAGGGCCGAGTTAATTTATCCGTGACAGTTTTCATGTTCATAACATAGTAGTAAAATTGTAAGTCTTCTATGCTAGCATACCCATATTTTATAGAAAGGTTTGGAAACAAATGTTTGGGTAACGCATCTCTGTCAAGTCTTTGTGATGACATAGGAGAAGCCCGAAAAATGTTGGTTTTAGGTTATGAGGAAAGATATACGTGCCAATGGTCTCTTCGTAAAAATGCTAATTGCCGCAAAGATTAAGGCAACTGCGACGTAATGTGGTCATTTTGTATCACATGTTTTGTCAGACTGTTTTCTTCACGCTACCAAAAATATTTGTTGTTTATAAAATCTATTTTATTACCCTATTGCGGCTTTATTTTCTAGGAATGTCGAATAAAATTATCTTTAACTCTGTTCTAAAATTAATAAAATACTAAGATTCACTAAAGTATCAATGTCGCAATATTATCACGTAAGATGTATACAACAGAAGCAACAACCGAAAGACTATCCATCACGGTCCCCTCAATGTATTATTTATGGGACATCCTGGATTCCTCCTGCTAATCTTTCAATATCTTCAAATATTCGAGCACTATACGGGAATCGAGATTTTTAATCTACATTAAAGCAAAAATGATCCTTATTCTTCAAGCAGTAGTGTATATTTTTGCTTGCATCAATGACATGATCGTATTCGCTGTTGTCGCTGCTAGCTTTGATGCTTCTGGAATCAATGCAGTCAATATAAGACTTATTACATCAAACATAAAGATTATTTTAGATCTGTATGATATGAAATTAAATTTGTTATAGAGAATAATCGGAGGATTTGTTTGTTTTGGTAAGGAATGGTAGTAATGGCGTCGTTTCGTATGCCGTAATTAATGGTAGGACGCTTAATGAATTTTCGTTATTATAGCCAGAGTGGTAATGGTGATGCAACTAAATAAATAGTGTTCTCGCTGTATTGTGTTTAGAGAACACGTGTATTAGATGATGTTTGAATGGTCATTTAGTTCTCATTGCTCTCATCTGAGCTTAAAAGATTCTAAACAGATGTATAATACAGATAAAAAGAAGAAACAGGGTAATCAGTGAACGTTATAGATTGAAAGAGGATGCAGTGACAAGAGTTGAAAAAGAAACATCAAGATGGTTTAGGCATCTAGAAATAACGAATGAACTCAGAATCGAAAAACACGTGTAGGCAGAAAATTTAAATATGACTGGTGAAGTCGATGCTGGTAGACCGTAAACGTAATATAATCACCATGGTCAAATTGAAGATATTTTTAAAGAAAGGTCATGTAAAAAGTACTTTAAATAAACGTGTGTATGAAGAGATTAATGAAAATAGATGAAGCGAAGAGTGTTTGTGAGGTCGTCGCAAGTCGTCATCTATCGCTCTGCCTACGCCAATGAGAAACAGGCAGACAATATGTATATCAAACAGGTTTTAATATAAACCATACTAAATTATATTAAATTATCAAAACAGGATAAGGTTTCAGTGATCCCTTTTTTATAAACGTATTAAATTGATAGTAAACAAAAGAATATGTGAACTTTACCATGAACATTGCTGAAATTAAAAAAAAAAGGTTTTTATGATTTTGGCTTTTCATTTTAAAGTCTATTAGAATATCGTCAATGTTGCGCTTTCATCAATAAAATTTACGACATCTTTGGTGATGTTGATTACTTATACAATACCTAATCTACCAAATTTGTTGCAGACACTGACAGCTTTTCTATTACCAAAACAAAAATTCAAAAAATCTTCCTATTGGTCAATGTAATTATCATCTAAATTACTCGCAATTAGTGAAATTAGATATTATAAATGACGTATATACACATTATCTAGCTTAATTAGAATTAGTTCAGATGTTCTTTATAAGTAATATATTCCATAGAAATGTACCTAAATATTCATTAAATACCTACATCACAAGCAATAAACAACCAAAGCATGTACAATATCTATTTGAGATGAAGACTAATGTGATCAAATACAGTTAGAGAAGTTACTCCATTTTAAGATATTCTGTCAATTCTCGGCCAAGAAACAATAAAATACAATTAAAATAACTAGCTGACAAACTCGCGAGCTAATAAAAGGTTCCCTGTGCGAGGTAAACAGAGACGAGCAAGCCACCTCTTATTTCGGAGTAAGGAGTCCCTCAGGGATCTATTTTGGGTCGCCCTCTTCATTTTTTCACTCTAAATCTCTAAGAGTATTTATAGAAACAGATAGATGATTTTTGTTTAACTTTCTGTGTAGTTAAGTCAGTTAGTTGTCTTCTTATTAATGTATTACTTCGGATTCGTATCGTAAAAGAGAATGGATCGTCATCTTAGACTTTTTTCCTTCCGGAGCTTCTAATCTGAAACTCGGGTTTCGCTTGTCTATATTTTTCGCATTCTCTATTGTCCACAAGTAAATCATCACAAACGACCTCAACTACTATTATCCCTTCTAATATCACCGATTTTTTTAATTCATGAGTTCAGCAGACAGGTAGACGGCCCACTTGATGGAAAGCGGTTATCATCGCCTATAGACATTTGCAACACCAAAGATACTACAAATGCGCTGCTGATGTCTTAAGAGAAACTGGAATCTGGTCACCATACTGGAACGCAACTCAAGGTTGCTATGGCGACACAGTTCAAAGGGGTGGTAGCCATCCAGTCAGGTAAATGCCCTACCACCTGGCTGTGGGTAGTTGCAGTATAGGCGAATCTAATGTAGTATTTATCTATCATTTTATAGGCATGAGAGATACCACTGATGCGGGAGTTCCTTACGCGGTTCTTGCACGTGATTTCACAGCATATTCATCTAAGTAATACACTACTACAGATATAACTTATGTCTCTCAAGCACAGCCCCGTGGAAAAATATGTCGAAATAAAGATTTACACACAGCCATAAATAACAACAAATGGAAATAAAATCATTTCCCCGCGCTATAAATCAACGGTAACTTGAAAAAGTGCAAATATTTGTTCGTATAAAAAACTGCTGTATCAATTCTGATAAAAATTTCGTACACGACCGCTATCTTAGTGTTACATGGGAATTTTTGTAGATTGTTGATATCTCTAATGATAAACCAACGTATATATACGGATCTTTGTTATTATCGAATCCTGTGTTACGATGACCGATAATATGGTGTGGAATTTTAAGTCATTGTATCGTTTATTTGATGTGCTCTTCGTTCTGCTTCGTTTGTAGCTTCGCTTTCATATTTATTTCTGTAAAATCTTGCAAGATATATGTTATGTAGTCTAATCGGGGCAAGCATTCAAACACACTGAGAGACAAAAGTTCTATAAATAGTACTCAAACAATAGTAGCAGTAAAATTTATTAACTTTTGAATGAATTAAACACTTTATTGTTCACCAAAACCTATCTTGTATACATTTATCTATAGATTTAACTAGCTGTCCCGTCAGACGTCGTCCTGCCCGGTAAAAAATAGGGGTTGATCGTAGAGGGTTGAAAATTTAGGGTTGTATGTATCTTTTAATGCTGTATCATAAGAAAATAGAAATTAAAAAATTTGCCTAAAAAATAAAAAAATATTTAGGGGTGGACTACCCCTAACATTTAGGGGGATGAAAAATACATGTTGGCCGATTCTCATAGATACCGGATAAGCACAAAAAATTCATCAAAATCGGTCAAGCCGTTTCGGAGGAGTATGGCAACGAAAACTGTGACACGAGAATTTTATATATTAGAGATAAAACTATAGAAGTCGAATTTCTGGACAATGAAAAAAATATAAACCGAGTCAGGGGCATCCCCCTGACTAAAACTAAAACAAGCACTAATTTAGATTTTTTTCAAATTTTTTGTTTCTCTGTTGTTTGTACCGGCTAATCTCCGAAACGACTGGACCGATTGAAATGAAATTTTGTATGGTGGTAGCTTATATCCCTGGTCAACATATAGGATACTTTTGATCCCGAAAAATTTAAGAGTTCCCGTGGGATAGTTAAAAGACCGCACCACGCGGACAAAGTCACGGGCATCATCTAGTTAAAACTACGTTTTTAAAGACTAGATACAATAAATGTTAAGCAAAGGGCGGCCTTATATATATTATACTTTATTATTTATATATATTTAAAGACCATGATTTTAAAATAGGATACTGAGTTAGCTGGTCTGATTTTCAGTGGTTCAGTTCAATAGGTTGTCAACGAAGGTAGAAGTGTGTAAAATTGTCGGTGAAATTTTTATGCTTGTTCGTTTTGTCGTTCCTTAAAAATGTACCGATTTTGATGAAATTTGTTACGGTGACACTTTATCCAAAGTGCGCTTAAGGTTAAATATATCAGTTGTTTTCCGGAAAAATTAGACTTTCCACAAAAAAGGCAGACTATGGGAATCAAACTTGTTGAAAAGCCTTGTATGAAATACACGTAAATATACTAAACAAGTATAATATATGAATACCTTCTGTTTGTGTGTAATACGACACGTCGATAGATTTCTACGTCCCTATTGTTTCGCCCCCGACTTCCCTCGTATTATTTTACATCCGCCACATAACTGTGTTTGGGGTTTTGTTTTATTCATACGAAACTAATGACTTGTGTGTATGAAATGTATGTTCTTAACGTTTTTTTTCTTTTGAGGGTAGAAAGGTTTTAGTTCTTGTATTTTCTGACAAAATGAATACATACACATTTATATTGCATTATTTATGGTATATGTATGGGCCATATACATAATATGTTTTATTTTACTAGGAAAAAGAGCTTTGTAAGGAGGCTTGCAATTTTTAAACCAGTTTGTCTTTATCTGTAAATTTTCGACATGCGTTAGTGTGTTGTATTTTTTATATTTGTTTCTATAATCAAAACATCTAGACCATACATTTAAATTAATATTTTCGTAATGCGTACCCTAAATATTTATCCGCAGGTTGTGAGATAGTTTTAATAAAAGGTAGTAATTAAATAGGAATGAGTTTTTGTTTGTATGTTCGTTTGTTACCTCTTTATGTCTTTGGGAATGAGCGATTATCATGAAATTTGGTATATTATGTACTTTCGAGAAAAAGAAAGCATGCAATGCACATTAGATTAGTTACCTCGGAAAATAGTTTTAACAAAAATCCCAAAAATTTTCAAAAATGTATGTCTCAGAAGATAAAGTCAGGCGTGTTTTTAGATTGTACATTCTTTATTACACAAAAAACATCAAAGTAATAGTCAACGAAAGAACATTACAACTTTTCTTTCAAAAGCAAAAGGCAATGTAAACAAAAGTAAATTCATTCATTAATATTTCCGATATATATAAAAGCGCACACGGAATGCGAAAGCGTTGTCATGCAAAAATACAATACTTAAAACATACGAACTGTACTTATAAAAGAAAAGAAATGTGTAACTTTTAAAAGATATGATTGAAAGGAAAGTTTTGAAAACACGTCCCTCCTAAGTGTATTAAACGGCCCAAAAGTTCTTGCAAAGTTTTAGAGAGACAAAGTGAAATAATATAAATACTTTCAATAATAAAAAGTTGATATTGGTCGTTGGTTTCCGTTTTGGTGGTGCAAGTATAAGAGGAAGCGTGACCACTAGTTTCAATATATCATATTTATATTTTTAATCACATTTAGATTAAGAAATTTTTGTAAATATAAAATATAAATTATTACTAGAATTTATGATTAAAATTATTAAAAATAAACATATTCCGGCGGCATTTTGATTCACTTCCAATTCCTGGAAGCTGAAATCTCGCAACAACATTGGCATAGTATCGTCAAATATAAAAATGCGCTTATGTTGATTCTTTAATGGGTATTTTCATTGCACGATTGAAATAAATGTGTTTTGGGATTTCAAAATTGCCGCATATTTTTAAATACATTTTAGTGTTTTTCAGTATGCTGAATTGTATAATTTTTTTTAATATCCATAATTCAAACGTTAATAAACTAAAATTTATACCTTGGTTATGGATTTAAACTGTAAAACTTAAAGCTCGTACGTATAAAGTGGAGCAGATTAAAAACAAACATTGTAACCAGAAACTAATTGCTAACTTATTAATTGACAAAAAGTTTCACACGAAAAAGAACGGCACTGTAGACGCCACCCGTTCCATAATTTTCAATTCGATTTTCATTCCGGAACTCAATGACTGATTCAGCGACGCATACATGCACCACAACCAAAGATTTCACAGCTCTCAGTCGTCCACAAATGTATACAAGCTTCTTAGTACTAATCGCCCCCGCTACAGCTTATGACTTGTCTCACACCCGAGCCACGTCAAACTTAGCTGCTGAGGGTCGAATCTCTGTCAGGGAAGGTGGGAAATGTCTCGAATGCATTATGATAAGCACGTACCCCGGTGGGAATAGCGCGTTTGTCGTCTTCAAAAGACATTTTGTCGTCTATTCACACTTGTGGCACACTCTAGCGTATTTTTAGGATTTTATTAGACTTTGGTTATATATAAAAATTTGCTTGTCTTTTGAAATTATATTTTGTTCCTAACCAAGATTTCCTCGGAGGTTAGGTCTTTGAAATTTTATTTTCTGGGATAACGAAACATCCTATGTTCGTCTCTTTTACTAAAATTTCAAAGCAGTTGGTTCAATCAGATTCGGTAATTTTTATACCCATATTCTACATAAATTATTAGCATACCTGGGATAAAAATTCTTCTATGTTCATTATCAAAAGTGTATGTATCACAAAAAGGCGGTGATAAGGGAACAAATACATATCTAAACGAAGCCATATTCGCACATCAGTGAATTATATCATAAAGCATCACCATGTTGCAATAAACGAAATATAGAAATCCTTACTTTTTTATAATCTTAAGCGGAGGTATTACCTAAGATGCAGCATGCTCAGTTAGAAGGAGACCTTATTATACTTCACATTGGAAATAACTACGAAGGTGTTCATAACAGATGAATTTACTTCAATTATTTCCAGTCTTACATCCTCATATATAGAGCTTTTAAGATCTGGATAATACTAATATAGTTGAACGATCGTTGTCTATACACCCTAACCCGAAACAGAATTAACGAAAGAACTTTCCTATTGATGGATAAACAAGTTGAGTTACTTCTACTCCCTTAATAGTCGTTAAAGCAGCTTTGGAAGTGATTGCAGAATCAGGACATTCATCAAGCAGTCTGTATGATTCAATTTTGAAACAAATATAATAGTCTCCATGAATAATCTCCGTCATTGTAATTCCATACACTCTATAAAGCGTTCCCAATAACTTACATCATTCTACGTACCAGAAGCAGTGAATATCGCTTTATAAATAGCCATAACCTAGACACAGAGGGCATGGCATCCCTTTATTAATATTTAACTAAGCAAATATACGCTTCGGGACCCGTCATTACACATTCAATGTAACGGAACGGCCGGCCATAAATAATTCAAGTCGTAGTCCTCAGTCTACTCTATAGTCTGTGGCCAGTGACGTAGCTTCCTCTCAACCACTTCCGGCGGTTTGCTAATTGTTTTAAAAAAATATGATACGCATTATGCAACTCAGAGGTGTGAAGTGCCCCATGTATGCTTTCACACTTCAACTTATTTTGCCTAGGTTTGTTGGGTTTCGTAATAATTTATACGGTATTCTTTACTGCGTGAGTTCAACAGACTGGCAAAGATGGTAAGCGGTTATCGTCGCCTATGGACATATGTATCACCAAAAGTGCTGCCAGTGTTCTTCCGCTCTCTAAACGGTGACTGGAATCTGCCCGTTAATACTGGAACACAACTCCAGTTTGTTATGGCAACATACTCTGGACCAGGGGTAACAGCCACTCAGGCGGGCAAATACCCTACCACCTGGCCTGGCTACCTGGGTTGTTTTGTCGCCTTTTACGACAGGCCACACTACCGCAGGAAATTGTATTCTTTCTTCGTTCCTGGACGGACGAGACAGTTTTGGTCAGTCAGTCTGCACTTCCTCGACACCTGGAGTTATCGGCTGTACGTGGCGCACGCTCCTTTATGGCATACGTGAGCAAGCTATGGAATGAACTCCCGCCGGCGGTTTTCCCGGAGCGCTTTAATATGGGGCTCTTTAAAAAGGGCGTAAACAGACTTTTAATGTCTCAAAAAAGTAGGCAACGCATCGGCGTCCTTAGTGTTGCAGATGTCCATGGGCAATGGTAACCACTTGCCATGAAGTGGACCGTTATCAGTTTGCCTACAAACAAAAAAGTCAGGGTAGGAAACCAACTAATTTGAATCTCCCAGACCAAATGAAATAATAGATAGTCGTTTAATAAATATATCCTACTAGGAATCGAACCCAGAATTTGAGAATTAAGTGATTGAGGTAGGACTCTTAGATCACTAGATCTCTGGGGCGTCAAATTGGTTTCATTTTTTTTATTGTAGTAGTTTTTATAAGTTCGCGTTTGACCACGATCTTGTCCTATGTGGGGCGAAGATGGTCTAGGATGGAGCACGCTTACCTAGAAGGTACCTATTCACTGAGGATTTGAAGACACCCAAGTTGTAACTATCGGAAAGATAGACTCCGACATTGAGTTCCACTACTTTGCAGTGCGTATGATGAAGCTATATGCAAAGCACTTCGGGTATTAAATTAAATAACTCCATTACACTGCAGTATCTTTTTCATTACTAGTTTTTTTTAAATAATTTAATTTTCGGAGCTTTTAGTCTTTTGGGACATTATTATATATTTTTGGAGCCATGCATACTATAGGAGGATTTAATGGGTTAATGAAAGTAGATGAAGCAAAGTTGTTTATCATGATCGTCGGAAGTGGAGATCTCTCACCTCTGCCTACCCGCATTGGATACAGGCATGTTAATATGTACCTATGTATATAAAAAAGAAAGAAACATTGATGATAAATACTCTTCTGTCCATGATGTTATAGATTGATATAATTATAGATTCTAATAACACAACGTACACCGATCTGAAAGCTTCAAATTTCAATATGAATGCTAAAACACGTGTTGGGCTTAACTCGGCTCCCAATTAAGCTTGAACCCCGGTTAATTAAGCTCCGAGTATTGTCCTCTACCCTCAAAGCTCAATAGATGCTTTCTGTTAAAAAAGCTTTTGAAATACTACAGCCTATTCAGTAATTTCAACTGTTATTAGCGTTTTGTGGGTTTTTTCAGTTTCCGATTGGAAGAGTAAACGAATGAATGACGTCAGTCTATTCATCTGTCTATTTGTTGTAACTAGTGGTATAAACTCGAACCTGCTACTATGCAATACATCCGATATTGATGACATTTGTGTGTGTGTGTTTGGCTGGGCCCCGGGATGGCTTTCAGCCACAATTGCAAGCGGTAGGTGGCGCTGAGATCGGGTTCTAGAATGCTCCTAATCACCGGGAGGGATTTTGTGATTTTGTTTTGTGTGTTTGAGTGGGTTCCGGATGATTTATATTCGCAATTGATCCAGTTGGTGGCGCTGAGGTCGGGTTCTAGAATTCTCTGATCACTTGGACCGATTTTCGTAATTTTGTGTTTGTGTCATGCATGGAACAAAGTCTTTTAGGCATTCAGAAAATAGGCGGTACGATGTTCGCCGGGACAGCTAGTTATCAATAAAGTTAGATGAAATGGGCACGGTGATATTATCACGTAAACTACCAAATCGCCTTATTTCACCTGTTTCTCATGCGGGTAGTCAAAGACGATGAGTCTTCATTCACCATGACCCTAACAAACGACTTTCGCTTCTTTCACTTTCTGGTTTCTGGAGGTGCTTTTTACCTAACCTTTTTCAAATCTTTGCGAAAGAATCATCTAGAATAATTTATGTTGAGTTTTATAATTGCTGACTTTTTATTAATGACGGTCTAAAAGTTTGAACATAACCCAAAACCGAACAAACTTGTCTACCTCTTAAATAGTACACCAAGCAAACAAAACAAACCGCGAACAATTCAAAGGAAAACCGAACAATTAGCGTCGAACAAAAACAAATAAATGGGAAAAATCATTCTATCCCCTTGCGGGGTAGGCAGGGACAAAGGGTATGGAGTGGGGCTATTACAAGGCATTGTGAGGGTGTAGTGATTGTGAGCTCGAGGGTAGCGGGTTCGACAATGGACTTGTGTGAGATTACACTCTTGCGCCAAAGGGTAGGTGTTGTGTGTCAAATATTGTAAGGATGTTTGGTTACGGCTGTTTAGGGGGCTTCAGTTTTGCCTCGTGCCGCAAGGGATACAGAGTCAGGCTACCAGGATAACAAAAAAAATAACAGCATTACTAAAAAACTAAAGTAACCTTTAATAGTAATAGAAACGGGAAACTGAGGCACCTTAACGGTCTTATTCATGATGAGTAAATTTGTAGGCTTCTTAAGAACCTTAAGAAGAACTTACTCTAATTCGATATGAATTGTATCGTAAATAAAAGTCCTAACATAAAAAATAAGACAGAGACTTGTTTTACAACGAAAATACTTGCATATACTCTGGTTTTGATTATCTCGATTGTAAATATTATTAAGTATCAATAAAACCACT
The DNA here is from genome assembly GCA_012273795.1 of Dendrolimus punctatus. Lineage (NCBI taxonomy): Eukaryota > Metazoa > Arthropoda > Insecta > Lepidoptera > Lasiocampidae > Dendrolimus > Dendrolimus punctatus. The sequence goes on from CM022545.1 coordinate 3,981,916, forward strand.
TTAAAAAGTATTGTAAGGTATCAATAATGTTGAAAAACTTTCAAACATTTTTATCAGAGGGACAGAAAGTTGTTACGGGCCAATAAACAGGTGACGGATGTCCCTCGTAACAACTTTTATCACTTACAAGAATTTTATTTGGTCTTTTTTCGAAGAGAATGAAGATTTTACATTGTTGGGTTCTGTATTCATTTTGGCAATACGAAATCTGTGTAGGCCTTTGCCACTTTGACTTATTATTTAATTACCTGTGTCGATCATTTTGGATGTACAGAATACAAGATGGATAAATTGTGTGAAGGATGGTATGATGATTTGTGGGTTGAAGATGTATGTCAGAATAGAGGAGTATGGAAGTAAAAGATAATCGTGCCGATCCCAATTAATTGAGATATGGGGAAAGAAAAGAGCGAGAGAGACGATTTTTGGTACTCTGACGGATAACATAATTTTTGATTCTGTCGTTAAGAGAAACACCTAAGCGAGCTTAATTGCCCTTTTTTTATTATTTGAATCATGCGGACGGCCCACTTGATGGAAGGTGATTACTGGCCAATGCGTTGCTGGCCTCAAAGATATTTCATAACGCCCTTCTTAAATGACCCCATGTCGTAGCGCAGAGGGAAAACCTTGGCGGGAAGTTCCTTCTAAATCATTGTTGAACGCGGAATAAACGTCCTAGAGAACCGTTGCGTAGTTGAACGTAAGAGTTCCAGGTAATGAAGGTGAACATCCCGTCGTGGCGAGCGGTCCGGTTTTAAAAATGAGGTGTTGGCATCAGATTAAACAGTTCTTCGGAACACTCTTCTTTGGTCAGGCGGTAGAATAAGCAGAGGGACGCAGTCTCTCCGAAGTTAAGCGATTCTAAGTCGCCTGTTTGTTGGAGATCGTCGACTATAGAGTCGAGAGGGTCAGCAGTCAAGTGACCTAGAATTATGAAACAATCGTACACTCTAACCAGATTTAAATAGATAGATAGATAACACATTATTGCTCACCAAAAAACAAATACAAAAACAAAATGCATAATTACAACTCTTCTTGGCAAAACAACAGGCGGCCTTACTGCTAAAAGCGATCTCTTCCAGGCAACCTAGCTTAAAAGAAATTCTTAACTAATCTGGCAATGTAGGTGGAGCAGAAAAGATAGGACTGTAAAATTTAAATATATATACTTACACTATTTTATAAATTTAATACATATATAAAAAAAAAATATAAAAAAAAAAAAAAAAAAAAAAAAAAAAAATATAATATGAAAATACATATTAGTAACATTAAAACATTATTTTTTTTTTTTTTTTTTTTTTTTTTTTTTTTTTTTTTTTTTTTTTTTTTTTTTTTTTTTTTTTTTTTTTTTTTTTTTTTTTTTTTTTTTATATTGAAACATGTACAATTTTAATCATTAATGTGAAAATGCTTATAATAAGCTATTCTGTATAAATTAAATTATATATGCAATAATATATTCTAGATAAATATATTTGTTAACATCATATGAGACAAGCACTTTATATTAATTAACATAATATTACAATAGATACATAAGTAAATGTATTATATATTAGACATTTTTATTTAAAGACAGATAGTGCTTTCGAAGGGAGTTCCGAAATGTAGATGTTTTGGCCTCTCTGACAGTAAGAGGCAACGCATTCCAGAGTTTGACAGCCTGCACTGTAAAAGAGTTATCGTAAAAGGATGAAGTGTGTGCAGGTGTCAGGAGTCTACGATATGTGTCTGAGCGCAAATTATGAGAAGTGGAGAGGCGAAGGAAATCAAAACGTTCCTTAAGGTAAGGAGGACTATTAGGATTAAATAGTGTATTATAAAGGAGAGTTAGAATGTGAGTATTCCGGCGAAAACGCATAGGAAGCCACTTGAGCTTCATACGAAATTCATTTTTTTTTAGAATTCAGATTTACTTAAACTTGTGGCCGCCTAGTGGTCGAAATTAGACCATAATAAATTTAAATTATAAGTTTGAACATTATTAGGGTTTTGTTGTCAAAAACTATACTTCTATAAACGCAGATTTCGTCAAGGCTGCACTGTTAATTTGTCTTTAACAATAAACAAAACAGTGCGTGAATATGCGTATGTGAGTTTGTCAAATACGCGGTAGGGTGTGTACTGTTTTTTTTTGTTGATTTAATGTATTTTTAATGCATAATTTACAAAATATTAGCATTCTGCATTTCTTATCTATATAAACTACAAGTGTGCGAAATTTCATACTCCTCCGTCCGCGAAATTTCGTAAAAAGGGTTACAAAGTTTTTGCTTCACGAATTAATATAATGATTTGTTATAAAATTAGTTTCAATCCAGTAGCAAACTGGTAATATGTCTGATGTTGCAAATGTTAGTATGCGACAGTAACCACTTTCTATCAGGTGGGCCGACGGCCTGCTGTACTCCACAAAAAGAATTGAATAGGCCTAATCAGGTCGATGTCTGTTGAATGGTTGATTAAGTAGTAATTGTGATGTACTACAAAAGGATAGCGGGTTCGATTCCCATTGTTTAGGCTGTAAGGTGACCCGGCACGCTTCTATTCCCCATGGAATCAGTTTCGAGGGCGGGAAAGAGAATGGATACAATGGTACAAAAATGGGTAGTTTGTTTGACACCAGGACAAAATTATGTCAAATTCAGCACATCGAGATTACTCATGTATGAAACCTACCGATTCGATCCGATACTGTCCAATCCCAGGCTGAACTGTTTGTTTGAGGCGGGTTGGCGGGTTTGACACATAATTAATTTATCACAATGATGTCTTCAACGTAAGCACGTAGTAACAATATGCACATTACTAAAACTGCCTAAGTGCCGCAGGTTTCCCGATCAGAGTTCGAACACCTATCCTTTTCGAAACGCAAAATTCGTGACTCGAGAGCTTTAAGCACTGAACTACCATGGCTTTGCAACACAAGTACAATTTCAAAACTTTAGCTATAATCGGTTCTCAACCTGGTCGCAGTTAGTTAAAAAAATCCTATATACAAATTAAACGCACAAGTAAACTATTAATTAAAATATCATCATAATTTCGTAGTGAAGTGGCCACAAACTTTTGGTATCGTCGGTCGTGACTTAAAAATCTTTGAGAAACAGTGGAATAGGAAGTAGAGTCAATTATTTATTTATATGTGTGACCTTCTAAAAAGTTCAGCAGTAGTTTAAATAAAATCTTTTGAATTTGAATTACATTACATACGTATATCTCTAAAAATATGACCAAAGATAACTTGACACGAAAAAAGAGCATTAAAATCAGCACAACAGTTTCAAATCGTTTTATTTGTTTATTATACTTAACTCGTAATACTGTGTCGTTGACCGGCATGGGAAAGGAGGTGTGATGATTTAACATGTACGTGATAAGTCAAATGTATTACCTATTTATTTCTTATCTAATAATCTTTATTACATTGCTATAAAGTCAGTAAACTTTAGTTGTAGTCTTAGAAACAACTTTGGCGCTCTACAGTACGTTTCATTCATTTAGTTGGTTAAAATACATCGCGCTACGCATTATACGGTTTTATACATGGTTCAAAAAAAAATATATATTAATAATGCAGTAGTAATATAATAACCGATCCCAGAAACCCAGACCACAGTAAATAGGAAAGTTCGCTTACGAAATTTACCATGCCACGAATCGAATCCTGGACCCCTAGTTTCAGTGAATGAAGGAAGGTCCTCTGTTCCTATTCAGAGACCTGTTCAGCTTCTAAAGAGGCTTATTTAAAATCGAATATGCGTTCGAGGGCCTACTAAGAAACACCTTTTTTCGTTGATACGTTCGAAAAATTTAATGAAAAAGTAATAAGAAAGAAAGACTTAAGATTTATTTGGAACTACAATAACTACGTTTATACTGTGACGTAGTGATTTTCCAACCATAGTCACCGATGTTTTACATTCGAATTCGAAAGACATTTTAGAGTAGGTATGTGTTAAAAGAAAAAAACCTTCGTTTGAAAACTTGCGAATTCCATTTAAAAAGCATTTATTCTATATTCAAATCCGGTCCAATACAAAGCTGAGTTGCGTTGAAATTAATACCGACTCATTAAATATGCAAATAGTGTTGGCCTCTTATCTTATTCGTCGTTTCGCTCAATCAAACTGTCCCTTCCCTACTATCTTAGCAAGATCTCCGCAGACTCATGCGCTCCTGGTACAATCAATTTATTACGCGGAGGCTTTATTAAGCCTGTTTTCTTAAATGGGTAGGTAGGCAGAAACGGTAACAATCTAAATAAACCTGTCATCAACAGCGTTTTGACTCTATGGTCATCTAGTATTTAAAAAAAATGTGACTTACACCACACACGTAATAAAACTGCGTTTCAACGTTTTCAGCACGGTATTTCATCTGATTTTTATTCCGATATTATCGGCTACTTTCCAGTAGCTGTGATCACGGAATATCAAGTTTCAATGTTTTCAACAATTCATTTAATTGTTTAATTTTAGTTTTTTGTTCTTTATGAGTTCTTTTGAGTATGAAATTTCGCACACTTATAGTTGAATGCTAATTTTTTTTTATTATGCAAAATAATACATTAAATCAATAAAAAACAGTACACACTACCACGTATTCGATACACACACACACCACACGCATATTTACGCACCTTTTTGTTTATTGTTGAAGACAAATTAAGAGTGTATGCAGCCTTGGCGAAATCTGTGATTATAGAAGTATAGCCTTTGACAACAGAACCTTAATAATGTTCAAACTTATAATTTAAATTAATTATGGTCGAATTTCGACCCCTGGGCGACCACTAGTTTAAAAAATCTGGTTAAGCGTGCGATTGATTTACAGCTTCTAGGTCACTGGAAGGACTGACCCTCTTGACTCCATCCAGCGTCGCGCCGTTCGTATAGTCGACGATTCCATACTAACAGGCGGCTTAGAACCGCTTAGACTTCGGAGAGACTGCGTCCCTCTGCGTATTCTACCGTCTGTTCAACAGAAAGTGATTCGAAGAACTGTTTGATGAGGTGGCAACGCCTCATTTGTACAACCGCACCGCTCGCCATCGACGGGATGTTCACCTCCATTACCTGGAGCTCCTATAGTCTTTGACAACAGATATCTTAACTTAATAATGTTGAAAATTATAATTTAAATTAACTATAGTTGAATTTAGACCGCTGGGCGACCACTTGTAATGTATGGATAGATAATTAAATATAGGTACACTTGCAATATATTTGAAGCACTTATAAAATAAGGTATCTTATAAATCGAAACGGAATATTCAACTATCCAGCACTAGCTTTTAATTAAACTAATAATGCAATTTAGAATGGCCGGGATCGTTTTAAATAAATACTATGGGACCTGTTGGACACGTCGCAAAATAAAGGAGGCGGCTTAAACGCGATCTAAAAATAGATAGGATAGGATGAACGCGGCTATCTTTCGCCAAAGACGAGCTGTATGTAGAGGAATTAAGATTTGATGAAAAATCGTCTTACCATAGACAACGTATTTAATCTGTATTGTTTGTTTTCGTTGCCATTCTATTAGTTAAAACTTCATAGACTCTCGTATTATATAGTATAAAATAAAATAAATAAAATAAAAAAGCCTTTATTCTACCGTCATATTACAAACATAATTAAATTCATAATTGTTACATAATTATTTTTTCTTTTTAAAATGTCAAATTAATAAAATCAATAAAAATCTATGTCCTTTTACTAAAAAAAAAAAATAATACATTATTGTTCATCAACGGAAGTCGCCTGAGCTGCGTAGGCCTCCCCCAATTTTTTTCCATTCATCCCTATTTCTTGCTAGTCTTGTCCAATGTGGGCCGCATCTTTCCTTAAATATATCTTCCCATCTTTTATTTGGTCTCCCTCTTTTCCTCTTAGCGTCTCTAGGTATCCATTCTGACACTTTCCTGGTCCACTTTTCCGTGTTCCGTTGTATCATGTAGTAATAAACATTAAATATTTGACAAACTTGATGAAAAGCGGTTACCAGCGTCTATGGACATTTGCAACACCAAAGGTGCTACAAATGCGTTGCTACTTTCTTAAGCGAGACTGGATACTGGTTACTAATGTCGAAAGACAACTCAAGGTTGTTTTAGACCAGGGGTGGTATCCATCTAGACGGGTAAATGCCCTACCACCTGGCTGTGGGTTGTTTTGTCGCCTCTTATGACAGGCCGCTCTACATTGCCAATTTAGCTTAGAAATTCCTTTAATCTAGGTTGCCTGGAACATAACGCTTTTAACAATAAGACCACCTATTGTAAAATATTGAGAAAATTGTTATTTTTTGTAATTATATATTTTGGTGCGCAATAGTGTTATCTATCAGATCGGTAAAAGCATTGATACTAAAAATTCTAACTTTGTTTAAAATACCGCTATTCTGTTTAAAGAAGAGACCTCCATTTGCGAATTCGACTCGCACACGGCGATTGTGATGTACCGATCAGGTCCAATCTAGAATATTATTGTATATCACTCGAAATAATTTAAACATTTATGAATATTGATTTCGTCGTAAAATTAATTGCCTTATTAAAAGTTCGATTAAAACGTATTAGTATGCCATTTGAAATTTAAATTATCAATATTATGAGAACAGTAATTAGTGTATTTAAATAATTATTTTTATGTTCTTACGATGTTTTGCTACTTTTACTTAATTAGCTGTTATAATTTAACATCTGTGGACTAATATTTGTTGTGTTATATTCAAATTTATTTATTTATATGAACTTATGTCTAGCCCTTATATAATTATATCTAAAACTTATGGTAATAACACATTTTTAATTAAAATTAAGGCCCCAATTTTTTGGCGGCAGTTGCTGCAGACTCTAGGTCTGTATCACGGCACCCAAACAATTTTATAATAGAAACTTAAATATAATGGAATTATTCATTAATTAACCTAAAACTATTAGCGCGTGCGTGTGTGTGTTATATATAGCGCTACCACACATTAATATAATAACGACACAACTATACTAAACGGTTTTGACTGCGCCTTAAACTACCATTTCAGAGCATCGGATTTAGGTGTCTGTGTTTAACAGACTTAAAACAAAGGAGGAGGACCTCAAATCTTCGTTTTTTATGTAGGTATATTCAGCCCTAACTATTTTGTTTATAAACTGATTTTTACGATTTATTTTTTTAGTTACTTTTGAAATCTGTTTTTTCTTTGTTACATTTTATTTACAAATATACTGAATCTAACCTAACATATAAACAAGCATTTATCAGCCATAATTTAGTAATCTATGTAAGAATATTTTTATGTTCTACATCACCATCATCATCTTTCCCAGTTGAATCCAGAGCTTCCACCTTTTTTAATGCCTGAATCAGGCATACAGGTATTTTTGATGTAGCCTGACCTAAAGTGCCAATAAAAATTAGTGCTCATTTGTCCGGTTCGAAGGACCAAGTAGAAATATTCAGATTGTCAAAGAAGTCATACACGTCAGAGGTCAGTGCCCTCGAGCAAGTTCTAGTAAACCGGAGTGTACGGAAAGCAACCACAATAAAAGCGTGGCGCCAAGTCTTGATATGTTGGTCACGGATCATAGACAATGTGACAGCGCGAGCATAGATTAAAAAGCTATAAACATCGACCTTGGCTAGGGCTGCTGCGTCGTCATAGTCAACGAGTGCAACAGTTTGTGGACGCATGTCCATTTGTGCGTAAACAGTAGGAGGCCATGAAGCCGAAAGGGGTGTAATGAATACACTTACCACGTTCATGGTTGTAGGTATTTTTATATTGTTTATTAGGCCATCGTTTTATACCTCACAAACCCAAATATGCCCGTATCGTAGTCGAAGTAATCCGCAACACCATGCTGATTCAGCCGCAAGCGGCCGTAAACGTGTACAACAGAACAGTAGGCTGTTCTTTAGAAACGTATGCCAATAAATAAGTATACAAAAGAAGACCATAATAAAAGGATTACAGTAATTACATCAAGTAAATAACATGTGTTTTTACAGATTAGGAGTGGAATTTGTATTTGTCGAACCTAAGTTGTAACACTATTATACAACTTTCAAATAGTGTTCATTTTAGAATAATTTACACATTTTTAGGAAATATCACAACAGTCAAACGTCCCTTTACAATTCCCGCCAAGAATATGATTAAAGGTTCTATATTTGAATCATGACTTTTTTTAAAGTTCAACGGTTGGCAACCCTTATTATTGAGCACAGATTATACGCACTAACTACAAAACAGTGTAGACACATTAAAAATATTTAATTGGTATATATTAAATTTACGATGTCCGTTTCATTCTTTACATGGTTAAATGTTATGTAACGTGTATGGATGAATTTTAATGTGATAGTTTATTGCTTCTGGATCTAAGCTTAGTAAGGAGTGACTATTTTATGAGAATGCCGAGTTCATTAATAATTAAAAACACAACTGCAACACAACGTACAACTGCTTTACAAGTTTTGGTTCAATCCAAACCGAAACGCATGCACCGTTTAGTCAGTTTTCTGATCTAATGTGCATATTGTTACAATCACCACGTGCTAACAACAATGAAGGGAGACATCGTGATGCAACTTGCACATCGAGTCGATGTGTCAAACCTACCAGCCGCCTTGGACAAGCGTGGCGGGTATACTGTTCGTTCCCACTATATTGGGAGGCCCAAGCAGACATAATGATTTCATAAGGATTCCGCTTCTGCTAAAATCGTTACGGAACGCTAAAACTAGTCCCCCTAAGGCTATCTACACGCGGCGTAATTGCAAAAACGCATTTCACACGGACTGGAAACACGACAAAATTGCGGCGCGTGCGTCGGATCGAGTTACGTGAGAATCGCCCTAATATATAACTGACTTTTGATCTCTAATGTATATAATCACGCTAATTCTGCATCGGGGTCGGCAGGGATGTTACAATGCCGCGCTATGTATTTTTTATTATTTTAATACAGCAGACAGACTGGCGGCCTACGTGATGGGATGTGGTTAATGTAGTCTTTGAATGCAACATTAAGCTATGAATGTGCTACTGACTTCGGAGGGGGGACGGGACTGAAACCTGGACACTAATGTGAGAACACAAATCAACGTTGTTATGGCGGTATACCTTAGACCTAAGTTGATGAATGTTCTACCTGGTTGAGGATTCTTCAAAAACGGCTTAAATAGATTCATTCTTAAAGTGGTAGGAGGAGGTAGGCAACGCATCGGCTTCCTTGATGTTGCAGATGTCCACGGGCGACAATAATAACTTACCAACATGTGAAGTGGTGGCCAGTTCGCTTAGAGCTTAAGATAAAAATGGTGACGCTTGTGCGAAAAGCCGGAGCTGCGAGCCACATAGATGACTATGCTGTTGTCTTAAAAAAAATAAAAAATAAAGTAAGACATGCTCAATAGCGCTTGAAATGAAGAACGATATATAGTAAAACTTTTTTTATTGCAGGAGTTCAGCAGACAGGCAGACGGCCCACTTTATGGAAGCGGTTACCATCGCCTATAGACATTTGCAATACCAAAGGTGCTACAAATGCGCTGCTGCTCTCTTAAGGGAGACAGGAACCTGGTCACTAATGCCGGAACACAACTCGAGGTTGTTATGGCGACATACTTTAGACCAGGGGTGGTAGCAATCCAGTCGGGCAAAGACCCTACCACCTGGCAAACGTACCCCAGAGTCTGAAACAGAGGCTCTGTATGCAACCACCATTTAACTCTATAATGATGAAGTAACTATTAAAGCTTCCTCTCCGTGCAAAATAATACTAACTCGTGCGGCCGGGCGGCCTGTCAGAACAGGCGACAAAACAACCCACACCTAGGTGGAAGGCATTTGCCCGACTGGATAGTTACCACCCCTGGTCTAGTGTATGCCAGCATAACAACTTTGAGTGATGTTACGGCATCAGTGGCCAGGTTCCAGTCTCATCTACGAGTACGTAAGCATATCGGTAACACCAAGTGTTGCAAATGTTTGTAGGCGACGGTAACTATTTTCCATCACAGGTGGTTCGTCAGCCTGTCTGTTGTGCTTCAGCAATAAAAAAAATATTTTCTGATCGAAAGTGACAAACTTATTAAGCGATATTAAACTGTCTATTTCTGACTTTCTGACCCACATAAACCACATACACAACAAACCGTCCTGACCTTTCAACCAAATTGATTGATTCGTTCAATCAATAATCAGTATTAGAAGATATTCTTTATATTCAATGAATCTGGATTCGATAATGGCAACACTATTCGATGGTAAATAACTAAAAGACAAAAAAACATAGTATTAAGACGTATAGAGCTCGCAAAATGACATTGTAGTAAAGTTTCATTTGTAACAAATTAATGATAATGGAAAAGTTGGGTTTGTCCCCCATTCAACCCCCTTACTGCCCGGGGGGTGAAAACAGATTGCTATTTTTGCAAGACGCTTTTACTTCGGACCGTTCGCAATCGTCTTTATAAAAAGAAGACAACTAAAAAAATCGTATAAAATCTTTTTTACTTTATTTTTTAAGTAAAGCGCTGATGGTTTCACATAAGTACACAGTGCACCTGTAATTTCATTTAAAAAAATATTATTGCATGAGTTCAGCAGAGAGTCAGACGGCCCACTTGATGGAAAGCGGTTACCATCGCCTATGGACATTTGCAACACCAGAGGTGCTACAAATGCGCTGCTCCGCTCTTAAGGGGGACTGGAATCTAGTCACTAATGCCGAAACACAAATCAAGGTTATGGCGGCATGCTCTAGATCAGAGGTGGTACCCATCCAGTCGGCCACCTGGCTGTGAGTTGTTTTGTCACCTTTTACTACAGGCCGCCTGGCCGCAGGAAATTGTATTCTTTCTCCGTTACTGGATATGTGAAAGTTGTATAGTGTACACGCAAATTCATACGCGAAAATGTACATGCACGTCCGCTGTTTCATATCCGAAAACATATACAAAAATCAGAAATTTTATACTCGAAAGAGTATGCATAGTGCGCCGTAATTTGTCTTTGAAAACTTTCCTTGTTTGTTGTAAACTCATCTCTGAAAACATACATCGTGCATGGTCAAATTCATGTGCATAAACATTCATAGTGCCCCCGCAATTTCAAATACCGAAAATGCAGTGCTTCTGTAATTTCATATATCGAAAATGCAGTGCTTCTATAATTTCATATGGGAAAACATGCATAGTGCACCCGCAATCATATAACTATGATGATCAAAATGCATAACATTTATAAAATGTCATTTGATAACCCAGCCGCCATGACACCTGGTCCAGTTCAAAGCAAAATGCGCACGCGCCGTCAAACTCCATATTCGAAATTCAAAAGTTTTCGAACAAACCAACCCTTGTATTACCGCCAATTGTTCTTTTTATGAATTGTTTTGAATTTAATTCATTATGGAGTCTGCATTTGACGGTTGCCCGGGGCACCCCCTTGTTTTCTTAACCCGTGTGTGCTTAAGGGTTGAAAATGGGGGTACAGAACGTATGTTTATTGATTCTGGTAAATAATGAGTACACGAGCGCAATCAAATTACTGTGCCTCTTGTGGTTTTTATTATGTCTGACCCTTTACTAAAGTTTTAGCGCGTGTTACAGTTTGTTTGTTTATTGACTTTTTTAATTATACTCTTGTGTTTAATTGTACTTAACGCGATTTAATCGGGTTTCGTTATTTTAAAACTGGTGTGTTAGTTACTGTATTCTGGTGCATCTAGCTATAAATCCAACTCTCTTAGCAAGCCATGGAGCGAAACAAGTCGAAGATTAGCGGTTTGTTAAGTTACGACACCTCATATACATTGGTCGATGGCAAAATAGAAGGAAGCACAGGAAAGAGAAGAACAAGGTAAGCACATAAGGTGAAATTAAGAATGAAGTGGGATGAAGTGGTCGGTATCGAACTGAAAGTAAAACAGCTCGCCCGTAATAGACAAGATTGGAGAAGCTACCGTCGACAAGAGCCCAGGGGCGTAATTCTGTTAATAGCCGGACACTATTGTCTCATTCGTAGGTTTATCTGATTTTGGTATTTTGTTAATTCCAGTGGCTAGTGGCATCTTTTTAAATACTAAGCGAAAACTCGCAAAATAAACGATAATTTTTTGATAGATTTTCAATATTCAGTTCGGCTAACGCCATCTTTGCTGGTAGTAATTCCAGTTGTTTTTCTACTATTATTTCGGTGCGACGATATCGAGTGGATATTGCGAATTTAGTAGAATACAATTTTTTGACACTATCACAATTAACGATCCCATACTATCTATCTATACTTTGATTATCTTCGCAACGCTAACTCCAATTTGATAAACGTACAACCAAACTTTGGTTTAAACCAAGTCTCTTCACAATTTCCTCATATCTCTAGATATGAGAAAATTGGGAAATTTAGGTTCTAACCTAACATTACACTTCTTCTGGGATAGTGTAAAAAACTCACAATAATATATTAGTGGTGTGTATATCGTAAGAGACTTTTAGCCCTTGACAACACAAGCTGGCCGATTGTTCAAAACAAACCTCGCCCTAATGCGTGTATTACTCAACAATATCAAATAGATCGCTGGCAATACGCAATTATGCCAATACGTAAGTATTAAGAGCTCAAGACAGATATCATCCACAAAAATAGAACAACGAACAAACCGACTGGCGAATTCAATAATCATTAAAATACTTGTTGACTTGTTGCGAGCGTTCGCCACGGAGGTTGGTGTAGTTTTTACGTGATAAGATAGCTAGGCTTAGTTCGTGTCGAGTAATGTGAGCAGTAATTTAAATAGCTTATAAATATAAATGCATGGAAGCAAATATAGAGGTTCAAGGAGGACCTGATTAAAATCTACCTCAGAATTATAAAGGAATACACTGCAAATTTATAATTCGTTAAATGACAATAAAAATGGGAATTAACAAATTTTCAAATATTCACTAGGTAAGCAAGGTATCGATTCCGTTGGAATTACAGGTATATAGTGATAACTATTAGATACACCATCTGCTAGTTGATTGTTCTGTAAACACAAAAAATATGATAAAGCAAAATAACATAAAATTAATAAGTAAAAATATTGTTAATCATATTCAGCAGATCTAGAAATTTCAGTTTAAAAGTTACTTACAGACTTGAGTATGTCTAGTTCGTTAGTGTACTATAATATAGGGCATGTGCCTTATAATACTGCATGCGAGCACACAACCGGTTTTAAAATCAGCTACAAGCTAATGACGGTTGCAGTATGCGAAATCGGATATAATGTATTATTTTAACAATTTGCGTTTGACAGTTATCTCAACTGATGTTAAGCGAAGATGCGATGTAGGATGGAGTATGCTTACCTAATAAATATCTTTTCACTCGTGGCCCAAAGGCCACTGGTTTATATCAAACGGTGAACACAGACTCCGGCAAATTGTTCCATTCTACAATAGTGGGTGTACGGGCCGTTTTTTCCATTAGTTCACTCCTTCCCGTTCCGTGTTCAAAATCTCCCCCTTCTACCCGCTCCCCGTCCTAAAAGAGACGTTCGTAAAACTCGCTCGCTACGCACACATACGTAGTAAAAGTTTCTACTCCAAAATATTTAAATATAAAATTCAAAATCAATCCATCCTCGCCGCGACGTGTATAAAACTTTAATATATTCTGATTAGAAAATGTGAGAGTGAGTTATACTGGTGCCTGTTCCTAGCTTTTACCTTTTATCTTTTTTGTCTCACAGTGCGCAAACGAAAGATGGTGGCAAAATGTTTAGATTATTCTACAATTTGCGCGTCAGAAGTCAGTCGACGCGTTACAGCAACGAAATGCGTTCAGAAAATTAGATTGTTTAGAAACAGATGTGTGTGGACTACTTATAATAACTGATGCTCGCATTGCCTAGTTAACGCACGTGGGTTTACTTTATTTTTTAAAGAGCTAAATTAAACTGGTTTGCTGTGTTGTTGAAGTCATGGAGTTTTAGTTCAGGATATGGAAAACTAGGAATTACTTATTAATGGGTAGATAAGCATGTTATAATAAAAGGTAATTATTTTTTTTTCATATAAAAGAGCAGGTGCCAAAATAAATACATACTATTAATTAAAAACTAAGTTTTAATGATTTTAAGCGCGGTTTATTTAACATTATATGCAATGAAACAAATGTAAAAATCACTCGGAAAACCGTGAAACTCTTTGACGTTTCTTATATGAAAATGCCGCGCATTTTCAAATTTCTTCACATCCGCGTGGTGAAAATTTAAAAACATCTTTCATCTCATCTCTCTGAAGTATTGAAGTGAGAAAAATTTATTGGTCAAAAACGCTTCCAAAGATATTCGATTATTCCTCTCGTTTATTCTCATAATTTGAAACGATTACCGCATGTTCCGTTGCATGGTGCGTAATTTTTGACTTTCGAACAATGTCTACATCTTTTAAGCAGCTATGTTGAAAATATTTTTGTCTCTGGTAACGCTGTGGTATTCTACTCCAAGGTTATTATAACTATCTATGGTGGGTTATATTGAAACATTAGTTAAAAATACTTTAAAACACAACATACTTAACATAGCAGTTCGATTTCTTGTTTTTGTCTAAAACTCCCCCGGTTTTGTTTCTTTTTTGTTCGCTCGCCTGACTGACAGGAAGCGAGGCACTAATGCGCCCGGTTCACACCATATGTGCGAGCAACAAAATGAATAACACGTTGTATTGTCATTATATATATTGATGAATTTATTGTTATTTTTATTTGTTGGCCTGGAGGTAAAGGGTGTTTGGCACTTTTACGCAGGTTATTAATTAATAGACATTGTAACGGTACAATAAACTGAGACACTTTTTATATATTTACGAAACATAACAACTTCATAGGTTTTCTTTAAGCTTACATATATGTACTTATGACGTCATAAGCTTGCGTACAATGCAAATAAAAATGTCAAATAGCGCAATACTTGTTGTTTAAACAGTAATGATATTTTGATTATACTATGCAATAAGAACAGTATCGGTCTCAGCATGTAGCCTTGTGATATACCAGCATTGATAAATTTGCTGGATGAAAAGTCGACAGTAACTTACTTCCCCTTTAGTATTTCTTAATCAATTTATTTACGGGCTTTTAGGCCGGTGTGTTGAAACACTTAACCGACGGTTAAAATACAAGAACCGCTGTATAGCCATATAGTTTTAGTGATTTTTTTTAACTATCAGTTAAATCTCTATGCACACCAGCCTTAGTGACTACGTCATCATCCCCGTCCTAATAATTCAATGTTTCTTATTGCGAAGTTGGAAAACAGGCAATACCTGTTGGAAAGTGGCTACCGTCGACCACAGACGTTTGTGACATCAGTAGTGATACCAATGCGTTGCCAGCCTTTAGGATAGGCTAACAGGGTTGGGTATAGAGGGATTAGATAACGAGGTTGGAGGGAAGTAAGTAATCGGAACTCTCATCGCATAAAACACGTTTAGCTCAAAGCCTGTTTCACGCCGATATTCAGTAAAAGTATGGTTTCAGACCAATCACCCGATCTCAAGAGCTTATCAAGATAATGAATCCAGTAAGGCTCTCGTCAACAACCATTCACAGTCCACTGCTGGACGTAAGCCTTCTCAAGACGGTGCTACTCATTCCTGTCCTCTGATTTCCTTATCCAGCGCCTACCGGCGACCTTGCATAGGTCGTCGGTCCATCGGGATGGAGGGCGTCCGACACTACGTTTACTGAGACGCGGTCTTTATTCCAGGACTTGTCTGCTCCATCAGCCATCGGTCCCGCGACATACGTGACCGGCCCACTGCAACTTCAACTTGCTAATTTTGTGAGCTATGTCGGTAGTAAGGCTCTTCCATGTCAAAAAAACTGACTCCTGACTCTTCTTGTGCCATGATTTTCAGCTATTCTACTTTTAAGCCTATACGTATCCAAGTTTCTATAAGCGTTTAAGTATGTAAGTACCCTTAACCCTTGTCTGGCGAATATCTGTTTAAGTTATCATCACGCTGCGGCCGTTGCGGTGTAGACGCCATTTGCCTAACGAGCCCACACAATCGAAACACTTGCCCGATAATTGATACTTTCGAAATTTTATTCCGGTTTACGGATAACACGCGATGTGTCTGTTTGTTTAAGTGAGTACTTATTGACATTATAATAAGGACGTCATTAACGTTCACTAGACAAGCTGACAGTCCATGTGATGGTTAGTCATTTCCGTGTGGATATTTGCAACATTAGAGGTGTTACTAACGTGACCAACCAAACCAGCCAAAAAATTAGAAGACGTTTAGGCGTCTATTTGTTAGCGTAATGGCTATCACACGCGTCCCAAATTCAAAGGGCGCGGGTTTGATTCTAGCGGGAAAGCGTGCACCATTTGGACAGTTTGCAGACTAATGGCCTTACTTATAATCGTTTGTTAAATTTTAAGAAAATGCTCAGCAACTGATTGACGAAAATCTTACCCATAAACTCCTCATAAGAATAAGAGGTGGTGGTAAAGTAACTCATAAAAAACTATCAAAAATAACCAACATCTAGAGGTAGTCAAAGAGACTGCTAAGAGGCAAGATGGCAAGTTTTATTTGAAACAGCCATTGATTAGGGGCTTAAGAGTATCTTATTTAAGAGATTGTAAATCCTTTCTTAATGAGATTATTATAAGTAAGGCCCATAATGTGCATATTCTTACAATTAGCATGTGCTAACAACGTCAAGGAAAATATCGTGATCCTGGGCATCCTGCGGAAATCTTCCCGGAATCTGTAATAAAACTTAACTTATTCCGACACAGTTTTCTCTACAACGAAAGCTTTAATTATTTTTTAAATATAGCGGTATACTTTGTGTCCCGGGAATTTCAAGTTGATCGTGGCTTAAGTTCCGGGATTATCCTAGTAGTAAAAAAATATACATCTAATCTTTACTCAAGCACTCGCCGAATGCTCTAGTAAGTCAAGAAAATGTTTACAAGGCGTAACAAAAGTAATGCCTATATATATGCTTGGATAGCTAACGATCGTTAGCGTAGCCAATCAATTTCGCCATTACGTAATACGAGTACAATATTGTTGCACGTCTGTATGGCAATTAAAGCTACAGTTTTTTCGGTAATTACAACTTGGATTTTGAACTAAACGACTCGACCATCAATCAAAGATACAAATGTATACATGCTTTATTATATACATGTATAATTTTGTAGTATGCTCTTGCTGCTGGATTAATATTCCACCGCCCATTAGATATCTGCAATCTGTTACTGGATTCAGATGTAAATTAAAGATGTTTCTAAAAGAGCACCAACATTCACAGTGCGACATATAAAGCTTGACAGTCACTAGTATCTACTAACATATATAGCGCATAACAAAATGACAAAAATAGTTGACATTCGCCATCCCTGCAATTCACGAATATGAAGAGCTCCTCTACATATTCGTGAATTGTCACACACTTGCTCGATTTTTAGAAGCTTTTATTATACAGCAGAGATAAATAAAATTGAAGTGTCTGTTTGTAATGTCAAAATAAATATGACATAACATAAATCATGAGGGATAATTCGGATCATATTTCGAAACACAATTTTAAACATGTTTGGCTGCCTGGATGTTCCAGCAAATCTCTAAAACGGCTGGACTGGATTTGACGGGAATTTCACTAGCAGATAGCTGACGTAACAATCAGTAACTTGACTACTTTTAAAATTAGGGTTGCGCAATAAAAAAAACCATGCGGAAGAAGTCGCGGGCACAGCTTGTTTATTATATAATAGAATTTAATTGTTCCTAAGTTAATTGGCCTTTAAAATTTATGAGTGTGACATTTAATGATTGATAATTCTACATTTTCTTAGTTATATAAACAGTAGACAATGGTTTAACGACTACTCTTTGAACTTGATATTAGCAATTGCGCTAGAGTCGTTACTGCAGTTCAAAGGCAGGTGGCGATCACCTAATTGCCGATTGCCGTGCGCAAGCGCATTAGCAACTAACACCCGAACGCCTCCGAAGTGATACGAAACTTTACGAGTGAACGAGGTTTTAAAATGCAAAAACTATTTACCTTCAGTAAAGTTTAACTTGGTTCCATATTAGAATGATTATCTTTATTACAACGCTCAGGGTCGGCTTCAATCGGTGCGATACAATAAATAAGAGGTGGTCCCCTTATCCTAATTTTGCTATTCCATGTAGAGAAGACTCAATCCTATTCCTTTTCTTTGATCCCTCTATTGTATCCCTCCTATCCCATCTCGTTTATCCATGCCGTCTAAACCATCGTGAAGGCTGGTAACACCTCGCTACTAGTGTTGCAAAAAAACAAACTCAATATGAAGAAGAACGCCATAGTCTAAGGTGACTGGAATATAATAATAGTAATCGGCAAATAAGCATATGTTTTTAACCATACATACGTATGGTTATTAAAGAAGCCTTAAAACTTCATTTAACTCAATATGAACAAGACCGTGAGAGTTGTACGATCTATGGACAAGTCTACGTTAGCAAGAATACTTCAGCAGCTCCTATCGAATACTTTCGCAGCAAGTCATTAAATCGATACCTATCGATACGCGTCTATAAATAAACAATAATACACATTATCGAAGTCTATTTGTGCGAGAATAAATAATTGTATAACATTTTAATGCGTTCACGGTCTGTCTGCTGCAGCTGTCGTGTCACACGTCATTGCCTGTTCCTACTCGATACTGATTAAAGTGTTTTTAAAATAGTCAAAAGAAAACAAAAATGAAATGGCCAGATTAGATTTATGGTCTTTTGCAGTAGCTTGTCCAGATTATCGTTACGTTCTTGTTATGGACCTTTGACCAGTAAAACTGTCGAAAATCCATTTATCAAATTTATCTTCCTGGGAAAGAAAACCAGGATCTCTACGTTTTAGGGAATAGATGATTTTTGTAAACGAAATTTCCGTTATATGGTATGGTCTGGGTGTCTGGCATGTTCGTTTGAGAGCTTTACCGTGTCAGAAATTAAATCCGGAGTCTGTGCTTCAGTGAGTTAGGCCAGCAATGGCACCCAGACATACTTTCAAATTTCTTTAGACATCTAAATTAAGCTCTCGAGCTGCGTTCGCATAGGACGAATCAAGGCTAAATATTGTTCCTTGGACATCGCTGGCAATCACAGCATGGTGGTTATACCAAAGGAATTGAAGCATTGGGCAGTTCGACAAAACTTAGACATAATAAATATACACGTCTGGTGAAACGGGGCATATGTCCTTCTGGATATCTACCACCAATCCTCTAGAGTATGCCGCCATAACAACCTTCAATTGCGTTCCGGTATTAATGACCAGATTCCAGACCCTCTTAAAGACCTGCAGCACATTGGTGATGCAAATGTCCATAGGTGATGGTACCCACTTTCTATCATGTAGACCGTCAGTTTGTCTTGGCTCTGTCTGTACCCTACATCAGAATGTAATAACGAGTAAGTACTGAAGACTGTGTTTCTCCAATTCCAGAGACCCCCCTCCTCGTCGTTATCGTACGGTGGTGCGGTGAACGACGACGTCCGGTCGCCGGGCTCCGGCGGCACCCCCGGCCCCCTCAGCCAGCCCCCGCCGCAGACCCTTGACGCGACAGATCCAGGTGAGTCCACCATTCACATTCTACCAACTTCTTTATAATTAAAATATCATCTTGACATCTTACTTTTAAAGTGTCGTCGTATGAGTAATTTTAATTACTGCTTAAATAGTAATTGATGCGATGTATTTAACTTTTTTATTGGTAAAAATGATGACGTCATACTTTTTCTACACTTGTAAAAAATTATTACGTCATACCTTTGTACTCTCGTACAAAATTGTGACGTTATACTTTTGTGCATTATTCATGATATACCTATTCATAATTTCAAGTGGTTGAAAATTGTCCGAGTTATGTTTCCGCCCAACTTGAAAAATGCAGTTCGAGGTTAACGCATATGCAGTGTTGAGTAGTAGAAAATCTTAAATAATTTTGTAATTAATTTGAAATGCTTGCATCATACAATTGGCTATCAACATCATTTTTGAGTTCCCGGGGTCTATTAAAATGAAAATTAAAAGTAAAATCTATTTTTCGAAAATCCCTTAAAACCCTATGTACCCAGAGTCTCGAGGCCAACTATCAAATTACTACTCATTTTCTATGTTGTCTACAAAGTAAAAGTAACTACGTTACATTGTTGAATGGGTATTTTGATACTTTGCCATGTTTGCATAGGAAATACATCATTTGCATTATATTATAATGATGGAGTATATTACAAAAATGATGAATGTGGGTTTTATCGTCCATTACTTTCAAAACGTATTATGTTTCGGGGCATTATGAATTTATTAAAATATGTTTAGTAGTTTATGAGTCGTTTAATTAAGAGCTTCTGTGATGAATTGTATGATTTATATTTTACAAACGTTATTGGTCTTAGGATTTTTTTACATGTGTGATACTCTGAAATCTAGCCTCGTCTGATATATTGTCTTTGTTATAGCTCAGCCGAATTGTAGGACCTTGACCGACGCCAATCAACAGAGTTTATGTTCACTCGTTTTCAACTGAAAAGCAGCATTTGACGGCACTGTTCACGTTTCTTACAAAAACACATAATTCCTGCTCAGAAAGTATCAATATCCTACAATTACTGATTATTTCAAATAAATTTTTACACGTTTTCTTTAAATAAAAGTCTAGGGCACTACGTAACTCTTCAGTTCCCATCAAAAACTTCAAAATCAAACGTTTTGAGTGACAAAGAGTGTTGCAACCACCCAAAAATACTTTGAGACCCTTAGCTATATAACTCAAAAATATAATAAACTCTAACAAGATGAAAAACGTACCACAAAAAAAGATAGTCAATAATTACAATGGTTCTGACTGTTTTAATCTTAACTACACTTTCAGACCAAATATAGTAAATCATTACCAAATTTTAATGAGAAAATTAATGGACTATCACTACCTAACTAAACCACCTTAAATGGGGTGATAGTTTTGGTCATCAGTTACTATTTTTGGCAATATAAAGTATTTTTTGATATTTTACTATATCTGGTTATAAGTTAAAAAGTATCTGTTGATTTGACTATCGAGAACAATATTATCCAAAGCTCGTTTGAAAAATTGCCATTGAGACTTAGACTACCAGACACAGGGCGATTATTTAATACTCGAGATGAACTACAATGGGCTCCTACGCATTTAACAATTAACACGTTGGATCACTTAGCTCTGAATCGATGTATATCATCACCGTGTCACCAGTTCTTGACAAGCAATGACAAGCACACGTCATCGCCTGGCTGTAACACGTTCGAAAGTTGACGGTCCTTTGTCAAGTATCAAGATCGTTTGAGTTGCTTCTTTTATGGTGCGATGTTGCCAGTCGTTTGGTATTATATGGAAATCTTTTAATGACCAAACAATTAAAGAAATATTGGACTAGACTTTTTGATTTACATGGATTCTTAAAAATATGGTGTTGATTGTATTGACAATTATTATATCTTTTGTACTACAGAGTGAGAAGAATTCAAACATCCTATTTTCGGCTTATTATTATTATGATAATTAACAATAGAGTAAAAATTCATTCCTACACATCCTAATAGATTATTTCATAAACATTCCTAAATGTATAAGTTTTTATGTATAAATTACACAGATTTTCTTTGAGATATCGCTATTTTAGTTATACTCGCCGATTTCACTAGATCCAAACAGAGGTTGATGTTAGTTGCGATCACTTTTCACAAAATGGCCGCCAGAACGGCTAAGGTTTATAGTTTCTAGCCAGTGTTACTTGTAAATGGAATATGATAATTTTCAGTTAAATAAGACACTTTTAAAAACGTTGAGTCCTTCTAGATTGTATAACTATAGCAAATAATGGTGCTATAATTTTAACGAATCACTTAACATATCAATAATTATTGAAATAGTAACTAAAAATGTGATTATGATATTTTAAAAGTAAGGTATTTCAATACCTCCACGAACGTGTTTCAGAATTTATCGTAAAATGTGTCACTTACTCCATTATGATGTAGAAATCAGCACGTAAGATTAATTTATGAAAAACTAGGTAACGCGTGTTAAACAAGCTTAGTAACTATAATGCTCAATAAGCTCTGAGTCCATTAGTGGAACAGTTATGCCCAAATGCTAATTTGTAATGTAAATTAAAATAGTATACACGCAAAAAATTTCTACCCAGAAATATAGCATTTAAATGTCTGGCAACAAAGCAAATTAGTAACGTGAAAAACAAGTATAGCATTCGATTTTTAAATTTAGTAACTGGCCATTAGTAAGTTTTATTTAAAATGAAATAGAGAAAAATAGTATTTTAGATTTCTTGCACTGGCTACACAGCACCCTGTCATCTTTGTCAATGAAAGATGGATGGATGCAGACAATGACAGGAGCTTATAGTGTTCTGTCACTCACACCCGGTTTACAATACTTATGCCGATTAGGTGTGTATGGAATTTGAATATGAGATAATCTACGAAACGGAAGATTTGTGCTTTAAATAAGTTCTATTTCATATATTAGTTTGAGTTCGTGAGTAATAATTTTAATCCATAAAATATTGATGCAATCTTAATAACCTGCTGTTATAAATGTTGAGTTTATGGTGCTTTTATTATTACTTCCTTTTTTGAATAAATGTTCGCAATTATATAAATGAGAACTAAGTTTGTTTGTTCCGTCTCCCGATTTACCAGTTTAAAATTTTATGAACAAGTTTTCATAAATAAGAATATTCTTTATCTATGACTAATGAAAGGTTTTATATATGTAAACAAACCAATGCAAAAAGTAACCGCTAGGAAACAATATATAATTCTAAAATATATTATCAAAAGTATCAAAGACGTGCACGCGACATTGCGTTCAACGACTGTCAAAATGGACATCATTTTTGCGCGCGAATATAACAAAGCCGCCATGTTGTTTTTTTCACTCTTTCATTAATTTCACGCGGTTTTTTCGCGCGAAATTACGTTTTCGACGCACGTTGTGTAGCGTTGTCCATATTCTATATACATATAAAAGGAGAGATGTGATTGTTTGTGCATCACACGCCGTTTCGGTGCGGATGGTTTCGGTTTAAATTGAATTTTGGCCAGCGGACAAGCCTTGATCAGTAACTAGGAGATGCGTTTTTGCGTTTCGGTTTTTATTTAATTATAGTTTTGCCGTGTTACGCTTTGATGCAAATACTTTTTCGGAGAGAATTTTTTATTTAGTTCATTCGGTGTTCACCTAATCTTATACACTTCTATACTACTTCTAGGTATATACTACCTGCGCCCTGCGGTCTCACCCGCGTGGTAATGGAAATCGTTATATTTTGGATAATTCACACTATATCTTTATAAATTATAGCCTATGTATTATTCTGATATGTAAGCTATATTATTCTAAAGTTTCATCAAAATCCAGTCAGTAGTTTTTGCGTGAAAGAGTAACAATCATATATACATCCATACATTCTTAATTCTAGTAGGATATTGTTTTATAACAAATAATAGATAGGTACGTTCAAAATAAAACGAGTTATGTGTCTAAGTCTTAACGGATTAGATTGGCATGCGATTAGATAAAGCATCTGTTTTAATACAAACATCAAAAATATATTTTATCATCAGCTATTTTCGGAAAACAAAATTACCTACACTTTGTTTCAAGAGCCGTTAAACAACGTTTTTAACAAAATAATGGCATGTAAAAGAAAATATTATTAATAATTTGAATATGAGTGTTCATTACAACGGGGTTTTTTTAACATATTGTTAAATTTAATGTAAAGTCGCTCTTATCAACTAGTACAATCGGATTCCCACGGTCTGTGAAAAGGTTTTTCTATATATTTCTGTTTGACTTGAATAACAAATCGTGCAATTATTCCGTTAGATTAGACCATTAAATTTCTTATCTCACTTGTTGATGGGCGCCAAAGCGAGTTTTGTACTAAATTAAGATTTTTCATGCGCCTTTAGCACGGGTCTAACACTGTTACCTATTGTATTCCTTGTTTATTGAGCTAGCAAGCTTTTTTCTACTTACATAATGACATTGTAATTGTATTTAAGTAGTTATTCTGCGATTTTAAACCTGGAAAGTCGTTGATATGACAATCAGTGTCGTGATTTTTTTAGCTACCCTCATGTCGGGTGGCCATTGCTGGGCAATTGTAAAATCCCGACTTTTCTCAATGCTAATTACCTTTCCTGTGAAATATAATCATTTTTGTAAAGAATAGTTTTAAGTTAAAGGGCTCGTTCCCCGCCGACGATTTGGAGTCATTTTTTATTATAGATTTATGTTATTTTGTAAGTACTTATAGTATAGTTTAGTTTATATATTTTTAAGGTTTTATTTGCAAGTATGTTACAATATAAATAATCTAAATTACTTTTAAAATTTATTGCGTTTTTGAATATATCGCTTCTTTGCTTCAATAACGTATTATCTTGAAGATTGGAATTTTAAAAAAGCAAGTTTTTAACCTTTATAAAATAGTTATGTTGAAGAGAATAGCCTTTTTACTGTCATTCTATAATTTATTACAGAAAAATAGGTTTGGTTGGAAAAATAAAATCGGAAACGACAGTTTTAATTATGAAGTATAAATATGAGTTGTCGGACTTATCACGTTATTGATTAAAAGAAGCGATATGTTAACCTCATTTTATGAACAAAAAATACGACACTAAAGGGATTAATCGTGGTAAGTACATAGATAACACTTTAATGTACACCATTACAGAAAACTTAGGAACTAGTATTATTCTAATCCAAACAACCTGTAACAAGAAAATAGCTGATTAGGTGTGGAGATGCTGGTATACATAAGTATGTCGCAGTCTACCGGCACCAAGTCAGCAGCCACATTGATGTCCCAACCTGTTCTATCAGTCTACATTCATTTACTCCCCCTATATACCAAAAAAACCTTTAAAAAATTATTATCGTCGCAGTGATTTCAAATACTTAAGAATTATATTCGCCACATTATACACAAACATAAGTAGAAAATAATTTACATATTCCAACTCCACCCTATCTTCTCTGAAGGGTTTGTATTAAATTATTCAAAATTCAAAATTTCCATATAATTCAATCATTCCCTCCCGGGGGAGAGGGGGGCAGGTTTGGACGATTATTTGCGAATTTAATATTAATTAACCGACGGCTCGACGCCGGTAATTGCGTTTTTCAATTACATCTGACAGTTATGCGTTGCTCTCGATGAGAGGACGATGGGGCTAATTGTCGTAGAGTGGATTTTATTTATCTGTAGTGCGCCGTGTGCAAAAACTGACAAAAGTCTATAAGCATGTTGTATTTTCCCCATTACTATATAGTTTTTAGTTTGAGATTGATTGCTGAAATTTCATTTATTATAATTCTATCTTAAGTTTTGTAAATAACATTTTGAGGCTAAAAGGCTATGTATTAAGCAATATTTTATGAGATACTTAACATACTGGATTTTTTATCCTTATGTCTTAAGGAAATACCAAGAATCTAATTTCCAATTGAAATTCATATATATTCTTCTTGTTTCAGATATGGCACATAATTTATTAGTTGTGCATTTTTCTGGCTCATTACCAACTTTGACTTATCTAACATATTTAATAGCTACTCCCTCTTCGATATTCATTCTAAATAGAATAACAATAAGGGAGCTTAACAAAAACAAAACAGTAGATCAAACGGTTTATACCTGAAAATGAAAATATTTATTTCTTCAAAAACACATGCACAATTTGTTAACAGTTGCTGGAATCTTGTTTTAAGCAAAATTTACTTGTAGCAGAAGATCCCGCTCTCTCTATATCTCATACCTATGTTAATTAATTACGAATTTCTTATTGCTTCCTTTAAAAAAACGACAACATACTCCGGCATTCAGATAATAATGCATGTATGAAGAGATTAATAAATGTAAATGATTTGAAAGGCATGTGAGAAAATAATATAATACAGGCATAATAATATGTATCTAATGGGCTCCACTATTAACATTATATATGACTTTAATATCTTTTACCAAATTAATTTATAGATAGATAGATAGTACATACATTATTACCGTGATAGTGAGTTATAGGATTTAGGAACATAGTACTCATCGCATATAATTACCAACTTTCCAGAAAAATTATCCATGTAACTCAAAACCGTTGAGAGTACCATAGAACATAATGAATATTGCCTTCATATCTCAAGTTAGGGCCAGGGAAGGGAGGGCTTCAAAATAAAATTATCCCTCCCCCTGTCTCTTGTATTTATGTCATAACTACCCTCCTTTGAGTGATTCTGGTCACGAATTACTGACCAAATGTTTCAGGTATGCTCAGAATACACATTTTTATGGATTGGATACTATGTTTAATGGTAAAAATAATTGTTTTCTGATCTGAGTTTCCAAATTTGAAGTCGGTAAACAATAATTATTAGTTATATGTATGTAAGGTATCGGTAAGCCTTGTTGAATCTTCTTGTTGACTACTCCGCAAAGCTTGAAATTCTTCGAGCAATGCGTCCTGACCCACGAAGCCGAGACGTGGAGGCTCAAGGCAGTATTGGTTCCAAAGTTCCAAGTTGGTTTATGAAGCGAGGAATGTCGACTATTTCTCTTATAAATAGAATTAGAAATGAAGGTATCCGAAAGAGAACCAGGGTAACGGACTTAATTCGCAAAACTAGTAAGTTAAAGTGGCAGTGGGCATTACGTCTGCCGCAGGACCGATTGCAGATTGCGCAGACGAGTTCTGGTGTGGAGCCCGCGTCTCGGTAAACGTAGTGTCGGACGTCCTCCAGCCCAAGAGACTGATGACTTGCGTATGGTCGCCGGTAGGTGCTGAATCAGGAACTCGGAGGACAGGGATGAGTAGCGCCGGCTGATAATGACGATTTTAGAGGCTTTGCATTTACCCAGTTTCTCAAATATGCAGGTTAACATGACAATTGTATTATTTATAGAGGGCCCAAGTATGAGAGGTAAAAGTGTTAATATGGAAAAGTTAATATAACTAAAGGGATTAGACAGTTTGTAAACAAACGTGTCATAACTTACTTATAGATTATAGATTCTATCACTTATATAGACTGAGCTACAAAGTCCCAATTATAGCTATCAACATCAAAAAAGTCTCAAAACTCAATTAAAAAGGTAATAGAAGTATTTCAATGCAAAAATGGCGGGAGCTCATTGTAATTATCAGTAACAGAAGTTTCTCACGTATCCAGGTTTGACTGTATTAGTTAGGATTTAGATAAAAGAAAAACAAAGGTATTATTACAATTAATGACCAACAAACAGTATTGTGTGAAACTATTTTTTTTGTTACACAACATAAAACATCACTTATTTATACATGTATATAATGTCTGAAAAAAAACAATTTATTACTGTACATTTATGGGATATAATAATCATTATTTTCCGCCGTATATATTTATGATACCTTTGTTTTGACGCATTTATTGCTTGTTTTTACATATGATTTTCTGTATCCAGCCAGTGTCAAGTGCTATAGGTGAATATTCAAGGTATTGAATAAATCAAGCGAAAGCTTTAGCCACATTTTATTCAGGTTTTTTATTGACCCAAACGAGGGGGATCTCGTCAGCTCGAAAACTTAAACAGCACACTAAACTGTTGACTCTTTCAACACACGATTGTTTGTAAGAAAAAGCAATTTTAATAATTTGTTTATTTTACAAGCTTTATTTAACTAGCTATTGATGTATGTAAGTTCAGGTGGAATCTTGCAAGTTAAACTTGACCAAATCTTGCACGTATATCGCATGACAATGCAATAATATGGTACCATGAAACTGATCTGATGATGGAGTCGGAAGGTGGCCCTAAGAACTATTGTACTAAACAAGATAGACCCGTCGTATTTGGGCTCGTTTTAATTGTCTTGCCTAGCACTCTGTCGCTACATGATATCCAGGATCTCAGGAGCTTATATTTAAAAAAGCTTATTTAAGCAATTTTCTACATGATTAAAACATAAAATTGCCCAGTTAAACACCCTTAGCACTAATTATAAATGCGATTTGGATGGATGTTCGTTATTCAATCACTCCAGAACCGCTAAACTGGTGGGATGAACTTTAGTACAGAGATGTCTGGAATAGCACATAGTGTGCTTTTTATCCCCGAAAAATGTACAGTTCCAGTGGGTTACCATCAACGCAAGCGAAGCCGCGGCCAAAGACTAGTATTATAGACAGTATAGAATTATAGATGAATATATTTGTTAGTGCAATAAAAAACAAAAAAAAATGCCTCAAACTGGTTACAAACAACTGTAAATCCTGCCATTTAAACATGTCAACATAAATTACACTCGGTTACAACTACTTAAAATCATTTAAATCAATTCTTAATTGGTCATTAAATTAATGAACGCAAGGGGGTTTTTGTTTTTTTGGGCGTTCTAAGAGAACTTTTATAGCCAGCTGGTTCTTGTACAGCCTGATAGAAAGTGGTCACCTCTTATACTCAGCTACACAAACACGGAGATTCTTATATATAATATATATATATATATATATATATATATATATATATATATGTGTATATGACATAAAATTATGATTATTACATCCCATAAATGTGCAATAATAATTTTTTTAGACATTATATATATTATATATATGTATAAATAAATGATGTTATGTTCTGTAACAAAAAAAATAGTTTCACACAATACCTATATATGTAACGATATTTTTTTTTCTTTTTATTTTATCTAAATCCTAACTTATACCGTCAAACCTGGATAAGTGGGTACTTGATATGCAAAATTGTTGATAATTACAATGAGGTCCCGACATTTTTGCTTTAAAATGCTTCTATTACTCGAAATTTTTAAACCTTTTTAACTGTTGACATGATACTTTTTCGATATTAACGCTATAATTGGGAATTAGTAGCTCAGTAGCCCGTTCATAACATTTGTTTACAAAGAGTCTAATCTCTTCCATTGTATTAATTATTCCATAATAACATTTCGACCTCGTTACAATCACACCCCTTACCAGGTGGTAGGGTCTGGTCTTACTATATTTATTATACTTTCAATTAATAATTAAATATGACATTTCTAAGAACTCGTAACGTGCCCACTTCATAACATATCTTTCTTTTAACGCGAGGGAAGCCGCGAGACAAAACTAGTATTTTATATGATGAAGAAATGTTATTTATGTAACGTAAAGTAGACTTTTGAGGAAGATTAGTTAAAGCAACAAAACGAACACGAGTGTCAGAATCCGCAAATACGACTCGCCTCATCAATATTTCAGGCACAAAATTGAAAATTACCAGCCCCCAGTGTTATAACTTATAAGTCAAATCTATCGAACGCCAATAAAATATTAACTGGCCCACATTTTTGGTGATGTTCTCTCTAGTGATGTGAGTGACTCGAGTTACTTGGACTTGAGTCAACTGGCCGTTTCACCAATTACACGACACGTTTTGCCTACATAATCCATGTGTGAACAGTAATTGTGGAACAAGCTCCTAAACGTCGGGGTTCGTAAATACCCAAAAATATAATCCCGGTGTCTTCAATTTTCGTGGTAAGTACTTAATAAAAAAAATCCGCCGTGCTACGCATCACCATATTTTATAATATTAAGAGATTAAAGGTTATATTATATGTCAGGCTTTTATATTTAAAAATGTATGTGTGTGCCAGTTCACACGCAGTAGAAATGACACTTCAGAGAATATATAGACGAACATAATTGTATCTACAACGCTTAGTAGATAAGAGTGATAAGGCTATGAAAACGACTATACTATAAAAACTACCAAACTATAAAAAAATACCAAAATGGCAAATCACAAAAAAAAATGGCCAGGAATTTGCCGCTTTTTCGTTTCATCAAGTATCAAATCACAATTATTCTAAATAGGTTCACTCAAAAAATTGTAACAACTTACAATAAAGTAAATTGTTTTCTTTCTTAGACAGTATAAGAAACTCATTGATTTGACTATTTAATTGTAAAACAGGATCTTTTTACTTCAACATGCTTACATATTTTTTAAATTTTTATTTAAAAAAATGTGTAAATCAGTGTTCATGTTTAAATTCTAATGCTGGTTTTTATTTAAAAAAAATATTTTAGTTTTATTGCAGCAACTACGTTGACTGAATTAATTATAAAGATTTCAAAAGGTTTCGAAGGAATATTTTTCCACTCGGGTTACTCGATTGAATTTCGCACATCACTATTGACTTATAAGATTTTCGCGTCACGTTTGGACCGCACTTACACTTAATGCTAAATGTAATCATAAAATTGTTGTTAATAATTCAACAGGGAGTTAGACAGGAACTCATGGTTGCAGTATCGATGATTTACAGTAGGGAAACTCAGTTCATAGGCAGTTTGTATTAACTTCGAAGTCGAAAAATCAAATGAAATTTATGACTAGGTTGTAAGAAGTTTTTGTTCCTTTTCGTTTCTTGAAACATGCTACACGCTTTATAGGTTGATTTATGATGAAATGTATGAAAGTTGTCACATGTTATTATCTATGATTAGTAGAATATTAATTTAATTTCAAGTGGTGCAATAATATTAAATAGAGGCCAGGGTATCAGTAATCTTCCATCCATCATCATCATCATCATCACCAGTAATCGGTTAGATGGATTCTAAACTCTTAGCTCATAAAAGACCTGGAAAGGGTCCAAGTCGACTCAAGCTCCAATATATAAGGAATACCAGGTCTGTTTAGTTTCCGTTTCCTACACTACTTCACTAGCAACTCCAAACTCAAATATTAATTTGTTATTCACTTACATCTCAAAAGATATTTCATATAAAAAATTATAATCATGAAAATGACATACCATATATGTGACCCAACCAATTCGTCGTCTGTCTCAAAAAGTATCTAACAAAATTTGGTTATCCTCAATTCTGGATATGAAAAAAATCACATTTTTGAATCTCGTAAGAGTTGCATTTTTCTGCCATAATGGAACGATTCAATACGCGTTTTCCAATACAAGGAAATAATATAATTTAATTATAACAATTTTAAGAAGTTTTAATGCGTTGCCAGCTTATAAATGTTATTCGTATAATTCGCCTTTAATTTCCCCAAACTGTGACAAGGTGCGGGAGTGAGATTATTAAATTCTGTGAATGCTCGCTTTGTATCTAATATCCGAATGTGTTTAATATTAGATTATTCGGGGCGGCGCGGCGTCGAACTCGCCCTACCGCACCCCTGGCCCCGGACCCCGGTTCCCAGACCCCGAGCCCCGGACCCCCGGGCCCTCCGTGGGGCGGGTTCGTGATACATCCGCGTTACGTCTTCCCTTTGAGTTATGATTGGTCGATACCGTCTGCTTCATTTCCAAATGGGATTTTACAAATGTTAAGTGTTAGGTATATTAGGTACCTACATTTCGCAATTTGTACCAATTGAGTCATGTCAAAGCCGCCGTGACATTACGTGTTTAGTCATTCTTTATTCATCTACTAGCATGTGGCAAACTTTGTTCGCGTAACCTTGACGGCGAGGTCATTTATTGGGATAAAAAGTATCCTAAGTATTGGAGGGGGTTCGATCCGATAGAGAGATAAGATGAGGGTAGGAGTGGGGTGGAGAAAGTGTTTAACTTAACGGCTAATCGTTTCACGCCGATATTATGTGAGAGCATAGATACACACCAATCGATCCGGACCTAAGTGCTGTAATCAGGATAATGATTCTAACATGGCTCTACCATTCAATTTAAGAATGGAATTAATGGAAGACAAACTTCCTTCTAAAAAGCTTGGCGTGCGAAACCGATTCAACTAGTGCTTCACCCCGTAGCAGACTTGCGCAACGCGCACATGGAGTACTTACTGGTCAGACCTATAGGCCAGATCACCTGGTTTATAGACTGAATCCCTCGACTCCATGCAGCGTCGTGCTGTTCGTATGGTCAACGATCCTATGCTATTTAATGGATGGTTTGGAAACGCTTAGGCTACGGAGAGCCTTTGCTTCTCACTGCGTATTCCACCATCTGTATAATGGGGAGTGTTCGGAGGTACTATTGTATCTGGTCCCGACTTCACCCTAATTTCTTTGAGCTACCAAGTTCAACTACGCAACGGTTCTCTAGATCGTTTATTTCGCGTACAACACGACTTGGCGGGATCTTTCCGCCATGGTTTTCCATCAGTGGTACGACATGGGTTCATTTAAGAATTTATAAAAAAATCAGCGCTCTTGGTGTTGCAAACCTCCATATGCGGCAGTGACCACTTTCCATCCAGTGAGAAATTTACCTGTTTATAAGCTTATAAAAAAAAACAATGTTATCACACATTTGTTATTGTATTGTAAAAAATGTACTATTAAACATTTTTATTGTGTTATAAAAAATGCATTCTCATACATTTTCGTATTGTCAAAAGATGTAACGAGTAAAGTAATGAAAGCCTGTAGTGTCATTTAGCAACTTTCATAATTATGATTTGTAATAGACGATTGTGGTTCTTAATATTTTCTTCTGCCCCAAAATACTATAATAATAAATTACTAAAACATTAAATGAAACAATAGGTAACAGCTTATTAAAAGATTACAAAACCTTACATGAGTATAATCGTTTAAGTTTTTAACGTGCTATATTAACTTGAAGTTAAACAGCGAGTAAGCTTCGGTTTTAAGCTGAAGCCCGTAACTTAATACGCTATAAGGCTTCATTACATGACACACTGATTTAGTGGTTACTCAAATAGCCTGGTTTTACTTAAATATACTCTAAATACGATACGAACATATCGGCAGACACGACGGCCTCAGTGGTTGAGCAAAATCTATGAGACTGCGTCGTCTTTTAATAGCGGGTAAGGGGCAATTTAGACCTAGTACTAAAACTACCGTAGTGACTTCACGAGGCCTATTGAGTCCCGTAACGATTTAAAAACTAAAATGTTTTTCTTGGTTTATGTATAAAGTAGTTTATGGATTTTTACTTTATGTTGTGCGGTACTAGGTTAAGGTAACCTTGTATTAAGATGTTATACCACGGAACCCTGGTTTGATACGACATCCTAGATATATTAATCTTTTTCTACACTCACCTAAACGAATATTGTGCCCTCCGTATCAAAGAGAAGTATATGTTTTTCTTAGCCGTATCGCAAGTGAGACACGTTCGGGGCCACTAAGACCCCGTTTCGCAGTTAACTTATTAATTAAAACATTGAAAGGTATCTCAGGTGATTTGACTGTGTGCTCTTCTAATATTATGATTAAATTTTTTGATATCCATGTTCTTATTTCAAAAATGATCTTTATTCGAAATTCAAACAATGTGCATACGCATTCTAATTGTCGATTTGTTCTATGCGCCTCTCCCGCGCGCATCTGTCACGTATGACGAATCACTTTGTCATTTTGACATCTTTTTGTACTGACGTCAACTGTCATTGTCACCCTTCATGTAAAATATACATTCATGGTTGTTAATAATGAATATTTCGCAGTATTTTTATTAACAAACAATACGAATTTGTATTTTGAGGGCTTGAGATTTTCTTGTTGTGAATCAAGTTGCTTTAACCTCTGTAGCTTAAATTATAAAATATAGCGGTTTCTTACTGCTTTGAGAATACTACTTTTATTATGAAATTTAAAATAAGAAATCAAAATAAGTTCATTGCCAAAAAGTAATACAGAAATAATGCTTGCATAGGTTCCCGCACTAGGACTAGTCTGTATGCGGGACACCACCATTTTCACATACGTGACTTAAAGTTGTATTTAATCCCTAAAAGTAAATTATTCTTATAGCAGATGTAATGTGTGTGTTTGATTTAAAAGTACAATCATATCTTGATAACGCTCATGAACATATTAATATTGATTGGTCCATAAGCATCCCACTGCTGAGTTGGACTCGACTTTTCTGTGTAAGGGTTAAGAATACACATACAGTTATTATGATGTTATTTTCCATCCAGTATTTGAACACGCGAAAAGCCGTAAGCCATCCCAAACTTAAAGGTCGTAGGTTTGAAACCTGGCCAGAAAGCATGCACCGTTTGGGCATTTTTCTGACTTTATATATGTACATATTGTCACAATTTTCACGTGCTAATGATGAGAGAAAACTCGTGATGAAACCGGAGGAAACTCACATCGAGATAACCGATGCACCGATTCCGCCAATCTGTCTTGGACTTGGTATACTGTCTGTTGTCCTATAAATGGGAGGACCGAACCCAACAGTGGGGCGTTTAGGGGATGTTATTATATATTCTGACCCATGTCAATAGCTACTACAAATTAGGAATTGTATTCTGAAAAATAGGGATAGTACGAGATAGAGCGCCAAAGTTTATGTCGCGCGTAGAGTTCTAGCCAATAATAATACACTGTAAACTCCGTGTAACGTCACTCGATTTAACGACAAACTCCCTTAAACGTCGAAATTATTTGGCTTTGATTGGCTTAGCTTATCTTCCATACAATGATACACTCTATATAGCATTACACTCACTCTTAATAACAACATCAATTAAGTAATAAAAAGTACCTTTTAAGTTGCCAAAATTAGTAAAAAACCAGCTCTGTACGTTCTTTTATCGCTTTATTATCCTAGTTCGTAATAAACTCGACTGTCGGAATCATGCATACCGAATTTCTAAGTACTTTCTTTATCTCCATGATGCCTCAATATCGCATGATATGAATAAAATAAGTAAAAAAAAACAACAAAATCACTGGTGGAGCAAAAGATGTCAGACAAAAATAACACACTCATTTGACAACTCTTTATAACGCCATAAAATGCACTGTCCCTTCAGGGTCGTTATATAGAGTTTAAACTGTATATTTAAATGTTACAATTTAAACTTAAGCTTAATCTACACGCACATTACCAAACCTTGCAATTGCCCATTACGATCGGCTACTGGCTACTGCGTTTCACCTATTCCCAATTTACAAAGACCCCTCGCGCTTCACTAATTTTCAAACTCATTACACATTTTTACCTGGAGACAATATTTTAGAGAGCTCTTCATAAATTGGCTTCTATTTCCATAATTGATATAGACCAGATTACTATGACCTGTCAGTTTTCATACTACTTTTGGAAATGCAAGACGATTTTCTTTTAAAGGAAACTGTGGGAGGGTCAAGGGTATTTGGTTGTTGTGAAGAAAATTTACATTTTTCAAACATGAAATATGTATTTAAGTAGTCTGTTTGTGATTGTTTGTCTGTTGAAGAGAGAGGGCCAGAAATGATCGTAATAAATCATTAGAAATTAGTTATTTTTAACGGGTTCATTATGCGTGTAACCGGTAACCACACTCGTTTTGTATATTAACATAAATATTTTAAATATTTTCCTGTTTATAATTTTAATTTTCTTTTCGTATGGCATTATAATGTTTAATGCATTTTTTATGTTTGTTTTTTTTTTATTATGAAAATGTAACACACTCCGTTTGTTTATTGCTTCTTCCACGTATTTACGTTACGTTTGAAAAGCATCTAAATTCTACACGACTAGATGGCGCCACAAGTTATTATTATTTCGCATCTTGACGTTTGACGACCGGAACACAGCACAAGGTTGTTATGGCGGCATACTCTAGGCCAGAGGTAGCCATCCAGTCGGGCATACCCTACCACCTGGCTGTGGGTTGTTTTGTCACCTCTTACGACAGGACGCCCGGCCTCAGGAAATTGTATTTTTCCCCGTTCCACGCTTGCCACGCCATTGGAATTAACATAAAGCCGAAATGAGACAAACCTACCTTTGAGACGATATTGTCCGATGATTTTGACGAGATAATAATAACAGAATTGGGCCCCAGGACTTTTGATGACGGCACAGCTAAAAATACCTATATATTTATGCATAAGTTATGAATAACAAATGGAAAGTGATTTATTAGATATGCATCTGTAATCTAGTAAAATAGTTAGTAAGTTGGCAACACTGCCATTGTACAATAGTAGACTTGCAGTCTTATAAAGGCTGCATTGTTTCGCTGCATACAAAATGCAAATGAATCCGCGCGCCGCACCTAGCTATATTATGAAGACACAAAGACCTCATTACAAAGTAAAACACAGGGAAGTTCTAGTTCTAGGTAGCCTAATTCAAAATGCCTAGAACGCAGTGTAAAGGCCTTACCACATTCGTACGTATTGTATTTCATAATGTCCATACTTTGAGGGTAGTCTATGCTAAACTTGTGATTACAATTTTCAAATACAGATTGCTAAATGGCAATCCATCAAGAATTAACAGGACATCTTCCTTGTTCAATCAAAAATCACCAGGATATCAATAATCTTCAATTTGACTAAGTTAAAAGATTATGCCAGCTTATGGTTAGTTGGCTTACATTAAAATAATTTTAAAAGTTGTATATTGATACATATTTGAGTCTTAATGGATACATAAAAGCAATAAGTGATACTTAAAAAATCAGCCAAGTGCGTGTTAGTCCATATCTGGTGAAAGATTCCGTAGAAGAGAAGACCATCCGATGTTTTTGTATATGGCTATGGAACAAAAAAAATTATAATGGAACAGTCTGAAAAAAATAGAAAAAATAATAGTACCAGTTTTCCGAGGTTTAACTACAGCATTGTGTAGTGGCCATATTGGTTATGTATTCGAATTGAATTTCAGTCATGCAAAGTTTCTGTGAAAAATTACTGTAAAGGTCAGTTATTTCATTTTCATTTTTGATTTCGTTTTTACCAAAAAGAAATAAAACAGAAAAAAGACAAAAAGACTAAATAATTGATTTGTACAAACATTTTTGATAATCCTGATTTGATTCAAAATTGTATAACGCGACGCGTCCGTGAATGAATATTGGCGACGATACTTGACATTTGTCAAATTCGAATGTTTCTATTCAACATAAGTTCCCATAGAGAAGATTATTGGAGTTTTTACGTATATAAGTTAAAATTTGAATCTCCTTCTGTATGTATACTCTACTGCTTCACAACGTTTTGCTGTTTGGGAAGATGAGGCGGCAAGGAAACACATCTAGTGTTGTGGAGATTTCCTTGCCAAAAATTATTTTTTTCAGATTTATCTGTCTCAAGCTTTTTTTACAAGCTTTTATTTAATTTGCAATGGATGTATGTAAGTTCGGGTTGAATCTAGCAAGTTAAATTTTACTGACTTCCCGGTTTCCGATGGAGCTGAAATTTTGCACACATATGTATATCGCGTGACAATGTAATAATATGGAGCTGATCTGATGGAGTCGGAAGGTGGCCATAGGAACTCCTGTACTAAACGAGATAGATCCGTCGTGTTCGGGCTCGTTTTACTTGTCTTGGCTAGAACTCTGCTGCTACATGATATCCAGGATCTGAAGAGCTTGTATTTAAAAACCTTTTTAAAAAACAAGTTATTTTACTTCGCATTCAGTAGTGAGTTTCCAACTGCTACAAGATGTGGAAGGGCCTTAAGCCAGCCGGCGTGCCAAACCAAACGGCGAGCCGAATACCCGTCGTGTCTAAGAAAATTAAATTCCTGGCAGCACATTAAAACAAACGCCATTGTCTCGGCTATTTTCATATGTAGATTATTTTGAAACGATTCCAAAAATATTTGGATTTGAATGCGGATCTATTTGGGGAATCCCGTTGGGAAATCTATGGGATTATGTGATTGGAGGTGTTAAAGCCTCAGCTGGTTTGAGTAATTCATAGTTCCACGTATATTGGGACAGTCTCTGCAAGATAAGTGACTATGTTCCTTTCATTTGGCTAGCTTTATATCACTTCTAGTAAATAATGTGCACGTGTCAAAGTCAAAGTAATTGTTTATTTGAAATTGAAATGAATTTACATTTTGCAGATGTTATGCTAAATGATAAAGTTACACGTTTCGCCTTGAGAGGCATACAGTTTTTTTGTAGTTTTGGTTACAAGCCATTTGTAGTCTTTATGACTACATACAGGTATAATCATTATATTATTGGTTATCTGCATTTATTTGTTTTTTTAATATATAAAGATATGTTTTTATTAAAAAAAACAGATGACATTATTCTTTTATAAAAAAATATCAAAAACGGTTAAGTCGTTCTCAAGTTAAGCGCGTATATACATTTTTACGATTCTTTTTTTTTATATTACTAGTTGTCCAGGTAGACGTCGTCCTGCCCGGAAAAGCTTCAACTTTGCTAAACATCAGCACATGATCGAATGTATAGTTAATGATTCTATAAAGACATACAGACAACCATTCATTTTTATATATAAGAGGAAGAAGAAAGAAGATTAAAATATACTCACTATTTCGAGCAAAGGTGTTTGATTTAATTACATCTTGTTAGAAAAAAGATGGTATGCGTTCGGGACGCCCGACAGAAGTGATAACTTGCGTGAGAGAAAGGGAAGCCAGATAGACGGGGCGGTAACGCGTTACGTAACGAAGCGGTTTACCCTCCCATAAGAAGTTATCACTCCAAAAGAAGTTATCACTTCAAAAAGATTTAATCAAATTTGGTAGACCATAAGAATACAACGCCTCGTTTTTGTATTCCTAAAATGTATTGTAATCCACTAAAAGGAGTTACGTCCATTTTCATACCACTCAATGTATCTGGAGCGAAATGAATATTCAATTTTTTTTATTTTCTGTCACCAGACGGTAACGAAACACCGTAACGAAATCGCGCTGAACCTATTATTTTTAACTACAAAGTTCTTAAAACGTATTTGCTTTATGCCAATATGTACATATTTTTCACGGTGCTTAAGAATATATCAATTATATTGACTGAAGATAGTTTTTGGTACTTATCCTATTTTACGTACGCCTTTTGTTTAGTTAGTATTAATTAGTCGTCTTTGTTGGTTTTGTGGCGTGTTTCAGTCTTATGTCTTTGTCTTGAGTATGCTTCTGTAGGCTAAAAGGTTTCTGAAGGTATATGTAAAGCTAATTCGGGTATTGTTGATAAGATTACCGTCGAATATATTCCATTTCTGCTTTTTTAGATTATATTAGGGCTTGAAATACCGATAAAAAGTGTTATCGTTATCGGTAAAAAACAAATATCGTTATAAAACTTACCGCTATTTTTAGCCATTTTACCGGTATAAATATATAATATTAATACTAGTTTTTCGGTAATTTTACCCTTATACTATATTTTGTTACCGTTGTCGCTCTCTTTCAGTATTGTCAAACATAGCGCGCGTAATATTTAGAATAATAAAGCCAATTCTTAAAAATGGCGACGTTAATACCAATAATCGAACCGAAAATCATAAAAGATAGCAAGTAACGGTAAAAAATATACCGGTATGGCAGTATCTTTTTCAAAAATACCGGAAATTACCTATATTTTAAAGGTCATTGATAACATTTTCACGCCCTGGATTATATATTTGTACCAAGGTCTTGAATTTTTTTCTTTGAATAAAACGCAAGAGCTATAATGTTTTGCGCATCGAAAGATATGAAAATAGATAAAAATGAAAACGTCTACCGGACCCCCTAGTATATAGTTAGACAGATCCAAATATAAATACGAAATCGTTTATTCTTTTATCTATATTAACACAAATAATAATTTATTCATTCCGACACCCATCACGACTTAACTTGTGTCACCGGCTGACAATAGAAAAATTAACATTGTACCAGAAAGAGGGGAACGGCGAAATATTTTGATTAAAAATTTATTCTACCAGCACTGTGTGTAGGGACTGTATTATGAGTTGCCATATTAAAAGTGAAAGCAACGCTGCTGACTTATGGCAACGTGCCCTGCTAACACCGGTATGCCGTGTTATTTTGTATACAACTTGAACGCGCTAATCTCAGAAACTACTGGTCTGATTTGAAAAGTTCTTTCAGTGTTAGATAGCCCATTTATCGAGGAAGGCTATATATCATCACGCTAAGACCAATAAGCGAAGCACCAGTGAAGAATGTTTCAAAATCGGGGCATTTTGAAAACAAATTCCACACGGGTGAGGTAGTGGGCACAGCTAGTAAATTATAACAATGTGCTACTTGTGTAATACATTGTAAATATTTGGACTTATTTAATTCATATCGGTCCATGATTTTCCATTGGAGACGGAGCAACTATCTACTCGAGCAGAGACACGTGAAATACTCTATTTTATAATTATCACAGTACGTGTCTCAATCACTGTCATTTCGAAAAAATCTAAAATTTATTGTAATATGTATTATCTGGCAACATTACTATAGGGTCACAATAGACCCCAGTAAGCGATACCCGGGATTCGAACCCCGGTCCTGACAGATGTCAATCCGCTTTGCCGGTGCGAATAAGGGATGTAAGTTAGGGGTTTTTTTATTTGTTAATTCGTAAAGCTTGGTCATAGTACTTAGAGGGTTTCCAATGCTGGTCTCGTTTTGTTTACCACGTAAGTTTTGTTTGTAGGGTTCCGTAGCTATTTGGCAGAAACTCAAATAATGTATTTATTGTATAAAAGAATGGTAGGTATAGTGTTTTCATATATTACGTCACACGAATTTCATGATCTTATGACTCGACTCTCCCGTTCTGGTCAAAACTGGTCACATTCGTCAGATTCTCCCTACCTAGTGTGGCCTACCTAGCAGTTCCGTAATTAGTTTTATTTCTATTAAATTATTGAAGTGAAACTTCTTTATCGGCGTTGGAAAAAAAATTACCGTCACATTTTTCGGTTACGCGTCACTTTATTTTGCAGGATGGTGGTTGCGTAGCAACGAGTTGTTGATATTGGATTGTGAGACGAGCATTGTAATATTTCTTTACTTTATTGTGTTTTAATTAATATACGAGTTTGATGATTTATAAATCATTTATTTGGTATCCTACATATATATAATATATTAAAGTCAGTAAAATCAAAGAATTTATTTTAATTCTAATTCCGGTGAATTTCTAAAAAAAGTAAGTAATTATCTCTTATACTTGGGTGTGATTGTGGTATTTATTTTGCTAAGTTATTTAAAGTTAACCTCAGTTTTTGATTGTATTTTTCAATACGGTCGGTTAAATAGAGACATCTTTCGGCTCTCTCGCGCACTTATTTTATGTATATTTTGATTAATGTAAATAGTTCAATAAGAATATTCATACAATCCATTACGAGTTTAGTTTCCAAAAAAGAAGCAACAAATAGTACAAAAAATGTATAAAATATACGATCGATTAGTTTTGTCTTGTTCGTCTAAATATCCCCTAAAATTCAAATATGTCAATACGAATTATCCCACCATAGTTGTCATCCTACTCTATGACAGTTATTAAAAGCAAAAGGTGTATCCAACTGTATGAATTACAATAATAATCACATGTGACGTACGTACATACGTATAAATGTTAATATATCACTTTGTATGCATCAGAAAAATATGGCTGCACAAATATAAAAATTGAGAGCTCAAGTCACACTAGCGATCAAACGCTTATTAGGAGAACCATATAAAATGAACCTATTATTGTTTTTCGTGTAAAATAGGGCTTACCATTAAATTTAAAACACGAACATATTATTTTGTGAACAGAACATAATCAAAATAGACATTTATTTAAGTCATGGTAGTTTAGTGACTAATGCATTCTTGTCTTATAATAATAACGGGATCAAAACCTGGGGCCCAATTCTGTATTTCAATATCTCGTTGCGAAGATATACAAAGTACGATTCCATTGCGACAGTCTCAAGAATTCGTATTCTACTAAATTCATAATATCTTCTCGATTTCGTCGCGGCGGAATTATAGTAGAAAAATATTGATATTGCCATCAGAAAAATTGGCGTTAACCAAAATAAATATTGAAATGCTATTAAAATTATAAAGGTTTATTCCCCTCCCAAAGTTATAAACATAGATAGAATTAACAGAATACCGAAATCAGACAAACTTACGACTGCGACGACAGTGTCCACCGATTTTGACGAGTCAGTCATAGCAGAATAGGGCCTCTATTCAATATGCTACAATAACCGTAGGCTGAAAGTTAAAAAGTATCATACTGAAACCTATCAAAATAACTTATGTGCGAAACCAGCCAATCCATCCATCAGCTTAAAACACAACCTAGCAGTCAGACGTTTAAGTAAAGTAAATAATTTTGATTCATATATATTTTATTAATAAATATTTTGTTTCTCCATCCAAATTCTTTGAAGTACTCTCCCTTCACTATATATTTAAGTTGGAATAACCGCATTCTCAAGATACTTCCCTGTAGGCATTCCGCTTTGAGATTTTCTTCCCGCGCCCTTCATCCCGCGGCCCTTCCAGTCGCCGAACTCTTATTAGCAATTGGCTGGTACGGGTCTGGTAGCGTCAGCAGAAAAATGATATTATTTATTCACATTTATTATTAAATGAAAGAGCGAATGAAAATTATTTATTATTCACCATAAATCTAAACAGACGGATAATGTAGATATTTTGAACAATGTAAAGTTTTTATCTTTCATAGTGATTCACTATGCAAACAGTAATATTTTTTATTGATGAATACAAACAAATGTAAAATACATCTAAAATAAAATAATTGTTAAAAAGTATAGTAAATACTTAAGTAGTACCTAAGTATCTTAAGTTTCGTGGACAGTGGAGCTGGGGTCCAAGCTATCTGTCCACCTCATAACTATTCGTACCGTGTCCAAGATTACTGCCTTCTGTATCAGTGTCTGTAACTTGAGGCTCTTCGTTATAAGATCGTTTACGATTCCATGGTGATAACTATCAGCATAATGATAGTTGACTACAGACGCCACATCGTGATAATCTCGTGGTCAAGATCACATAACCTTTTCATGTACACCATTACAAAAAAAACTTAGAGACTAGTAATATTATTCTAATTGTGTACAAAGGGCGGTCTTATCGCTAAAAATCCATGTCTTCCAGACAACCCGCGGCAGGAATAAATAAAATCTTACTTTTTTAATAAGCATTTAATGAAATCAGTTCTTAGTTCCTATAGTTCAATGTACACAGTATTACAATTACTAGTTACTGAAAAACATTCAACTTAAAAAATTCATATATATAGTTCTCCCCTCGGCTACATCACATGAAAAACCTTAGGTAGTAGTTAGTAGCTTTATGTCACGTACATAAAAAATTGATTGGTATTTTATAATAAAAACCTTCAATACTAAAGTTTCTTGTTCAATTCGCTACAATTACAAAGGAACTAAGTCAATACTGTATAGGGAACTGCACAACAAAACATGAAGAAAAGTCGCAGTCAACCTTATTTGTAATATCTAATACGTAATGAATAACACGTGGGTAACCTGACAACGTACAGAGATTGTTGTCTACACCACTATTGCAAATCAGCTTATTTTGAGAAATGAC
Source organism: Dendrolimus punctatus (assembly GCA_012273795.1). NCBI lineage: Eukaryota > Metazoa > Arthropoda > Insecta > Lepidoptera > Lasiocampidae > Dendrolimus > Dendrolimus punctatus. Next base: position 4,025,389 of record CM022545.1, read on the forward strand.
GTTCTTTATCGAGATAAAATGTATCCTAAATGTTAACTCGGGTTATAAGCCAGAATTATGTTGAGTTTCATTTATATATGTTCAATAGTCCCAAAAAAGATGCGATCGCAGTGCCATCTTTTTCACTACATCGTCTATCCCACGGAAACGACATAATTTATAGAATAAAAAGTATCCTAAATTACGCACCGGGATATAAGCTAGCTCTATGCCGAGTTTCATTTAAATTTACTATGTTCAGTAGTTTTCAAGTGATGTTCTAACAAACAGACAAAAATTCGAAAAATTGAATTTTAGAATCTCCTAGTCCAAATTAATTTCGCAATGTGCAAACTCGAACCAATTACGGAGTTATTAAGAGACGTAGGCGCTCTCAGCGCGTTCTACCGTCTGTATAATGGGGAGTGTTCTGAGGAGCTGTTTGGTTTGGTACCCACATCGCCATTTTACCACCGCACTGCTCGCCGGCGACTGGGAGTTCATCCACACTTCCTTGACACCTGGAAGTTATCCACTGTACGTGGCGCTCGCTCTTTTATGCCATATGTGAGCAAGCTGTGGAATGAGCTCCCTCCTGCGGTTTTCCCAGAGCACTACAATATGGGGCTCTTCAAAAAGGGCGTAAACAGATTTTTAAAGTCTCAACGAGGTAGGCAACGCATCGGCTCCCTTAGTGTTGCAGATGTCCATGGGCGACGGTAGCCACTTGCCATCAAGTGGACCCGTCTGCCAGTTTGCCTATTCGCAAACATAAAAAAAGACAGAATATAAATATATCCGAGGCTTATAGGCATGAATCTCATATTTGTTCTTCATTTAGATAATAAAATATTATATTTTTTTGCGAACCGTTCGTTCCGGTAGTACGTTGCTAACCAAAAACCGCTGGTCATTTCTCCTGTAATATATAGAGCAATAGTTTTTCCCGACCATTGTCCGTCCGTCCGTCCACAAACATGCTCGCCCTTTCATTACCAACCGGTGATATATATATTTTTACCAGAAAACGAGAATTATTTAACCATTTGCTCGGAAATAACATGCTCTATGGTGTTTTTGGAAAAATATGAGACGGGTTTTGTATTCAAATTTTGAACACGTTATTACAAGTTGTGTTTCTTAAGATTGAAATCGTTTCTTTGCTTGTTGTTAGTGAAGCGTAGCTAAATAGTTCACACATACATTTAGAGAAAAAAAGTCAGACTAAAGTAAAATTAGTTACTAGAAATATGGTATGGAAAGGTTTCAAAATTAATTATGGTTCAACATATTTCGTCGATTGCTTAAGAGACATACTCGTTCAAATAAGGGTTGCATGTCACTCTCTTCCTTCAATAATGTGATATCTTGGAAGTTGATATTTTCGATGATAGTCTTTTAATTGTCAAAAAATAATTGTACCGAAAAGAATAACTTTTTGACTGTCAATTTATAAGCGTACCTACTACATTTTTGGAAAATCTAAACTGGTAAAAGGTCATTTTAATAATGAAATAAAAATTATTTGTCGGATTTATCATGTTATTGAAACAAAGAGGCGGTATGTTACGTTCTAAAAACGAAGTATGTAAGTAAATTATACTACAAAACGAAATAAGTAATATACACAATATGGTAAGATTTAAAAAAATCCTCTATCCTTTTTTTATTTCAGTTCAAGTTCAGCAGACAGGCAGACGGCCCTCTTGATGCAAAGCGTTTACAATCGCCTATGGACATTTGCACACCAAAGGTGCTACAAATGCGCTGCTGCTCTCTTAAGGGAGACTGGAACCTGGTTACTAATGCCGGAACACAACTCAAGTTTGTTATGGCGACATACTTTAGACCTGGGTTGGTAGCCATCGAGTCGGGCAAATATCCTGCCACCAGGATATACTATAAAAATACCTATCTAATTTTATTGTACGAAACCGACACTCCTTACCGAATTATTATTAAAAAAATTGCTCACACATATTGAATATCCCCAAGCTAAGCAAGGTACGCTTGTGTTACGTGTAATATGCAATGAACCCTTGTGGAGCTGTTCACAGACACTCAGACCATAGCAAATAAGTAAACAAGGGTAAATTCGGTTACGAAGTTCATCATGCCAGGAATCGAAGCCAGAGACTCTACGTTGTAGAGGTTTTACGACATAGGCTATGTATGTATGGTGTCACTTATTAAATTATGTTTTATATGTATTTACTAATATTTTTTATCTTTGTTACAGGTAAGAAAACCGATGCGATACAAAGCAGATAGTTTTGGTAAGTCTTTAGAGAGTTACCTTGATTCTAAAAACAGTTAGCTATCTCGCTCTCACATTACGACATTCTTGAAGATATAAATTGACACAATTTACTTACGAAAATCTGTATTATTATTCTACTCTGCTCTCCTTATAGCAAACGCGACAAAATGGCGGTTTCGTGAAAAACGCGGTAAACATATTTTTAGATATCTAAATAACAAGCCCGTTTTATATAACTTTGTAGTGTATCTAAAAAAAACAAGAAAAAAAACGTGTGCGTGTCGGGACACCCGGCAAGAGTGATAACTTGTGTGAGAGAGTGGGAAGCCAGACAGACTGGCGCCGTAACGCGTTACGTAACGAAGCGGTTTACCCTCCGATTACAAGTTATCACTTCAAAAATCAAGTACATAAGTACAGATTAGCGTCTGAGATACTATTTCTGCAAAAAGATGTGTAGCAGCAGAGCTGAAAGGGGTGAAGCAAGGGGTAAATGATACTTCAGATAGCAGAGAGTAGTATTCACTTTCGAGTGCTGATGTGAACTGAAGTGAATGAATTTATTTTGGAAACGGTAACCTTCAGTAAAAATATTTACAAGTCGTACAACTAATAAATATATAGCACAATGTGTGAGCGAGACGGATGATGTGTGAGTGATATAGAGCAAGTATTAATACGTGCGCTTCCGCGTTGCGCTAGCCAGTAGTTCGTTGTCTACTGCGATGACTAGATGTATGCGGCTCTCATAAGTAAAAAGCCTAAAAATATCGATTACTGCAAGTGCAATCAGTAGAGCAGGACTAATCTCAACAATAATATTGCGAATGTTACCACTTTGTTTTTTATTGCCAGACCATGCTGCTCATGGAAAGTGGTTACCGTTACCTATAGACGTTTGCAACACCATGAGAGACGCCAATGTATTTGGCAAAATAACTGTGATTTGTGTTACCTGTCCAACGTGGATAAAGTCGCGCAGCACGAGTATAACCGCGTGAGTTTACTCGCCTCGGGCCCCTGGCTTAATTCCCATTCTTCCGGCAGCAAATCATTTTAAACAACCATTGCTCACATTAAAAAAATAAAAACTTGGCTAATTTTTAATTCCAAGCGCGAACCGAACAGAGTACCCTGAGGAGTCGCAACGGCGTTTTATTTAATCAAGAACACATTTTAACATTCAAAAGGCGTTGTCAATTTTTTTTAAACTTGGACACGCTTAACGAAAATTATTTAAAAATAACATTTCCTGTTTTATTGAAATTGGTTAAAGTTGACTTTTTATTTCGTGTGTCCGGTTTGGTTTAGCTTTTGTATTTATTTAGTCCTATTTTGTCTTTAATATGGATGAATGAACTAAAACGATCTAAATAAACACTACTTGAAACTAAGTTCGCGTGGATTTTTTTATCGTAGCACCCTAACTTTAAAACTAAAATTATAAATTAAGCCTAAATTCCTCCTTATAATATCAGCTATCTGCCAGTAAAAGTTCCGTCAAAATCGGTCCAGCCGGTTTAGAGATTAGAGCGATTGACAAAAAATTTAAATTTAGTTTTTCTGATATAACTTCCGCATATTTATATAGTAAAAAGCTGTTATTTTGACATTACAAACAGAAATTTAAATTTTATTCATCTGCGTGAAGATATACTCTTTTCATTTGTACCCATCACCGTTTGAAACTTGCAGTTTAACATTCTTTTGGTCACGTGACTTTCATCCCTCCTCATCGTTACATGCCCGTATACCACCTCAGTCTTCTTCCCTCAATTTTTCAGTCACCGGTGCAACTTTCAAAGATCCCCTAACGTACGTGGTTCTCACCTAATCCATTCTTGTAACACCACACATCGATCTCAACATTCTCATCTCAGTTGAGGAACTCTAAAGTGATAGACCACAAACGTCTCAGACGTTTGTAGTATTTACATCACTTAAGAGTTCCGACTGAATAATATCAGCCCATAATTGCCCACTACTGGCTCGGATCTTCTATTATAGGGGAACGGACAGTATACCCGCCACGCTTGTACAAGGCGGCTTGGTAGATTTGACACATCGGTTATCTCGATGTGCAGGTTGCATCACGATGTTTTCCTTCACCGTTGTTAGCACCCGGTGATTGTAACAACATGCACATGCGTTACAGCCCGGATGCTACTTATACAACTGAATAGTACACCAAAATTTATGCAAACGAAGACACGTGCAAAGTTCTAACTAGTGTTAAGTAATATACCGCCTTCAATAACAGGTTATATTATCAAAATTAAACAGATATTTTAAATTCAGATCATTTGTCACAGTTATTAAAGGCGATTAGGAATTTTAATATATTTTATATCCGCCTTGAAAATCCGATTTCGATGCAGGCTAGCTTAATCGGCCATTAAATTTTTACGATGTCCAATTCAAATGTACCACACTAGGTGAAGACGTTAGTGGAAAAAAATATTACAATTAAACATTTTACGAGGCTATAAATTTTTTGAAAATGAATAAGTTGCGTTCCTTTGTCAATATAGGTCGAAATTGACCGCACGTAAGCGTTTACGACCGAAAAAATCTAAAATACCTGGTCAGTGGTGGTGGTTTATTGGCACTAGGTTCCGCAGTGGTAAGTACCAGGTACTATTCATGTGTTTGAAATCTATTACCAAGTGGTTTCCTACACTGCTAATCTCCTGTTCTTATATCTTACTGGACGTTCACTTGTCTTATTATCGTTTAAAATTTGACATAAGCACCATACAAGTAATGTGTATAGAATTAAATTACGATGATGTAGAACATTTTCTAAAATTAGCCATATAATATTGTTACGAGTTGCAGGACTCGAATTAAAATGCCGTTAGAATTACTATCGAATTTATTAGAACTATACAAACACGTATAACACAGGTAAAAATATAATAACACGCGCAAAGTTCATCATTAAATAAATTACCGAATGTAGTACACACGTTTTGCTTCGCTTGTGCTTATCGCTCGACTGCCCATCTCTGCATTGGGGAATAGCTTTATACTGCACAGATACAATATGTCTCTCGTCCGCGTCCGCGTCTCTTTTAGAAATTTCGTCAAATGTTGTGTTAAATGTATTTGACATTAAAGGAGAAGAAATTAGCCCTAATAGTGCAAACGGGCTAGCAGAATATAAAAACTGTCCAAAGAGTATATAATTTCAATTAAATAAGAATAAATAAATGTCAAAATTCAACCAATGGTAAGGCAAGTGCATGAATAGTAAGATATATAACCGGCCATTGATTGATATGAAATAATTAATGAAAAAAAATTAAACAATCGTATGACTGCTTAATACAAGTTCAGTGTCATGACATTCCCGATATCTGTACAATTAATTTTTTATCGATTTTTTGTATCTTAATTACACGTGTTAAATATCACCCTGTGTTTTTATATATTTTTTAATTTAAGTACAGCGTACAGAGGCATATAAACACCTATATTTTGAATTTTTTACTATATAAAGCCAAAAAGGGTTTTAATACATCTTTTATTGCAGCAGTTTTGCAGACAGGCACTTGATGGAAAGCGGTTATCATCGCCTATGGACAAGTGCAACATCAAAGGCGCAATAAAAGTGCTGCTGCTCTCTTAAGGAACCTGGAACCTGGTCACTAATGCCCGAACACAACCCAAGGTTGTATGGCGACACATTTTAGACCAGGGGTGGTAGCCATCCAGTCGGGAAAATGCTCTACCACCTGGCTGTGGGTTGTTTTGTCGCATCTTACGACAGACCGCCCGGCCGCAGGAAATTGTATTCTTGCTCTTTTCCTGCACGAATATGCTATCTACAAACTATCATTCGTGTTTCTCATGAGGGTAAGCAGATACGATGGATCTCCACTTGTGACGATCCTGACAAATAACTCTGGCTTCATCTGTTTTCATCGAATTCTTCCTAGTAGGTTTTAATAAGATGGCTATATCATAGTCAGAACGACATACTGGCTGACGAGCAAGCAATTTAAGCATTTGTTGTTTTTTGTGATTTGATCAAAGAACTGTAAAAGAAATAATTCAAACACATACCCGCCACGAGGTGTTTATTTTTTTACGAAAAAAAAAGTTTATTAATCTGAGGGTAGTAAAATAAGGAGTGACATTTACGACGGATATACACAAGACCTACTTAATAAATCTGACAGAAACTTTAAATTTATGCTCGCGATTGGTTGTTAGGTGTTTTTGAAAAAAGGTACCTATTTTACGATGTCGTAAAATTCTACCCTGGATATTAGGTTAATTCGTAAAATAACCTAAAATTTTAATTAAAAACATTTTTATGATGATCACAGTTAAAGTGAACCGTAAAAAAAATAATTTTTAATCGTTAAAAATATAATTTCCTTAATCGCAACCGTTTTTAAGAGTTTCCAGGAAAATTTATGGACTTTGGAAAATGTTTTTATTTATATTTTATCGTTTATTTCGTTGAAACGCTAATTTAATACGCGTCGTTATAAAAGTTGTGTATTTTGATACAATTTTTGACTTCTAAGAAAGTTCTTTGATTTAATATGTTGTGAATGAACGCGTGTCACTTTAATATCTGGAACATGTTCCTGGAAGAGGGAATTATAAATTTATTTTACGCCCACTTACTCAATACGTTGAAGCGAGGTTTCCTATATCTTTCTACCCATTTACTTTTACATTAGAAAATTGACATTATTCACATGTCATTTATAAAGTAATTTAAGTAGGTATACATATCTAAGGTGCTCTTACACGAGCAACTAAAATTGTTCATAATATCAGCCCATAAATGTCCCACGGCTGGGCTCGGGCCTCCCATTATAGAGAACTTGTTTGTCCAATACGGCTTGGCAGGTTTGACACATCGGTTATCTCAGGTTCACCGAAGCTACTTCCGACGTGATGCCATTTATCACTCCCACCCTGGAGCTTGAGTTTAGCTCTAGCGATCTCCACTCCGTGCCGGTTGGCGAAGGCAAGCACGGAGGCGGGCCTTGCCTTGGCGGGGGCCAGGAGTCAGGACCAAGGTGTCGGTACTCACCTAAGGCTTCGCCACAAAGCCCCCCTGCGGGTTTATTTTTACTTTTATTAATACTGTATGTCTTTTAAGACCACGGGCCATAAAAATGGCCCAGAATTTTGGAGGGCTTGCATGGGGCACGGAGAGGCCAACACGCAGAGGCCCCTTGACAAATTTAACCTAAATGTGGCTTGACACTGACCGGCGATTATCCCTGTCCACATGATATAATAATGCACCCAAGGACAAGCCCCGGCCAGTGTAGGACTATTGTGGGAAATGAGAAGAGAAAGTACCGGGCTATTGGGGTGAACTGTTAGTGGTACTACAGGTCTGGGAATATGGGAACTATGGCGTCTGCCCGTCGCAATGTTCAGGGAACTAAAAAATGGGCAGACGGTGACTCGCCACTCCCTGCATGGGCCCCTAAAAATGCCATAAAGACAGGAGCAACATGGGTGTGAGTAGCTAAGGGGTGTAGGTGGGCTGCAGGTTCACCGAAGCTACTTCTGACTTGATGCCATTTATCACTTCCACACTTTTACACATATCTTATAGGTAATATACAACAGACTACATCATACATAGTAAATAACGGAGAAAATTCGTTTCCGAAATTTACTATGCTAGGGAATGAACCCCAAGCCACTGCGCTGTAGTGAGGTAGGCCGTCAAAGGCTTAGACCGCTCAACCACAGAGGCCGCCATTACCTTAGTGTTTACACTCGAAAAATATTAAAAATACATTACGCTATCTTTTTTCTACGTTAATGACTTCTAGCATTAGTTATCTGTATATCACGTTTGATAGGTGCACTAGGAAGAAAAACAGGGGCGAAACGGGGGTTGGAATAGGGTGGTTTCTGATAACATTTCGAATAGGGTCCTTATCTTTGCTTTTGATAGCTAGAAAAGTAATTAAGCTTTTTTTCTTTATAACTTTTACAAGATACAAAGTTCGAAAGATGAATGTTTCAACTTAGATTTTTTTGAGAGCGTAATGTTCTGAAGACGCAGTTGCGTATTGTTGTTCTTTTATTCGCCACATTAGCAGGCAAAGGAACTCAACAGATACAGCCTTGTTTGATGTAATTAGTCTTTAACATAGCTCAGCCAAATTAAAGGTGTTTGACTGATGTCGAATAATAGAGTTCTCGTGACAACTCGAAAGGCCACATTTAAGAAAAAGAGAGAGATAACACTTTATTGCACACCAAAATACAAAAACAGACCATATTTACATATTTTTTTATAACAGGAGGCATTATCGCTCAAAGCGATCTCCAGGCAACCATTGCATTTGCAAGAAATTGAATCAGGCGAAATAGGTGGTGCAGGAAAAAAGCAATAGATACATAAATACCAAACAAATTTAAGAAATAAATTCACAAATACATACATATATATATATATATATATACATTATATACAATAATACATAAGTTATTATAATAAATAAATGTCTTAGCATGATTATATTCCGTAAATCAGACATAGCTATTTGTAACAAAAACACATAATTATCATGTGTTGTTAATTTTAAAATAATATTACACATATTTAGGAAATAATATTGCACGGCACAACATCGCTCTTCAGTTCCCGCCAAAATACTCGTAGTTACGTGAATAGTAGTTTTGTATAAAAATTGACAACTTTGCAACATCCTACCAGTAAGATTTACATTTAAATAAAATGTATGTATTTCAAAAATAGAATTGCACAAAGCATTAGTCATCAAGCTTCCATAATTATAACATGGCTAATGTCCACCCCTTATACTCCAAACAAACAAAAATAATACCCTTATCTCCTTAACGCCATTATAATTATAAAATATTAATTTAATCTTAATTAAAATTCACCTCAATGATCATTGCGCAAAATTTTCAAAAGAAATGAAACAAAAAAAAGAAATAACAGAAGCTTTATCAAAAATAATGTCATTGTATTCCGGCCCCTTTTCCATGTTAGAGCGAGATGGGAATATGCATAGAAAGTGCGTTAGACTAGAACAGAAAATAGGGGGCGCTACTGGAAAAGAAGGTATTGTTTTAAAGACAGTTTTAATTTCCCGAAGGTAATTTATCACGGCGGGAGCGTGTGCATCGATCTTTAGGGTGTGGATACTTTTAGCGCGATCAGACAGCAAGTGCTGAAAAAATCACCTTGGTTATTGCAATTAATCAACAAATTTTAATTACTCTCATGTTCTTGTTTACGAGTCTATATCCGGTCGAAAATCCTATCTTTCAAGTAGGCTTCTGATTTAATATTCAATTCATCAATGATTTGATTACTACATCTTTTGCCACAAATTCATGCATGAAACTAATTCAAATAGCAACCTTATAATGTATTATTACACGAAGCTATATTTGCAATTTAAAACATCCTCACAAAGTAAATAGTACTTACATTACGTTAAATTAAATTAAATAAATGAGAAAAAAACTATTTCACCAAAAATGGTATTTTTTTATAAGTTTACATATTTATACACCTTTACTGCATTTTATGTAAAGCCGCCTATTATTAAACCAAAATATATTGTAGTTATATTGTTTTTTATGATGACGAATAAAGTGTTATCTATCTATGTATATTAAGGAAAGTCTATTACTGCAGTCATATGTATATGGAAGCTGACGCTAACAGTAGCACCATACCATCATACATTTTTTTCGACACACCTCGAAGGGGAGACACGTACCCCGCGACGTTTCAAATATAGAACGTGTGTCTTATGCTTTACGGAATAAAAGGAAAAAATAATAATATTATTTCGAATATGGAATGCCTTTGCGGGTGGCGTGCATTCGAATTTTGAATATTGCTTCAACCGCGTCATGTTATGGGGGCCAGAGTTATCTGACGTCACGTGTATGAAGTATGGCGGTACGAAACTACCGTCAATCCCAGTTCTGACGATAAATATTAGTTGATTGTTGTGCTACTAAATATTTTGATGACATATTTATACGGAGTAGGCAGAAAATACCTAGTTGAAGATGCGTATTCCATAATGCAAATAATATTCGCAAACAGATGATCTTATACATCATTGTACAAAGTACAAATACACGACAGAAATTAGGGCTGTTATTCAACCATCTACTACATACTAATCATGGTTTTTTTTTACATAATTCCGTTATTAAGTAGCTGTTTGCGGCTACTATAGACATAGATTGACAGGATTACTGATTTTGGATTTTTGAACAATACTTCTGACTATCCCCAAGAAATGTTAGCTTGACGTCGGGAAAAATAACATGCGGTATCACAGCAAGGGATATTGAAGACTGTGCGAAGTAGAGGAAAAAGTGGGAAATTTTAATCCGGTTTCGAAATGGACACTGAACGCAACTAGGATTTAACTTATAACCTTTTAAATCTTACAAACTATAATTATTCCAAAAAACGTAAGTTTCATGTGACCGTTGAAATTTATATCAATTGTCTCATAGTATTTAAGACGAAGACTGCAAGAAGTGAAAAAGAAAGTGTAATTGGGCACCGGGCGTGAAATGGATATTGGATGCAACTGGGATTGAAAGCTATCAATATTAGAGACCACCAACGAAGTTTTAAAATATGACTGGCACTCTAATCTGCACAATGGATTCGCCTGTATATGATTTGCAAACAGTTATAACTTGACGATTGTATGTTGATTACGGATGTTATGTATGTGTGTATGTTCGCCCACGTCATGTAACTGGGCTTTTACTGTCACTGTGCTCGCTTAAACCTTCATTGTAATTGTTCTATTACAAAACTGGGAATGAGGCAGAAGACCCATACCAAGTATGGGATGCAACGTGTGTAGATAGATACCTTAGCGGCTGCCCAGCTTCTGGCTACAGCAATCACTGCCGGATTAGCTGCCATACTTCAAGAAACCCTAAAACGCAACAAGTATGCTTCCATCGGTGATGGATATATATTGTGGCTTTCGGGATTGAGAGGTTGGGGCCATGGGGACGTGTGAGGCTTATCAACTTTATCGAGACCTTTCAAGGCGATAGGAGGAAGTCTCGTGTGACCAAATGGCTGGCCTATATTTAGGGAAACGGACCCCGGTTGTCGTTGCCATACAACGTGGGAATGCTGCCACCATTTTGGGAATGCTCCTGAGCCGGCTATAAGAGCTGTAATCAATATAATCGAGTAGTGATTACAGCATGGCTGTACCACATCGTAAGTCTTGGTGGCGTGTATATCGTAAGCCTTGGTAACCCATATACATAGCTTAGGCAGTTTGCTCACTTAGTATAGGTACACCAGCTCTTGACGGCATTGGAAAACACCGATGATATCAATGTATGGAATTCAAAATTTCTGAACAAAAGTGACGTGTATACCGTTGATTATTTTGAAATAAGGAGACACTGGCCCAGGAGTTTATGAGATAAAAAAAACAATCCTATGTTCAAATTTCTTGAAACTGAACTCACATGAAGAGTTGCAATAGAACTCTTTTAAAATGAGTTAATTAGTGTTTTTTTCTTGATATTACTATCACATATTTTACAAGCTGCAAGCACGGCTGTATACAGTGATACCACATTTTGTTATACTGGCATCATTTAAACTGTATTCACAAAGTAAATTATTTTAACTTTGACTTAACAAGTAAGCCTCCTAAAAGACTGGTTATGTTACCTCGCTGGATCAGCATACTGAGCCACTGTCCAAGGTATCCATGGCCTCAGGTCCACGATTTAAGCATCTAAACAGCAAACGGCGCAAAGAAGTAACTCTCGCTGGCTTCTACAAAGGTAATTCTACTCTAAATTCCTATAGGGTCGCGACCCCTCCTCCCCTCTCTAAAATACCTTACCACGGCCCTTTAAAGCACCAACCGATAACAAGTCACCGCCGTTGCTTTTAAAGTAAGCGGCTTTACTCCACGAAGCGTAAGCGCTTTCCGTCTTGCTAGCTAACATCTTACCCTTGCTCTGTGCATCTTTTCGAGATCACCGCTCGTCTGTGTAATGTTTCGTGACAGTTCATCGCGGTATCGTACTGTAAATTATGAAATCAACAATGTAATTCCGCGGCGTCGTTTGTGTTTACTGTATTTACGCCAGGTGGGTATTTGCCCGACTTGATGGCTACCATCCCTGGTCTAGAGTATGTCGCCATAACAGCCTTGAAGTTTGTTCCGGCATTAGTGACCAGGTTCCAGTCTCCCTTAAGAGAGCAGCAGCGCATTTGTAACATCTTTGGTGTTGGAATGTCCATAGGCGATAGTAACAGATTCCATCAAGTGGGCCGCTGCCTGTCTTCTGAACTCCTGCAAAAAAAATATATATATAAATATATAAAAAAACAGTCGGTGTGCATCTCGGGACGCCCGACAGAAGTGATAACTAAAACTAATCTAAGTTGAACTATTTAAATTGAAATAGTTTAATTTCAGAAAAGCTCAGGTTATTACTTAAATTAATATGTTTATTAATGATAATTTAAGGAAATTTTATTTATTATCAAAACTTTTATTGATTATATAATCTTTATATTTTAGTTAAATTATGTATGTATTTTAATGTGTATAAAAAAAAAAAAAAAAAAAAAAAAAAAAAAAAAAAAAAAAAAAAAAAAAAAAAAAAAAAAAAAAAAAAAAAAAAAAAAAAAAAAAAAATATATTCTTAGTTACAATTCATGAATATGTAGGTATATTAAAATTGTGTTATGTACATTATTAGTATCATTATTTAATCTAATTACCGAAATACGGATAGCGCTGTGGTTTAGAATGAGAGAGGAGGAACCTGCCTACCGCTGCCGTGTGCGTGATACAAAAAAAGCCAGGCAGACTGGCGCCGTAACGCGTTACGTAACGAAGTGGTTTACCGTCCCATAAGAAGTTATCACTACAAAAAATTATCGATGTGGCCATTCCAATAGACACGGGGACACATGTTACAATAAATCATTTTAAATAAAATATTTTTACATACAGAAAGTCAGGTGTTAAAATAACGGCATATCGTTTTACTTTATAACGCTTCTGCTACACCTGGAATAATAATGTTAGTTTCAGACACTGTAGCTAAAGGTTCATTAAACACTGATATATAACTCATATAATGTATACTGTATACACTATAATGTAGATAATTTTTACCCCATTATTTATTAACGCTATTAATAACAATTACTATTTGTATCGCAGGTGGAGCAATAGCATTAAAATATATCATAATTTTAAATACTTTACTCCTTTTACTTGTGTATACGTATGACGTTATAAGTATGTATGTTTGTAAGAAATGTATGAGTGGGACAGTTTGTATGATTATGAGAAGTATCTCAGTTGATTTATCCATCCGATCCCGCTATTGCTTGATGTTCATACAATATATTCTAGATTATTTATATACAAAAGAGCGGGCATATCACATTTATCGTCTTACTTTTATAATAAACTAGCTGTCCCGCCAGACGTCGTCCTGCCCGGAAAAGCTTCAATCGATATGCCGACAACAGCGTCACCTACCGGGTCCAATTGTGAGCCAATTCAGCAACCTTTTTTGGCTCATGTATAACAAGTTTGCTAAAGATTATCACATGATCAAATGTATAGTTTACGATTCTACAAAGGACATACATACAAACATTCGTTTTTATATATAAGATTTTTTAAAATAATGTTTATTACAGATACAACATCAATTAAAAGGTTATTCGTTTTATTATATGTTGTTTATTTATTCGCCACAAAGGCAGACAAAGGAATCTTAGTCCATACAGCTAATTCTAATGTGTTTATTAGGTCTTCGTATAGAGCGCAGTTGTATTGCAGGCTACAACCGACGCCATTCAATGTAGTTCTTGTGAAAACTCGAAAGGCCACATCTGACTATACAGTTCACATTTCTCACAAAAACACATAATTCCTACTCAAAAACTATCAATATCCTGCAATTATTGTTCATTTTAGAGTAATTTTACACATTTTTAGAAAATAAAACTGCAGAGCACGTCTCCTTTCTGTTCCCGCCAAAAACTTTGTTTTGTTATAGTTATGACTCATTGTACACTCGTAGAAAATCTAGAAGGTTGTGAGCGGTGACATTTTGCCAGTTGATAATATAGTGATTTGTTACTGGCCATATACATAAAACGTGCAAAGCCGTATTTAAAAATGAAAATCTGCTTTTTAATTTCCCGCTATAAACTCTAGAAGCCCAAGTCATTTTGTATTTAGAACAATAATTAATGATGTGCACATACTCGTCTATCAATATCGATAAAATCGTATAACAATTCAATAATCGAATTGACGGTCGTATTTTATGCGGTATCCACAGCTAATAAATTCACAACGGTGATTGAAACTGCGAATTAAATTGCAGAAAAAAATAATAGGACACGCATCGAATAGTACAACGATACGGTGTGCGAGTTCACGCCACCACTTTCGCGTATCACTCTAGTATCGTATTTATACCTTCTTCTATGTTTGATTTTTTAAAAGAAATATTATGTAAGGCTTTTTGAGTCAGCTTCACTTGCATAAATTTCGAGTATGCATTTTATTGAAACTATCCCATTTTCTATAATATCTTCTTTACCTTTTTTATTTGTTATATAGGGCATTTTTAACACGAGTTATGTATTTAACCAGTGTTTAATATCTATGGATATTCCAGTTATAGTTTTGTTTGAAAAATTAGCCAAAAGACACATTAAGTATTACTTGTACGGAGTTAGAAGCATTACCAGCGGAAAAGCAAATGAATGGAAAGATGGAGAAATTGGCTATTAGTAAAATTTGGTAAGGAAGTAGACTGTATCTTGGAGAAGGATATAAGACTATATTTTGACTCAAAAAACAAAGTAGAAGAAAATTAAATATTCATGAAAATTATGTGTAAATTCATTCGAAAAATAAAACTCTAAATACGAACAAAGACGCGGGTTAAATAGTTACAAATAAAGTGACTTGGTATTGAAGAAATGTGACTCATTTCGAAATCTTAAAAATGAATGATAAAACCCGGTAGCCAAAAAGACAAATATCCCCATTTTTCAACCGTACCTACCAGACTAGCATAAAAACAAAGATGTAAGGTAGCACTAATTTACATACATAGAAACGTAGACAAAGCGCGTGCTTTCGTCTACGCGTTCGAGCTTCTGGCCTCCTGATAACAATGGTCTAATGAATATTAAAAAATAAAAGTTTTACAAAAGTTTTTGGTTCACAAAGGTCAAAAGCATATTTGTTTTTGAGTAACTTGACTTTGGATAAAGGAAAATTTATTTTAGGTAATGTGGTCAGAGTCTCAGAAACTCAAACTTTTTGGTTTGGTAAGATTGCTTCTAGGATCACAATCATCAAACACGTGTTAAATACAAGTTACATCCTTGGCATCCGATTCGGGGCCTGAGGTCCATTTTCTACTTTTTCTTCTACAAAAAACCAGTGCATTAATTAATTATTCATATTTGTTCTATTTTCTATTCGATAAAAAAATATCGGAAAAACAGACAGTACTTTTTACGTTACAAACTGATACCCTCGACTTCGTACGCATTTATTTCTTCTTCATCTTCCTTTATTTCATACGAAAATGTTTTGTCATCATCATTTGTAAGTTGAGGAAATTTTGATCTTTATATCATCCCCTTAAAGACCTTTTGAACAAGTTGACTCTAGTCGAGACTATTTATGGCAGCTGATTCCCATTCAAATGAATTAAGGTTCCACATATTTTCCAGTGGAAAATATCCGACGAAAAAGTATTCTAACAAAAACATTTGTACTCAAAGAAATCTCGAAATAATAACCCCACATCACTCGAACATAGTGTTGTCAGCAATCGTAAAAAACATTCGGCAATCCCATCGTTTAAATCAAAACGAAAATTATGCCGAAAAATTTTCAACTTACATTTGCGATTCTGCTCAAGCCGAAAGGGGCATAAAGTGAGCGATTTACGTATTCTCGTGTTAGTTTCTAATAACGCCTTTCCGAAGGGTTTGTTATTCCTCAAGGGTTGGGATGGCATGCGTAGTGGCATTTTATGGATAGCCTGTTTGAATGATAGGGCGCCGGTAGGCGGTTCGTGATGCTTAACTAGCTGAAAGACACTTTTATAGTTTGCTTACCTTATTGTTCTTTATACTTGTAATAGTTTTAAAACTACCTGCCTTTGAAAATTATAATAACAATTCTAGATTGCTTTTAATTCTGTCTTTGTTTGTCTTTTTGCAAAAGACAACATAGATTACTATTTGTCTTTATAATTACATAACTCTACCATCCACGGTAATGTCATGTATATGTACATATGTTTTATCTGTTTTCTTTCAACCATTGCCTCTACACAAAGCACCTCCTTAATTTTTTAAAATCTGTATTACATCTTCTATCAATTCACCATTTGTCCTTATTGATTACTCTATTAGTTTATCATATAGCTTGATTAAACTCATATAATTCATTAATATCATATCATATCATTTTTACGACGATGAATATCAAAAAATTACTTATAGCTGATACTGTTAAATTGACATAAGCTCCGTACAAGTAATGTCAGAATTCAACGATTTTGTAACGCAATATTGAGTTAGATAAATTTGTGCAAGAAAGCTTATACGACTAAAGATTTACTAGATCACCGGCCGAATGGCAATAATGCGATCGCTAACAACTCTTCCAGTTATTATTTATAAAAATTACTTCAATAAGCCTTGTATTAGTATTTAAACTGCATTAAAAAAGACGAATAATAAAAATATGAAATAATGATATGTTACTGGGAGTTTGTAGCGCTGCTTCTCCTCCTTCATCAGTAATTAAAATTGCTTTGGAAACGATAGACTCATGACTTAATGAGTAATCTGTGAGTTTCCATTTTGTAATAAATACGTTCATTTTCATAAGGAATCAGCCATTAGTTGTCAGTTGATCGATGTTTACTTCTGGATGTAGGCCTAAGTTTTCATCATCCAATCCTTAATAAAGCTCTTGACATGGTTATCTATCAGGCAGAGGTCTACATTACGTTTGGCAAAACATGCATTCTATTACTAATTTCGTTTGTTCCATGAGCTATAGCTATGAGCATAACGCTTCTAGGGCATTTGTTGGCTGGCTTTAAATTTTTAATTTTGCGAGCTACATCGGTTATTTTGGATATCCTCATTTCTCATTCGATCCATAGGAGACATCTCTAATGGTGCTAATGGATTGTTGACAGTAACTAAGGTAACAGATAAATACTTTCCGTACAAAGGGAAATAACAAATTGATATAATTCAAATCATGTCTAAACGTTTCGCATACTCAAATAATTCCAGCATTTCTCAGTTTAATAACAAAACCGAGCCTGTACGTCTTAAGGACAGCGGGTGGAGTGGGGAGTGGGTGGAGTAAGGATTTCAATATTGTGAATTCCGCGGATGTTCTCGCAGTGCGTGTAATGAATTTTCGGGATTGTCTTGCGGTTTTTCGGCTTCCAACCCTTCTTGTTCGGGTCTGACTCTATCCAACGTATTTACTTTGAGCATGTTTATTTAACTATTATTTACTTTGGCCAATATACAATATTCATATCAGGAAATTGTAATGTCATACTATTTGCTATCCACATATTCGCCCGTATTTATTCCTTCAGATTCTAACATAAAGAATGCGTCTAAAGAACACGTCATATTTGTAATCTCTTAATTATTACTTTCGGGATGATTTTGAAAATGCTGTGATGATCATTTCTTACCATAAATCTAAATATGAGTTTTCACATTTCTATCTTGAAGAATGATTCCATATATTTCACCACTGTGATGGACCCGAACGAGGCAAAATATAATAGATTCTAATAAAAATGGAACTAAATAAAATGAAACACCATTTTTTTCTCATGTTCGAATCACAACCAACTCGATTTTATTTTATCATAAAAACTTTGAAAAACGAGCGGCCAGTGTTAAAATATTTACACAAATAAGTATTTATTCCACAACAACCACCTTCCAAATTGTTTTTTTCCACACAAAAGATAGGTTACGTCAGATACGATCAGGTTTCATCCCAACTTCGTTAAGATCCATTAAGCCGTTTTAATCTTAGAGTACAGTATAGAGTTACTTTTGCATTTATATATTAGTAGGACTAGATTTAACGTAAAAACAAATACATACGATTATCTAATTCATCTATTAATTGTTGTTTACTAAATAAACATTGTATTTAGAGCGTTTGTCCTTATTAACTAAGAAGCGGTTGATTTTGCATTAGCCATCAATATTTCCGCAGCTGTGATACGAATTAATACCCAGTATCACAAATAAGTTATCACTTCCTAAACTTTACTTGTTTGAGGGCTTCTCTGATTGAATTATCTAAATCTCGCCCACCTAGCTGCATAGTACGGAATATGGCATATCTGGCATGATGAATATCGTATAGGAAATTTTCGCTGTTCTAATTAGTCCTAGTGTCTGGAATCGACTCAAGATTCCAGTTATATACCAACCCATCATAAGCTTTACTTTCTTAACTTGAGGATGTTTAATGTTTGTCAGCTAATTTATTCTTCAGTTAATAAATAGATTCTCAACTTGAAACTCGTCGATAGCCTGGAAGTGTGAAATCCTTTGAAATAACCAAGGCTTTTTATATATGGGCACGAAATAAAGAAGGGCACGAGCACTTTTCGGGTTGTGAGGCAAGCACCCGCGGCAGGCGCGCCCTGGCACGGCCAACCAAAAATATGATAATAACCTCACCCATTATTTAGGTCCGGCAATTCGTATGATAAAATTGAACCTTAGATATTCCTCAAAGAACAATTTCTATGGAGATTTCTGCGTTGTACCATCGGGGAAATCTCCGTTTGCGTATGATATAATGGAGGCGAGGGCCCGTTGTGGCCCGCAAACAATGTGATCTACGCATCGGGATTATACCACGGTCGGATAACGTTTTGCTGTGATTTCCACGCGTAAAGTAGCTTTTCTCTTTGTGATAACTCGAATACAAGTTTGGAAAATATTTTCTTTTCTTTGGATATTAGGTTACTGCTCCTATCTTTTTTTCTATTATTTTGACAATTCGTTGGGGACGTTATTTTGTTTGAATAAATGCAGGAACAGCAAAACTAGCACTGTGTCAGCCTTTATCGCAGCATAATGCTGACTTCTAGCCTCTATAACATTAATGTGATGCACGTTTTTTGTGTGTGTATGTATGTGCTTTACATGTATAATTATTACAGCCTCTGTGGTTAAGAGAAGGCAGAGGTTTCGGGTTCGATTCTTGGCATAGTAAATTAACGGAAACCGACTTTCGCCGTTATTTACTATGGTCTGGGATCAGCCCCAGAGCGGTCCGTTATATATTACCCATAATACAATTATAACTTGCTTAGCTTGGGGATATACAATGAGTGAGTTTGTCTGCCGATTATTAAAAAAAATGTCTTATCATAATTTATAGAAGTAGTCTTTGACAACAGAACGTTAATAAAGTATTAAACTTATAATTTAAATTAGTTATGGTTGATTTTCGACAACTGGGCGACCACTAGTCAAGATAATAACTTCAGCATGGCTCTGCCGCGTCAAAAACATTATTCTCTACCTATCTATACAAATAAAATTTAATTGTTTCTCTGTGATTTTAAAATAAATGCCAACGCCTAAGCCAAAACTGCTACTTATATGATACATAATGATAAATTACCATTTCCTTTATTACATGAGTGTTCATCTGAAAGTTTATGTCGAATCACTACGAAACGACATAACAGATTTTCAATTAAAATTTTGTACATTACAACAGGAATATTATGAAGAAGCAAGTATTAAATGACTTTGAAACTAAACCTGCAACCCCACCGTCCTAAAATCTCGGCTAAAAACCGAACCTAACATTAGTAATAAGTGATTAACATTTAAATTACTTAGCCACAACAATAACCGGGGAATGGCGGAGGGAACAAAAGGCGATGTTAAAACCTCATGAATAGCCGAAGGATTTTAATTAGAACCGCTCCCTGCTTGCACCAAGAACCGCAAAGGAAAATAACATTAAAAACTGACTGCGGTTAATTAGTAGGAACAATCATTTAGAGAGTCAGCTTTTCAGAATCAAAATGCAGGTATTTATCTTAAGACTCCTTGCTACTAGTATTGTAGTCGTCGTCCTGACCTACTCGAGACATGGACACTGGCGACAGGATTGGTCCGCAAGTTCCAAGTTGCTCAACTGGCAATGGAGCGAGCGACGAGTCCTGAAGTGGAGACCGCGTCTCTGTAAACGTAGTATCAGACGCCCTCCAGCCCGAAGGAGCGATGAGGGAGTCAGAGGACAGGGACGAGTGCTGCCGTCTTGGGTAGGCTTACGTCCAGCAGTGGACTGCGATCAATGCCTGTGTTTTGAGTCAATCAAAGATCACATATATGGCTAACAACATAATTAGACAGATAGATAGATAACACTTTATTGCACACCAAAATATCCAATTGCAGAAAGAGACCATATTTTATTCGTGCAGGAACGGAGAAAGAATACAATTTCCTGCGGCCAGGCGGCCTGTCGTAAGACGCGACAAAACAACCCACAGCCAAGTGGTAGGGCATTTGCCCGACTGGATGGCTACCACCTCTGGTCTACAGAAGTCACCATAACAACCTTGAGTTCTGTTCCGGCATTAGTGACCAGGTTCCAGTCTCCCTTAAGAGAGCAGCAGTGCATTTGTAGCACCTTTGGTGTTGCAAATGTCCATAGGCAATGTTAACCGCTTTCCATGAAGTGGGCTGGTCTGCCTGTCTGCTGAGGAGTTCAGCAGACAGGCAGACAGCCCACTTGCAATAAAAAAAATAATTACAATATTTTCTAGGTAATACAATAGGCGGCCTTATCGCTCAAAGCGATCTCGTCCAGGCAACCTAAGTGCAAGAAAAAGGCACTAGATATATAAATATTCAAAACTAATTTAAAACAAAATATAATTCTTGAATAAGCAATTGTTTATGCTTACGTGCGTGATAAAACACCTAATCTAATTAATACGAGATTTTTTTGTTATTTGACGTAATATGTTCATAGAATATTGCCCGTAGACCTTTGAAATGAAAATAACAATTTCCGAACGTAAACAGTAGTGAACGAGAACAACTATGTAATCAGTTCAAAAATGAACAAACCCATAAACAACCTAAAACATATCATAAAACAATTTACAGTGTAATCCTTTATTTAATTTATTGCCTTTAATATCTTTTAAATCAGCGTTGAATCATAAAAAATGCACTTACCCCGTTTATGTACTGCTGGGCCGGCGTAATAACTATTATTAGGCCGCACAAGGAATTCGTTGGTTCATAAAACCTGAAGTGGCCGGCTACTGTTTCGTAGGGCTATCGCTGGATACTAGCTGGCACACGTGGCTATGCTTGTTGTGCACTTATGTATATACAAAAATGTGTGTGTGTGGCAGCTCACACGTAGCATAAGTGAACCTTCAGAGAATATACTCACAGATGGTGAGTATATTCTCTGAAGCCAGGTGGTAGGGCATTTGCCCGACTGGATGGCGACCACTCCTGGTCTACAGTATGCCGCCATAACAACATTGTGTTGTGTTCTGGCATTAGTGACCAGGTTCCAGGCTCCCTAAAGAGAGCAGCAGCGCATTCGAAGCACCTTTGATGTTGCAAATGTCCATAGGCGATGGTAACCGCTGTCCATCAAGTGGGCCGTCTGCCTGTCTGCTGATCTCCTGCAATAAAAAAAAAGATAATTCTTTTAGAATATAATACTGTTTCATGCCTACAAAGGGAATGCACACCTGGTTTATTACTTTCCCGCGTTTTGATTTTCATTTCATTTGATTTTGTTTACTTCATGTTTAAAATTTGAAATTAGACAATAGCCTATTGTTAATTAACTTGTTTACACCGTCGCAGGTGTGCAGATTACGGTTTCTCGGAAACCTCAGTCCACGCGGTACTTTCTACAGTTTAGTATCAAACGAGGTTCGATACGAGTAAGACGTACATTCGATGAGCGATATAGTGACGGAATTTGCGCGTGTTATTGAATCGTGCAGTTTGTACTGGTTGTGTCCAGTTATATTTGTACCTGTGTTTTACATGTTTGTATAGTTCTAATAAAGTCTATAGTAATTCCAACCGCATTTGATTTCGAGTCCTGCACTCGTAACAATACAATAGAAAGCGCTTTATTATTCACCACATTGAGAATAATGGTTGTGATGAGCAAACATATATAGATGGATTTGAAAATTTTATTATTATAGTTCTCTTTTGCTGAATTAACAACAGAAACAATAAAATGTAAAACTGAATAATATGAAACAATTTCCAGTTTAAAAAGGTCTCCACGCCTGTTTTATTTCCTCCATAACAGGGCTCAGTTTACAGTAGTTATGTAATTATACTAAAAAAATAGGTTTATAGCACATCTGCTTGTTATTTAAGCAATTTTTGTTATTATCTCCCTTCTAATTTGTATTTTTTTTTGTGTATGTTTAATATTAATTATTATTTAATTAAATGTTGTAATTATAATTTTAAAGGCTATTATACAATTAAATTACGAACGAAACTATTCTAAATCGCTTGGGTTTTATAGAGATGAGAAAAGTCAATTTGCTTCATTCATTTGTTCACAGAACCATAAAATGGCAGTAATCTATAACATGCCATATCTCAAGAACAAAATGCGTTGATTTTCACACTCCACACTCACTCACTCCGTTGGCTCAACGACCCAAAGTGGGTCTTGGCCTCCGAAACGAGAGCATGCCACTTTCCTCGATCCTGTGCGGTTTCTCGCCAGTTACTGGCTCCTATCTCCGACAGGTCAGCCTCTACTGTGTCCTTCCAGCGATATTTAGGACGGCCGACCGGACGCCGACCAACCGGCCGTCCCAAATATGCTTTCCTCACGCTGCGATCCTCTCCCATCCGTTCTACGTGACCGAGCCACCGGAGGCGGTGAGCTTTTATTTCTATCAACTTATTTTATTTGAAACGTTTTCCGTTGTAAGATTATTTAATATCACGATAAATTATTTCTATCTCTCCACCTATTGACTCAAAAATACATTATCTTTTTTTTTCAAATTGAACTAGTTGATGATCGGTTTTTCAGGCACCAGATAAAAGTTATTCATAGAATAAAGTATCTCTCTTTTCTTTCACCATATCCCAATTTATTGGGGTCGGCCTAATATGTCTTTTCCTTCCACACTCCTCTATTCTGACATACATCGTCTGTCACACCACATATCATCATATCATCCTTTACGCAATCCATCCATCTTTTTTGGTCTACCTTTACATCTGTATCCATCCATCTTGTTGTTTAACATTCTTTTTGTCGCGTGACGACAAAAAGAAGAAATTAAAAATACAGGGATGAAGGGCGACCAATTGTATTCAATGACGAGTCGTATGCTCACTCATGACACGAGTGTACATGCTCTAAAGTTCGCAGAGCCTATGTTCACATTCGCCAAGTTACGACGGCCGTACTATATATGCCCGTACCAACTTAGTCTTTTTCCTCTCAAATTTTTCAGTCACGGGTGCTACTTTCAAGGATCCCCTTATGTACTCATTTTTCATCCTATTCATAGAATAAAGTATAAGCTGAATATTAATGTGTGAATGTAGTTGTATGGTTTCACTTTTGAATTCAATCAGCTTGTAATTTATTCGACTGATAACTTTTACCTGGAAAATCGACTCTAACAGACACATACTTATAATATTGAATAAAAAATTGACACTAAATGCAATTTGTTCCAAACAACCTTAGGATGGACTCAAAAAATGTGTAACATGTAGATTTTGCAATATAACTCAAATTAAAATAGTTTATACATAACTTGGATTTGCCCGCGACTTTGGCCAGTTCGGCGGCGGAAACAGCTGAAACACTCAAGCAGCGCAAATATGCAATCCTCAGTCAGAGTTATGTCTGTGCCGTTTGCTGTCCTGACGCCATGAGCCTCTACCAAAATTTATCAAAACGACTCATTGAATCTTCAGGTGATCAGAGGGCTGGTGCTTATCACGCGCACTGGATCAATGACGATCCAGCGAGGAAACGTAGCCAGCCTTCTGGGCACCTTTGCTATAGAAGACGGTGATCTGGGCTCAGTATTCTACTAGTCTTGAGGGACTATGGGTAGAATACAATATAAATAAGTTTTATTGTATTAGATACCATTAAGTTGTTTGGCCAATATTAATAATCAAAGTGTATTTCAGCAGGTCAACGGATTTTAATATGAAAATACACGAATTACGAGGATTCTCTTAAAAACCCAGGATAGGTAATGTTACTACTAAAGGAATACATATTTAAATTTATTGATATCTTATAAACAGAAACTATCAAATCATCAAGTCCTAATAATCACGTGGCTTCGCAGTTAGGAAATCCCGGAAAATATAAAAAGTCCCCGATTATGTTGTTTTAGTATCAATCCGATTGATACCACTTTTTTATGTATAATACCGACTTTAAACACTCCGGGGTAATTCCCACGGGATTCCCGGAATATAAAACATCGTATCACTTGAAAAGGGATGTATCCATCGTTCTAGTGATTTCACTAGAACGGCTGAAATCACTAGAACGGTAGCTTATATATACTAATATACAATCTAACTAATTTGTGCCATACCCGGGGCAATTCCCGCGGGATACCCGGCATAAAAATCATTGCTATCAATCAGTGAAACGGTCGCACTGTAATTCGATTTTCAATCTGGCCATTTTACATCATTCTATTTCTGTTCAGGATGATGATGAAATTCTATTCAATATAAAATATAATAATTGACTTTAGAGCCCGAGGTAATAATCCTTCACGACTCCGTTGAACAAATGTAGGGTTGCCATCCGTCCGGGTGTCTCTAGATTTGTCCTAGTTTAGAGGGCGTCTGGACGGGGTTTCATTATTAGTCCGGGTATAAAATATTCAAGTCGTGAGCTGCCCCCGGGTGAAGCGATGTCAGCGCGACGCTCACGCTTTGCTGCGATCAACCGAAGCTTTAGATTTACTAAGTCGCAGTTGCCACGGTGCGCACTTCGACTTCGCCGCAGTGACACTGGCAGTGACTGGCAAAACAAAAAGTTGATTTATGACATTTTGAACTACTTTTTATTATACTGACTAAGCTTTAAAAAAAACAAACGTGTGCGTCTTGGGACGCCCGATAAAGTATTAACTTGCGCGAAAGAAAAGGAACCCAGACAGGCTGGCGCCGTAACGCGTTACGTAACGAAGCGGTTTACCCTCACATAAGAAGTTATCATTTCATAACCCGTTGAAATGTCCGGGTTCTGGGCTCCAAAGTCTGGGGATGTCACGCGTTTTGCCCTAGTTGCCAAATCATAGAGATGGAACCCTCAACACATGAAACAATTGCCTGATTACGCACTAGTTTTCACAGGTAGCGCACTGCATGAACTGTGAAATATTTGTTGTAAAATCTCAAGTGATTTACTTCTGACTTGATTTAATTATTATTAAAGAACCAAATATTTTGAAGATCACTAATTTTACCTGGCAACCCTAGCCATCTCCTCGTCAACGAATACATTATAATTTAATGAGTTTCATATATTGGCGCTAATTATTTTTCAGCCACTCGAATTGCTTTGCTAATATCCATTATGCCTGAGAAATTAGTAATTATGTATTGCAAGTAATTAATTTTAAAAAACGTTGGACTATAAAACTTATAAATATTATAATTAATTATATACTTAAATAACAATTAAAACTAGAATTTGTTATATCCTTATTCATATTTTAATATTTTTTATATTTATTTAGTTTGGTTTGATTCCGTTTTGTAATCGACTTTAAAAAAAAATTCTAAATTGAGAGTGTATTTTTTTGGGTGTTTTGTAATTCTTGTTTCTGAAGATATTCATGACTTTTTTTCATCTTTATTTATTTGGGACTTTAGCCACATAGACATGTCAGCACCATCATCTCCTAAACGTACAACAATTTATATATAAAATGTTAAGTATCGAACTGGCTAACAAACTAGCCTTCTTTGAGGCTGGCTCTGCCAGAATTTCTATAAAAATACCGACATCAAAACGATTTAGTACCAAGTCCCTCATCAGTTGTTCTCTGGCATCTTTATTTCTGTTGCACTGGAGTGCAAAAGATGTTGGACATCTTCGTTGGATGCAGTAAAGCTTCAAGAAGGTCTCATATAATCAATTGCTATTGAACTTGGGATCGCGTAGCAGTCGTGGTAGCGTAATGGCTAGCACACGCGTCCCAAATTCGAAGGACACGGGTTCTATCCTGGCTAGAACGCATGCACCACTTAGCCATTTTACTGGCCTAATGTGCATATTATTAGAATTACCACCTCCTTATAACGCTGAAGGAAAACATCGTGATGCAACCTGCACATCGAGATAACCGATGTGTCAAACCTGCCCAGTCGCCTTGGACAGCCGTGGCGAGGTATACTGTCCGTTCCCCCTATAATGGGAGGCCCGAGCTCAGCAGTGGGACATTTATGGGCTGTTGTGCTTAATAACTTCAATTTCTTGACACATGTCGTTAAAAGTTTACAAGGCCTATGCTATCGACGCCTTCTTAAGAAAGTTCGTCTTGCCGTTGGTGCACATCAAGATCCCGAGTCTGAACTTTATCAAAACAAAATCATGTCAGTGCAAGTCAAGATCCATTCGACTGTGGTCTTTCCGTGGTTACTAAAATTGTCATTAATCTCGGTTAGTTCGAGATTGTTTCAATATTGAGCCGAGATGGTGTACGGACTACCAAAACCGTGAAAAGTTACAATTCCAATTTGATTCGAGTGCCCAATTGTACAGACTGGGGGCCCAAAAGACTTATATCTGTGTTCTCGTATCAGTAGCATTAAAGAGCTGATTTAAAATAAAATGAAATAATGTAAATAAGGCATACAAAGAAATAGTGTTGTAATCGTGTCATTCATTAATAGCTATAATAGCTCACCGTTTGATACGCTTCACTGTGTCCGATTATTCCATTCATTTGCGATTCATAGTGCTGTAAACGTTCCGCGGATATCTGTCGGAGTATCCGCGACGTGATACACACATACTGAGTGATAAAATGTATCATTCGTTCATTTTTATAGTCGCGCACTGTCGTAAAGCGCGCTGCCTCTACTCAGCCAAACGCGTCGCTGTAAAGGGACCTCTTCTCTTAACAATTTCCTGATGGTCTGTAAATAGTAAGTTTATTGTGTTTTTATGAGGTACTCGGACCGTAAAAAGGAAATAAAAGAGCACCGCCGATGGTGATAATAAAAAAAATAATTTTCGACTCATCTCAGTGATTATCCCTCTCTGTTTTTATGCGTTGCCAACGGGTGGGAGAGAGATAGCTTTGGAGTGTCGTGACCCTTTCGACGGGGTAAAGGTCGTAAAATGGGAGCATAAGGATAATGTTTTCGGTTTCCTATACTGTGCTTCATTCATGATTTCGTTTTAGTATGGGCCCGTTGGTAGACATGTAAATCCGATTGCTTCCACGATGTCGATACGCGTATTGGAAGCCACATTACGCCATTATTCCGTGTATTACATTCGTAATAGAAAAACATTACGCGTTTTTTCCGCTGCACTGCGAAAAACCCGTTCAAACGGCTTTGGAAAATTAGGCCTTTCGCTTAATAAAAAATTCCAATCGAATATTACACCGTGTTCATGCTTAGGCAAACGTTTTTTTGATATTCTTAGCTCACGTAAATGTATTTAATAACTATTTTAAATCTAAGCAAGAATATAATTAATTTCTACTACACAAACTCTTTGCTTGTTCTAGCAATAAGCAACACACGCGAGTTAAACATTTAGCTCATTCTAAAGTCAAAAATTCAAATTAGGAACAACGCGATAACGGCACCATTAATTGCAAATAGGGATGGGACAGCGCGCGGGAGTCATTCCTACTCACTTAGTTCCGACACTCCATTTGTTCGGCTCGAGCGCGCGTTACGACTGGCCGGGACGCATCCTAATTCTTAAAGGGCCATCACCAGACCTTTATGCGTTAATAAAGTTGCGATATAAAAAGAATAGGAGCCGTCCGAGGGTCGAAGGGGTAAGTTAAGTGCGCTCAAGATGTTGGGGGCGTGCGAATTTGTCAGGCGATAGGTTGGTTCAATTGCTGTGATTAAATAAAGGACAAGGTTGTTGATTGTTGAGTTTTTATGATTATGACACCAATAGGCAAATCACCTTAGTTGTGACTAATTTTATAGTTATTGTCTTGATATTAAGTTATAACACTTTATGGGCCAATTTTTAATCATCAAATGAAAGTTATCAGTGGAATAAATTATAACCTTACTAAATATAAAAAATAACCTATTCAACTCTTCACGCAACAGACGTTTATAATTTGCCCATGTTATATTCTACTAGCTGTCCCGGCAAACTTCTTCCTGCCCGGAAAAGCTTCAATCGATATGCCGACAGCAGCGCCACCTACCGGGTCCAATTGTGAACCAACTCAGAAACCTTCTCTGGCTCATGCACAACAACTTTGCTAAAGAACATCACATGATCAAATGTATCTATAGTTTACGATTCTATAAAGGACATACAAACATTTTTATACATAAGAAGATGAAGAACTTCTCGTGATTAAACTACCGGCCCTGAGTATTATAAAATTTGTTTTAAAACAGCAGAAAATGAACGTACGTCAAGTCTTTCTATTTTGGGCAGAAACGGATAGTATAACAACGACTCTTTTGTAAGGCATTTGGGCGGGTACACCCGTCAGTAAATCCGACGTACATGTAGGTTTCGTCATCGTTACCACAAGATACTAATTATTGCATTAGGTTCGCGAAACTGCCTAAGAGAAGCGTATCCCCAGACGAAAAAAAAGAAATTAAGAACTTACTTATTAGAACGACATTCAGATTTAATAGCCATTAAACTACCATGACTTGATAAATTTTAATCGAAGAAGATCGTTTATTTGGTAAAACAAGATAATTAATTGTGCTCATTAGAAATTATAATAGTTGTGATAAATAAGATTACACTGATATATTTCTATGTATACAAGTCTGGCAGCATTAGTATGTGTAAAGAATCCGTCATAACGGTAATAAAAAATTTACACACGAAATGAAGACTTTTATCATATAATGACCAACTTAATTACCGAATAAAACGTCAATTTATAAAACTAGCAACATAACGTGACTCATTTTAGACTAGAGCAAATCACATAAAAGACATATAATAAACATGTATAAAAACATTAATCGTGATAGCTCGCTAGTTGGCCCTAAACAAAGACGGTGGGCCGTAAAGGATGAGTGTTTTACGGCTCGTTCGGGCTTTATTTAACGCGTTCTCATACGGATTTTATGCTTAGGGACGTGCGACGAGGCCGTAAGGTCTCGAGGTTACTCGAGATTGCATGTTGCGCGTTGTACTACTGCGCCGAGTTCGAATTTCAAATATCGAACTTTTAATTTATGAGCGATGTTTTTTATTTTTTAAATCGTCAAAGTGAAACAGCTGTTTTTTAGTTATAATGACTAGCGCACGCGTCCCAGACTTTTGAGTCGATCCTGGCCGGAACGCATGCACCACTTAGCCAGTTTTCTGACCTAATGTGGATATTGTTACAATTACCACTGTCTAACAACGGTGAAGGAAGACATCGCGATGTAAACTGCACATCGAGATAACCGATGTGTCAAACCTGCCAAGCCGCCTTGGTCAAGCGTGGTGGGTATAATGTCCGTTTCCACTATAATGGGAAGCCCGAGCCCAGCAGGGACATGTATGAGCTGTTATTATTATATATATCATGCAGCCCTTTTAAGGAAAATATATGTAATAATTTAGAACTTTTCGTTTTTTTATACTCTATTAAACACAGATCAATCTCAAAAAAGATTATATACATATATTTATTTGTAATTCTTAGTCCCATTATTTATAGGATGTAGGCACCCGCGTAATGTACTATACATTAATATGCTTACAATTTCCATCTAATTATGGTGTAAGACAACCGTAAAAATTCCGATGAGGAAATTCTCCTAACCAGTTGAAGTGTTTACTGAAATAATGTTCTCTACTTTTGTTATGTTGGTTGAAGCTGCTTAAATTGCATATCTAGTGTCGAGGAAAAGGAAAGATATGGCCTTTCTGTATGCTTATATGTTTTGCCCGTCTGTTCTACTACCATAGATGTAAATCGATGATTGTACTTAAGAAAATCTTGTATATTTTTTAAATAACAAAAAGGCAACTTATTACGCCATTGCTAAACGTCATCGGATTTAAAAGTTTTAATGTATTATTACTCCATTATTTAAATTACATTTATGATTTATCTCCACATTTCAAATTTTAAAGTCCAATTAAAAAATGTTTTGATTGTTTCCGCCAGTACAAAATAAATCAAAGTTGATGAAGTTGCGAGCTGAAGTTAGTGTTAATTTATATGACAGTACGTTTAATGTAGAAATAAAAATTATTAAATAATTACAATTTGCAATTAGCACGCAGTTTTCTAATAAAATCAAGCCAATTATATTAATTGCCACTATTTCATGAGTAACAACGGCGTTCCTTAATAGGTGGTATAATTTGCAAAGAATAAATACATTGTTGTATGTATGAATTGTATGAACTGTTGTAAGGAAACGGTGTATCGGTTTACGTTATTAAATAGCCATAAACATGGAAGAACGTAAAAAAGCGACTTGTGGCTGGTTCATACATCTTACTAACCATTCATTTGCCTTACGAGCGTAACTCAGGTCTTCTAAGGATGATAAGGCAAGTGAATGAATGATACGATATATGAACTGGTTCAAAAGAATGGCCGAATGAAACGAATGAACTAGAGACCTCTTGAGAATCACGTTCTTTAACGGGCGATTAAAATTACTACTACAATTTAGTATTTTAAGCCGAATTAAAAAAGGGCGAGATTCTCAATTCGATTGTGTTTTTTTAATGTTTTTTTATACAATTGTATAAAAAACATTAAAAATTCTCAGTCAATTGAGGACCGATTTTCAAATATTTTTTAAGAGTATACTCCTGAGGTAGTCCCATTGTGACCAAATCAGTATATGATTAGTGAATCCCATGGAAATCGATGGCATCTCTTGTTGAAGAGCGCTTATATATTTCGGAAGGCAAACTCGTATACGCATGCCAGTAGTACAATTTCTATAAGCGCTTAATGTGTTTCTAAAGATATTCAAGTATTTAAGGCAAGTAAAAATTAGATTTTTTTAAATAATTTTTGACCCACTAGTTTTCGAGAAAACTTAATGTTGTATACTAAGACATACATACGGACGGACATGATGAAATTCAAAATTGTTAAACAAAAACAAAAACTATGTCAAAGAAGCAAGTGAGGTGTGTAAGAATAAGCCTGAATGGCGCTCTGTTGTTCGTGCCTATCCCGCAAGGGACCTGGTATGAAGTAATGTATGTAAAAACGAAACTAAAAGGAAAATAGGGAATAAAGGAAAATAAAATTAAAATTGACAATCGGTTCACAATTTACGGAGAAATTGTATAACAAACAAAACAACAAATTGAGAACCTCGTTCTTTTTTATATCGGTTAAAAATATCAAATTATAATACTGTCTACCATAACAACACTATTAAATATTATATAATTATATGAATATCTTGTGCAATAGTTCAACTAGTTATTCTGCATGTAGAGCAGACACGGGCTTAAACTAGTATGTTTCCCACAGAATTACGTATTCATACAAGTGCGTCAGTACGTAACAGTTATAGATCTTTTAAGCTATTTCTAACTTGATGAATAACAAACAGCCTAATGTCCTTGTAACATCGAAATGTCAATCACCTGTTACGCGACTTAGTTAAATAAAGTTTTCAAAGTGATAAAAATCGCCCCCGGGGGCACTTGACCAAGTATGAGAGGTGAGTAATCACAAAAAAGTATGTAAGGCGCAATTTTAGATATAAATCTTTTCTTTCTTTTCAATTACATGAATATTATCATCCTTGCTTTTCATAGGGTCGGAGAACATATAGGCTTCCACTTCACTGTCTTTCGATTCGTATATTTTTACATGCTCGCCTGTTTGCTATGCTTGTAAACGTCATTTGCCTTACATTTGTCGCACACGTCTAACATTAAATTCATTTCAAATCACATATTTGCTAAAAATATGGAATACCTAAAAAGATGGCATATTATTACATTGTTCACATATTCCTGTCGGGTAGGCATGCAAATTCCACATGACTTAAGCTAATTAAAATTAAGGTGCATATTTTTTAAATAAGTAAGTTGCCCTACAGTGGGAGGCCAGTGCCCAGCAGTGGACATTTATGGCCTGATATTATAATTTTATAATATGTCTATTATGAGATAAAACATGCATTTTAGTACGTATCAATTTACCTACATATTTTCTTAAACTACTAAAATATTGCAATCTTAATAATGATTCGGGTTCGCGATTATCGCGTATCGCAAACCCGTATAACTAAGGTCCGGTTAATCGAGTGACAACTGTAGTTCTTTAGAAAATAGGCAAAATGTACAAGAAACCTGTGAAATCATCTTATACTAATATATAAAGCTGAAGAGTTTGTTTGAACACGCTAATCTCAGGAACTACTGGTCTGATTTCAAAAATTCTTTCAGTGCTAGATAGCCCATTTATCGAGAAAGGCTATAGGCTATTTATCATCACGCTAAGACCAATAGGAGCGGAGCACCAAGAAATAATGTTTCAAAATCGGGGGTTTTTATAACTTATTTTTTTTACTATTCTACGCGCATGAAGTCGCGGGCAGATGCTAGTTTTAAATATAGATACTGAATTCCAAAATCAAATGTCACAAAATAGTAGTACCTACTACGAATTATGCCGGGTCCACATAGGTTTGACAAACTATGGCAAAATACGTTTTATAAAGCAAAATTTTGCTTTTATATGTGAAATATATGCAGAATATATTTCTGTCGGTTACTAGAGCTCGCAAAATATTCATAAAAACATTGCCTCGTCCATAAAAGACAATATGCGTGATAATATGTATTTTTCCATACCGAAGTTAACTTATCGACACCTTATAAATCCGTTTTAATTGGCTCTTAGGAAACGCGATCTATCTGATTGCGTTAAAGAATCTATCCGTGCTTCAAATCAACTGTAACTGTTGTATAATTTAATAAAATCATGATTAATTATGATTAATTAACACTTTGGTCATTGGAAATTGTATTATTATTGTATAGCAGGATGAACTTCCGATTCAAAAAGGAACCGTCAATGGCGATTACTTGTCACGCGTCGTGACGTCATCATTCGTCGCAATATAACGACAGGGCAAGAGAGAAAGAAAAGAAGATTCATGTGTAATCGTCGGATGCACGCCCCAAAGGCGAGGGGGTAGGGCCTGGCAGCACAGTCGCCATTGACGATTGTTTCTAGCAAAGAGGCTGACGGCCCGCCTGATGGAAAGCGGTTAAGTCTATGGACATTTGCAAAACCAAAGATGCTGGCAACGTGTTGCCGGCCTCGAAGAGACGACTAGAACCTGGCCATTAATGCAGGAAAACAACTCGAAAGTTGTTATGGCGTCATACTGTACACCAGGGGTGGTAGCAATCCAGATGGACAAATGCCCTGCCACCTGGCCATGGGTGGTTTTGTCACATCTTACAACAAGCCTTTCGACCGCGCGAATTTGTATTATTTCTCCATTTTTGCATATTTGTGTAAATTTTACGAACTAATTTCGATCTGCGTCTTATTCCAAAATTAGACTATTGTAGCAAAATTAGACACACAACAACAAGAGCAATAACAAAGCCTTGAGCTATGCGCAGAAGTTAAAATGGAAATGGACAAGTCACATAATAGACTTGCAGACCAGAGATGGATCGTAAAAACAACTGTGGACAGGACCACAAGGCAAGAGAGACAGAGGGAGACCATCGATGCGTTGGAAGAGGACATTACAAAAATAGCCGGCCCCAACTGGAATCAAATAGCCCAGGACAGAGAAAAGTGGGCGTCTTTGGAGGAGGCCTTTACCCAATTTAGGATTCTTACATAATTTATCCAACTAACAAACTTACAACAATTAATTTAAAATTAGTAACCAATTAACATATTAAGAATACCTACTATAGAAAGTAAGAATTAAAGGGCTTTTTATTTATTATTTATTTATGTCTTATTCCAGACTATAATCTATCTCTTTATTAAATCAATTTCATCCAAACTTAATAGGTAATATGTTATAGTAAGATTTTCAGAACGATCGCAGACGAAATCGCGCGTGGTAACTAGTGCTATAATATATTCAAAAACGATGCTAAAAACTCAGCACTATAAAATCGAGTTTCAACTTTCGCATAAACTGAAGTACCCTCAAACAGCCCCTGATCTCCCAAAAATCGGGTAACAAAGTAACCGTTTGCAGGGTAACCAAGTGGTCCACAATTCGATTACAGCACCAAGTGCTGTGGGGGTCTCTAAATAACTTAACACAGTTTTGTCGAGTGCCCGATTATTCGATTTATACTCTGTTACAATGTTAAGTGCAGTTCTCGAGATTCCTTTGAAACTCGAGTGACTCCAGTGGCCTTAAAACGACTGCTTTTGAGGACTCATATTGTGAATTTGAAATGTTCAGTGCGTTCATAATTCTGTCATTATCGCAGATATGGGCTAAGGATCTTTGTATTAGGATCTAAAGGACCTTAAATGTATGTTATATAACAGCCCATAAATGTCCTACTGCTGGGCTCCCACTATAGGGGAACGGACAGTATACCCGACACGCTTGTCCAATGCGGCTTGGCAGGTTTGACTCATCGGTTATCTCGATGTGCAGGTTGCATTACGGTGTTTTCCTTCACCATTACCAGCACATGGTAATTGTGACATTAGGTCAGAAAACTGCCTTAATGGTGTATGCGTTCCAGCCAGGATCGAACCTGCGCCCTTTGAGTCTGGGACGCGTGCGCTGGATTTTATGCTACCACGACTTGAAATGTTTATTAACTAACTCCACCTACTGGCCCCAGGCGAAAGAATAGCACTGGTCTTAGTGGCTGAGTTACAATGAGTCTGCATTCAATTCAAATTTAAAAGTTTTTATGCAAAAAAAGAACTGAAGAACACGTTTTGAAGCCATACATATAAGATAAAATATAATCTTTCTTCCTAATCTATGTACACCGCTTCAAAGAGAAGAAGCAGCAAGAAACTCTTACCAAAAATAAGCTAGTTTTTCATTTATAAACTGATTATTATTTGAAGTAATTAGATACTAATAATTGTTTGATTTTTTTCTCTTCATTTGAATGTCTAAAATAGGCTCTGAATGGCTTCGCAGTTTTCAATTAACATTGTAAGAGTTAAAACAGGAATTTTACATTGAATTTCCATTTATGCTGTAGGCTACAGAATATACAAAAAACTCACGAAAGAAGTCACGGGTGCATCTGGTTTTACAGTAAATTCTAAAACAATTAAAAAACAAAAAGAAATCAGCGCCGAAATTCTTTGCTTTTAAAATAACACAATAAAAATAATTTTAATTAGTACCTAATAAAACAGTAAACAATAACTTAATTGCCTTGTTATTATAATTATGACGCCATAATTATATTATATATGATGATTAAAGAGAAAATTATAATTTGTAAGTATTTTTAAATGAATTATTTAAAAATAACACATTAATATGACCATCTAAATAATTAATTTAAAAATAATCAAAATTAACTTAAAAAAATTCTTACGCAGAAAGTGTACATTACCATTTTTCTTATTATCTCTATTAAGGCGAAGGCATTTCGGTTGTGTCCTTAACATGTTACTTGTGTTGATATCACTGTCAACTATACGCATATTGAATTTAAATTAAGTACGGAATTACATCCGTGGCGCGCTCGCACTATATAATTTCAAAAGTTACAGATTTTGCGGAAAATAATCGTACCGAGATAGTTTTGAGTGTGACGGCGGAATTGTAATAAAGTGCGGAATAATATCCATGGCGCACGCGCTTCTGTGAAGTTTTATAGGTTACAGAGAGAGTTTTTGGCGGGAACTGAAAGGAGATGCTGTGCAGTTTTATTTTTTAAAAATGTATAAAATTAATCTAAAATGAACAATAGTTGTAGGATATTGATAGTTTACAGTAGAAATTAAGTGTTTTGTGATAAATGTAAACGGTATAGTCAAATGTGCCCTTTTGAGTTGTAACTCCGTTGAATGGCACTAGATGACAGTTCAGCTGTGCTACACATAAGCTAGAGAAAATGAAGGAACTATATTGTAAACTAAGATCTGGCTTAAAGGCCTAGCTGCCAAGCCATAAACACAAATAAATAATAATATAGGTTACAGGTTTTGCGTTAAAAAATAACATTAAAATATTTTTGGTGCATACAACTTATGACATATATTGTATCGGTCTTAAATACTTATGTGACGACTGTTATTATATACAAATCGGCCATAGACTGGGGTCCAATCAACTTCCCCTTAACAGACATTTCGTTTTTTGTATGGATAATTTTCAAAGACACGGTCTTGTAAGTTAAAATTTGGCTTATTCAGAAGGCAACCATATTGTCTAACTTTTAACATTATTAAAAAATGATTCACTTTTTACAACTTAAAAAAAATAACACGACAAATTATTACAAAACTACGCCCACAACCATTTTGAAGTGAATTTGAAACTCGATGAAACAAAAAATAGATAGACACAAATCTATAGGACTAAGCCTGCGAGAGAATGAAGTAGAATACATTATAATTAGTAATTTAACACTACGCTCACACAGTCTTGAAAATGTTTTGAAGTTTTTTGTTAATTCTTCAAATTTCGTGTTTTAAAGCTTAAATCCTAACGATATAATACATGACATGTGACGTCACGAAATTTAGAATCTCTACCACCCTTTGTGACATTGTTTCACTTCTACTGCGTGTGAACTGTACACATACATTTTTTTTACCATAGAAATCTAGCAGCATTTACTGAGATATCATATCTTTTTTTAAATCAGAACTGAGTCTACTATCATATCATACAATCATAAATATTACATAGCAATACATATTGCGTTACAATGAAGTACAATTTGCTAAACTGTTCATGTTATTAGCATTCGGTGCGTATTTCAAAATATTCAAATCAAATACGGTCCTGCCGTTTGAATACTGATATATTTGATCGCTGTACTATAATATGTCTGTAGTGTTTACTGTAGTGGAAGTTTTATGGTCGTGATTTTTTGTTGTTGGGTCATTTTTTTCGTCGGACACCCTACTGTTCGGGGTAAGCAGTGTTATACATAATTGGAACTAAACATCATCCATACACAACATTTATTCAAAAATAAAACTGCATACCAAAGCCAGCACCATACTCACAGACTTTCTGTATTCGATCGACTCCACATTGAGAAGTGTTGCGAGGATTCAGAATAGTGCCGACGTGTCTGCCAGGTGGTAGGGTCCCGTCTGGATGGCTAACCCTGGTCTAAAGTATGCCGCCATAACACCCTTGAGTTGTGTTCCGGCATTAGTGGCCAGGTTCCAGACTCCCTCAAGAGAGCAGCAGCGCAATTCTAACGCCTTTGATGTTGTAAATGTTTATAGGCGATGGTAGCCGTTTACCATTATGTGGGCCGTCTGCCTGTCTGCTGAACTCATACAATGAAATAAAAAAGTCGTCTTCTTTCTACTACCACACCGCTCGCCATCGGCTGAGTGTTCATCCCCGCTTCCTCAAGCCGCTTCGTTCCTGTGCGCAACGGTTCTCTAGAACGTTTCTCTTGCGCAACGTGGGGATTTGGAATGAGCTTCTTCTGTGGTTTTTCCACCGCTCTACGATATGAGGTTTTTTAAAAGGTGTTTTAAATATTTTCGAGTGCTGCATACGTCCATGGCTACGGTAACCGCTTACCATCAGGTGGGTCGTCCCTCTGACTGCTTAAAAAAACAAGGAATTTAAAATAAATATTTTTTTAAGAAATAACTTTTCTTAAAAACCAATTTCTCATGAAAACCTATGGCGGAAGTGTTGAATGTTCTATTTATTGTTTGTGTCGGTATCAAAAGACAGTGCCGTGGTTCCTTTCCCAGAAGTTCCCTTTGTTCCCTTGGACAGACGATACATCACAAGTTATTTATGTTTTACTTTTTTTAATTAGTTCCATGGCTTCGTACAGTTTGTACATTTTTGTTGCAAATGGTAATTATAGAGCAAAATAGTTTGAGTAAAATTTTAGCTAAACTGTGTAGTTGGATGGTTAAAATATTTTCTAATTTCATATCTAAAATTAGATGTTCCTTAAATTGACCTTACACACCATTAAATAGTGTATGTAATTGATTGCAAATATAATGTACATGTACAATGTAAACTCCACGTAACGTCACTCGATTTAACGACAATTTTCCTTAAGCGTGGAAATCACTTGGCTTTGGTTGGTAATAGACTCGTCTGGTAGTATCATGCATACCGGAATTTCTAAGTACTTCCCTTATCACCAAGATGCCTTAATATCGCAAGATAAGTAAAAAATAAGAGATAAAATAAGTAAAAAATACATGTTTCAGTTTGTTATGAAAAAGTACATAAAAAAAGAAAGTTATTATGTCCTAGATGTTGCCTAACATGACAGCCGTCCCCATTCTCATCTAATGAACGAACAAAACTCATTTAACTCCGTTCATTCATTCATTACATTCACACAATCAAAAGAGTGTCACTCAAAATTAAATTACATGAAAGACATACGTTTTGGCATCTTTTTGAAAAGAGTTAATCGAAATAGAAGCATAATGAATGATGATTTTACATTTTGAATAGCTGTCGTGTGAAAACTTATTTTTAATTAATGTTCTTGAGACGCTGTTATACTGAAGTGACATATAGAAATGTCAGTGTCAGTGAGCGCTTCCTAAATGACGTTTTGATATATGGAAATGTTAGTTCAAAGTAAATAATGAACATTTTTGTTAATAAGATAATTATGTAGCCTAGGTTTGTTAAGTGCCTACTAAAAAATCGTCAAAGACTAGGCTAATTTTTGGCGGGAACTTGATGTTTTTATGAACAGTTTTGTTCTTAAAAATGTAATATTGGTTACATGTGAACAATAATTGTACCATAATAATATATTAATTGCTTTTTTTTTTAAATCTCAAACATTTATACCGATTTATTCAAGAATACTTTGACACTAACTAAATTTACAAGTCTTGCGAAGCCATATTTAAAACAGATGGAAAATGTTCTAGTTTATGGAACAATTGATTTGGCATCACCTACGGCCAATTCCTTTAGCACAGGCGTATTTTTTCCGTAATAATCATTGCTAGGATATGTAATATTTTGACATTACTTGTATGAAGCTTATGTCAAATTGTAACTGATAATAAGGCAAATGGACTGTTGATAAGATATAGGAATGGGCATTACTTTATTTCATTTAGCTAAAAAAAGTTACTGACATTCTTGTCAATACCTAATGAATACCATAATAACATCTGCAATTTGATTTCAAAAATACCTAAGCAAGACGATAAGTCGCGTAATTAGTTAGGTCAATCAAAAGCGACACGATACAGATACCACAGGGCATGATGAACTAATGGCGATGTGTTAATTGCGACATCAAAGAGATCAAGAAAGCTCCACGTCAGTTATGCGAGCCTGGTAATTGTGTGGACAGCTCATGTTCGCTGGTCAGATATTTGGCACTTTAAACTCCTTGCTATTTTGAGACTCCATTACATTATACATTGTAAACTGCGACAGGCAAATAACGTCATTTTTTAAAGGTTTCGTTGCCAAATTACTAAAACGCATTCAGATTGTTGTCGTTGTCTGTCGGTGTATCTATGATATATCTCCTTCCAAGTTTTCAAGGATAATGTAAAACTCTAATAAAATTCATAATAGAACAAAGTACTTTCAACAACAAAGACACCCTGTCTTTAAGTGTCGTGTAATCTTGTCTAGGTACGCGTAATCCATATTAGACTGTCAAAAGCAAACCTATACAAAATATATAAATAAAAATTGGTTAGAACTCGAACCAATCAAAGTCTCTTAAGATAAAAAATGTTAAGTTTATGAGGGGTTTTCGATCACACATATGGAATTCATAGACAGATGGAAGAAACGATTGT
The DNA here is from genome assembly GCA_012273795.1 of Dendrolimus punctatus. Lineage (NCBI taxonomy): Eukaryota > Metazoa > Arthropoda > Insecta > Lepidoptera > Lasiocampidae > Dendrolimus > Dendrolimus punctatus. Next base: position 4,065,914 of record CM022545.1, read on the forward strand.
CATATTTCTCCCATTGCCAATCTTTTTATTTTACTTGGTCATCTTATATTTGGTTTAATAGGTTCAGTACAGGTAATTATTTACTGGCGTAAATCTGTATTATTCAATTTTGGAACGCTTAAAGCGTGGAGTCTTAAGGTATTGAGGCTCTATATGGTTTAATGGTTTAAGACCTCAGGACGATATTTTAGCCGTATATAATATGGTCAGAGATATTACCTCTAACTGTTTGACAAGCTGGCAATTTCCCCAGTATCCAGTTTTCTGGGTCAATTATTCATGGAAGTAAACACGACAATTGACCTTTAGTCTTGAGGAATGATAAATAAAATATATACCTAATATTGGTTTATAAAATATTGCAAACAATCCTTGCGACTTGTGTGCGATCCAAAAAACTCAAATTCTAGCTTTTAGAAGTTTCCTTGTAACCCTGTTGTTCAAAAGATCTAATAGTTTTTTCTTATCAATGTTATTGTTAAATCACTTACTATCACACATTGCGTTTAAATTCTCTTCCGTAAATCTTTATACAAAGCAGGGAAAAGATTCGCGTGTCTATATGCAATTGGCTTACCTACGCCCATCCGTCGTCAGAACTTAGTAATTAATATAATTAATCTATTATGCAAACTACTTTTTCATGGCTTGACCTTTGGGATGATGAACAATGAATTGTGACTAGTCTTTTTGATTTAACATTCATTAATACCGGCTAGGTAGATATTGTGCTGGCAACCACGAGGCTAATTAAAAAGTAAAATAACAATAGTAGTATCTCTATCAAGTCTATGGCAAATAGTAGTTGTTACCGTTGTTTCGCTGAGTCCACAATATAAAATATCCAAAAATCACTGTAAATGCTCTAATAATAACTGTTGTCCTTGTAATAACTTGTTTACTCATCTTATATAATATTCCCCAAAACTGAAGATCACATTATATTTACGTATATAGATCCGGAAATAAACAAAAAAATCGCGCGTATACACGACACCAATCTGTTTAGACTAGGTGCAACTGTTTCATCGCCGCCACACTTTCATTGTAGAGTGGGCATCAGTGGTGGAGCGATGATATGGAAAGCGTACAACCGTCGTATATACATAGACATTAACAGAATAGTAGCGCGGCGGCGGCACGGTGACGGTGATGTCTGCACGACTGCTAAGAAGACATATTATATGACTTGTTGTTTTAGTTCTGGCCATAAATTTACTATCTGTATTTTCGTTATTATCCTTCAGAGTATTTGACTACTGTCCATTTTACTTTTTAAACTCTATTATTGTGCGCCTGTACCCTTTGAACGTGAGGCGTGAATATACTAATTTCGCAGTGCAATATGGGCGCAGATCGTAAAACAAGGCAGTAAAGTCATCCGAAGAGAGACTTGGGGCGTGTTAGCACCGCCCAGCGTTTTAGCGCGGGCATGCGATGGCTGGCCGTCTTTATTAGCGGCGAGCACCTACCGTTCTATGCAACCCTGGTACTTTTGAGTCTTCACAATAGACCAATTGCTTTCTTTTGTTTGCTTGGTTTTTAAGCGTTTTTCATAGAATACGGTTTGAATCTTGATTATCACTCAAGATTGTGTTGTTTTATTAGAATTAGTACGGTACTATACCGATTCCTATAGAATTATTATTATGGCGTGGCTTCATCTGATCTTGATGTGGAGATGGGTGTAGTGCGGTGACGTGTGTCTTACATTAACGATGTTACATTTTAACGCTTTAAATAAGACGCATTCATTCATGAAGCATTATGGATTGTCTAAATAATGATTTTGGAAGAAGAATAATTTCCTGTGCAGAGCGATATAGTTAAAAAATTTAAGCCAATCGGATGGCAACGCAGCTTTCATTTCAACTGATTACTATATATGCACGAAAATATCGCACTCAGAATCTGTTGAGGTTTCATTAATTAAATACAATTTTCATTTTTAAATTTGCACGTTGTGTTTTCTTTGCTTGTTAGGTATATATTAAGTTTGCAATTTAAATCATGGAGATATATTTTATATTGTGTTACTTATTTTATTTAATAAAAAAAATAGTATGATATAAAACACATCACGCTTAATCTGTTGATGAAAATAAATTATAAAAGAATGAAAAGACTGTCCCTTTATTTTTAAGAGCGGAAATAAATCTAGCAAAGACCACAGAAATTTTCAAAGATAAATCCCCCTTAGCAAAGTTAATAGATGAATAATGAAACAATTATATACATTGTCGGGGTTTGCGTGTCCATAGGTGAGATCCCATGGCCACCCCTCACCTGGGGGTGAATAAGAAAAAACCCACCCCAAAAGCAACCGTACGAAAGTAATTTTGATAGACAGATCGCGTGCTTATCGTAATTACGATACACTCCCGCCCTGCAATTCCAATTTGGCACATTATCGGTGCGTTACCGATTATAATCAAATAATAATATGATTATCGATGCATTCGCACCTACTTTTTGTCGAATCGATTATTAAAATGCGATTATCGGACGACATATGTTTGTTGTTAAGTGTTGGGAAGTTATGGGGTAAACTTTAATTATTTAAAAATGGAACATAGTGTAGTGAGGTATTTGTGCTGATTTCAGATAGTATTGATCTCATATACCGACCGTAAAACCGATAAATAATCTACAATATTATAAAATTCTGAATATCCCGTGTCTGTAAATTGCAGATATTTAAAAAAAATCAATGGGAATAAACTAACGAAGGAGAACACAATGCATTTTTTTTAGTATTCTTATCAGTTTGTCGGTTTGTCTGTTTCTTCTGGATTCACGTAAAAACTACTGAGTTGATATGAATGCAGTTTTCGCTACAGTATGGGGTTCCTTAAGAAGGGCATAATAAAATTACTTGCAGGCCGGTAACGGGTTGGCAACGCCCTCGGTGTCACAAACGTCCATACACGGCGACAGTAACCATCTTCTATTATATGACTTTTTTAAATTCTTATGGAGGATTTTATTATGAGTATCATTTGCCATGTACAGACTGTTTACTTTTACATCACTGGGCGATGCAACAGCTATACCACCTGCTGCATTTGACTTGCCTTCTCTTTGATGTCCTTAAGTACAAAGAGCCTCAGTACATACATACATACATAACTTCACGTCAGGTCCCTTGCGGGGTAGGCACGAACAACAGAGCGCCATTTAGGCTTAATCTTACACACCTCACTTGCTTCTTTGACATTCATAGTTCTTGTCATGCACGCTCGCCTGTTCTTAAGTATTATAGTTCTTAAGAGCCTCAGTACTTGTATATAATAATCTTGGCTGGGTAGCCAGAGAAGGGGTAGTCAAAGGTAGACAATACTCTCGTCAACTAGGGTTTCAGTTAAATATATGGATATGCTTTAGAGGTAGCTTCCGTTAGGCTGCATCTAGGATATGGAAGAATATACGTTCACAACCTTTAAGACAATTAAATCACTCAACTATCACTTTTCGCAAGAAATTAAAGAACTAAATCTTAAATCAGCAACGGAAACTAGAAAACGTCAACGTAATCTTTCTTATATATTATGAATGAATGGATGAATGAAAAACGAGGGTGTGTCATTGGAACCTACTCACAACAAAAGCCTACACCGAGTATGTACTATTTTATCTCTTATAATGGGGCTTCATCTGCGTTAGTGTCAAAGATTTAGACCGAGAGAGAGTATATAAATACGTTATCTGTCAATATTTAACGTCATTAATATAGTCTGGCCAACAAAAGTTGACCCTGGAAAATGGCGGCAAATTTAAATAATATACATATGGCAAATCCTAATAATGTTGATACATTATTAGGATTAACCTATTTTGATACTTGGTAGTTACTTTATTATTTATGTTGTATATTTTATGTGTGACAATAGATACATCATACTCGTTTCTAACGATAATATTATAAATACTGAAGTTTGTGAGATGTTTTTGTTTCTCATTTTGACACTCACGCCAAAAGTACTGAACGGATTTTTATGAAATTTGAAAAACTTGTTATTACTAACCCTTATATCTCGAATCTAGAATGACCTACAATAGAATATAGACTATCTACTTTTAATTCCGGTAGATAGCAGGAAATCAGTAGTCATTACATTTTTTGAAAAATAAACTGCAATATTCGGGAAAACTTAGTTTTATCCGCTTTAATTAAAATCAGATTTCGTCGCGGCCCCCTAGTCTCGACCCGAAAGCCACATACGTACCCACTACCAATGGACACATATTTGCAACATTTCAGGGCCTCTTGGTGTGCAGCAGCAGCCCCGGCTGTCAAAGCTATGTCCGGAAGATAGTACTCCGCCAAAGTATCAACACAGGCAAATCCACTCACAACCAAACGAAAACCGCCATCTTGTTTGTCAAAATTGACGTTGACAAACAAGATGGCGGTTCTACTTTCAATAGCCAGACTATAGTGTTGCATATCAAAAAACGCGTTGACCCCATCGCTATATCTACGTGAAACGGCCTATATTTTGTAACACTGTAGCAAATGAAGTGAGATACCTCTAAAGGTAAAAATGTTTACAATATACAAGATTTTGAGAGATGCAAACTTGCACACGTAACTCATATTATATATTTTTTCAAATGGAAAGTTTTGTTATCAGGTCTTGTGTACACGTGATCTTAGCACATCCGGCGCTATCTTATCTTGGGTCAGTGTTTGTGGATAATATCCACCGAGATACGCTTAAAAAGACGATGGGCTCCTTAACGTTGCCTTGAGATAATATGGCGCCATATCCACTGCGTCTGATAGTCATGTGTTTTCTATAGGAAATATTATTTTTATCCGTGCAGGAACGGAGAAAGAATACAATTTCCTGAGGCCGGGCGGCCTGTCGTAAGAGGCGTCAAAACAATCCACAGCCAGGTAGTAGAGCATTTGCCCGACTTGATGCCCCCTGGTCTAGAGTATGCCGCCATAACAGCATTCAGTTGTGTTCGGGCATTAGTGACCAGGGTCCAGACTCCCTCAAGAGAGCAGTAGCGCTTTTGTAGCGCCTTTGTTTCCGACACGGCAATATGCTGAATACAAACCTTGTATGCTGAAAATGCGGCGTACAAATTTTCAAAATATACTATATAGTAATTACGTCGCTATTTCTGCTAACAAAGTTTTTCCTTTTCCTTTCTATATTTCTTCTATGGTCTTGCAAATGTTCATAGGCGATGGTAACCGCTTTCCATAAAGTGGGCCATCTGTCTGTCTGACTCCTGCAATAACAAAATGTGAAAAGTTACCTAGTTTATAACAAATCATTTATAACACAATTTATTTTTAGTATTTTATTGTATTTTTAAAAAATACCTATTTTATTATTTATTTCCAACACAATTCATAAATAAAAATATATAAAAACTCGACACCCCAAAAAATATATATTATAGATTGATCATATTTTAAAAACAAATAACACAACCCAAGTATTTGTACATCCCATTGAGTCGAGCTTAGATAAACCGAGTCGGATTCGAACAGAGGTCCTCACAGTGCAATGCTTGTACAAACACTCGTCCGTTTGTTTATATAGAAAAATATCCTGAAGTGTTCTTTATCGTTTCCGGCATTTCGGAGTGCAAACACTCGAATGTGTTTTTTTTTCTTATAATTTCATGAACAAATAACTCTTGTTGATTGTTCTCACGTTTTTATAATCAAAACTAACACGATAGGACAATAATAAATATAAGGCGGTAGGGTATTTACCTGTTTGGAAGACTACGGTGTAGCATACAATCCGTGCAGCAACTGAGAAAAAATACAGTTTCCTGCGGCCGAGCGGCTCGTTCGTAAGACGCGACAAAACAACGATATAATAATGCAACAATTAAAATTTGTAAAGACGATTATCGGGGCATCTCTTGGCCGGGATTCCCGGTGTTATTAACCGGGATTACCGGATGCGGATCCATCCCGAGGCCGGATACGGGGATTTGCTCGCGATCCCGCTCTATTGGAAATGATATCGAGACGAAGGGACGACCTTACGTGAGTTTTGTATGTAGATAATTGGGTATAGAAACGAGCACTCTTAAATCAAATCAAATCATTTACATTCTTAAAAACATGGTTAGTAAAAACATAAGATGACAATATATTATTTCATATTTCACATGTTTTTGCCCTTTCAGGCACGCAAAAACTTTGTACTCTTTTTTTACGAAAATTATATAGTTATATAGAAAAGAAGTAACAAATGCATTTTCCTTAATTATGCATAAAAAATACATTAATGATTTAATTAAAAAAAACATTAAACACACTACCATGTATTTGACACACACATATATACGCTTTTGTTTATTGTTTAAGTCAAATCATCAGTGTAGCCTTAGCTTAATCTGTGATTACAGAAGTGTCTTTGACATTTAATTATTATTTCGACCACTGGCAAACGCTAGTTATGTATAATTTCGAAATTGCACTGAACGAGTTTTTTTCAGTACTAACAGCACTTCTATTTGAATTAAAAATGTGTTGCTTCCAGAAATTTAATGAAAATAAAAAAAATTATTAGCGTGTCTGAAGCACATAAAAATACATCTTCAAGAGGAAAAAAAAATAGAACGATGAAAAAAAATATTTTTTTCAAAATACTTTATCGGTTTCCTACTTTAAAAATGTGATAAGTTATTTATCTCAAAAACAGTTTGCAACCTATGTGGACGCCACGCATAATGCATTTTCATAGTAAGAACTCATATCATCAGTCATGTCCAGTTGCGTTGACACGATATCAGCTCTTTAGAAGGAAAAACTAACATGTTATGAAATATTCTGATTTAAAATATGCCTATTTCCAATAAGAACACAAAGTCAGATAAGAACACGAAGGAAAATGTCCCGAAATTCGCGGATAGTTCCCTCATCGAACGGGGATCGACGAGCTAATGATTCCGTGTACACATCCACGCCAAATCCCGCCAATACGGGATTCACGGGATATACCTGGGAAATACGAACCGCGCAGCCCCTATTACATTAAATGGGAATATATGGCGTGTGGAAATCTTACGGTTGAAATTCTTGACGATAAAGGGACCGAGTTTTTTGCTCTATGATCCGTTGCAGAACGGTATTGATATTCGAGAAAAAATATAATGACTTAACGCTTATATAAGAGTGTCATTCTTTCAAAATGATTATAGAACCTTAAAAAACTTAGATCTATATGGTTAAAATAGTAGTGTTATTATTCCCGCAAATCGCTAATGCGCTGGAACCTTGTCAAATTAACATTCACGTGACGTCATCCGCAACTCGATATATACGCATACTCGCCGGCCAGTGATGCTAACAGTACTGAGTGTTCGGCTACGGTTACGTCACCAAAATGGCGGCCAGGCGCAATAGCAATTTGCGGGGATAATACTTATGAGCATCAGTGGGTAGTAAGTAGAAAGTGTCTTCAATAGAAATTAAAAAGAAAAACTAGGTAAATAAATACATTCTTCACTAGTTTAAAAAAGACCTTTAGTCAAACATAGAAAAACAAATTATAAATTCAAATAAGTGTAAAGGTTATTTTAAGGTTGGCAGATGACGCCAAGCGATGAGCTGAAGTCATCTAAGCTGACAACATTTTTTGATGCTCCTGATTTTATAAATTTTAGTGTGACAATGGCCTCTTTCTATCAGCTAATTTGTGTTTAAATATGCTAACAATTTGAGAAAAAGTCATTGAAATGAATCCGAGAAACGTCAATTGCGTAGTATACTAAGTTGTTACTTTTAATCCCAGCGCTGTGGTTTTTATCGCCTCACAGTCTTTTGATCTCGGTACATCTGTGGGGATTTCGTCGTAAGGGCCGGCCACACACGAACGTTTACGATTCGTAACAGTTTTACATCAAGACAAACAAACAAGCGATTCCAGGCAGCGTACGCGCCTCTGTGCCGTGCACTATCAAAGGCGACGCCGAATCTTTTGGGTTTCCTAGTAACGCGTGCTTTTTTCGAAATAGAAACTATCTCCGCTCTTTTGTTTTTCACCGATGTTACGCCCGTCAAACCGTCAACCGTCACCTGTCACCGCTGACGGGCATTCAAACAGAATACGTTCGGATATTCGTATGCAATTCCAAAATAGATGGCCAATTTTTGTGTGCATTATGAAATGAGAATGTCTGGCCTATTGTTTACGCGGTACACGTTTTGTTTGGATATCGCTACGCATTATATTTCCGAACTGTTAACGTAATTAAAAACGCAACACGCATTGTAATCTCTACTTTCAAACTTCATTTTCAAAAAGATGTGTGCAAATTATTCTTATTAGAATACCATCACTTTCCGAACTCCCGCGAATATGGCATCTATATGGTCTCAATACGGTTATGATTGAAATCTAGACACGGGCAATAACATCAAAATGCCGCGCGTTTGTCAGCGTTTGTTTGAAATTTTCTAAAGGTCCAAAGAGTCCGGATTGTCCGGACAAAGGGCAGAAATTAAACCTCATTGTTCCGAAGCCCGTACACGATTAGTTCATTATTATTTAATTTTATGTGAAACGGAGCGCTGTCTTCTGAAAGGGAGTGGATGGAATTTCGCTCGTTAAGTGTGCAATATCCTTGTAATTTTCATAAATTATCTTTTATGGTTATTTTTGTTTTAGTGGCCTTTGGAGCTTGTTTGTTTAGAGATGATTCTGAATGACATTACTTAGATGGATTTTTTAATTCTCTTTTTAAGTGTCATATTAATCATAGTAGGATTTTATTATTGAAAAGGAAGATGAAGTATGATATAGCTAATGTGATTTCGATTCTAAAATAAATGCCTTAAGATTTTTTAAGCATAATAAAGGCTAGATTTAATATTCTTCCCAGATTAACTATAAAATACTGTACTATACTAATGGATACTATACTAAAGGATTTTGTATGAGAGTCTGTGTATATCTCGACCAATACTGATTAAAAATGCGCGCGTTGCTAACCATAGTGCGTGGATGCTTAACCATAGATTGTGTTGGCTTTTGACATCATTTTTAAGATTAACCTGATCCACGCCGTAAAGATAGTATAGAGCGGTACTCTTGACTACTAGTTTTCGTTTAGTAAATATTTGATTTTGTACCATCATAAAAGAATTTAGATAAGGTTTAAGGAGACGACTGTGGACCAGAAACATGGTTAAACCACCCGGGTATAAAGTAGACAATGTTAACATAATGATGTGTTCATTTGAAGGGATATGACATAGATAAGATAAAAATACTTTTTCAACTCGATGGTGTTATTTAACCGTCTTTTATTCAAGCACGTCATATAGAATGAATTACTTTCTTTAATATAGCTTCACCTGATTTATAAATCTATCTAGTATCAAGTATTTGTGAATTTGTAATCGTTTTAAGTATACAGGCGTCATGCAAAAACGGACCTAGGCCCAACTTTAGTCAGACTGATAATTATTGTCTTTCACTGATTCCAAATATTGAGGTTCTGGTAGCAGGAACCACTATCCGTGCAGGAACGGAGAAAGAATACAATTTCCTGCGGCCGGGCGGCCTGTCGTAAGAGGCGACAAAACAACCCACAGCCAGGTGGTGGGGCATTTGCCCGACTGGATGGCTACCACCCTTGGTCTAAAGGATGTCGCCATAACAACTTTGATTTGTGTTCCGGCATTAGTGACCAGGTTCCAGTCTCCCTTAAGAGAGCAGCAGCGCATTTGTAGCACCTTTGGTGTTGCAAATGTCCATAAGCGATGGTAACCGCTCTCCAGCAAGTAGGCCGTCTGCCTGTCTTCTGAACTCCAGCAATAAAAAAGCAACTTAAGAATGTCATATTATAATAAACAGTTGAGATTTCATTAGGTATTATTTTAAACAAAATATGCCGTTTGTAAATGGCATAGAAGTCTCCTAGGAACACGTACAAATCTATTATGTAGTAGAATGTTATCTTAGTACATTGGTACCTCCTAGTAACTTATGGCCTCCTTGTATAGAGACTTAAAATTAATTTATTTTCAAAACATATGTAAGCTTTAAAAATAAATTGTTTATTAAAATTACATGTCATTAAGGATTGTTAATGTGTTTACATTAATCAATATTTTAATTAATTTAATGGCTAGTACAGACGTGTGTCACGACGATTGATGATTATAACTTACTGCAGATCTAGGATAATCAGCCCTTTAGAAGGCCGAGTAACCAATGCATGGTGCACTCAAGTAGCCTAAATCAGAAACAGTGTCACAAATCCCAAAAGGCATTTACCCCTACATAAGGTCTCCACAAGTGCCTGTACCCTGTCGCATACTGGGACTTCCTATCAATGGTACAAGCGATCGCACTTAACTCCACCAGGGTATCATATCTCGCTGCTATCAGTCAGCGTCGGTCGACGCATTAGCCGCGTCGCCTCCGCAATAAATAAACTCTGACGCCCCGATGCGGCCCTAGTTGGTACATTCGATTAATGTCGTCAAGATTATTGCTTGCTTTTTTGTCTGTTTGATTACTTGATTAATTAATGAGTTGTTTTCAATTAAACATGGGTGGCATGTTATTATCTATACGGAAAATAAAAACAATATCAGAGGTTACAGATCCCAAACCCACATATTTTTACTTATATATAAAATTTACTTATTTTCACCTAAGGCAATTGGATAAGTGCATACCTGTCCCCACACTACGAAGATTTCCGTAGAGATGACAAAAGTTATGTTTTTTTTATTTAGCAACAGGACTAAATAAAGACATTTACTTGAAAATACCCCATATCTCAATTATCGATACTCTTGAAACCAATTTCCACTGAAAGTATTTTTGATCTCTACAGTCTAAAAAGTTGATTTTTGTCATAATTTTCTAGCTTATTCTGCTGGTAACGTAAGCTAGAAAATTATTTTACATTTTTGGAGCTAATATCTCGCTCCCTTTTTCATTTTCATTCAATTAATAGTTCCACCGGTCCGTTCATAAAAAATTGGGGTCTGTACTTTTGAACAGAGCCTTTTCTTATGTAGAATTTTGAAGTGAATGTTTAGTACATGGGGTAAGAGGCAGTGTATTCCATAGTTTGAGAGCCTGCATTGTAAAGGAGTTATCATAAAAAGAAGTTATATTAGGATTCCACTTTTGGTTATGACACCTTAAAAAGTGTTTTAAATAAAATATTTTTTTCCTGAATGTCAAAGTCAGTTTTCTCAAAAGTTAGGTTATCCACTATAGTGATCAAGGCCTGCCTCGATACAGATTCGATCCCGTTACCGAGCTCTGGTTCTCTCGTGCGCATAACTGTACTTCGGTATTGCGCTGTGACGCACATCCCTACTTGGAAATATACCCACATTTCCACTTACTACGTTAGGGAGGGTTTACATGGCGGTTACATTAAAAAAAAACCAATTAATAAAAATTAAAACACTTTATTGTTCACCGTGAATTAAAATTAGGTTCTCAAAAACCAGGTTTCGATATAATCGATATATCTTATTATTATACTAAACACGTAGTAAACATCAAGTTCGTCGATTACAATTAGGTTGAACATGGGGCACTCGTATCACTTGAAGAGTGATGTCTTTCAGACAACACCCTTGGTTTAAGAAAAATTACGAATATAAGTACAACATATGCATATACGTAAATAAAATACTTTGCCATGGAGTTTGTTTCGTAGATTCTTTTCCTTCAACATTAACTAAAATTGCTTTGATATTACTTATTGTAAATCGGTGGTAGACTCACCGATTTACAATAAGTAATATGTGAATAAGCGAGTTAAGTCGGAAAAATATTTTCAAAGGTTGAAAATATGACTATCTAAACAGTACTAAGGACTTATTCGCAAGTTATCTAACTACTTAACTAATCCAAAAGAGAGTCAGGCTTAAGATCAAGTAAGAAAAATATGAAATGTTTGTGTGTGAGTGTCTGAGACTTTGTCATATCTTGTAAATCTTACATAGAAATGAAACAGATGCATATTTAAGATACAATTACTCTTTCTCTTTTATTACTTACATTATTCATAGAAATCAGTCGAGCCATTTCAGACCCTATTGGAGATTCTTTAAGCTGAAATTAATAAAGCATAATACTTTTTTTTTATTAATTGTGATTAATAAAAGCAATTAAACTAAATCCATATTACCGTCATGTAAACCTAGCTAAATTACATTGCGTGCATAACCGAGTGGGAGTCGATCGTAATAATCCGCTTATATATAATAATTTAAGAGACTACAGTCTGTATGTACTCTGCCGTATTTTGACGTCTACGTCTAACTGTCACTTTGACATTGCTATGTTTTTTTCTTACATTCCTATAACGGGCTATTTGTAATGGCATCTAATATTATATTTAACTATGGAAAGTTAAAAAGAATGTCAAACGCAAAAGGAAATATCCGTTTTCCTACTTGAATGCAATAATTTGAACACAACTTGGATTAACCGTTGCGGTGGCGATTCTATTACCGAATATGCTTTGACAGAGAAAAATTCAAAAACGCTGTAGTTCCCAAATCTGCTGGTCCAAATTAGCCCCCTGTATTTTTCAAATATTTAAAAGCATTGTACAAATGTATCTGTGATGTTCAAAATATTTTCTCCACTGGAATTTAGTTTACATACATACATAACTTCACGCCAGGTCTCTTGCGGGGTTAGGACGAGCAACAGAGCGCCTTTCAGGCTTATTCTTACACACCTCACTTGCTTCTTTGACATTCATAGCTCTTGTCATGCACGCTCGTCTGTTCTTAAGGCTCCTGACATCACCTTCTGCTAGTACACGATCAATTTGATCATGGAAGGTGTGACGTGGCCTTCCGCGACTTCTGTATCCACCCACTTTGCATTATATATCTGGAATTTTGTTTAAATAAAAAAAAATGAAGAGATTTCAGTGTTTCCCCACATTTCGTCCTAACCCCATTCAGCAAGAATGATCACCGGATCACCTGTCAGACTTGTCACTTTGACAACTATAAATTGTCAAGAATGTCCAGATAGGGGCACAGATAAAAGATAGCCATTTCAAAAACAAGATAAAACTGTATTATCAAAAAGATTTTCTGGAATCCGATAAGAACTTCTTAAGATTACAATGTTTTAATTGTGTAATAAATTTATATGTACGTATGTTTGTATCGCCGCTTTCCTCCTATAGGATGATAAAGATAATTTAAATTACCTTAAACTTTAATTATTAATCTATTTGTTACTGTGACTCATTGACTTTCCAGGTGATCAGAAGGCTGGTGGCACCTAGGCCAACGGATCAGTATGGCGATCCAGCGAGGAAACGTAGCCAGCCTTCTGGGCACCTTACCCATAGAAGACGGCGATCTGGGCTCAGTATTCTACTTATAGTCTTGAGGGACTATGGGTAGAATACAATACAAATAAGTTTTCTTACATTGTATTCAATAGTATGTAATTTTAGTTAAGTTACATAATTGTATGTATTCATTTCATCTATTTTACTTTTTACTATTATGACATCATAGTTTTCTACATTCATATAAAATCAAGGAGGCTATGTGACATTTTCTTAGATATAAAAACTTGTTAATTTAATTTGACCCTAAAATCACATATTCCATCATATCTTTACACTTCATAACTATGTCCATACTCCGATTTTGTATTACCTGATCTAATGATAACTGCGATCGACCTTCTTATATTGAAAGCTTGGAGCAACTCACCATAGTGAATTGACTCCTATAGAAATTCTGTAAGATTCAACTCACACGGATGAGTTGTTGATTTAACTCGCACAACTCACTTTTAAGCATGGATGATAAAGGTAGGTAAGGAGAACCATCTCAGTATATTAAAGTGTTCACTGAAGGGCAGCAAATTAAGATGGCGCCATAATAGCAAGTGGAAAGTATTTAAAAATAGCGTCACAAATAATTAGAGCAGGATACTTGATTAAAGAAGGAAAGAAAGAATTCCTCTTTGTCACCGCGCATTTTACAAAAATTTGACTATTGCATGTCTTCTCATGGTGGAAATTTCAGATAATTTAGTTAGTTATGTTAATTAGTCAAATAAGTTTCAAAAATTCAATTGGTCAAAAATTTATATACATACATCTCAATACGAGAAACTCTCAATACGTTCCCAAATTATAATTTTTAAATTTTTCTACCCAGCACACTTCACTTCGTTTATAACTGCTAAATTCATATAATATCCTTTCCTACACTACGCTATTTTGACGAGTTTTCGAACCATAATTTGCTGTTTGTCCACCTGCATTTTTCAACTGATCCCCCATACTAGATGGTCTTCCTTACCTCTATCCTCCATGTCAAAAAAAGGTCGATTGCAGCTGTCATTTCAGTCCAGGTAATTAAAAATCAGAGTATAACTAATACTAAAAAATAAAAGCTGAGTAACAACAGCTCTGTTGAGTGCGAGTGAAAGGATAAAAAGGTCAACTTTTTATTGTTTCCAACGTGTCACAAGTATAATTTGACATGTTCTTAACTAATAAAGATTTGTTTAAATTATACTACTAATTCAAAAATACGTATCATCGCTGATTCCGTTTGTACAATAGGACCTCTTTAACGTGGTTCTCACTCGTTTAAAGCAAAACAGTGATGTATGACTTCTTTAAAATAGTGACAACTTCGTAAATAATGAACGTAGGTAAATATACATACATCCCTTTTCAACACGCTATTAACTCCATAAGTGGAAATAAACCGGATATATTTATTTTGTGGCTTTTCAAAATGGTTTCTATAGCTTTAATCATACGGTTTCTATAGCTTTAAATATATGATTTCTATACCTTAAAACATAGATGTCTCAGGTTCAATTCTCGATATGGTCAGATTCATAAACTGTTATTTATTGTGGTCTGGGTGTCTGGGATTGGCTTCAAAGTACTCTATCCGTTGTATATTACTTAGCTTGTTTAGTTTGGGGATATTTGTCTGATGATTTATTGTTAAAAATGTGCGTACTTGCAATATTATTAAAGATAGAGCAAGTCGGGTTTAAGCATAGTATATTATTCTTATCGAAACGTATATTTAAGGATAGGCTATGACGTAATGTTTATTGGTTTTGTAGTTATTAATACCGGTTTTTGTTTCGAAATGTCGCCGGTTTGGTTCCCACGTTGATTAATATAAAATGTTAATATTTTAGCATTACTTATAATCTTATTTTTTTACCGCATTTTGAATAATTAATCACAGTTGACTCGTATATATATGTTTCCTTTTAAATTTGGCGGAACACGATTTGAGTATCTAACCAATGAATTGACGATTATTCATGAATAATTAAGTTTAATATCGACTAATTTAATAATGCAAATGTCAGTTTGTTTGTAACGCTTTTACGCCTTAACTGTTAAATTGAATATTATGAAATGTTGCATACACGTTGTCAGGGATACAGAAAAGAATATCTTTCCGCCATAAAGAAGTATTAAGTATTATCACACTATTATCATATCGTACTGGCGACGCCGTGATAACTTAGTAGTTATCAGAATAGCGTCCCAAACTTGAAGGGCTCAGTTTCTGATCTTGGCTGGAAAACAGGCACTACTTAGGCAATTTCGTAACATAACATTACAAGCACCACGTGCCTATGGTGAAGGAAAACATCACGATGAAACTTGCACATTGAAGCAACCGATATAGTCCCCAATCCGACTTAGACAAGCATGGTGGTTATACTGCCCATACCTCTATAAATAGGGAACCCAAGCTCAGCAATGGGAGATCTATGGGCTGTTGTTCTCTTTAATGTATTTGATTATAATATTATAAATTTTATTAATGATAGTTTCTCTTGTTTCAGATGCAATGGGTAAGTTCAAGATCGCATACAGAAAGTTTGGGCCAAATGCTCAGTACTCCGGGCCCGTAACTTTATGGGCACGAGCAGGAACTGGTAATAAATCAAAGTGGTTCTTAAACCATCGCGTTAACAAAAATTCCAATATCCATAAAACATGAAAAATAATTAAAGGTACAATATGATATTGCGCTTTTGAGCGAAGGCTAGGGTTGTTAACGTAGTACTTGAAATGATATTATCGATATAGATATCTGGTACTTTTTTTTAAATATTTTCAAATATCTTCTCTAGTCTTTGTGTATCTAGCCAGACAGTATTTTAATTGCTGGTGTGCAGCAAACCTACTGAAGGCCTACCTCATGGAAAGTGGTTGTCATCGTCTATGAGCTTTTCCAGAAATGCTACCAATGTGTGGCAAACCCCGAAAGGGAGACTAGAATCTGGGCACTGATGCCGGAATACAACTCAATATTGTTATGGCAGCATATTTTAGTCCAGGGCCCTCTAGATGGCTACTACCATCTAGAGGGGCAAATGCCCTACCACCTGGCTATGGGTTGCTTTATCACCTCTTACGACTTAGCTGCATGAATTAGTATTCTTTCTCCGTTCCTGTACCGATAAAAATCCATATGTAACCATAAATATTTAAGTTTACGAATAACAAGCGAAAGCCTATATAAAGTTGTAGGTCTTTGACGGACGCCAAACAACGGAGTTCTTGTGACAACACGAAAGGCAAACTTTTCACGTAAATATATCGCACGCTTAATTCTATATTGACACTATCCAAAATGTTGTCTAGTGGATCTATTAATATCATCTATCGTAAAACATAGAAATACGTGTAATCGTGCTAATCCTGCTTTAAAAGTAAGAGAAATATCCATTAGGAAGGCATTGTAATAATACTGATATTTATACTTAAAATAATGTTTTAAGCTCTCCTGTAAAGTTAACTTTTTTGGATAGTGTTAGTAGTCAATTAAGCGTGCTGTATAAATATTACATACATACATAACTTCACGCCAGGTCCCTTGCGGGGTAGGCACGAACAACAGAGCGCCATTCAGGCTTATTCTTACACACCTCACTTGCTTCTTTGACATTCATAGCTCTTGTCATATACGCTCGTCTGTTATAAATATTAGTCTGCTATAATTACAACTTTATAGGAAATAAAACTGCACAGCATTACATTACCCGTCAGTTACCGCCAAAAGACTTGTAGGACTGTCATTAAGTTTTTTTTAGTAGATGTTTGTTTTTAAAAATGGAATAATAATAATCAACAGGTCCATTGACTGTCAACCCTGTTCGTGCCAAGTCAATCCGCGTACGCTAGGAGCGGAGGGATTCGCCTCGCGTCATAAACTTTGATTAGGTCATTAAAGCACGCTAATTTATTGGTCTTCGGCCATTTCTCATTTAGAACAACACATTCCAAAATCAACTTTAGAACATGAAGCTAAAATTCATTTTTAAATATCATATTTATACTAGTTATGACGTTTTATAACTTCGCTTATGTAGTTTTTTATCAAAATAGACTTTATTGTCTTTATATAAGATTGTAATTTCGATGTAAGGATACTCTGATCGGAAAATTAATGTCGATATTTTACATAGCTCATTAAAATTTCGTCATTATTACGTCACGTGTTCGGAGTTCGAATATTTTTAAACGAAGTATGACGTCATCTACCATAGGATTTTATATCTATTCAGACCGTTACAGCGTAAATAAGACGAAGTCTTTGTAAGTCTCTTATCGTCCCATAATTCTAGAAGTTAAATAAATAGTATCAGAATTATACCTAAACTTAAACAATGATAATTTCCAGTTACAAAAGTTATAACTGGTTAAAATTGAAGAACGTCCACAAATTAGTTATTATTGGATATTGTTTTAAACATTCATGCAGGCCCATTGATTTTGTAATAAATTCTTGTCAAATATATCAAACCAATTAAAATTAAATGGTATTTTATAAATTTAAAATCTATACCAATTTTATGTAGAGGTAAAGTTTGTGAGTTTGTAAGAAGTAATTTCTGGAACTACTGAATCAATTTTTAAACTTATTCCGCCGATAGGAAGCTACGTTATTCTTGAATGATATAGGTTCTATTTTATTGTGATTAATAATATTTTTTACGTCCAGTGAAGTGAATGCGTGTCCGCTAGTTACTTATAAATATTGTGTAGATCATTGCGACTAGGAAGCGTGATCAGAATAACGCTACTGAAAAAAAACAAAATACAATTTTTACGGAATGACGTATTCATATCCAATTCTGTTCCAATTACAACAAAAAAGAAATAACGAAAGATCGACAGTGCGTTCGAAATTTAAAATTGGAACGCACCAAAATTTCGAACGTCGAATCGTCGTTCGAAATCGGAAACTGTAAATTCATTTGGCGGGAGATCACATTCGGTGCATAAAATAAATTAAATTTACACAATAACAATACATAACATGAATACGACGCGTTAGGGATCCGCCATTTGTTGTACGTAATTCATATTTCGAAATATACTCCTGGTTCCAGATAAATAAGTAGAAATCGCATCCATCAACCTACATGAATGAATGGCTGAGAGCTCTATTGTTGACCATAAACTTAAACCTAGACAATTAATATGCTTTACTTTTACTGATTACTAGAAGCTACGCACAGTTTTTTAATAAACCATTTTTTTAAATGTTAGAGTGGAAAACGCAAAAACGACATGCTCGGCTTGTTAATAATGTCCTGTCGTACATCGTACGTAAGCGTGACTTATCGTATACGTACGATAATTATCATACAGTTAATATCTCTGGACAACCATACTACCTACGCACTCAAACTTATATTAATGAACATAATACAAGTATGTAATGTTCCAAATAAGATTAAAATGCTATTTATGTAAGTATAACAAAACGAAAAAATCGAATCCTCTCCTTCTTTTATGTAAGTGTAAAAGAGATAAAAGATAGTGGGGTTTTTCTTTTGTTTCAATTAGTCTAAAGATGCTTATACACTTATGTTACTAGTATATGAATCAATAAATTACTCAAACTAGAAATTCACGACACATCGCATATAGCTTCGTAAATTAAGCTGGTGTGATATACAATGGACACAACATTGCTTCTAGTGATATTCAGACCAGAGTAAATATTAGAAAAACCGTTTTCGAGGTTTGAATATTTACCTTTTTGCAATTTATTTACTGTTATTACTCTTACAAATACATCGTTACACATTACATAGTATATTGCCAATCGATTTCGTCACTTATTAAAGTGAAACTTCTTTAGAATCGTTGTAATTTGACGAAACGAAACAACGACACTAAACAGACATAAACATAAAAAAACACGCTTTCATAAAAATCCAACTAAAAACAGAAATAAATTTATAATTTGTTTCTGATGAATGGTATTAGAAAAAGCGTGGGTGTATCAAAGCGCTTTTTATTAAGAAGAAAAAACCAACCTGAAGAAACCAAATTTATTGAATTTTATTTTCTGTTTTTTAGTTGGATTTTTTATGAAAGCGTGTTTTTTTAGTTTTTTTTAACTATTATTTATTTTTCATTTTTTAGTTGAATTTTTTTAAATGTTTTTAAATGATGAATGAGATAGAGTACATTATATTTGATCATTAAAACACTATGTTACAGATAGAGTTGGAATAACTTTGACAGTTTTCGTTAATACTTAGCTTAATTAAATATATTATAAAATTATAATATATAAAATGTGACGTCGCGAAATTTAGAATCCCTCCCGCCCCGTGTCACGCTTTATTTCACTTCTACTTCATGTGATGAACTACACACACACACACATATATATTTTTATGTTTTCCATTGATCTAATCCACTGTTACTCAGACTATTGAATTTTTAAATTAATTTTCACGTAACTCTGGTGATATTTTGGTTAATGAATATTCAAAAATATGGCCAACCTCCAGTGTAATATAACCTTAACATATTGTCCATCTGTGAGTTGATTTGTTTCCGAAGGTATTGGCCCGAGGTATTAATTATGCCTTTGTTTCGTTTTGAAATGAGAACGTTGGTATTCGATATTTGAATTAAGATTTTCGGGTTCCGTAGTTGGAATAAAATTCGTTCAACAAATTTTCGAATTTGGAACGATATATTTTTTATTTATTTATGGCTTGGCACCAGCTTCAATTAATTAATTAATAATTCAAAGCTTAGATGTTATGCAGTGAAAATCAAAACTATCGGATATCCGAAACCGCAACCGAATCTGAAATAAAAGTTTCGCATAATTTCGATTAAGAGTGAATTCTATTAATTATTTAAGAGATTTAAACGTTAAAAACGACACGTTATGTCAGCTTTCAGTGTCGACACACTAGCTGTTAAATCACTATCTTGTGATTATTATATACATATTCCTTTAACAATTTCTAAAATATGTAATAATAATACCCGTAACTGAAACTGGTATAGCATTTTATTCGGATATCCATATCCAGATCCGACATGCCATATCCTTAACATCCCTGATTCAAAGTTAATATGGCGGAAATTTTATCTAGTTATCGTGAAAATCAACTATATAAGTTTAAAAAAGATTTTTTTTTAATGGCAAGAGTTACATTGTTATAACGATATTGGTGCCCTAGTGACACCTACCTGCGTAATTAACCTATGAATCCCGGATTAAAAAAACGAACTTCTATAAACCATTTTTGTGATTTCTTACCTACTAGACTTAGGTATTGTATTCTAGTAAAATCCTTTCTTAGGTTGATCGCAAGCGTTATGGTGGTATCTTGGAATGATAGACATAAGGTTTTAGGGTTTGGTTCGTGTAAACTTATGCATTATGTAGGATTATAAGTAGCTTATTTTTATTCCTGTTTTCAGAAATACATATATCCCATATTAGAAACCAGTGCTACCAAGAGAGGGAAGACATCAAAAATTATAAGTATTTTCGATTTAGTGCACGTAGCGCTGTACAATATCATTTAATAATTACAACGCGCTGACGAGATCTCGAGAGAAAAATGTAAATCACAAGTGATGGTCATATTTTTTGAATAACACATATTTTTACATTAAAGTTATTTACATATTTTTATTGCAGGAGTTCAGCAGACAGGCAGACGGCCCACTTGATGGAAAGCGGTTACCGTCGCCTATGGACATTTGCAACACCAAAAGCGCTACAAATACGCTGCTGCTCTATTAAGGGAGACTGGAACCTGGTCACTAATGCCGGAACACAACTCAAGGTTGTTATGGCGATATACTTTAAACCTACCACCTGGCTGTGGATTGTTTTGTCGCCTCTTACGACAGACCGCCCGGCCGCAGGAAATTGTATTCTTTCTCCGTTCCTGCACGGATAGAACACATTCTCAAAGTCTTGAATTACAAAGTGACAAACGAGTATAAAAATCTTAAATGAGTTAATATATTAATGTGGGTAGTTGTATACATTAGTTTGCGGTACCTTAAAAGTTGATTAATAGTCCAAGCCGTAAGTCCAAAGTCGTGAAATTGGTAATATTAGTTATGGTATAGCTATGCGTACACTATCGGTTACTATCTGTCGTTATTACAACTTGTTAATTATTGAAAGAGATCGATCGCCTTGATACAGAAACTGGTAGGCGAACCGCTATTGTTTTACGTAATAAGGTACACGGCTTATGAAAAATATTAATGAATTGGAACCACCAAAAGACTCGGTGTGTTTTGATTTGATAAATGATTACTTGTCACAGGAAACTGGTTAAATGTAATACTCTAATGAGAAAGTGAGTTTTTGAAGTGAAAACTTCTTTAGGCACCTCTTTTTATTGCACGAGTTTAGCAGAAAGCCCACATGCTAGTCAATAACTTAAAGTACCTAACAATTTTTGTTTGGTTTCATTTCCAGTCCAAAAGATTTCATTTCCGGGTTCATTCAGTCAATGTCAGAGTGACAGGTGTATTAAAAATACAAATGAAATATCAATTTGGACCAATAAGAATAATCTTTACATAGTATAAAATAAAGTCGCTTTCCGCGTCTGTCTGTCTGTATGTCCGCTAAATACTCCTGAACCACGCAACGGATTTGTAAGCAGTTTTCAAAATCAGTTTTTTTGTAATTATGTATACTATCTTTTGCCCAGAGATTTGATTGCGATATATAAAATCGAACGAATCGATTCAAAGTTTTCATGTAACTCAAATAGTGTGTATGTAACTCAAATGTAGTGCTATATATACTTAGTAAGGTTAAATTTGCGGTGTCACCGCGGGGAAAACTATAATTATTTAGGTATATACCTTCAAGAAATTAATAACCACCCAAGTAATAGGTCACAATATCCCATAATTAATTTGGGTGAAACGTACTTAAGCTAACTTTTTAATTATATCTTGTTTAAGTTCTAACTCGTTAAGATTTGTATATTACTTAGTTATGAAAGCAAAACTACAGGCAACAATGAAACAAAGTAATTTATATAGTGATATGGATATTATTAAGTTATTTTTCTAACTTACATAACGATTCCAGAAACAATGTGAACAAACAATCAAATGAAAGTGTCAGCCGTGTGCATATAATAACAAGAACACCATTACGTATTACGATGCGAATCGTGTAATCGCTTTTAGTGGCAATTACAAATGTCAGTGTTGATAACAACGGGCTGTCAGATTGACATGTGATTGCAACTGATTATGAACAATACAAATTGTTCTTTGCAATTAAATCGTTTGGCTTGTTAGGAAGTTATGACTGCATGTGGACTTTTTAATTGCAAATTATCATTTTGAAATAGGGTTTCAATATCTTAATTTGGTTTGTAACAGTGGCTTGAATCGAATGATCATATTACAATCACTTTCTAGCACTGATTATGATATAGTAATATGTTTTTTATTTATTTATGACAGTTGACATAGTATAATGGCGGCATCAGCGCCAGAACTTGTAACTACATTTTGGTGACATTTTTTTGGCTAAAATGTGATAAATAGGTACGTAAAATGTAACAATTTTGACGAAAAAATGATGTCACACAAAAATGTAGCTACTAGGTCCTGTTGATGATGGGTATCTATTTATCATACATAAACGTCCGAAGCTAAATACCGGCCTTTCCATTCGAAGAAAACGGTTGGTATATAGCACTCTTGGTTAGTGTGGGTTTGCGGGTTTCACATTTTATAAGCCTGTTCGCTGTTCGGTGTGCAGTTTCCCTCAAAGTCAAAGTTGCTTCAGTTTCTCCTTCAAGGCCAGCAGCACATTAGCAGTGCCTCTGACATTGCTCATGTCCATATGCGACTCACATCACTTTCCATCACAGTCAGGCTGTCTGCTGTACCTCAGCAATTACAAAAATAGGTACTACACAATGACAGCATGTTTTGAGTGTTACGTACCAAAATTTCAAGCATAATTTTCATTTTTTATTTTTAATGTAATTATATAGAAAATATTGAAATGATTTCCGTTTAATAACAATAGCAACTATGAAAGTTATAAAGTCATAAGCAATATATTCGTTAGTATAATTGTTTTAAACCTAAAAACAAATATTTCACGCGACATTTCTTATTACGTCAATGTGATACCAAATTAACATATTCTCAGAATTTGGAGTGACCTTGACTATTCAAATGAATTTATAAACAACAAATTAATATGTTAAACGTAAACGTAATAGAACATCGGACTACAAACTGCTTATTTTAAAAATATAACGTAAAAAAAACGAAAGCCCAATAAACTCAAGTGTCACGTTGACAGTTACCAGCCGCCCAATCGGGCGTGCCGATTCAAATTTCGAACGGAACACACAAGATGGCGACCTTCACGAGTCGTATATCAATTGTGATTTACGCGGGCAACTCTACAATGTCTGGGTCGACGACCGCCCGAATTACGTTCTGAAATGCACTCTCAACTAGCAATTTATATGTTGCCATCCATTATTTTGTAGACACACAAGGTCCTAAACACAGCTGACATTAATATATCATTTTACGCGACGGTATTCCCGTCTTACTTCATCATCGGGAAGTTGCTCGAGCGTAACAAGGACAGGGATAGAGGGGCAGAGTTTCGCGTTTTCACTTTTTATAGTAGCAATATATTTGATCAGCTGATCGCTATGACGTTTAGTGCTGTGTATGTAATGTTTTTCATAATTTATATTTTAGTTTCTTTTTTGTGTTGTGCTAGGTCGCGGTTTTATTTATGCAATGAATGAATATTTATCTAATAACGATGGCTTGCGGTCCGCCCGTGGTTTTTAACGAGTTGAGCGGTTTTACGGAAAATATACGTTTTAATTTATTAATTGTTTTAAATAACATGAATCATTATGTCGCCATTACTTAAATATATAGCTTTATTGAGTTATTTATATTGATATATTGGGGTGGTTTGGTCGCCATATTGGTTTTGGATAGTACATTAATATTTGTGAGCGGTAAATTTTGTTTGGACTTTTATTTTCTTGCTGATTTTATTTTTACGTTAATTTATTTAGTTTTAATCAGATTATTATCTTTACTAGTATAATTAAGATGATTTTATCTACAAATATAAACATTAATATTATATTTAACATAATTTTAACATCCTGAAGTGTGTAATTTTTTTAGACTCTTTTAATTAAAATATTTTTTACTGTTACTTTTGTCTCTGCATTTATTAGCACATATTCTTACGTAATTTCGTTTCTAAGTATACCTATTGTTTATTTAACCATATAAACATGTATTAGTGAGGTGCTAAGGTTAAGGTTTTTTGAAAAGGAAAATTGCACATTGAGACGTGAAAACCGCTAAAGAGTTTCCACGAGCGTTCCTTCTCCTAAAGTGGTAAAATTCGGACCCAGCTGTGGGAATTTTTAATAAAAACTAAGGTGTTACCCGCGGTAAATTTCGGCGTGTATCCACTTTCCGAGTCAAATGGATTTTATAGTATTTTTAAAGCCAAATGTTCACAGGTAACATTGCATAATAAAAATTATCTAGGTGCTAGTCACCCGTGAAAAATGTCCATCCGTCCCGTGAAAATTTTCCCACTTTGCGGGATAAAAAGTATCGTATGTTTCGTTTTCAGTATTGAGACTACACCTATTATCAAATTCCGGCGAATTTGGTTCCGTAATTTTTCCGTAAAAGCGTAACAGACAGACAGACATTACTTTCACATTTATATATATTATTAATATGGATTTTGTACAGAAAAAAATGTGTGTGCTTGCAATTCACACGCAATAGAAGTGAAACAAAGTATGACAAGGAGTGGGTGGGATTTTAAATTTGGTGACGTCACACTTCATATATTATATCGTTATAATATATTTAAGCTTCAAATCACGAAATATGAAGTATTAACAAAATACCTCAAAACATTTCCAACTCTATCTATAACGTATTTTATCTCATTCTCTCGCAGGCTTAGTCCTATAGAGAGCCTGGCCATGAGTTTATCTCTTTTTGGTGTCGCTTTCAAATTTTCAAATGACAACGATTCTTAAGATTTTTCAAATATATTGAAAGTTTGTCACCACTTGCGTACCACATGTCCAGTTCCACGGTAGCGAATAGGACAGTGGCGATGGAAATGGGCAACGTCAATATGTAAACACAACTTATTTCAACATTTGATACTCGCGCAGCCCACTTGCCTCGTCACTTACCTGCTTGCTGCCGTTGAAATCGGCATAACTTAAACTACGGGTAGAATATAACCAAAATGCATCCTTTAATTTTGTTAACTAACGCTCAAATAAACAGTTTAGGTATCCCTCAAAAAGTTGCCGCGGGGCGGGGGTGCGAGGGGTGGTGGCGAGAGGGGGGATACGGGGACCCTCTGTAACTAAATTTTGAACTGTCACGTAGATTAATGACGCCAGGCCGTGCGATACGCGCTAATGCCTGTCGCATTGTATGGATGCGGTTTTACGTTTTGTGAAAATATAATCTGTTTCATTTCTATTCAAAATATATCTATATTTATTTGTGCGTGTATTTAAAAATTTGTTTGTTAAGAGAGCCTTTTTATTCATAGAAATTAGAGGATTACGCCTATCATTGTCCCAGGTCAAACTAATGATATTCTTAAAATAAATATAATATTTTAAAATATTCTATTGTGGTATGCGCGGGTGCTCTCCTCGTGGTTTTAAGGTGGTTGTTTTAAAATATCTTCTTTGTTGAGTTTAACAAAATGAAAGACTTATATAGTATATTTATGCTACGTGTGCAAATACTTAATTATTGTGCGCTCGCCCCCCTTACAATAAACAACACAAATGCTTACATACTACACTATGTACCTAGTTCATAATTCTTGAACTAGTTTAACTATGTATATATTGCTCCTTTTTCCTGCACCACCTACGTCACCATATTAGCTAAGAAGTTTCTTTAATTTAGGTTGCCTGGAAAAGATCGCTTTAAGCGATAAGGCCGCCTATTTTACTCCCTAAAAATGTTATAATTGCAGTTTGTTTTTCTAATTGTATATTTTTAAGTACAGTAAAGTGTTATCTATGTATCTTGTTCGTGTATTATTAAGAAAGATGTGAAAACAGATTTCGTAAGATAAAAAGTATCTTTACTTCTTGCTATATCCTCCAAGCTTTTTAGCATCACAGTTACAAAATTCAAATTTAGATGCCAGTGGTATTTTTAAGTGATAGCTTCTTGTGGGAGGGAAAACCTATTCGTTACGTAACACGTAACGGTCCAGTCTGTCTGGCTTCCCTTTCTCTCGCACTAGTTATCACTTCTGACGGGCGTTCCGAGACGCACACGCGTATATTTAATTTAATACAAGCACAAAGTCTCTACATCTCAATACTTATAGATTATTTCGAAACTTTTCTCATTTTTCTAAATAATATATTTAATGATGATGTCATAAATATCCAAATTGGCGAACCTTAAAAGATTATTAAATAATTGGAAATTGTTATAATAGGTGTAAGTTACTTAGGTACAATACATATTATAATTAAATTTATACGAGGCAAGCAAGAGAAATAAAGAAGTCTTATCCGCATAAACCTCACGCCGCGTAGTCGGGCGTTGGCGCGGTGCGAGGGTACAGAATGGATTTCGGAAATCGATTGCTTCCAAAAATATTTACAGGCACCACGTGCGTTTTCCGTCGACTCAACGCAGCGACGCACATTACGAGTATTATATATGTATACATGTCACGGCTTGGACTATAATGTTATGCATGTTGTTATTAAGCTACCCAGCGTAACGTAACATGAGGCCTTATATCCTTAAGATCGCGCCGAAGTTGTTATATAGAGCTTTTACGATAGACTGCATTTAATTTTGTACCCATTTCGGACTTTCGTTAGCTCTCATAGATGACCTCCTTTTCTTTTGTTCTTTTGGTATAAGAACGTCTATTTTCATTTAGCCCAGCTCCTCTATAATGTCTTACAGCAAAACCATTTATCCTGTGTACGTATTATTATTTTATTTCATTATGTTTAAAGGCAAATTACTCGTTAGAAATTAATTCGTCATTTGTCCGCCGTACCTATGTGTCGTAAAACACTGAGTCAAATTTACCAGTATCGCATAATACATTAGATAGTATAGGAAGTAATTAGTATTGTAACTATACGAAGGCATTCAACCGGCTGCAAATGACAGACGCCGCGGGGCGTCTTCGCTGCAACGTACATTGTTGAATCTCCTATATTTTATAATAGCCTGGTAGGCGATCGATATGACACACGCCTGGTATTTGGTTTCTTAGTATTTATTGATTTTGTTATGTTATTTATTTAGACTAGTTTGAAAACATATTATTATAATTTAGATAGAATCTCAATTGCCGTAAAGTCTATGATCCGAAGTACAGACATATCCATTAGTTAACTATTTACCACGTGACTCTGGCTGAATGTACAAACCGTGCCTAGCCAAATCAAGAGAAAAAAAACTATTGTAAAAACTTTATAGAAACATAAAATATGTTCATATATCCAACCAGCATCGCTAAAAAATTTTGAACATTTTTTTCGAACAATCATTATAGGTTCCACAGACCATAGAGTAACGACCAAAGACTTACCGTTTAAAAAATGGAACTGCGAAAGAAACCCATGTCATACTTCCTAGTAAAGTTTTTTTTAAACTCGTCATGAATAATCAAATTTTTCTATATGTCCCGCATTTATTCAAACTCTTAGACACAATTCCAAAAGCGCATAAAACATTCATGTTACATACATTTAAACGTCGACCTTAATGTCTAGAAGAAAAAGAATAACTCAAGTTAGCAACTTCACTGGCATACCTTTGTAACTAACTTTAAAAATTAGACCTAATATTATGAAGTACAATGTTTATTTTTGCATAAATTTGCTTCTAGAATCAAAATATTCGCCATATAGCTAGTTCTATACTAAGTATAGAACACGATGACTTTACCATACCCCGTGACAAGCAATATTTTGAATGGGAGTGCTTTGGGGTTATTTTGCTTGTTTTCAATGTTTTTTTTAATATATAACGATCGAAACATTAGCTCTTCATGTACTACTACAAAGTTAATCCCTTTGCTTATTCATAAAAAATATACAAAGGTTATATGATCGTTAAGAAAAAGATAGTTATGTATGAAGGGATTGCATGCTGCTATGGAATTGTGGAACATTCTTTGCATAGACACTGAAACAAGATTTTAGCGAAATTGGCTAAAGTTTTGTATTTGAGGTTCAGGCTATTTACTAGACGCGTGAATTTGTCTTCTATATCTTTTCATACTACGTTTGTACGGAAGACATATTTGTTGTCCGTGATCACGGCTACTGAAAAATGGTTGAAACGTCGAAAGCGAAAAATGCCGCGCTTAAAACGCCTTAAAACTTTGTTTTTATTATGTGTATTAATTGCGAAAAACTTTAGAATGTTATTATTTCATATTGATACTAGCTGTGCTCGCGACTTGGTCCGCGTTGATTTTTTTCACGGAACCCTGAAAAGGTAGCTTAGGTTACTCTTTATAGCACCAGCTATCTGCCAATGAAATTCCCATGAAAATCAATTCAGCCATTTCAAAGATTAGCCAGAACGTCCAAACAGACAGATATCCAGACAAAAATTCTAAAAAATGATCTGTTGATTGATGATTCTAATAATACGATAACTGGGAACCTAGTATATATCTCTACATATTCTAAACCGTATTACAGCCATGTGTGAGTTGATCGAGTTCTACCTACGCGATGCCTCAACTATGTCAACGTTTACCAATTCTCCTGTAATCTAACCTTTGCATTATGCCCGCTTCTAAGGCAACAAGCCAGACGGTGACGAGGGAAGTGGACAGCACGACTTATGGACTCGTATACTCGCACTACCATTTCCTACTGGCTGCTGTGGAAAATGAAGCGTTATTTGTTTGTGCTACTCTTTACTAGCGGGTACATTGTGTGTCACAGGGTGTTGTAATGTTGTTGCCATGAATTGGCAGAATTTGTTAATCTCCAGGGCGGAGGGAGGGAACTTACTTACTGTTTCACTTTTTATTAAGCAGTAGGTAGCATTTACTCAATTTAAGCGTAAATAAACTAAACTGAAAATGAGTGAAAGGCAAATTTTATAAGTTTAAGATTTTTTTCAAAATCTTCCGATTATGAAATATCCTTCATTGGTGGTCCGCTCCTATTGGTCTTGGCGTGATGATATACAGCATATAACATTTCTTAATAAATAGGCTATCTAACACTGAAATCATTTTTCAAATCAGACTAATAGTTCCTGAGATTATCGCGTTCAATGAAACAAACAAACTCTTCAGCTTTATATATTAGTAAAAGATTAATTCATTTAATTACAACCTTTCTACTCAGTGACGGTTTAATAATCTGGATTCGAATGTTCATGTTAACTGTTATGGGATGATATATTACCAGCCACCACAACAGTCCACAAACAAGTAGCTGCTGGTTCCTGGCCTTCTTCCTTTGAGAGAAAAAAATGTTGTACCAGTCAAGTTTCTCTAAGGCAAATCGACGGCAATCACACAAAGATAATCTAAATCTAATCGCTAGTTTGTCCGTAATTTGTAGGATACACTTCGGTAAGATTGTGTGGAATTGCACGAATTCATTCTTCCCTACCTTGTTACCACTGGACCAACATACCAGGAAATACCAACCAAACGGATGAAACGCTATTCTCCCAGTTTTATAATATCGCTGAGGAGTGGTATTCTTTAGCGGCATCTGCTATCCCTGAAACAAACAATTTAGGTGTTTCAAGTCTTATGTGAAGATGTATGTTTTAGATAAGCGTACTCCATCTTAGACTGCATTTCCACCTTACCTCAGATGTAATGTCGGTAAAACGCGAAACTATGCATTAAAAAAAACGATGGTTTCTTACGATGTTTATATTTTCAACCCTTGACCAGAAAACATACCTATTAAGCAACGCACTACACTAAGATACCAACCCACGCTGTTGAAATAAGACAGATGCCTTACCCTGTAAGACATCACGACTTTGACTTACATAATACGAGTACTATAACTGTAAATAGCGCAAATTCAGGAACCGACTTTCCTAACTGTTCTTTACTATGCTAAAACTCAACCAAAAACTTATCTATCGACCTTATGACCTCTGGGTCAATACCGAAACGTCATGATCGATGACTATCATGCAATGTCAAGGTCAGGCCTGACAGCTGTCAGCGCACTGACAGCGGCTGTCAGCCAATGAAAAACGCGCGCGGTAATGGATAGCCCGCGCGCCGCCATCATTGTTGCGGGTCGTTGAACTTTTGACGTTAAAAAATAAATAAATGCTCTATGCTTTTTCTTGTATAGACTACACGTGTAGTGTTGTTTAAGATAATATTTCTTTTGTTTGTTTGTTGGTTCGTATATATCCGTGATCGACGGATTTGGTGTTTTGTCTTTAATATCAGTATTTATTAATTATATCAAAAACATTCTGATTTGAGATCAGAACTGTGGTTTTCCGGCATTAGTGGCAGGTTCCAGTCTCCCTTTAGAGACCAGCAGCATATTAGTAGCACCATTGGTGTTACAAATGTCTATAGGCGATCGTAAGCCATCAAGTGGTCCGCCTGTCTGCTTGAACTCTTGCAATAAAAAAATACTATTCGAACATTAAAATGTTCTTCAGATTTTAAACAGGTATCATCCTTCCCAGTGCCTAGTAAACTATGCTATTAGACCTATATGTCAAAGGACATTCTAAACTGTATTACAAAGGCTACCTACACTACAGACATATACGTACGACAAAACCTAAAAACAAACGCCTGCAAAGAAAGTAATAATTCAAAAAAAGGAAAATGCGAAAAAAGCACTTTTTGTGTATAAAATCGTTCGGAAACGTTCCTAATTGCTCCCGCCCAAGTTAGGGCGGGCCGCCCGCCCTGTGCACACCTAAAGCCTCGACTATAAAGCCTATTCTGCCTTACCTCAAACAGCCTTATAGAACCTTCTCTGGCTACTCTCAAAATCGACCAGACTTGACAATGTCTTAAGTTAGACTCGACGTGTCAAAGGAAATGGCATTTGGGTGTTTGCAATAAAGTTTCTATTGCTGAAATGAATCTGAGGGTCGATGCCTTGCCTTCAGGGTGGGTACAGAATTGACGTATATCTTATCGTAGGTACAGACGGATCGATAGGGTATACCTATCAGATATAATGGTTTGTTTTTACACGTTATTACTTGATAGATATGTACCACTGTACATATGTCTTCAGTGTCTGTACTGGAACATTTTAAAAAGGTAGGTATTATTCAAGTCAAAAACTGGGCCAGAACAGCTATGCTATTCTGTATGTTGATATTTATCTTTTTTATTTAAATTGAAGTTTGTTTTCGATTTTCAAATAAATCACAGTTTCAGACAAATTGTATCTGTGATGTTATTTTCTTCGTCAGAATTGAAGGCAAAAGACTAAATCCATACAGCCGTGTCTGGTGTATTATGTTTTTAGTATAACTCGGCCAAATTGTAGGTCTTTGACTGACCCGGAAAGCTCCCCGAAAGCCCGAAAAAGCATTTTAAAGTAAAATAACAGAAATTAAAACTGCACAACATCAACTTTGATATACCGTCTAAAACTTTTAAATTGTAGTTTTTAACTATAGCTTTTAACAACATTGAAGTGTGACAATATTGGGTTATAGATAGTTGTCTACGGGCCATAAACAGTTAATGTAATAGATTACCACTCATTTTCTGAATATGTTATCTATATTATATTAATGAATAAACGTGAGTGAGTTCTTTATGTTTGATTGTTACTTTTTCACGGCTTAGAGAATATTTATTTGCCTTTTAAAAAATAGAGTTTTTTTATGTAAGTAATCTAAATTAGGGTCTCAGATACGGTTCTCCGCAAATTTCGGCCACAATTTTTTAATTCGGAGCAGAAATTCTCATAATTCAGAAATTATCTATGCCATCCATTGCATTCGAGGTTTAAAATAAAATCATCTTATCTACGGACGATGTTTTCTATTACACCTATAGAAAGCATTTGAGAACAAAAAGCAAACAAACAAACTGAAAAACAAGGGGAAAAAAAAACCTAACTCGGGTACGTACCAGGCGAGCAGAAACGCGGGGAGTCCAAGAAAAACAAGTGATTTATCGTGTGAAGGGACATCTTCGGTTCTTTTTGTGTCGGTACAGGTATGGCAGGTGCTAGGGTACGATTTACGGTACTTTAACCGATTTCGAATTTCGAAAATGGAATGATGGATTAAGATTTGATGGAAGATTGGTTGAATTACTTTTTTAATTCTGGCTATGATGTCATAATTTAGTAGTGATGAGAGTAAAACGACAAGCAGAATTTTGTTCGAATATTAAACTGACAAATTATAGAGATGTCTTAAACTAACTTATTACTACGATACTACAGTAATAACAATAGTAACAGCATAAAATAAAGATTAAAAGCAGTCCATTCACAAAATATCGCAAAGTTTTTCATGAATAACGTACTCAGTAGTAACAAAGTAATTGGTGTAAAATATATACGATTTAAGTTGTTTGAAATCGTCGAAACACTTTCAAAATTAAAAATGGGCAATAATAACAATTAAAAACAATAATTATCGAGTAAAAATAATTGTTGCTTAGTAAAAATAATACCACCATTCTCTCGTAACACTGTTATTAACAACGTTCGGTTATTATTGTTATTAAATAACAAGATAGAAATCTGAGGTTTTTAACAGACGTTCGTAAAAGGAGAATTATTAGTTAATTGCCGTGTTTTGGCGCGAAATACGACCATTGTTTTAGGTTATAATTTCGTTGTAATTGGTTTTTAATCAGCGGTTTTGCTTATGTTCTCCGGTTCTTTATTCGAAATGCTATTCGTTCTTTTTTCGAATTTAGTTTTGTGTTCTGAGTGAGTGATTGGGCGAATGATTGTTAGGTAGGTGTTCTCTTTTCGAATTAATTACGCTCAAGACCCAATATGAAAGGTTTCTTTATCTTGATATATAAAAGTGTTTGTCTGTATGTCCTTTGTAGAATCGTAAACTATGCATTAGTTCATGTGATGATCTTTAGCAAAGTTGTTGTGCATGAGCCAGAGAAGGTTTCTGAGTTGGTTCACAATTGGACCCTGTAGGTGGAGCTGCTGTCGGCATATCGATTGAAGCTTTTCCGGGCAGGACGACGTCTGCCGGGACAGTAGTATATTATAAATAACGAGAAAGCATTGTAAAATGATAGTTCTAAAAGTAAACTTATTCCAGAGCCCTACAATAAGGGGTTCTACAAAGGCCTCAATGCAGGAACTTATAACTGTATTTTCGTCAAAATTGTGACATGTTGACAAAAAAAATGACCAAAAAATATAGTTTACTACACTTCAACGACATAAAGTTTCAGTGAGTATATAACGCAGACGGATCTTTTGAGGTACAAATATGCATGGACGAAGCTATCTACATCTCATTAGGTACTCCGTCTGAACGTTTACCTACAAGCAAGCCTAAAAAGGCAGCATTAGCGTTAACGTATAGAACTATGAAAAAGGAAGCCTTAATCTATTGTTTAACAACTTTCGGTAAAATCCGTTTCCAATGTTACAATTTAATTTTTCTCAACCCGTGCATTTTCTAACCCTCCCATTCGGGTTATGGCCGATTTGCGTTTACTCGCACTTCGCAGACAACATAAAATTATATCGTTGTCGAAAATTTAACCGAAAAAATGCGCGGGGAAAATTGGCCCTTAGAGCGTCCCGTGGCTAAGTTAACGGCGTAAACAAATACTAAAAATCTTGTAAGGAGCGAAATAAGGCGACACTCTAAATAAGAATTAAAGTAGAATTGCTGAGGTGTGACTCCCTTGTGCTGGGGACATTAACGCTGGCAGTTCTAGGGTTGGTACAATACTCTTTCGATAATTCAAATTGTCTTATATTCAAAGTCATATTTGAAAACCAACATATACGTTACATCAAATTGTAGGTACTACGTGTAAAAAGATATTTGTAAAATATGCGTGTATATAACAGTTATGGGAAATTATCGTTTTTTATCAAAAAAGTATTGGCATAATACAATTATGGTTTATTTTAAATTCAACAATACTTTTTTGTTTATTTTAGTGAGCAATGAAATGTCATGTATCTACCATTATCATGCATCACTTTATTTTATATTTCGCTTCCCAATATAGATTTATGAAATGTTCTGTAAACTAAAAAACAAAAATGCATAAGACGCTTCGGGATAATGTTCTAGCATAATAATATACACAATTAGACGTATCGCAATTTTAAATTCTTGTTCTTCCTGTTCTAAATTGTGTTAAATCTATGAATTCAAATTTAGAATTAGCGCTTTTGTCGTCTTTTATGCA
Source organism: Dendrolimus punctatus (assembly GCA_012273795.1). Classification (NCBI taxonomy): domain Eukaryota; kingdom Metazoa; phylum Arthropoda; class Insecta; order Lepidoptera; family Lasiocampidae; genus Dendrolimus; species Dendrolimus punctatus. The sequence goes on from CM022545.1 coordinate 4,100,661, forward strand.
ATTCTATACGTTTTCGTCAAGGTATTTTTAAAGTACTCGTCAGCACATCCCTAGGACCGCGCCGTGTGACAATATTCATAACGCGAAAAATTGCAATAACCTGGTGAAATTCGCCCCGGACGATATGGAAGGTGGGCCTTTACCCCTCGAGGGCGAGACCTAAGGGGGATTTGTTGAGGAAATTGTCTAAATATTCCCGTTACATATCAACGGGTGCCGTGTGAAATAATGCGATGGGTACGAGCACAAAAAAATTACTTATTTTTACCATCATATATTGCTTTACTGCAGCTTTATTATACACCGTAATAATTATACATTTCTAGAATAGGGTAGATGTCGCTGCCTGTCAATAGACTCAAGGTTAGAGATTCCATGACCGTGAAATATGAAGTAGAAAAAGCAGGAGAACCTAGGGCTCCAACTAAACACTCCGAAAGCAATTAACGTTTGACGTTATTTACTTAGCCCATAGGTATACTAATGGATACAAAATTGTAGGAAAAGTCATTCTCAAGACTGTAAAGAGAAAACAAAGACTTTTATAAGCATCTAAACAAAGTAATTTTCCAATATACCTATTCATCAATTTAGGAATATGAATAAGTATTTCGAAGGATTCTTCCACAATTTCCTTTTGTTTTATTGCTGTGAGGATTCATATTATTATAATAATTGAGAGACATACGCTCTCAATTTTTCCAACCCCAATATTTTCACCAAAAAAGAACAAATAGTGTGTTCATTTTAAATCCCCTTTATATATTAAATACACGTATAATTATTACTTACAATGCGTCGGTCGAGAACCAGCGGGCAATCGCTGCGGGTGTTCGAAATTCAAAAATTCGACCTAAAAGAACGCAAGCGCTGTAATTTAGATCGGCGTTGTTCTTTTTTCTAATTAACTAGAATTTAATTTTACAATGTTGTAAGTGCCAATATATGCGTTATGTTTGATTTAAATATGGATATTAGAATAAATATTGCAGAAGTGGTTGTAAACACTATTTAAAATATTATTAGCTTAGCTTAGCTTATATGTGATATGTATGATGATCATGTTGTGTATGATGAACTTAAATTTACTGATTGAAAAATCGATTATTGTTTCTAGACGCAACGGGGAATGTCAAGTTAAATTATAATCTGGACATTGTTTAAATTAAAGAAATTAGATCAGTTTATCAGCGCCCTAAATTTATATATAGCTTTTTGCCGTGGCTTCGCTCGCGTTAATGATATCCCACGAGAAACGTACCTACATTTTTCCGGAATAAAAAATAGCCTATGTACTATTCTAATCTATAATATATTTCTAGGCATAATTTCATCCTTTAAGCCATACAAACTTTCGCATTTATAATGTTATAGTATCTAAAGATAGGATTATAAGCAGAGATTAAATATATTTTCCAAATAGCTGTAGGTACTTACTTAAAACTTTACAGTCTTATTCATATTGAGTTAGAGTAAGTTTGTAGGCTTCTTTAAGAACATTATAAATCCTACATACTTACTCTAACTCAATATGAATCAGACCGCTAGTTTCGAAATTGGTACAATAATACTAAATTGATATAGTACGAAAGTCTAACTAAAATATGCAAACTATGTCGTCCAGCTTTCATAAAACTCCACCAGTCCATCTGTATCTGTATATATAAATAATACAATTCTTTTTTTAAATAATACGAACAACCCAAACGCCGTAATTCGAACGTGGTGTTCTTCGTTCTTTTTTCGAATAATTCGGACAAAAGCGCGGTGCGCAATGGCGCGTACATGATTGATAGCGGCACCGGTGACGTTCGGCGCGAACTCGAAATGAACATTCGATTTTTCGAAAAATAAAATTCGGCTTGACCGCATCGGGTGGGAATTTCGCCAGTGCTGCAAGCTGTCTTAAAGTCCCTTTTCTCGTCTCTGTTTTCGTATTCTTAATTTGAAAGTATTTGAAGCTCCTATTATATTAGACTTATTCGTAAAATCAGGTAGATAATATTTTTTTTATTTAAAAATTAAAGAAATCGCAAACAGTTGAATTCTTCATTATATTTCAAAGGAAACGTAACCAGTAGCAAAATTTGGGTTACCTATTATCATTGCCCAGCACTGGACACGCAGTATGAGGACAGCTAAAAGTTCACGACACAAACGGTTTTGTCACTGACACTTTGCTTTTCTAATGTCCGTACCCCATCTGGGATAATGTTAGCATTAGTATATACGGTATCTATCAATATTAAACGTCATTAACTATTAATAACAAGTCGCATCAATAATAGATACATTTGCGTGACGCAGTTACAACTTTGCCCCGGATGGAGCAGTCACATAAGCAAGAACAAGAACACACAATTAAGCCTTGAATTACTTCAAAATATATTTTAAAAATGTCATAAATGCTAGTCATGTGTACTGACATAACATATTGTACAAAATACAAAGTAAAAAATAAATAAAACTACTGGGAGTTGGTTGCGCCGTATCTTCTCCTTCAACAGTATCTAATATATTTTTAGAAGTAGTGCTATAAAGATTCATGACGTTCTTTTTAAATATGTAAGTCTAACGAAATAAATCATTAATAGACATTTAATATGCTTGAAATATCTCACACAGCACACCCTATGAACTTGTGAATATACAAAGGTAATAAACACTGTGACACCATTAAAAAAAATGAAAAAATCGCTAATGGTGCAAGATATTGCCACCCTATATTTGGGGTAAAAAGAGAATTAGGGTGGCAATACCTTCTTAGAGTAAAGTTGCCATGTGGAAGTTAAATTACCGAGACGTCAATTAATTGTTTGTATAGAATTCAAAGTTTGGTTTTCGAATTACCAATAATAGATTAAATATATTTTTAATTTTCGGACTCATATATGGAATTTCTTTCTAATGCTTTAGGAAATTATTGAAACTAATAAATTTTATAGTAAATGATACACAATGATTGTGCTTCTATTCCGGACTGATACAATCCTCTTTACTAATTGATTTGAAATTTGAACAATACAATATTTTCATGAATTTGAAATTGATGAAAATATTGTTTAAACGCAAACAATGTAAAAATTTAAATTATTGCATACAGTCATTACTTTACTTTTAGTTTATTTAAATGATTCATATGTTGGAATTTTTGTATATTTGTATGGTTTTTCTTATTGGCCTTAGATGAAAATCGATTTGACGTTTTTTTAATATATTTTAAAGATGCAAGTCAAACATAATTTTTATTTTATCCAAGAACTTGTGAAAGTTGCTGCAAGTGCACCGCTTGGTAAATTTTATTAGTGAAATGAGCATATAATGAGGTATAATTATATAGTAACGGTAAAAATTATCGCGAGGATTCCTGCAAATTGGAACCCACCTATCCTCCTTAAGCTATCATGACGGGTTTACCGTCTATTCCCTGAATAAAGGATCCGGCAGTGAAACGTTAACGGACTGCAATTATTATACTTAGACATTAATGAAAGACTATGAAAAGAGAACTTACAAACATACTGACATGCAAACAATCTCCTTTTCATATGAAATATGGTTAAATATGAAGTTCACATATGGCAACCCTAACCAATCCCCAAGAGATATTTTTGGCGCGAAGCAGTTTTTTTCTGTTCGTTTTTTTCGCGCGTTTTTCGAGTAATGATCTCTGGGTCCTGGGAGAGTTGGAGGATCCATTAGATGGGCGGGAACGACTTGGTGTTTTCTTTTTTTGTTTGTTACTACGTCTGATAGTCTGTATTCGGTGTTTTGTGAATTGAAGGGGAACGGCTGGATGGTATGTGGCAATTACGGGAAGATGCAAGTAGGTCGTAATGATGTAGGGAGTTTTTGGCGGGAATTCAAGAACACATGTTTTGCCTCGTTGTATTTATAAAAAAGAATTGTTGATCTTGTTAGAGAAGAATAAAGTTTTACTCATTTTTAATTTAGAAGAATTGATAATTGTAATTTTGTGTTTAAAAAAATTGTGAAGGTTCAATAGTTAAAGCACACGCTTATTACAATCGAAGTTAAAAAATTAAAACTTTTTTATTATTTATTATTATTACATTTTAGTCGTCTCGCTCCGCACCCCGCACACACTGCCTATCAGGCATGACTCATAGCGACGGCACATTTGGCTTCAGGATTATATTTCTTGAAACCAGCTCATCAGCACTCTCACAATGTTCAGTACTTTTCAGGGTGGCTGCCATTTAAAATAAGTTCATCAACTCACTGCACTTGCCAGAAATTAATTGTTTCTTACATGTTTGTAGACTTAACACCGCCACTGAGTCCGACTTCAAAAATGGCGACGTCTTTCAAGTTGCAAGGGGAAATTCTGGGGACAGAGATAAATATACATACAGGATACAAAAAGAGAAGGCATATGTGTGTAACAAGATATATGGCGATACTATGACCTGACTATATAAAATAATAAACAATGTTAATTGGATGTGTTTCTAATTACATCTTCTCTTATCTTTCCAGGCAAATGGTGTCCATCGCGGCGTGAATGGTCCTCCCCCCCAGACGTAGCGCGGAGGGTGTACTCCTCCGTGTTCCTGGGCAGCCCTGGTGAGTACCCAGGTAACTATCACCATAATTTTCATGATTTTGCATCCTGCTTTATTGTTAACTGAAAAAATAAAAATCTAGAACCAGATTCCAGCGCCAAGTATTTTGCTTAGATAAACATTTTTAAATTCGTAGTATATTTTGAATGGAATGTCCGGTATGAATAATTCAAAAAATGGATGTACAGATATTAAAACAATTTTGGAAAACTTAAAAATTTATTTTGATACGGATTAGTACAAAAGTATGACAACCCAGCCTGATTTTACTCGGCATTTCTATCAACTTTCAAAATGTTAAATCGTAGTTATAGTGACATAATCACAATAATTGTAAATAGAGTATCGGTAAGTTTTTTGTAGATATTGATTTGCTCTTTGATATTGTAGAACATTTTTTGTTGTATCGTCAATAGTTTTTGTAATACCTTCTACTACGCAGCGGTCTATAGCTATGAGCGGCCATTAAATTTGCCGCAAATGTACCTAGAATATTATTGCCTTCAAATTTCGTATTACCAGGTCCAATCAAATTCCCCAAATTTCGGCAAGACCACAACTTCCTCCTGCAATTACCAAACAAATTAGTTAGAATATAATCATAACAAATATTTGTTATTGTGTTAGTTAACAAACAAATCTACCGGAATGTTTAGCCGGAGATCGCGACCTTGTCGATGGTAGATATGAGATAACACGCATGATCGATCAACTGTCAACTGTCATTTATACACGCATACTTCAAAACGTATAATCGACGCCATGAAAATTTAAAAATAAAACCGGTTTTATATTTACTAAATTAACCTACATTATTTACATAAACATATTTAAAAGTTAAAAAGTACTTTAAACATATTTATATTTACGCTCCGCATTCAGTCGGTGCGGAGCGTTCACAAAATACTGGCTGCATATCCAAATTTTATGGCAACGTCTGTTGCCTTAAATGCGGACCAGCCCTTTGATCACGCGAGACTTTACATACATAGATAAATAATCGACTGACAAATACACACATTGTGTTGTGTAATATACAACGGACCACTCAAGGGCCCGACCCAGACACCCCGATCAGTACCTAAATAAGGAAAAGTGCGTTATGAAATTAACCTTGTCAGGAACCCGAGACATGTGCATTGCATTGAGGTAGAACAGCGAAGGCTTGGCCTACTTATACACAGAGGCTGGCACATATAAATTGGAACATGCAAACGCTATAGGTATTAAAATAATTGATAAGAATAAAATGAAAAATACAGTAGGTACCTTGATGACTGCATTAAAGGAAATACTGTTTTATTAGGTCTGTACAAAAAAGTGTTCTTATTGCTGTAATTCCCGTTGTCTATTGTCAATCAAAGACAATTTGTATAAGCCCCGCATGAGAGCTTATTGCTTGCTTTATTGTGAGCTTGAGTAATTTTAAAACTGAAACTTTCATAAAAACTGTACACTCCTAATCCCTGAACTATGTAAAAAAAGAATTATATAAAGATGAAATTTAATGGGAAATAAACCGCGTATTGAAAGCCTATCTTTTTATAATAAAATCAAGATTTAGGTAATTTACGTTTTTTTGAAATATGCATGTTATCATCTATAGATTACATTCTACTACGTTTACGTTAGGTTTACTTAAACTACACACCGATCCGAATAGTTTTTATAGTATTTTCATCGCAATTCTATCATTTACATTAAAATAATTCCAAAATAAAAACATAACCTAAAAAATAACAACAGATCCAATGGCAGTAATCAATATGCTACTGCCATCTTTTGAATGAATTTTGTTAATAAAACTACCAATTAAAAAGAGTATTTCAATTTTACTTTTTATTTTGATTCTTGTAAAGTTCAAAATTATTATAAAAGCTCAAGGCACTTGTTACCTTATTACACTAAATCGGCACATATATCTGTCTTGTTTGCACTTTCTGGGTTTGATACTGCGATCTCGCTTCAACATTGATACGTAAGCATTATTGCCTGTTTCCATTACACTATATCAATTACCGGCTGCTCGGTTGACGGTCGTTATGATTAACGTGATGTATCAACGACTTTCGTAATAGTAAGTTAAAAGGTGTCTAGACCTTCGTATTGAATTATACAACTTTTATTATTGCATGAGATCAGCAGACAGGCAGACAGACCAGCTGATGGAAAACGGTTACCATCGCTTATGGACATTTGCAATATAAAGATGTTACAAATGCGTTGCTGCTCTCTTAAGGGAGACTGGAACCTGGCCACTTTATTTTGTTAGACATATCTAATTTTAACAGATTTGAAGAGTTCTATATTGTTATGTAGTATATTAATAATTCAATATTCCCAATAATTTATATATATATTTAAAACCACTAGGGATATAACATTTTTCGTATACTTATTGAAATAATATTTTCTTCAACTTTTCACACTTAATAATAAAAATTTTAGCTCGTAATATTTATTAATAGAATTATTAGCTATTAGTTAATACAATATATTATTAGTAGTATATGATTATCCAACTTCATGATTCAAATAAAATCTAATTTAACTCTTAGTAGTCTTAAAATTAAAATCAACGATGCAAACATTAAATAGGAACGATAAAAATACAACTATGAAAATGACGGATCGGTATCATCCAGTGTAAATGGACACACAAAACTAGACAGAGAAAAACTTAAGTTTATCGATTCCGCTTTTAACGAGCATCCGTTTCATGAGTGAGTAAGCAATATACCGTCTTTACGACGTGCGAAAGAGATAAAAAGAGTTCCTTAACTCCTTTTATGGTATTCTTGAGAGTATTGCCATTTGGAATAGCATTTTATTGCTTTAGCATTAAAGTTGCAATTTCTGTGTTTCTTTTTGCAAATCGAAAAGGTGGTGTGTTAGATTTTGTTCGAGCTGTTGCATGGTATTCTATGTTAAATAATAATTGAAAAGTCAACCTTATTTTCTTAGAAATATAGTAAAAAGTTGTATTTAAATATGCTTTAATTCTAGTAAGGCCAAGGTACGTTAGTTCTATCTTGCTAATATAAGAACTAAATCTATTGATATAAGGTAAATTTTTCTGTGTGTATCATATTAGTTAGTCTTTGTAATTCTTAAATGACACGAAATGTCTTAACTCAATATAAGAGGATTATAATTGTCATCCTTATTTTAGGACCCATAAGATATTGTTTCCTATAATATATGTCAGTTACTTAGTTACAATCGTTGGTTGTCGGTTACCATGACGACCAAGTAGAGCACTTACGGGACCAAGTTTTACTTAGATTATTATCAAAAACAATTGGTTTAATGATATTCATTATGTCAATAGTTTTGACAGTTTTTGTTCTCATTTGTAGTATTAACCAATACTTGCCTTACGTCCTGATTCTGAATTTAAAATTAGTAATTGAGAACGAACCAATTTTATGTTCATGTCTACTAGAGTATGAAAACAAATATAGTACCTATTTATTAAAAAAAATTATAATTTCTTAATGATTTTTGAGAATAAGTAACTTTTAATATTTTTTAAATAATTTACCCCTATTACCATTTAAAGGCTGTCTATTTTATTAAGTAAGAAACTATATAAGATATAAGTGGAGTTTCTTAGTTAGTGTATAAACGGATCTCATTAAAGTGAAACTTCTTTAGAATTATTTGTGAATTGAAACGAGAAAGCGACACTGAATAGAGATAAACACTTAAATCTATAGGACTAAGCCTATGCGAGAACGAAATAAGAGTTCTAAATTATGCAGGACAGATTAGAGAGTCAATAAATCGATGATTAAACATAAGTCCAATTTGGACCAAAATAAAACTGATAACGATATTTTTTGAGAAGTTTATTTTGAATTATAATATGTTGACAGATGTAGGCTAAAGGTATTACATTTATATTAATAAAAGTTTTGGTATTCTCTAAAGTTTTACTTCTACTGCGTGTGAACTGCATACACACACTTTTTTTCAAGTATAGTACTTACTTACATTACATATTTAACTAAGCGTGAAAAACCATTATGGGCTCGGCAGAGACCTCCAATAAAGATGTTTTGGTCGTAAAATCGTGCCATTAAAAGAATGCCACACATTGCCTTATGAATAAAGACGTTTGGCGGAAACTGCCATGAATTGGCATTATCGGCATAAATGCCAGTAAAAATGTCGTAAAACTAGGCAATATTCATGATGGAATCCAATTTGGTAATGTCGTGAGATTAGGTATGATATTGATAATGTAGACAGTATCGTTACCTAATAAGTATTATAGTTGAATATATTTCCGAGAGTGTAATTACACTCGATTATTTTAATTGTGACATCACACACATTTCTCATTTGGCCAAGATTGACATATTAAAATTAAAAAGTTTTATAATTCTTATTTCCATCTATGCCTACTAACTGGACTAGTGAGATCCTTGCCCAGCTGTGGGGTAATTGTGGGATGTTGCTTTTTATTATTTTGTATGTCTTTCAAGACCACGGGCCATGAAAATGGCCCGGACTTTTGGAGGGCTTGCGTGGGGCCATGGGGAGGCCAACACGTAGAGGCCCCTTGACAAATTTAATGTAAATATGTGGCGTGACAATGACCGGCGATTATCCCTGTTTACACCATATAATAATGCACCCAAGGACAAGCCCCGGCCAGTGTAGGACTATTGTGGGAAATGAGGACAAAAAGTACCGGGCTATTGGGGTGAACTGTTAGTGGTACTAGCGGTCTGGGAATATGGGGACTATGACGTCTGCCCGTCGCAATGTTCAGGGAACATGGAAAAATGGGCAGACGGTGACTCGCCACTCCCTGCATGGGCCCCTAAAAATGCCATAAAAGGCAGGGGCAACATGGGTGTGAGTGGCTAAGGGGTGTAGAGAGGTGGGCTGCAGGTTCACCGAAGCTACTTCCGACGTTAGGCCATTTATCACTTCCACCCCTGGAGCTTGAGTCTTAGCTCTAGCGATCTCCACTCCGTGCCGGCTGGTTAAGGCAAGCACGGAGGCGGGGGCCTTGTCTTGGCCCCCGGAGTCAGGTACGAGGTGTCGCCACTCACCTAAGGCTTCGCCACAAAGCCCCCCTGCGGGTAAATATTATTATTTATATATTTTTTTTTTTTTTTTTTTTTAATATATATATATAGCACATATTAAATATAAAAGATAGTCTCGCAGCCTATCAGCTACGGTTAAGCTCAAGACAGAATCTCACAATGCGTGCTCAATAACGCTTCTGTATCTTCACCATTTACGAGCGAGAGCTTTTATGTTTTATTATTATTATTATGTTATTATTAGGTTATACTGATCAGCACACTAAGATATAAAAATGTACCTAAAAGTAACTGTATTTTGATGTTTATTTTTTAAGATCTTGAAAATGAAATAATTATATTTTAAATAAAAACTGAACTGAACATAAAAAAAAAACTTAGGATACTTATTAGTATAAATTTTTTAAGTAACGAAGGTAGATAAAATTAATTAAACTAGACTAATAGGTAGGTACCGCGCTTTAGGCTTCATTTCGCGAAACTAAAATGACGTTCGCGATGATCGAATTTCAAATAACGAACGAAACATATTCTAATTTGCGGGAATGGCTGGCGATCGATCTTAAAATCTCATTGGAGTTTTTGAAAAAAGAACGGCGAGCCGAGGCGGGCACAAATTGAGCAATTTAGTGCTCCTCCGCTCGAACTTGCAGTAATCTGTATAGTTATCTCTCTCTTTTTAATTTAGTTTTAGCTAATGGAACGTGAATAAATAAAAATATATTAGCAATAATGTACTTGTCCGTAATTATAATATAGGCAGGTACTACTGAAGAATATTTAAATGACAAAACTGCTCCAAACATAGCAGCTCGCTCCAGCCTTATATACTATCTTTTGTATAACGTTTATATGTTGGACAAGATGTAAGGAAGCTATGAAGATATGTTGCAGTATGAATTATTAGTAACAATATCGTTGTTTTTACAAATCCATTAATTCTTCAAAAAGTAATTGTATAACAACTTCTTTATATATCATTTTAAAAAGCCTGAGATATAAATAAAGGTAAGCTTTTTTAGCTAACTTGTTGCTGGGGAGTTTCTGGCCACTTTTCTCCTTTAAACAGGGATAACAAGCTGCTAAGCGGTGTAGATATCTACTTATATCATTATGTGGGTATCATCTGACGAATGTAGGGCGAATATAATAAGGTAATAAAGTTTTGATGAAGTTAAAAGTTACGTTTGTCGTAAATTGTTTATCTGCTATGTTACGGTTATGAAGTGTATATATACCACGGATTTCACACATCCAATATAGCATATTCATCTCTGTGAGATGCAACTCCTCCTTGTGTCGCTTAAGTACTAAGTAAGTACAGGCTATCCTTAACATCATAGTAAATATAGGTACCTATATATTCAATGGCAGGATTCCTACGTATGTACGGGGGTAGGTCACGACACGTTGAAGGTAAATTGCATTCCCACGCTTCGTACTCCAAAACTATCTGAACAGGTTTTAGGTACCTACATCAATCAGTCTATGAGAGTAAATCATCATAATCATAAATGACAGTTCTATAGGTATGTAAACAGTACCCATTGTCCCTATTAGTAGGTATGTAGTTATGGATAAGTATTAGGTATGTTTTTAAAGAAAATTTACTATTTATATTTTTTTACTGTAAAAATATATTAGGTACTTACTTTTGATAGAAAGAAAATAATGTTTATTTAGAGTTATTTAAAATAGAAATGATACATAAGCAGTTTAACAAAAGCCAAAGGTTAACAACTTTAAACAGGCCCCAACTCAGCAAATGTTGGTTGATAACAACCAACGCTGGTCTTTCATTAGCGACAGGCAGTAATGTCACCTTCACAGAAGAAAAGAATAACTAATGAACATTTAATATTATTTATAATTAGAACAACATCAAACAAAGACTACAAAAATATACATATTTTGAACAATTTAATATACCTAAGTAGGTACATAGTATGTTATGAATCGATTATTGAAATGTGACAAAAATGATTTTGAAAAATAATAATAGGTACGTCAAGTACTAAAAGAAATTAAATAATTTTGGCAAATTTAGACGAAAAATATAGTACGTACCGTACACATTTAGTTTTCATTAATTATTTTATATTTAATTATTTAATCTTTCATGTGTATTTATTACTACTTTTTGATTTGGCCAGCAAAGATTTATTATTTGTAAAATAATCACGATAAACTTAACAAAAAGCGCGACGAGTGAATTAGTCATGAAAATTTTGTACTTACATTGCGTACTATAGTATTTTTGTACAGTACCCATAGATGTAGTACAGTTGGCTAAAATATAAGATACAATAATAGTATAATACGGTTGGGTACCATGGTTAAAGATTCTTGCCGCTTCTTCGCCCTAAACAACGATACATAGAATAAGGATTACGATTTGATTTTGACTTAGATATGTAAAAGAAATTAGTGTGTATAAAAACTTCGGGAATTGAATATTAAAGTACACTATAAAAGTAGCCAATGCAGGCCAGTTTCATTTGCTGATCACAGCCGAGGTCACTCCCGAACGCTCGCGACCTTTGCTCCATTCGCAGCGAAACACCCACGTCTTCATTAAAAACTCTCTTATCGCCCAAAATCGATCTTGTTACGAACAATGAGACGCGTCGAAACAAAAACCGGCCGCGCGCGGCGAACGCCCGAGAAACGCAACCGGCCCGTCCTAGCAAATAAAACAAAAACTCAATCAAAAATATCATGGCATTCTGTATCATAACCGGACTAGTTATGCGCTTATTCGTTCATCGAAGTGAGCGCTCCTTTCTAGTGCGATTCGGTCATTGAACTAGTTCACTTAAATTTTATATGGCGAATCTAGCAAACAAGTATACGACCCATCTAATGGAAAGTGACTTACCGTCGCCTATAGATGTTTGCAACACTAGAAGTGAAGGTGACGTCGTTGCCACTTTTTATTATGGGATAGGATAGATGAGGTAGAGGGATTAGACAGGAGGAATTGGATAGAATGGGTACGAGATTGGAACAGAAGGAAGAATTAGCTCAAAATAATAAAGGCATAAACTTTTCACGCTGATATTCTGTAAGGGGTATTGCATCAATCGAGCCAGCCTTAAAACTGTCATCAAGATATGATCCCATCATGGCTATGCCACGTTAGTAAGTTTTAGTACTATTCGATCATTTGAACTTTTTGGCCTACCTTATTAACAGTCGAACCACGGTTCAAAATAGTTCATGAATCACACAAAACCGTCGGATCGTTGACTGTTGCACTGAGCGTTGACCGAATGAACTAATAGACCGATTAACGCTTGGTTATGTGATATGTTTCTTTTACGGCTGGTTCCTATATCTTACCTAGTATTTATTCGCCTTACTATAGGTTAAAATTCAACTGATTCATTAGTAAGATTCGGTCAATTTCTAATGGATCGTTCATGAACTACACAAGACTGTCCAATCGCTGACTGGCACGCTGCGCGCTGACCAAATGAGCTCATAGACTGTTGAACGTTGAATAATATGAAACGTTTCTTTTTAGTACAGTGTAGATCATACATGAACTACACAAGACTAAACCGGAGCGGTGCCGTCGACCCGGCCATACGACGCACGCAGTGTAGGTTACACGACCGACACGTTGAAAAAAAAAACAACAAAAGTATGATATTGTAACGCACTAAGTATCCCGTCTTAAAAATACGCCTCGGCTGTGCGGCGAGTCGTGGGCTTACCACGATCGGGCGCCTTACGCCGTCGCGCCAAGGTCGGGTTTCGTGCCGGCGGGCGAGGCCTCAGTGAGGGCCGAGGGCGCGGAGGGCGGCCGTGATGGATGGCCCAATCAGGCGGCGTGGCGAGGCCGGCCGCGCTAATCGAGGCCCACTCACACAGGCCGGCGTACAGCGTACACCGACACGCCGATTACAAGTAAAAGCGCATCGGGAACCTTAGATACATAGCGGCCGCACCCAGGGTCACCAGGTTAGGCATTTCTCCCCGTTTTGGGGAATCAAATTTGGTTGTAACAATTCAAGCCATTCAATAAAGTATTTTTACAAATGTAAGTCAGAGAATGTAGTTGCATGAAACGTGCATGTATGCAGAGATTAAGCGTAAATTGTTCCTCAGGATCCTCGTAAGTGTCGATCCACTGTCTTTGCCTACCCTCATGGGAACCAGGCGTGATAATCATGCATATGTATGTATGTAACTAATGATGATGTCAATGTCATGTCACTTGTGGCATAATAATTATAGTTATACTAAAATACTCATGTTTCAATCGAATTATTATAGGGCAACGTACAAGCGTTGCCATGTAACGTGGAAACGTAGTCAGCATTTTGAAGACGTTCCCAACTTCTATACTTATTATTATTTAATAGGTGTATATAGTTTAGGTACTCAACTGAACAATTTAAAAACCTAGAAAGTCCCAAAAATATTACAACATACCATCATAAAAACAATCATGAACTACTATTTTCCACGTGTTTTGGCAAACACAATATGCATCAGCAGAAAACTAGCAAGGCAATAAATACACAATCATTCAATGTAAAAACAATGTCAGTATTTAAATTAAACAGCTGTACTTTGACCTTGGAAATTGAAAAAAGGTAATTTCAAATGTACCTACCACATCTTGATGTTACTAACACTGAAAATAAATTATTATTTAAAAGAATGGGCTTAGAGTTTGTCTAACGAAACTAGACTCCCGAATTATTTGTAAACTTTTTACATGGCAATGCTAAATCAAATGTCAATAATATCGTTTCACCAAAACATTGTCGTCATTACTGTTATTTTGGTGTAACTATTTTTTAACTTCTGAACTGAATTAGTTATTGTAATTAATTAGTAATTGGCTTTGTATAATTTTCAAATGCGAGAAAAAGCACCCGAACTACTTTTATTAGTCAAACAATAAGATATTGTGAAAACTTATCGAAATAGTATAATTTTGGGAACATTTCTTCATAAGTACTATGGGGAGTTTGCCAAAACGACCTGGAGACCCCGGCCGCACCGTCGGCACGCGCGGGTCCGGCCGCGGAAAATCGATGGGCACCAGCCGAGACAGGAGTTAGGGGGGTGCGGAACGCGATGAACAACCGTATTTACGTCTATATTCGGACGGATCGATAGCCACCAACTGTTGTAAACAAACCGGGGAAAAAAAGCGAATGCCCGCGGGGCTGTTAGCCGCCACGTGACTAATTTTGGGAGCTGTCACCGGCAGCGCCAACACGTGGGCTCGCGGCTCGCCCGCCCATGAACCACTCGGGCCCAGAGCTCAATTGTTGCCTCGCCTTACAACATAACAATGATCAGTTGCTATAACTAAAATTAATGCACTTTACCATAGCCAAATTTAGGGTTATTAACTAGTTTTTTTTATTGCTTGAGTTCAGCAGACAGGCAGATTGCCTAATTGATGGAAAGCGGTTACGATCGCCTATGGACATTTGCAACACTAAAAGTGTTACAAATGCGCTGCTGTTCTCTTAATGGAGACTGGAACCTGATCACTAATGCCGGAACACAATTCAAGGTCGTTGTGGTGACATACTTCAGACCGGGGGTGGTAGCCATTCAGTCGGACAAATGCCCTACCACCTGGCTGTGGGTTGTTTTGTCGCCTCTTACGACAGGCCGCCCGGCCGCAGGAAATTGTATTCTTTCTCCATTCCTGCACGGATAGATAAATAAATCATAATTATTACTAGTGGTCGAAATTCGACCATAATTAATTTAAATTATAAGTTTGAGCATTATTAAGGTTCCATTGCCAAGGACTATACTTCTATAATCAGAGATTTCGCCAAGGCTACACTGTTAATTTGACTTTTACAATAAACAAAAGAATTATATATTCATGTGTGTCAAATACATGGTAGTGTGTGTAATGCTTTTTTTATTGATTTAATGTATTTTTGATGCATAATTTAAAAAATATTAGAATTCTGTACTCCTTCTCTTTATAAACTATACGTGTGCGAAATTTTATACTTCTTCGTCCATGCAATTATCGTAAAAAGGGGTACAAAGTTTATTAATAGACATGAGTAAATTTGAAAAAATAAACAAATTTTGCGGTACAGTTGGCGGCTCTAGGTGCCACTGTTGCCGTTTTCTTTAAACAGTATAATACAAAGCCGCTTTCCGGGCTTGTCTCTCTGTTTGTATATCAGTTAACTCCTCCTAAACCACGCGACGGGATTTAAGTGGTTTTGCCCGTCGTTTACATAATTTTTCACCGAAGGATTTAAATTATACAAAAAAAACTTGATTAAGTTTTTATGTAAGTAAAACAGATCTACTTGTGGTGTGTCTATGATTTTGACAATGTTATTATTGAAGTATAATTATTTATCCTTTTATTTCATGTATCGTTTTCTGTTTATTAAAGCCTAATTTGCAAAGGTGGTATCTTATTTGTATCATTATTTTCTAGGGAGGGATTGACGGGCAGCTTAGCGGCAGGGAAAACTTTAGTTCACCAATAAACACGTCGCAATAGCAACGCGAACGAAGTTTCCCCAAGATTCTAGTATGATATGATGATAGTCTATAATAGCCTTCCTCGATAAATGGGCTATCTAACACTGAAATATTTTTTCAAATCAGACCAGTAGTTCCTGAGATTGTTCAAGCAACAAAACAAACTCTTCAGCTTTATATATTAGTAAAAAGATTTATTAGGTTGATATACATCACATGGTTACTTAAACATTATAGTGTAGTTGGTGTGGTTATGTTGGTAATTCGGATCAAATAAAAATAATTAGATGATAGACGATACATCACTATCAGGATCAAAAATCGGTAATGTTAAACCGGACTAAGTCTTCTAATGCCGACTCCGTGGTCAAGAGTTGAATCGGATCTAATGAAAGAGGGATACGTAAATAAAAAACAAAAATAAGACAACATCGGAGATACCCGTACAATCATTTGAAAGTTTTTTTTTAATCGCTCGCTTTATAGGGCTGGGAAAATATGTGTTTATATTATTGTGGCAGGAAATACTTGGCGGTTACCGAAAGGTATTTTTTTTCAATATCTTTATTTGCAAGAATGTGGTGTATAGAGATGTTAAAAAATTACAGATGCATAGTAAATTCTACCACATAGTGGTTTGTACAGAATAGCTTAAATACTAAAATCAATTTTATATCTAGATATATTTTAATACATGAAGCAAAACCACAGCAAGAATTTTGTACCCCTTTTTAAGCAAATTGCGCGGACGGAAGAGTACGAAAATTCGCACTTATAGTTTATATAGAGAGAGTGCAGAATGCTAATTTAAAAAAAAATATGCATAAAAGTACACACACTATCATGTATTTGACACACACAAACACATATGTACACTGTTCTTTATTGTTCCAAGTCAAATTAACAGTGTAGCCTCGGCGAAATCTGTGATTATACAAGTATAGTCTTTGATTATTATGGTCGAATTTCGACCACTATATAATTATAATATAATGCCAGCCCATAAATGTCCCACTGCTGGGCTCAGGCCGCCCATCATAGGGGGGGGGGACCCGCCACGCTTATCCAAGGCGGCTTGGCAGGTTTGACACATCGGTTATCTCGATGTGCAGGTTGCATCACGATGTTTTCCTTCACCGTTTTTAGCACGTGGTAATTGTAACAATTCGACCACTAGTTTATATTAATACCTGAAAGCGACAAGGAGTATTTTCTTCTTTGAAGCACCAGCACTCCACTAACTATTGCCAGCATTCACCACGACAAGCAGGAGCAAGTGCACAAACTGTATATATACAACGGACTACTCTGACACCCAATCCATAGTAAATAATGGAGAAAATTTGTTTCCGAAATTTACCATGCCAGAAATGGTTCTCCTAATGCAGAGGAGAGTGCATTGCAATGGTGAGGTAGGCCGGCAAAGGCTTAGCCTGTTCAACCACAGAGGCCGTCGAACTTGACTTGACGTCTAAGCTGCCAGTGAGTGAAATCAGATTAGCTTAAGGCTTCCAGAGGATATTTTGAGAGAGCGTGGTATCACGCCGATCAAGCCGGCCCTAAGACCTATAATCAAGAGGATTCCAACATGACTCTACCCCGTCTATTTTTACTAGGTCATACCTATTTCTGATTACCATGGAATGACATTCCACGATTGTAATGAGGAACAAACAAACCCAACAAATTTATTTATCAGACATAGAAAGCATTATAAAATCAATTTATGCCAACCCTAATGAAATCGGTATTTTTTATTTTTTATTCTGTCTCAGGACTTGTGAGAGGCAGAGGTTACATTTTTTCTGTTTTTTTTGTTAAATGTAACTTTTTGTGACCTTTTCATAAATATTTTAAAATCTGATTCAAACGGGGACAAGCGAGTCGAATGGATTATGGGGATTTTTTGATATTTTTCGGGGCGAGTAATTTATGCCCCTCTATGTGTGGTTATGAATAACGAGAGAATGAGATGCTCTCATATTTGTATAGAAATACTTATTTACAACATAGAGAAACAACGCAACTTTTCCCGCTTGATTTAGAGAGTTATCTGTATTAAACATAAATTAAGTCTTCCTTACCTCAAAGAGCGTAAGGAGTGGCGAAGGGTTTCAACCTTCAACTCTCCTCTTCTCACAATTTCCTCCTTCAATTTTTTTTGACATTTTAAAAATGTTAGTTACTTCAATTCAACGGCCAATAATGACAACGACTATAATAAGGTTTGATTCATAAAAAAAACAATAAAAACCTACGATGAAAACAAAATATTCAAAATACCCGCACGATACAGTAATTTTTGTCCAATTTACATTCCTATACAAAACGATGATACCATAAGGTACGGGAAGGCATCCCGAAAATGCCCTCTTAAAATGCCCTTAAACAAATTTTTTAAGGTAAGCTTCACCATGATGGGTAACTAACTGTCGATTAAATTTTAACATTATGTTTTATGGTTATCGATTAAATATCTAAGAAAATTCGTCAAGATATACAACATAAATTAACACTAAATTTTCTTTATGAATGAATTAATCTTTATGTAATAGATGAAAATAAACTCCAGTGGAATTTAGTTTGAATAAAAAGTTTTGAATGAAGGTAATATTATCATTTTAGGTTGATATAATGTCAAATATACGCATTGTAACTGAATCACATCTCTCTTTTACTTTTTATTCTCTCCCAATCATGTGTCCACAACATGACGTTTTCTTCCATACTCCTTTACTTCAGTATAAATTATTTAGAAATACTAATCACCATGAAATCTTTCACACAATTCATTAATCTTTAGGTAATAAGAACATGACATAACATCTCGAAGAAGCCACACGACCATTATAACTTTGAAAAAGAATGTTTTAAAATTTATTTCAAAATAAAATCATATGAGCACATATAGTTGCGTAATATAATGCTTTATCACAGAAAATCATGTATTACGTGGTCTTCTGTAGTTAATCTGAAGGTTATTAAATTTGCCGTTAAATAACCGAATGTTTAAAATTTGTCCATTGAATAACGATGGTATAATCAGCCCATAGTACAAAAAAGGGTCTGTCAGATGATTTACGTATGTCAATTTTGACAGCTCATAGTTAAGTGAAGCGTAAATAACTGTAATTTAATAAAATTCCCATCTATTTAAGGTGTAGTGAAAAAAAAAACCTCAATTTGGTATAAGAAATAAACGCTTTGTAATAGATCAAGTATGTATGGAATTTTTTGATGACTAAGGTAGTATTGAAAAAATACGACAGATCTGTTGATTGCGAGAGAGAGAGATAACACTTTATTGCACATCAAAATATACAATTACAAAAACAGGCCATATTTACAATATTTTCTAGGCAATACAACAGGCGGCCTTATCGCTCAAATCGATCTCTTCCAGGCAACCTAAATGATAGAATTTAAATCAGGCGAAATAGGTGGTGCAGGAAAAAGGCAATAAATAGGTAGGTATCTATAGTTCTAGTTTAAGTTTAAGTATTTATGTACCTACATAAATACTTTAACTAATTTAAGAAATAAATATACAAATACATAGATATATACATAGTCATATATATACAAGAACACATAAGTTATTATAATAAATAAATGTCTTAGCATGATTATATTCTGTAAATCATAAATAGCTATTTGTGAATAAATAGTGTTTCTGAGCAATTTTCTAAATTTTAGTAAGGATTTGGCCTCTCTGACAGTAAGAGCCAGCATATTGAATGAGTTTAAGTAGTAAAAAACTACAAAATACATGCAAACAAACCGACTTATTAACTACGCCTTAGAGCTCATATTAAGTTAAAAATCTCTCCGATTTTGACAGATTCTTCATTGGTGCTCCGCTCCTATTGGCCTTAGCATGATTACATATAACCTATAACCTTTCTCGATAAATGGGCTATCCAACACTGAAAGAATTTTTTAAATCAGACCAGTAGTTCCTGAGATTAGCGCGTTCAAACAAATAAACAAACTCTTTATATATAAGTATAAGATATATACTAACAGTTGTGCGTGTTCTTAACCAGGATTCGAATCTACATCTCCACATATCTTCAGTTTAACGAATAACTCTATAAGCTCATGTTTTATGCCCATAACTTAACATCAAAGAGAATTTAAACGTCGGCATTAGCCATAAAGAAAACTAAAGTAACATATTATACATACGTAAAGTGATATTTTGTTGTAGATTTATAAATAATAAATAATTGAGCAAAAAGCCAATAAGATGCATGTCAAAAAATATACTTGATTCACAATTTTAATCTTGTCAAATGCCGATTTTTATTGTGGCCGACAAAACGAGAAAGGTGGAACGCGTCGTCTTAAAAAGTACGCTGAGGAGTAGAGCGCACTCTGCTACTTTTAGTCGCAGAGTACTACGTTTAGTCGCAAGAGTTCTCTTTAGGACATGAAATCTTGTCGAATTATAAGTAGTAACGCAGGGTATGGGCAGTATTAACTAACTACCTGCCAGGGCATCGCGGAGCTAGGACTCCCATTCACGTAGCCCTGGCATAAGGCGCAGGACGGAAAACCCAGGGGCTTTAGTGGGTATCCTTAACTGGGGACTGGCAATAGCGTGGCACCAGTTCTGATTGTTCACGCTAGTCACAATCACACGGGTCGCGAATATCCCCACAGGCTTCTGTGCCTGTCGCGGCGTAGTCCTCAAACGGACAATGTCCGTGACAGGACTCAGCGACCCAAAGTGAGTCTTGGCCTCCGAAAGGAGAACACGCCACCTGTTCCTGTCCTATGCGATTTCTTGCCAGTTAGGGGCTTGAAGCTCACCATGTCAGCCTCCACTCTGTCCTTCTAACGGTAGTTGGGGCAACCGACCATCCGATCGTCCCAAATAGGCCCTCTTCACACTTCGATCCTCTCCCATCCGTTCCACGTGACCGAGCCAACGGAAGCGGTGAGATTTTATGTCTCTCCTGGTACGTTAGGCTCGGCCACGTGGTTTTCAATTTCGACGTTGCTTCAGACCGTCCAGCTGCCATCGTCTCTCCTCGTTGGATCCAAAATCTTACGGAGATCCTTTCGTTTAGCCACTAACAGCTGCTTCTCTTCCTTTTGGGTAAGCGTCCAGGCTTCGCAACCGTACATCAAGATGGGCCGTATGACGGTTTTGTAAAGCCTGATTTTGGTTTTCCTGCTTAGAAGCCTGGACACCATTACCTTACGTAAGGCTGCGCAGCATTACGTGCAGTATTAAGTACTGAAACACAAAGAACAGTTAATACAAGAGGTGTCCTACGCTCAACCTGCTTAGAGCCTGTGTGGCCACAATTGCATTCGCTTCGGTCATATAGTTTTCATTGACTTTTCATAATTGATACAATGTCTTTGTATAATGAATAGTGAAGACCGGGGATCAATATAAGAGTAAATATTGGAAAGCACATTTACGAAATTTACTCTACTGGAATTCGAAAATTAAACCGTCGTGCTCTAGTGAAAGTAACTGATTTTTGGTGTCGCATACTTTATATTTAATCCTAATAATTAAAAACAAAGGCATGTCTTCAGCTGGCTATAAAACTCTCTAATGCCTAGATATAGACGGATCAACCAAATTGAATCAATTTGATTGAAAGGCATGAAGGGACAGAACAGCATTCTCTGAAATGGAATGATTCAAGTATGTTATGTTATGTATACATACATATATTTCAAATCTGACGAATTAAAGCGAACGCTTTATTACATTTATGTTACAAATTTTAACCAGCGCAGGAACGGAGAGAGAATACAATTCCCTGCGGCCGGACGGGCTGCCGTAATAGGCGACAAAACTACCCAAAGCCAGGCGTTAGGGTATTTGCCCGTCTGGCTACCACTCCTGCTCTAAAGTATGCCGCTATAACAACCTCGACTTATGTTCCGGCATTAGTGACCAGGTTCCAGTCTCCCATTAGAGAGCGACAGGACAGTGGTATCACTTTTGGTGTTACAAACATCCATAGGCGATGGTAGCCACTTTCCATAAAAAAAAAATGGAGCGCTTTGATTGATTAATCTAAATTAGAAACAAAAAAACGGCTTGCGACAATCGCGGTGACTCTCCAAAAAGTCTCGAGTGTGTAGCGTTTCTATAAATTTTATTTAATAAGGACTTTTTGCAATAAAATGATATAAAAGTCACCGATCCGTAGGGACCGGGGTTCGAAATAAATTCAACATTTTTACAACGCACTCATTATACCGAAAAGAGATATCGGACAGTTATTTATAAAAAGTTGCCTCTTGCAGATCGAAATATAATGGTTCGTTGCGAATATCTTTAAATTTCTTTGTCCGACAAATATTTGATATTAATACTTGAAGTTTCATGAAATTTATATTTATGCAAGCTTGTCATGCATCGATTTTTTATTAAAATCAAATAAATACAATTTTGAATTTTTGGAAGAAAAAGAAATAGACACCAGTCTGAAGCCCCTTACAATCTCTTATCTTTCTAGCAAAATGTGCTTATTTTAGTAAAGTACTATCTACTCCTCAAGGCCACACTCAATAAATGCGTTTAAAATATTTGATAGTCTCAATATGTGGGTATTCTAAAGACTTGTAACGGCTAATTATAATAATTTCCATTTAACGCTTTAAGTGGATTCTGTATTCGATCATTATTCCTTATTTGAACTAATTAATTTCCAAATTTGAATCCGATTCCTTTTTCGAATGACCCACTTGACGTTTATAGTCTAGTTCCTAATTTGAACATTCAAATGTTATGAGTAATAGTGATGGGACATCGTAACCAATAACGGAATATTAGATTAATTATTAAATTTCTATATTACCATGACGTGTTTGGTTTTGACTGTAATGAAGATTATGCTTTTGATCCTTAAATCGGCTGATTGAATCTTAATTAATTACAATGATTTTATAAATTACTAGCTTCTGCCCGCGACTTCGTACCCGTGGTGCAGTTTTTTAACTATCCCACGGGAAGGAACTCTTTATTTTTTTGGGATCAAAAGTATTATATATGTTGACCAGGGATATAAGCTACCACCATACAAATTTTCATTTAAATCGGTCTAGTCGTTTCGGAGATTAGCCGGTACTAACAGACAGACAACAGAGAAACAAAAATTTGAAAAAGTCTAAACTAGTTCTATTTCACTTCTTACATCCCCCTGACTCGGTTTTTATCATTTTTTTTTATTTTACAGAAATTCGACCTCTACAGTTTTATTATATGTATAAATTACTCTAAAAAAAACTTAACTGCGTTTTGTTGTATTATACACTAGACCTGCAAGACTATAAGTAGAATGCTGAGTCTTGGTCACCGTTTTCTATGGATAAGGTGCCCAGAAGACTGTTTACGTTTCCTCCCTTTATCGCCATACTGGGTTTAATTTAGTTCACTAAATTAGATTACTACTGGAAATTTATTAGACATCATCCGTATTTAAAAAGGTCGGTTAGCATTTTCCGTTCAGGGGGGTCCCATCTTAGGGGACTTTCAAGATGTTTATAAGATACCTCTTTAATATTTGCTCTTCATTATCAATCACTAACTTAGGCCTCAGTTTTAACTTATTGCTGTATTATACACAAATTCAAATATGACACACGTAGCTTGAGAATATACAATAAGTTTTGCGTCCATCGTTTTAAAAAGAATTGTGTAATGTGACAGTTTAAAACGTCTTGTGGCGATGCGGTCATAGGTGTCAACTGCGGTCGCGGCTAACATGTCCCCGCACTATTCCTCGTTAGCAACGTGTTTTATTGGTGGTTACGTTTATAGGATTCCATTTTCAAATAGCTTTGTTTGTCGATGTACAATTCTCTTATACATATTATTTATTATGGTAATTTCAAGTAATTTAAAGTCAAATATTGTTCGTAGGTAACATTATCTCATACTTACCTCAAGTATATAGGTAATTATAAAGACCGCAACGTTACTTCGTTACATGGCAGTAAAATGTGAATAGGGGAGCGGACAGTCAAATCAAACTGACGTCGTAACCTCATTCAATTCGGTAAGAGCGTACCTTATGACCTCATAAGTAGGTACCTGCAACTCAATCGAATCAAATAGCGCATTCAAACAACCCAATTGTTTGAACAATAATTATTTAAAATTATTATCACGACATTTCAAAAGTTAGATATTATTATTAGCTATTTATTTTAAAGTCGTTATTTCTTATTTAATAACATCACAAATTATAGTAACATGTGTCCGCGGCCCAGATGTATAATGATAATGTGGTCTTTTGGGTTGTCTCAAGAACTCCGTTGTTTAGCCCCAAACGCTTACGATTCGGCTAAGTTTTACTGAAAAGTTAATACATCGCGCAAGGCTGTATACATAAGCTCCTTTGCCTGCCATTTTGCCGAATATACTAGAGTCCACTCCACGCCACAAAAGAATGCGAAAGGCGCTGCAATCGCCGTAAGTAATTCCGTACTTAATCCTGCCAAAGAAATTATTTGCAAATTCGTAAATCAATTTATGTAATTACAGAATAATAAATACAAAATACTCCATAATTAAAGTACCAGTAGTAGAGTAAATTTATTTCCAGACTACGAAGAAAATATTATCCAATAGCGGAGCTGCCACTTTTAGTTCTTTATTTTCCGTAGGACTTCTTTCGTGGCGCGGACTCTTAACGGATAATTATAAAATATAAGTCTAAAAATAACAAGTGAATAGTATTTTCGTAAGTTTTCGCGACAAGTAATAAAACTACGTTTTAATAGTTTTAAGCGCGGTATTTTTTTTTAATTACTGCGCTTAAGACCGGTAAAACATAACAAGTCGAACATTGAACATAGGTTTCTAATCCTATAGATGAGGTACTCAGAATGGCCGTAACGATACTTAAATCAATATATCAATCCATTCTCTAAGGTACCATAAGCTTTTTACCACCTAATACAAGACTAAGAAAATGCTTCCAAAATCCAACTTAAAAGTTTTATTTAACCGTATGTTGTGTACAGAACCTTTCTTAATATTTGTTATTTTTATACTCCATTAAACACGAATGACTTCGCAAACCACAACGGCTTAAACTATATTTATATATTGTAGCTTTAACGCTCAGAGCGATGAAAAATTCTAGAAACAGGACACGGCTAGCAATCTTTTAAAGTATTTGTGATGACTCAAATCGGCGAACAGATCTCTCCAGTAATCATTTTATTTTTTAGAGCTTTATGGCTTTGGAGCAAAAATCTTTGACCTAAGTGCTGTTTGATGAAAATCCTATAAAATTCGAAATAAATCATGCAGTATCTATGCCAGTTTTTTAATAGTCACTGAATAAAAATAAATATTAACAATAAAACTACAAGCTAATTATGGACTGTTTTCACATAGCTAGTATAGCATAGGTTGACTGTATTGCACGCTGGACAGTAAACAAATGTGCTGTTATGTTTTATTTAAATAAAATTTTATACTCGTACGAATGTTTCAGCAGTCTATATGAAGTAAATTAATCATTTAATATATTGTAATCATTAGAATAAAAAAAACTTCCAGAATTAAATCACGAACCATATTACTTAGAGATTATACAGATCTCCACAGATAGTATAATAAATTACCCTAGAATCGATCTGATTTTCTACTAATTTTTGAAATCTTCGAATAACGTATCTGGAATAATTTGATTAAATAAACAGTCTATACTTATCCGCAAGATCAAAATTGGGTTTTTATATACAAATTACGCCATCTAGCGGTGAATAGCGGTATCTATCAGATAAATCGATAGTTCAGAATTATAGTTCGTTAACCCCTATATATATTATTATTATGCCTTTAGTCTTTTGAATTTAGAACGAAAAAATATACGGGTGATGTAGGAATGTACAACTTAAAATAGCTGGTTTTTACTTCTTAAAATGACTACGCTTATAGTTGATAAAGAGTCTGAAGTTAACGTTAGACGGATCAACTAAATTGAACCCATTTTGGTTGGAAAGTACAGAATCGAAAGAACACGACAGTTTCATTGATATTGAATGATTCAAGTTTATGTTTATATGGGTCACTTTGATTGATTCAACTAAGTTCAAAGACAAAAATGAATACAGAATAAATGTATTTTTTTAAATCAATTTTTTTTTTTGGTTTTATTATAGAGTATGCCACAATAACAATCTTGAGATGTGTTCTGATATCAGTGACCAGTCTAGTCTACTAATTGTAGTCTTACATCTTAGAAGTTACAAGTACAACGTACCTGGTGTTACACAAAGCGGCTGTAACCAATGGTTTGCCATAAGAAAGAACACACATGCAAATACAAATATACGCAAATGCTCGTATATTTAATTACATTTAATAGACATTTATTATATTATAGACTTAATTTGTGTAAGTCAAGCTCGAATTAAGGTAATTATAATAATATATACAAGTGTTTTATGAATGTTCCAATTTTTTCATTAAATATGCAAAATTACAAATTGAATGAAATTTATTGACCAATAATTTGCATACAAATTAATTCACATTGAAATTAACTTTCACGCTTAAAGAGTTAAATTTTGTTCATATTATTTACAAATTCCTTTCTTATGTCGAACAAATATAATGTTATCTTTGATATAATATCACAATTTATAATTTATTTATAAATAAACAAAAGTAAAAATATACTTTATGATAGATAATATAGAGCCACCTGCACGACTACCAGGCTTCCATACGTAATAAGAAGCTCGATAAGGTATATTCGCTTTGCATTTGACATACTTATTATTCAATACAGTGCGGTATATCGATGTAATCGCACTTACTTATCGATATGATATCCTAGTAGATTTATATAACTGATGGAATAGATAAGGAAATTTAATAATATAAATTTAAAATGTATAAATATTAATATAATAAGTAGGAATTTTGGGTTACTTCGTATTCATAATTTGATAAGTTTGGAAACGATAATATTATCTATTTTTTTTTCCATTTTCACAAAATTACAAGATTTTGTTAAAAGTGAACTGAATTGTAGGAATATTATTCATTCTTTAACAAGAATTGTGCATATATGTGTTTAGTGAAATGTGCCATTTCGAGATACCACAAGATATTCGTGTTCGGCATCCGTCAAAGACTGAGTATTTAGATAAAACTAAGGGCAGTAGTCAAATCTAACTTTCGCCAACTACTTACATGCTTAAACATAATTTTAAAACTTAGCTTTTATAACTAAAGCGATTGACTAGCCATAATGTGAAGCTATTTAAAAAAAAAAGGTTTTCATATACAAGCTTTTGAAATCCTAGATATTATGTAGCAGCAGAGTGCTAGCCAAGACAAGTAAAACGAGCCCAAACACGACGGGTCTGTCTGGTTTAGTACAGGAGTTCCTGTGGCCACTTCCGACTCCATCATCAGATCAGCTCCATGGTACCATATTATTGCATTGTCACGCGATATACGTGCAAAATTTTAGCTCAATAGGAAACCGGGAAGTTGGTCAAATTTAACTTGCAAGATTCCACCGAACTTACATACATATCCATTGTAAGTTAAATAAAAGCTTGTAAAAAAGGAAAATTTTAATAGTAGGGACTTTTAGTTTTTAAGCGATTTTGCAGTCAGTGCTATAATTAAATCAAAGTGATAGCTACGTATGCACAAGTGATTAATATTAATCTTAGAAGAATTCACATGAAAAATGTATTTACGTCGTAAAATAATCTCCACGATTTCATTCTCCGAAAACCAATCTAATTTACACAGTAACCATAAAACGTATCCAACGGTAAACAAATTTTATCTCGCGTCATTCGCGACTATGTAACTTATTCTGCGAATCGTTTCATCAACAAACCGCATAAATCATAATTTTACACGCATAAATTTGTTTTATTTCGTTTTTGTGTCGTGAACTAGGTGGCAGATGCTAGAGACGCGTTGATAGTGTCGCAATTTCTCAGAAACAACGGTTAACGAACTTTGAAACTTCTTAAGTATAAAAATACTTTAATGACACTATATTAAACATGAGAAGCAACTCAGATGTCTATGGTAAATGTAAGTTCTTTTTGTTTTTAAATAGCTTGTATTTTAAGGGGATATAACATAGGATCGATAGAGATAGTCCTTTCTAAACATGGAAATTTGTGAAATTGTTTTCTTTTCGTTTAATACTCTTTTGGAAATATTTTCAGGAAATATTGACTTGATAATTGCCATTTAATAGAAAACTCTATTATAAAACAATGCTATATTAATCCATAATTTCAGAATAATTTAAAAATGAATTTGTTTTATCCCATGTATGGTTGTTCTGTATATCACGTGTTAAGTTGACAAAAATATACATGTTAATATGTTTTATTTTCTCATAAAAATTTCACGAACACATCATAATTAATTATAGAATAGGCCGTTCTATAAATGAATAAAAGGTATGTAGTACGTCGTTTATTGTTACCCATTCACAGTTTTATAAGTATATGAATTTACTTTAATTTTAAAAAGTTTAGTAAGTTAAAACAAACTCTTTCCTTTTTAATGAATTATAAGAATTGCAACCTTGAACATGAATGAGATCCTGCATCTTACCATAACATCCACCCATTTACTTACCCGCCTCCCGAATGACGTCAAACTCGTCTGATTGATTGAGACTCGGTTGCGTCGCATCGCGTCACGGCGCACGGTGTAATTACGGCCACACGCGGAAAATGTATTGTTTACTTTGGGTAACAGAGGGTTTCTGGTAATCGACCTTAAGTGTACGCTTAATACCGCATTACTGCGTAATATTTATTTATTTTTATGTCATTTATATAAGAAATTAGAAATATTATGTAGTATAGATATAGATAGTAATAAAAAATAGTACAAACTTTACTACATACTTATCATAATAGTGTACAAAACAGGAATCTATTATACCTAAGGACTGTAAAAAATTGTAATGAAGAAAAACAAAATAAAAAATTAAATAAGTTCAATTAAGTAAAAAGTAGAAAGGAGTGGAGGGGGGTAAAAATAACTTGATAGTCTCTTTTTCATTTGTTAGATTAGCTGACGCCAGCTAGCTAACGATCATAGTTTTCAGTTTCAATTAATTCAAGTAACATATAAAAAACTCTCAAAGTGATAGATCTTCGGATATATTAAACTTTAAGGGTGATACAAGTATTCCATAAATATAAAAGTCTTTTACGTTACTTGTTGAAAGACACTTCAGTTTATATTTCACTATGAAAAGTTTCACGCAAAAGGTTTCACTATTTCTTTAACGATTTACTTATCTGTGTTTAAATTTTTGCATAAAGTATTTTGATGAATTTCATATAACTAATTGATTATTAGTGAGAAATTACACAATTAATGTATTATAGCGATATGATTATTTATAAAAAACAAAATCCTGATCCACAAACAAGGTTGCTGCCTTTTCAGTGACGTCACGGTCGCCGTTGGGGCGTATGACGTCACTTGACGCGTCGCGTGCCGCGCTGATTGATTGAGATGTCGCGCCGGCGTTCGCTACGGTGTGATTAAGGCCAAGAGCGGAAGTGTTAGACTATGTGTTCCCGGGAACAATGTTATGTTTTATTTGGCACTTCATTATGTATATAAAATGACGCTTTTATCAACTCCGGTTTGAGCAGACAAACAACTAGAGCGACTTTTTGGCTAGTGTTTCTATAATTATGATAGCTGCCATCTGAGTCGAATAACAAGTCACAATATTTGATATTAGCAATTTGTCAGTAAGTTATTAATATTCTGTGAATACAAGATCATGGAGATTAGAAGTAGGGTGAACCGTCTTGTATGGGGAACAAGTTGAAAAGTCCACCTATAAACAGCACGTTATTGTTCAAAGACGCACCGAAATAGCGCTAGGGTAGTAAACGCTAATGATATGAATTGAAGCAGTTATAACAGAGTGAAGTATGCCGAGTTGAAAATTGTAATATATTTGACAGGCGTAGTTGAGAAAATTAAATTATATGCTTGTTACTTTTATAATTACCTAGATAAATCATCCCATTATTATCTATTTATAACTGTCCTGTACTATAATAATTTTTGGCGAAAATCTTTCCACTTGCTACATCTAAATTGTCTGCTTTTCAATTTATCACTGTTTGATACACGGATATGGTCCTCCTTACTTACCTAGATAATTTCTTTCTTTTGAAGTATTAAAAATATTCCTGGCCACTGTCAAACACGAGAATAAAACCAGCGTAACTGTTATATTAATCACGCCGGGGCCCCGGTGTAATGTTACCGGGTACCAACCAGGCTATCATGAGCGGGGAGCGGTGTTCATAAATACTGCGAGTGCGCAGGGCTGTTGCTACTATTGCAGAACTGCATTATTTCTTATATCGCTTCTTGGTTTCCTGTGAACAGCTGTAATTTCTCTAATATACAAGTATAATGTAATCTCATTTCTTTTTCTATTATATTTGCCATTTCAACATTTTATATATATATAAAACCTTAATATTCTACTTATATTGCAAACTCATGTGGGGCTTAACAATTTTTCTCTCATCTATCCTAAGGAAGAAATAACTTGTAGTGAATACCGCCTATTGTCTTCTATACTTAAACTTCTTGAATTGCATCTTAATGTTATGCAATAAAATATATTCTGTTCTATTCTTCGAGAACTAAATTTAAGTAGTGATTTTTGAAAGGTTAATGCATGTTGAATCTAAAGAGATTAATGCATTGAAACAGTCTTTAAGAAAACAAAAAATTAGAACTTCACCAGGAAACTGAAATCTGACAGTCTTATAAATCGTGGTGGCGTAATGGCTAGTGCACGTGTCCCAAACTCAAGGAGTGCAGGTTCGAGTCCTGGCGGAACAGATGCATCTCCTAGTCAGTTTTGTGACCTAATGTGTATATTGTTACGATCACCACGAACATACACCAAAGAGTAACATACATACACTCTTACAAAGTTTTCGTTTATATCGTGTACGAATTTACTTATATTTTCTTAAATTACTGCGGTTTTAAATCCGGATGGTCGCGAATCCGCGTAACTGAGGTCCGGATTATCGAGTCACTAATGTATAATGTCGGTAATGTTCATCAAAATGGATACAGCAGCCCTAGGTTGTTAGTTAGGCCTCACACAGCGGCGCGACTGCGACCGGTTGCTTACACTGCTAGCGTGGGTGGAGTTGCCTCTCGTATTTATAGAATTATTACACTTAACAATATATAAAGAATCATCAGTAGATAACAATTCATTGGTCACCCGTTATAATCCTGACCTCCATCAGTGCCTCTCAAGTTTATTAATAACTGGTCAAGCCTTAGTAAGAAGTCCTACTTACATACATTACTCGTGCAGGAACGGAGAAAGAATACAATTTCCTGCGGCCGGGCGGCCTGTCGTAAAAGGCAACAAAGCAACCCACAGCCAGGTGGTAGGGCATTTGTCCGACTGGATGGCTACCACCACTGGTCTAGAGTGTGTTGCCACAACAACCTTGACTTGTGTTCCGGCATTAGTGACCAGGTTCCAGTCTCCCTTAAGAGAGCAGCAGCGCACTTGTAGCACCTTTGGTGTTTCAAATGTCTATAGGCGATGGTGTCCGCTTTCCATCCAGTGGGCCGTCAGCCTGTCTGCTGAACTGCTGCCATAAAAATACAGCCACCAGTACCTCTCAAGTTTATTAATAACAAGCCTGGGTAATTAGCCCTACTTGACTTACATACAAACTTAACAAGGTTTATGTACATACGAGTGAAGCTACGTTTAAAAGCATGTATATATATATACATACTAGGATATGCCCGCGATTTTGTCCACGCTTTACTTGAAATTCCCGCAGGATTCCCAAGACATAAATACCGCAGTATTAAAAAACTCGCGAGCATATCCTAACAACAAATAAAGACGGACAGACGAATTGATGAATATGGGCAAAATTAGGGTTCAGTTGTGGCCAAAATGGCTATGAAACCCTAGGTCCTTCAATGATAGTATTAACTTTTTTTATTGCGAAGCTGACAACCTAGTGGAGAGAGAGAGAGAGAGAGCTCGACGTTTGCAACACCAAAGCATTGATAACCTTAAGGATCGTGTAAAGAGGAGACCGGGAAGAGAAAGAAGGATCAGACAAGAGGGATAGAAGGGATGAATATGGGATTGGAATAGGGAGCAGGGAGTGGGCCATCGGAACTGTCACTAATCGCACGCAATACGATTAGCTCAAGGGTAACCGTTTCACGCCGATATTCTATAAGAGCGTGGTATCGCACCGAACGAGCTGGCCCTGAGAGCTATTATCGAGATTATGACTCCAGCAGGACTTTACCACGTAATGACTACCTGCTAACCTCAATATAAAGCCTACATTTCCGCTCGAACCTAAGTTATTAATTCTAAGCATTCAATAAACTTAATTTGCACTTAATTATTACTAATCTGAACGTGATGCTAATCGACGAGCGAGGTGGCAAACATTTTGAATACAAATTGTCTCGTCTTCATCGTTGTATTAAGAGAAGTGGTAGACGACGCACTCTTTGTGCGTGACCTCTTTAAATTATTAGTATATGTAGCATCAAGTTCATTCATGTAAATTTAAGTACATATTTTGTTAATATTTAAACTTCCTAAAAGGTTAAGGCAATCAACAAACAAATTCTGTAAGCCCATAGGAATATTAAAGTTTAGAATTATTTCACTTCAAAACAGAATATTTCACGAGTCAGAATATTCACAAAATTCATAAATAAATACTGATCAGATCTTCCATTTTTTGTAGGTGTAGTGATGAATTTAAGGCGATGGTATGTTAGAAATGACGTACTCTTCATACGAATGTCGCTGTACGCAACCGACGAATATTTTCTATGAAAATGCATTATAGTGGTGTCCGACTTATGGGCGCTGCGCACAGCATAAGTGCACCGTGTCACACGCCACGTGGTATGTAGCCACGGCGTTTGTAACGGGCCAACACCTTAAGTACTTTCTCATGACTTCAAAAGAACTTTGACTTTTCCAAGTTAGCTGCTTTACAACTTTACATTTTTCATGATGACCTCTATGGTTGTGCAGGCTAAGCCTTTGCCGGCCTACCTTACTGCAAAACAGAGGCTCTGGGTTTGATTTCTGGTGTGGTAAATTTCGGAAACGATTTTTCTCCGTTATTTACTATTGTCTGGGTGTCTGGAATCGCATGGCCCAGAGGCTAGTCTGAGGCTGATCCCAGACACTCATACCTCTAATATAATAACAACAACAGCCCATAACTGTCCCACTGCTGGGCTCGGGCCTCCCACTCTAAGGGAATGGACAATACTGTCTACTGACAATACGGGTATACACCCGCCACACTTATCCAAGGCGGCTTGGCAGGTTTGACACAGCGGTTATCTCGATGTGCAGGTTGCATCACGATGTTTTCCTTCACCGTTGTTAGCACGTAGTAGTTGTAACAATGTGCACATTAGATCTGAAAACAGCCTAAGTGACGCATGCGTTCCAGCCAGGATCGAACCCGCGACCTTTGAGTTTAGAACGCGTACGCTAGCCATTACGCTACCACGACAGACTCAGACTAGACCTTTAATATATACTCACTAATTAACCAAAACACAAGCGTAACTTGCTTAATTTGAGATTATGAAATATGTACCTGGCGATCTGCCGATTTTAATATTTGGAACTAAATCCATCATCATTGTTCGTTGAGATAATTAAATTTGTGTGTCGTCTACGCGACAATTTAAGTGAATACATTTATATAATAACGCCGTGATTGTAATGAGAATGGCTCTAATAGGCCTATTGTATTTTATTTAATGATAATTTTATTATATTCAATTGAATGTTTCGCAGAATCTATGGATAGGTAAGTTATTGGTTTACTTCGACGAATGTCTGGATATTGTCTGGCTAATTTAGTAGCAAAATTTTTAAACTAAGTAATAATCTTCTACGTTGTCATTTAATGTTCATTTCTTCTGTATTAGTGAGGATTTTATTTTAGAGGACCCATAATCAAAATATGTTTTCGTAGAAATTTTGTTTTACTTAGACACGGACAAATTCTTTTTGAAATAAGAGGTTTGTACGCTCTGTCTACGACAAGGTATCGTGATAGCATAAAACCATTATGTAAGTGGCAACATTAAATAAGGTAGCGAAGCTTTGATTTTTTAGACTGGTAACACAAAAACGGATCACGCAAATTGTATTTTATAAGAGTGGCAACACGAATAAAAGTCTTCTTAAATACCCATGTAGATAATTTCTCTGACAACCTAATCCACATATATCTGTATAATCCCATAATCTAGCTACCAAATGATTGAAGCAACCACACGGTTACAAAACAAAAAAGTATATTATTAATTTCTATTTTCGTTGTCCTATTGTAGGTATATGCCCCTTAGGTTAAGAAAATGCTGCTAGGATACAAACTTACGTGTTTGGAACAAGGCGTGGTAACTTTATTCACTAAACTATATTAGTAGTAGATACAGTATTACTTTAAATACACTGGAGGGTAATCGAACCTGCATCCCGAAACCAGTTTAACCGAGATCAATCTCGGTGGGATCACAACACCCGAGAGGCTCGTATCATGCCCAGCACATCTGAAGGTAAATTAATACTTTGAAAAAATGAAAAAAATGAAGACGGATTTTATCAAAAACCCGCGCGGTGTCATCGGCTGGAGTCGATTCCTTACACTAGCCTCCAAGAAAAAGAGGAGTTTTGTTAATTTGTGATTTTTGCTTTACACTATTTATGTAGGTACGTCTATTTTATCTAACTGTGATTTTTGTTTGTTAAAACATTCACAGACACATTAACAGACGACAATTTTCATAAAATGGATCATACACGTCCCAGTTTAAAAAAAATTTGTAAATCAGTGATTAATTTGTTTTATTGGAATAGACAGAAACAGATAAAAATAATTAATAAACTATATCTGGGCAAAGCTGGGGAGTTTCTTGGAACTTCTTCTAAAATGTTGCATACTAGTATATATAGCTTATATATAAGAAACCATTTGAATATGAACAATTCTGTGGTGAAAACAATTGAACTTGAAACATAGTTGTTGCCGGTAACGATAAGTAATTATTTATAGATACTTAAATCCAAGAAAAATCACAGGGGGTCGTTTTGGGTGGTGATCTGAACGGTCATGTGGGTGAGAAGTGGGAGGAATTTGAACGTGTTCACGGTGGCTTCGGATACGGAAGCCGCAACGCAGAAGGGGAGGACATCCTCCGATTGTGTGCGGCTGCCGATCTTGCCATCGTGAACACGTATTTCAAAAAGAAATCCGAACACTTAATCACCTACAAGAGCGGGAGGCATGCTACCCAGATCGACTACCTACTCACCAGGAGACACCACATCGGCAAAGTAGCCAACTGCAAGGTCATACCCGGAGAGAGTCTCACGGCACAACACCGTCTCCTTGTCATGGATCTCTGCGTAAAACCCAAAGACAAACCCGTTGAGCACTGTCGACGCCAAATTAGATGGTGGATGCTTGACGAAGGCAAATCCCAGGAGTTCGCTTCAGCATCCGTAGAGGTGTGTGTCGGAGCTGATAGCGAATTAGTCCAGAGCCACTGGGACAAGATCCAGGCAGCCATCACTAAAGCGGCAAAGGCAGTGCTGGGTGTGTCTAAGGGTGGACGCAAGTGTGAGAAGGAGACTTGGTGGTGGAACGACACAGTCCAGAGGGAGGTTAGGGTGAAGAAAACCTTTTTCAAAAAGTGGCAAGCGTCCAGATCTCCCGAAGATCGCGACGCATACAGGGCCGCAAAACGTGCCACTAAAAGAGCTGTAGCCAGAGCCAGACGAGACCACTTTCGATCGATGTACGATAAGTTGGAATCGTCTGAGGGGCAGAAGCTCATTTATAAGTTGGCACGTTCCAGGATCAAAGCGGCACAGGACATTTCCAAGTGCCGCTGTGTTAAGGATCCTGGCGGTAACCTGTTATGCGAGGACCTCGCGGTGAAGGAGAGATGGCGCTCGTACTTCCACGAGTTGCTGAATAAGCAACACAAAGAGGTGCAGCCACCGAACCTCCCTCCGAATCAAGGACTAGTGCCACCGATAACGCCTGAAGAAGTCCATAGGGCTCTTCGCCGCATGAGGAATCGGAAAGCTGTCGGAGCCGATGGAGTCCCCATCGAAGCCTGGAAGGCGATGGGTCCTCGTGGTGTGGGCATTTTAACAAACCTTTTTAACCGCATACTCCTCACCGGAAACATCCCGAGCCAATGGAGACTGAGTGTTATCACCCCAGTCTTCAAAGGTAAGGGATCGGTGCAGGAGTGCGAAAACTACCGCGGAATAAAGGTAATGTCCCACACCATGAAGCTCTTTGAGCGCATAATCGACTCTCGGATCCGGCAGGAGTGCACTGTCTCGGGATGTCAATATGGGTTTCGCCCCGGGCATGGTACCATGGACCCTGTTTTTGCCCTAAGGATCATCATGGAGAAATACAGGACGAAGAATACGCCTCTGCATTTCCTGTTCTTGGATCTGCAGAAGGCCTTCGACTGTGTTCCTCGCGTGGTGATCTGGTGGGCACTGAGGTCCAAAGGGGTACCAGAAACCTATATTGACATTATCCGGGATATGTACCGTGATTCCGATTCCTTAGTTCGGACCGCTGTTGGCGACACTACACCCTTCCCCATTACCGTAGGCGTGCACCAGGGATCGGTCCTTAGCCCGTTTCTGTTCAGCGTGATATTAGACGAAGTCTCGAACAGCATCAGAGATGCGCATGAGCAACCTCCATGGTTGCTCATGTATGCTGATGATATCGCGCTGGCAGATTCGGACAGGGGGCGCCTGGTGCGACGCGTAAATGCGTGGAAGGGGTCGCTAGAGAACGGCGGTCTGAAACTCAATGTGGCGAAGACTGAGTACTTGGCCTGCAATACCACAGATCCCACATCCGTGCGCATAGGCGAAGATACGGTCGAGCGCACGGATCAGTTTAAGTACTTGGGATCTGTCCTTAGTGCGTCCGGAGATATCGACCTCGACGTCAAGGCCCGTATTACTGCAGCTTGGGCTAAGTGGCGTGAGGTGACAGGTGTCATTTGTGACCCCAAAATGCCGGTCAAATTAAAAGGGCAGGTCTATAAATCTATCATTAGACCTGTCCTTTTGTATGGCAGTGAAGCGTGGCCTGTACTTGAGCGACACAAGCAAGAACTGCGTGTCACGGAGATGAAAATGCTGCGTTGGATGTGTGGAGTGACGCGGAAAGACCGTGTCAGAAACTCCCGCATCCGTGGCAGTCTTCATGTCCGTGACATAGCAGACAAATTGCAGGAGTGTCGCTTACGTTGGTACGGCCACGTTTTACGGAGACCGGCTAATTATGTGGGGAACAAATGTCTAGCCATGCCACCTCCGCCAGGTCCCGGACGAAGGGGAAGGCCCAAGAAATGTTGGCTTGACGTCGTGAAGGATGACATGCGTGCCAATGGTCTCAAAACGGGGGATGCCGAAGACCGCGCGAAGTGGAGTAGAAAAAGCAGGAAAGCGGACCCTGGGCGTCGGAGTGAACGCTCCGAACGCAACCGGGATTTAACGCTCGGATGATGATGATGATGACTTAAATCCAAGAAAAAGACAATTTAGTTTAAAATATGTCAAGTTAAGTATACTCTCAAACAAAATAGAATATTATACTCCGGACATATCATCAAAAAGCTCCAATCATAATCATGTCATATTCAACAACACGTACAAAAACAAAATGGCCACTAATAATAAATAATATGTGGCTTAATTAACTCGTCTAAACGCATAAGGCTGTGATGTGCGACCAATTACCCCGTCTGAATGTCTGGTGACTTTATTCAAAGTATATTTAGAGTTACACTCAAATGTAGTGCATTAATTCAGCAGTTAATCCGCCCGGATTATTTGCGAAATTACCATTATTAAGGTGCCATTACAATGACCATGCAAGATGCATATATACATTTTTTTTTTCTAAAAATAAGGTATTTAATAAGCAATACCTTATTAATATTACCATCTAACCTAAGAAGATTAATAAGTAATTTAAATATAACCTAAATTAACTAAAAGTATTATTACTAAGAAAGTGTCCATTAACACTTTTCTTATTGTCTCTATTAAGGCGAAGACACTTTGTTCATGTGTTCTTTATTAATAGCAAGCACATTACACTACACTTTTGTTTTGTTAAACCAGTAGTTCTAATGGTTTAGTCCTTTTTAGCCTTCTCGTTAAGTCCGTGTTGTCGAGGAGCTGGATCGCCTCGACATTCACGTGATGATGAAGCCGATGCTCGTGGGCTTCCGCGTACTTCCTAATAACGTTGTTGACAAACTCCACTTTCAGGTCCCGATGGAGATCTAACGTGGAAAGGAATGGAAAGGATGTTAGACGATTATCCAAGTCAGACTATAGTGTATTACACGCAAAGATTACGTCGTTATGCAACTTTTTAGCAAAATGTTTTCATTCGTCGTCAATACGTAGTAATTATATTGTTCGCCCGTAGTCAAAATACGACCATAATAATTAATTTAAATTATAAGTTTGAACATTACTATAGTTCTGTTGTCAAAGACTTATATTTCTATAATCACAGATTTCGCCAAGGCGACACTGTTAGTTAGTTTGACTTTAACAGTAAACAAAAAAGTATATATGCGTGTGTGTGTCAAATACATGGTAGGTAGTGTCGGTGATGAATGATTTTTTTATTGATTTAATGTATTTTTTATTCTTGATTTAAAAAAAAATGTTATCATTCTTCTTTATCTAAACTTTAAGTGTGCGTCACACTCCTCCGTCCGCGCAATTTTTATAAAAGGGGTACAAAGTTTATGCTGTGTTTTTGCTATTAATTTTATGTATTAATATAATAATTATAATTGGCAATTGCTTTCCAAGCAGTGTTAAACTCATAACTTTGAATGAGTAAGTAAGACTGGTATTAGACGGGTCAACCAAATTGAATAAATTTAATTGAAAAGAACAGAAATAAATGGTTATGACGGTATTCAATGATATTGAATGATCCAAGTTTATTTTTATGTGGATCATTTTAGTCGTTTCATCCAAATTAAAATACAGAAATGAATAGTCTGATATTATTAGCTTTAGATTCCATTTTGAAATAAATACATTAATTTTCAAGGGT
Source organism: Dendrolimus punctatus (assembly GCA_012273795.1). Taxonomy (NCBI): domain Eukaryota; kingdom Metazoa; phylum Arthropoda; class Insecta; order Lepidoptera; family Lasiocampidae; genus Dendrolimus; species Dendrolimus punctatus. Next base: position 4,140,010 of record CM022545.1, read on the forward strand.
ACGAAAAATAACATAAAAAAATATTTTGCATATTTTACGCATATATTTAATAGTAACTTAATATATGTCCATGACCATCAACAACATCAATATTAAATATTGTATAAGCACCTTTAATGTGCAGAGCGCGTCGCATCTGACGCCGGTCGCAGCAAAAGTTTATTTTCATCTTGTTGATACAAACGACGCGAATACAGGCCGTTTATGATGCTGAAACGTCTGACAGTAATATTTGTGTTTCACCTGATTTATATGAAAGTAACGCATCTCCTCGCGCGGCAATAAAACGCCCGGTTTATGGACAGCCTTAGGTCGTAATCGACGTCGCGGTGCGCCAGAGCACGATAATTAGCAATTCGATTTTCGAATGTTCTTTTTGAATTACGAATGTATGTGTTGTTCGAAGTTTAAATTCGAATTTTGTCAGTTTCAATTTCATATGTCTGATTGTTTTACTTTCTTAGTGTGTGTTGTGTAATAAGGTACGATTTTGATTGTGTGATGGTGTATTTATTTAATAGTCTTAAGGAAAATTTGTACGCCTCATAGGCAAATCATGTGAGTCTTGTATCCTTATGTCACTTCCATTTCATGTAGTATATTTTAAGCAAATAATTACATAATATTTTCTTAAGTTTTCGCGACTTGTACACATAATAACGAAAGAGAATCGTTTCATACCAAGAATGATGCGTGAGGCTATTGAAATCAAAAAACACCCAAATTTCAATAGAGAAGATGGTTGGCAAGTACCACCTGTTTGGGATCCAATCATCAAAACTATTAAGAACCAAACCCAACAAAAACTAACTGCCAGACCTCAAGACACTGTGAGCTCTTTCTGCGTGCAACGAAACAAACCAACTTGACTGATAATTTCTTTGATTTTTTCCTTCCACTCATTTTAATATTATATAAAAATTTAGAACTAGGCATGTTTGCTGAAGAGTTCTGCGCCGCTTCTTCTCTTCAAGCCACAACATGTTGTGAAGCGGTGGTAAATTAGATTAGGCTCCATAGAGTAAATAATATCCATAAACAAAATTAAAACTAAATAATTAAAATGAACAAGTGGCGGTAGGCTGAATAAAAACTTTGACAATACACGTTTGACAAGTGTCATCTTTGTCTTCCGTGACCACGGCAACTGAAAAGCGGCCGAAACGTCGGATAAACCTAAATAAAATAAATTACCGCGCTTAAAACCGTTAAAACGTAGTTTTATTACAAATAATTACAATAAGAAACATTATTTGAATTAATAACTTTATTTGATTTTTTGCCTTAAACAGCTCGTCAGATTTCAATGAAAATTTTAGATATTAAAACAACTGGCTTAAAGGCCTAGTTGCCAAGCCATAAATATAATAAAATAAAGATATTAAAACAATATGTTTTCATAAATTTTCGTTTTGTTATTTTCAATTTTGATTCTATTTCGTGGAACTTTTCTGTGTAATTTGAAACTTATTGATATATTCTTTACATTTCGATGTCTTAAGAAATAAGTTCAAAAGATATAAAATCCAAGTATCACGTAACCGAAGTGCTAGATACACCTATTTTTAAAATTAAAATAAGGCTTTATACGCACTATGCGACCAGCGGTGCTAATATTTAGTGTAGTATATTTTCTTATACACGTGTACGTAGTGAAATTACGATGCGTACACGGCGGTGCATAGATCAAATCGGACCGATGCCGTTGCAGCCAGGATGCCCACTGGGAGCCTCGGCCCCCCGCTGGCGCGTGTCAAGTTTTATTGCCAAGTTATTCGCCGCTTGACGGATTTATACTTGCCAGAATGGAAAATTGGATTTTAATTTAATAGTTTTATTTTTATTTCATTATTTATTTACTACTATCACGGCTATTGTTGAACATTTAACGATCGATATATGGTAGTGAATTTTGAAAATAGAACTGTTAGAAGAAACATCCTTATGCTTATTTTAGTTGAAAAATATTGAACAAACAAGGTACGCTAAACTGTCGTTGAATAAACCTTATTATTCGTGAAAATAACAGCGCTTAACCGATTTCATTTTATTTAAAAAATTGCATTGTTATATAAAGCTAGCCACACACCGCGCGTTAATTTACATTTTAATATTGTCGCAAATCAAAATCGCGTCGCGTTTACTAAATCGCATCAACGTACTTAATAAACGTCATGTCGCAGCCCCTTGCACTTTTAACCCTGTTTAAGTCGTCGCATTAACGTTGCGAATCGGAAAACTCAATGCATATTTTGTCATACATGTTACAGTGTTTTCAGTAGGATAACTTTGTATGAACTAACATTGTGCGTAAACTTAGGTAGCTAAAATTAATAATAGCTCTGTTCACTTAGATCTATACTACAAAAATATTTTTATGTAATGGAAGAAGTAATTGAAATGAAATTTGTTTAATAACACCTCTAAGTTAAAAATAAAAAGCGATATTAGTGTTTTTTTTTTCTACAAATCTACGGACAAATAGAGATTATATTCTCAAGCTAAGACAGTATGATTGTATTATGAATATATGTATGACATGACATAACATGTTTGACATACGTTTGTACATCATTTTATCAATGGTCTTGTAATACGAATTTGCTACATAATTATTTTTTTTGAACATGCCTATTTTAACCCAACTGATCTTTCCTTTAACTTTTATTAATCGCACAAGTTCAGTAGACAAGCAGACGGCCCATCTGATTCGAAGCGGTTATCATCGCCTATGAACATTTTTAACACCAAAGCTGCTACCATTGTTCTGCCGCTCTCTAAAGGAAGACTGGAATCTGGCCCCTAATGCCGGAACGCAACTCAAGTGTGTTATGGCGGCATACTCCCGTCACCTCTTACGACATGCCTCCCAGCTGCAGGAAATTGTATTCTTTCTGCCTTCTTGCACGGTTTTAAGTCAAAATTAAACATTAAAGTCACTAATGAATTATGTCAAGATTTCCACACTGTTCATCATACACTGTGACATCGCGTAATGCCTCGCGACTAGTCGCGATTTTGTTTGATTAAAGTTCGCGCGACCGGAAAATGAGTGATTTAACGGTCGTCAGCGGTTTTAATATCTTTTTGTTGCTTCTTTTAATCGTTTTGTTTTAGGTGTGTCGAAGCTCTTTTTATGTTACCCGGGATTTCGGCCTTTAATGGGCTCGCGATGGCCGAGATTATAGTTATTTTGAGGATCTGTTAACATTAAAGTGCCTTTTTATTGACTTGCGTTTAATAAAGGAGCTTCGCGTCATTACTGTTATGAAGAGTAATAATTTTGCTTGTTACCGTCGGAGAGATTGAGATGTTTGGTTTGGATTGAAATAAGGTGTTTGTTTGTATTTATTTATAACACTAACAAGACTAGATTATTATTAAACTAAAATGATAATGTTATATAAGCAGACTTGAGCTTTCAAATGTTTATGGCATATAATCATGATTATAATATGTTACGCAGATTTAGGTAAAGGATGGCATGATGATTTGAGGTATGATAGAGAATGCCAGAATAGTATAGGAGTATGGAAGAAAAAATGTATATTGCCAATCCTATATAAATGATTGAGAGAATTAGAAAGAATAGAAGAAACAGCTAACTTTGAAATTTTTTTAAAACTTGAAAATCAGAGATAATAGGTATTAGATGCGAATGAATTACCAGCACTCGTCTAGTTAACCAATAACCATAATCTGTCTATACCTAATATCATAAAGAGGTAAATTTTGTGAGCTTGTTTATAAGAAGTAATCTCTTGAACTACTGAATTGATTTTGAAAATTTTTCCACTGTTAGAAAGCTACATTATTCCTGCGTGACATAGGATATATTTGATTGTCATTAATACTTTTTTTGAAGCCTAACGAAGTGGTAACGAGTCAGCTAGTGATATATAACATATATGGTCTGATACGATAACTCTAGTCACCCTAGAAAATATTCATCATCTTTTTAGGCAACAGACCAAACTACCTTCCAAAGAATATAATAAAAGCGAACAATGAATTCGAAGAAATCTCACCGAGCAATCACAATAAAGTGGCATACTTATCATGTTTGCCGAAAAGGATATCTTTTAGCGGGAATTTTATTAAATACAGTTTTAAGATGCAAAAACGGCCGAGTCGTAAAGTGCGCCACCTATCTCGCCGTATCGGCTTTAATGAAAACCGGCTATCTGCATGCGAAATCCCGGGCCGACCCTCTCCGTTAATGTATGCGATTTTTATCAGCGCCACGGCGGGCGGAGGGTTAAAAATATGCAAAAATCAACCTCCGGGGTGAATATTAAGTAATGTAATTTTATATAATATTCCACAATTAAAATTTAAATTGAAATCAATGCTCGCTTGAATGGCTGCGGCATTTGAGGGTTGGCTTTTACTGTTCATAGTGTGGTGTTGACTTTGTTAATCCTTTGATGCGGGTTGGAAATATTTAGCTATGCTTCGGCTTGTGATGTTTGTAATCTTACTTTATACGAATAATATTTATTTATGTATTAAATTAGTCTATTAATAAGGGTGCGGACACATGTTGCGATAAATTACATAATATTGTAACAACCTAAGCGCCGACAAAAACAAATTCACACCTGCATATCGGTAAAAGCACATTTATTACCCGTCGGCATTTGAACTAATTACTGATAACATTGAATATTTTAAAGTACAAGCTAATTCTAAGAAATTCGGTCGACGTTGCCGGACGGACATATTGCATTTGTGCAGTATAAAACAATGGCCCGATTAAGGGAGGTAGCAGTCGAGCGAGAACCACGGTCAAGGCGAGACGTGTGTACATTCGGGAATATCTATTATTGACGGACTTTGCACGTTTTATTGAATTACGACCGTCTGCATTAAGTTTGGATTTGTTGTATTCGGTTATATTTGTATCTGTGTTATACGTGTTTGTATAGTTTTAATAAAATGTACAATAATTCCAACGGCATTTTAATTCGAGTCCCGCTACTCGTAACAATATAAAGGATTCATGTAATAAGCACAAGGCTAACTTCGATGCGGTTTTCACTGATCGACAGCTCTAAATCTTGGATTTCTGCGCTGCGCATTATGCTAAGATATCCGTGGGAACTATTTTAAAAATCGGATTAAAAAAAGAAATTAGAATTCCTAAGCGGTTTTTTCACTGATCGAAAGCAAATGTTATGGAATAAAATGTGTGATCGGTATCTTTTATCCCGGGCATCCCGCGGGATTCTTTCCGGGAACGGTTTGCACTTGTTCGGGTGCATTAAAATTAGCTTATTCCGCAGGGTTTTCACTGAAACGGTAGCTTACATCGTTTTTAAATTCTGCGGTAGTTTGTATCTCAGGAATTGTCCTCTACATATTCTTTTATTGTTATTAAAAAATATTGCAAATTGTTTGTAAATAAAACTGCACAACAAAACGTCAATCTACAAACTCCCGTTAAAAACTCTCCACACTTCTTTTGACTTTGACATTGGCAAAATCAAAGCCAACTGGCAGTGACGTATATATTTTAAAAAAGTTGTATAGTTTCGCATTTCAGTGTTCATCTATGACATATACAATAGAGATGTTATACCCCATTTAACATTAATTGCCCAACTCAATTAATGTGGTATGTAACTGTCACACGGATCATATTACAAGCTATTAAAACATTAAAACGATTCCTAAATCGCGCTGGTGAAGTTTTATAGCAGATCCGCGGTGTAGTCGTAAACTTGAATGATCAAGGTTTAGAGGTTTGGGGTTCGAGCCCTCTGAGATAAAGTGCTTTTAAATGATACTTTTTATTACCTTAAGTAATTGTTGTTAGACAATAACATTATGTGTGTCTTTGGGATTAGTTGTTTGAATTAATGTGTTTTTCTTACTGATGACTAGGGCTCACACCGCGAGTTCGTCTTCATAAACTTTTATGTGTCATGGTCTCTTACTTTCTATGAATGTAAGTTAAACTTGGTTCTCATTGTTGTATAGCCTCATTTAATGTCATAGACAAAAATGTAATTAATGTGTGGAATATACATTTTGAATTCAAACTCACTTCAATAAAAAATGTTGAACGGTTAACACTATCTTTTACTTAAAAGATTTTCCAACATTCACTCACCTCAAAATTTCTTGTGAATAAATTATCTTTAGGGCATAGAACAGTACGTATTTCGTATTTTCATTATTTATAACGGTAAATAATGAAATGTCAAAAATACGTACGAATTCACGCATAAATATTTTTCACAATTACCCTTTTTAAAAGAAGAGTTTCTAATAAATTATAAAAATATGTTTAGTAATAGAATCAATTTACTTCTATATTTATTCATATGTATAAGTAAAGTTATCATGAATTTGTATTCTCCGTTTTTTTTGTGAAAATATGACTTTGAATGTTTGGTGGTAATATAATTTGTCTTACATCGCAAATTAGTAAGATAATAAATAATTGAAAATAGCCCAAAATCCAACACACAAACAGTAAAAGTGAAACAGTAAATTCAATATAATTTTAATGTGCATAACGTGTGTGTACAAAATTCGTGAATCGTCTCAAAAGTTACGGCACATTTAATGGTCTATAAAAGCACCCCATAACTCGACTATCAGTGGTATCGTTCCGAGTGTTATACCCTCTTAATTGGTCGTTCCGTCCGGAATCGTCAATTTGAGATATTAAGCTAATTTTCAATGCTGCGTAATCGCGGAGACGTGCGCTGACTCGATCTGAAATCCGCACTCACTTGAATCACTCGAGTCGTATAAGCTTTAGAAATTCAAATTTGATAATTGGTCTATTGCAGACGGTATCACATGTTGTTATTCCAACGATTACAGAAGACGGTATGTTATACGTTCACATAAACTGCATGGAAGTTTATTTATTACTTATGCAATAGGCAAAGGATAAAATACTTATATTGTCGTTTTTATTTGTAAGAGTTTACGACATTGTAATTAAAAGTAATAAATAAATGTAGTTTTAATTTTAAAATATGACATTATAAAAGGCTTCCTTAATAGTTGTATTATCTGTTTCTTAGTCAATGTGAATTAGAAACCAGAACGTGCATGTTCGATTTCCGACAGGTTGAACTTCAAAAATGATTTTTGCTAATATTTGCTCTGGTTTAGTTGTTTCTGGAATCGGTTTGATACGTATGCTACCCATATAAACATTATTTAGTGATCTTCGAAATCTAAAATAGGCATATGTGCTCGTTTTACTGATTTATCAGAGAGAGACAAATTAAATATGTAACTACATTTTTATGTCCTGTGTAATATACATTATTTTATTATTTTAAAAAACAACATGTTTTAAAGAAAATGTTATTTATTATAATATAATCAAGATTCGCTGTTTGTTTGTTCTGAAAATAAATAAAAACTTATGGAAATAATCATAATACTTATATTAAAATTCTTGCCCATATACTTATATTACAAATAATATAAGTACTAATCAAATCATAATTATTTTTATACATCTTTATTTGATTCTTAGTTTGATACATCATCGCGATACAATAAATAAAGAACAAATTCGTTGGTACAAAATGCACGAAATACACAGCTCAAGCCGCATTTCAAAGCGAAATTAACGAAGCCTATTAAACGTGTACAATAAGAGTGTCGACTCATCAAATTCTCGATATACGCGTTTCACTGGCGTCGGCATGCCGTAATTAAGCGCACGCAGCGTTTCCGCAGCGGTTGTATCGCGAGCTGGTGTCAGCCGCTCTGTATTATGTACGTTCAAAATTTGAATTTCAGAATAACTTTAAATTTTGCCTTTTCAAAAATATTTTTTAAAGTCGATGCTAAATTATTATGGCTCGGTGATGATACTCGGTTGTTTTATCAATACCCGATTCTAGTGTAGAATTAGAATGGACTACGTACAGCTGTTTTCTTTTCTTAATTTGAATTTCGCAACATATGGTTTTTCTGGTCTAGTTTTCACCAAGAAAACAAAAAGTCTACCTATTGAAATGATTATCATTTTTTATTTTATTTTAAAAACTCTACTCCTGAGATGGTCCCGTTGTCACCTAGTTCTGATTGATGGGTACCAGGAAATTCGTAAGCAATCCTTGTTGAAGAGCGCCTTCACTGGTAGTAATACAATTTCGATAGATGCTTAAAATATTATTTCTAAAGCTATCGCTACTAAAATAAAAATAAAACATTTTGGTTTTAACGAAAAAGAAAATCAAATTGAAACTACAGCAAAACTTAAATATTTTCTACATCTTGAAGTCGGTGCCAAGTAAAACATAAAAACCAACAACAAAATGCACCGACTTGAATATGTTGTACAAAATATTTATTTTTTGCTTTTTAGTTTGTACTACGGTTTTGTTTTTGTTTAAAATAATTAAATATTTGTCGTATAAACGAAGTGATGACAAAAGTCCAACTATTGGCATTACATCTGCCATTAGGGTTGTGCAAGTTTGGAACTCTCGAATTTCAGGGTTGTCCCTGACATCGCGTCTCTCGTGAGATTTATGTGTTCCCTCAGTTTAGTGCAGGGCGCAAATGAGTGCAGGGACTATCGAGTTACGCCAATCAACTGAAAGCACGCGCCCGATAGTGACGGGAAACGCGTGGGAAATGTCGATACATCACGTTCTTATATTATTTATACACATAGCTATGTGTATGAGGGTTTTATAATGGCTTGTTTTAAAATAAAAGGTTTGTAGTTTAATTTGAAGCACTGTAAATTAATAATTCTTTTATATTAATATCACTAACATTCATGGTTATAAAAGTATTTTTTTAAATTTCAGTTGTGAATTTTTTTTCTTTAGTTTTAGTTAATTATCATTGTTGCATTTAATTATTATTGAAGTGTATTGTCAATGTTACTGATCATGCTATTTTTTAAAAATATTTAACAAAAATGGTTTCGTATATTTTCAAATGAAGTAAATGTCGAAATATTCAAAATAAGAACGCGCTGGCCGCATACAAATATAGACTATTGGATGACCCCTGTTTACGAATGGCTAAAATTTACATTTGTCACTGTATCTTATATATAAAAATGAATCGCAAAATGTGTTGGTAAGCGCATAACTTAAGTACAACTTTACCGATTTGATGAAATTTTGTGTGCAACACGAAATTAGTATTAACGAAAAACTTCAAAACATTTCCAACTCTATCTCTATTAGCAGTGTTTAAAATATTAAATATAATGTATTCTATCTCATTCCCTCGCAGACTTATCTATATATTAAATACGTGAAGCAAAACCTTTGTACCCATTTTTACGAAAATTACGGAGGAGTATGAAATTTCGCACACTTATAGTTTATAATATAGAGAAGATAAAAATAGCGATCGTCGCTGATTGCTATTTTTTTTAATTATGCGCACAACTACCATGTATTTGATACACACACGCATATATACTCTTTTGTTTGTTGTTCAAGTCACCTTAACAGTGTAATGACTTGAACAATAAACATAAGTACCTTGGCGAAATCTGTGGTTATAGATGTATTATAGTCTTTGACATTAATTATTACGGTGAATTTCGACTATGAGGTGACCACTAGTTCTATAGATTTATGCGTTGATCTCTTTTAGTGTCGCTTTTTCGAAAAATTCTAAAGTAGTTTCACTTCATAAATTTTTTTTTCATACGCACATCACTAAAGGGCGACAACCGCGGTGTCGTAATGCTCGCCGATTTGATGGATTGGCTTCTTTGCAGACCCTGCTATTTGCAAACACCCTTATCTGGCCCTCCCTATACTAGGAGGGGCGAGAGGGGCTAATTAAAATTGGCACCCGAAACTGAACGCCCGAAATCGCATCCACATAGCTCGTATTGCTTTGTGACAAAGTTCACTATCGATGTAAGAATGTGTGAAGTGAAGTTGGTGTTTTTTGCTGGGATTCGGTTGCATTAACGCGTATTTTGGTGACGTAATAGCAGTTGCGTGTGAGAAAGTGATGCATTAGATTAATGTTAATACAAATAAATTAGTTAATTAAATATTTTTCCCCTGAGATGGAATTGCATTGTCGATGGGCTCAGTTATAAAGTTCGATGCGCAGTACTTTGTTTATTTAATTTATTTGGGAAACACAATAATTATAATTTTTATAATATAAGACGCATAAATTAATACACATATCAGCTAAGTTTCCACTAAAAAATAATTTGTGTTACGCATTTGGCTCAAACAACTACAACAAAATTGTAATTAAATAAAAAAAATTAAACACACACAAAAAAAACTATACAAGATGTCTATTTATCTATATCATTTTTAAGTTATAATCATCATGTCATAAGAAAATCATGATACATGATAAATATAAGTCATTGTATTTAATATTAATAATTAGTCATTATATTCATATAATGATTTTATTGACTGTATAAAATGAATGAATCCATGTTACTCCTAATAATAGAAGAATATTAATACACAATTAGATCCAGCAGGTGGCGCTGGATTCGGATTTCAGTGTTCCAATTATGTTATTACTATGTCATCATAATCGCCAGACAACTATCGCCTCAATCGTAACTTTGCCTTATTTTGGTATTCTCTTAATGATAATGGCGTGCCAGGGACGCCAACTCGAATCTTTATAGATATTTAACCTTTATAATTTTTAAAATGGCGGTAGTTATCCAATATTTATTTCGGCTAGCGCCAATTCTACTAATGGTGATACGATTATCTACTATTGTTCCGCCGCGATAATATCGAGAAGATATTGTGGATTTAGTAGAATACGAATTCTCGACACTCTCGCACTCTGAATATCTTAGGTCAGGCTTGATGATTTTTTTTTGTTTGAGTTGATCTCTGGGACGTTTTAATTCTTAATTGTATCCGGTAGGTGGCAGTGTAATCGGGTGCTAGATTTTCTCAAAAATGTTTTGACAGGACAATGACCGCTGTGCCCCGACTAGTAGATTATATATATTTCTATTAAAATTTAGGACTCTAGTAGTTATTGTGAAAGTATTTCTATGATTTATACAAAACATCTATAGGTACACATATAAATAAAATGGAGTGTCTGTTTGTAATATTGAAATAACCGCTTTTTACTACATACATGTGAATATATATCCGGTACATACACCAAAATATCATTTTTTGTCTGTCTGTTTGTTCCGGCTAATCTCTGAAATGGCTGGAGCAATTTTGACGGGACTTTTATTGGCAGGTAGCTGATGTAATAAGGAGTAACTTAGGCTACTATTATTTTAGAAAAAATGTTTTATTTTTGAATTATGACGATTTTCCATCACCACGCGGGACAGACCGCGGGGCGCAGCTTGTATATAAATATAGACGTATGATATGCCCTGCATATCTGTGCAGGAACGGAGAAACACAGGTATTTGCCGTCTGGATGGCTACCACCCCTGGTCTAGAATATGCCGCCATAACAACTATCAGTTGTGTTCGCCTGGTCACTGATTCCAGTCAGTGGCCAGGCTTCAGTCTCCCTTTAGAGAGTGGCAGCACTTTGGTAGCACATTAGGCATTACAAATGTCCTTAGGCTATGGTGACCGCACTCTATAAGTGGGCCGTCGGTTTGTCTTCAAAACTTATGCAATAAAATAATTATCATTTCATAAGGGTTTGGTCTGTACCAAATGGCTAGGGAACCTGTCAATTTTTGTAAGTCGTTAAAAAGTTGTATATGGACATGTTTGTTAGTTACACGCAGAAGTTTTCTGATGTTGCAGAAATTTGAAGCTTCCCTAGTTTCACAAAAGTTAAACCGATTAGACGATCCCATCATTATTGTATCGTAGGTACTAGTAGTGGAGCGAAACTTCGTTCGCGTCGCCACGACGACGTATTTGCTAGAGCGATTATCCTGCTGAAACGACGTCTTTATCGGGATAATAAGTATCCTTAGTGTTGATGCGGGAAATAAGCTAGTTGAGTTATAAAAGTCAGTTTAGTCATTAAAATCGGTTCAGTAGTTTTCACATGATCCTCTGACAGATGAGCAAATTAATTCAAAAATTGTATCTTCGGAGTTTGCTGGTGCGAATCCTGAATTTTTCTTTTTTAAATTCATTGTACGAACTCAACCTCTCTATACGACATAGTCATAGTAGCGTAATGGCAGGTGCATGCGTCTAAAATCAAAGGGCGCGGGTTCGATCCTGGTCAGAATGCATGCACCGCTTAGGCAGTTTTCTGACCTAATGTGCATATTGTTACAATTACCACGTGTTGACAACGGTGAAGGAAAAATCGTCATGAAATCTGCACATCGAGCTGTTTCAAACCCGCCGAACCGCTTTGGACAAGCATGGCGGGTATAGTGTCTGTCCCCTGAATAAAAAAAATAAAAAAAATCAATACCAAAAAATCCTCAAGCACGTTGGCGTTGCTACCAGCCTTAATATCTTTAACCGCGTAAAGACTTCGACAACCGTCCTCGGCATATTCCTCCATATTGTCCCAATATAGTTGATGGAGTGTTTTCCACTCAGTTTTATTTTTGAATGCAAAGCTGACAAACTGGCAGACAGCCCAGCTCGCGGAAAGTGGTTACCGTCGCCTATAGCCGTTTGCAACACCAGAAGAGCAGCCTTGCTCTTACTAGCTTTTAGTACGGCAGGGAGAGATAGAATGGGAGAGGAGGAACGAGATAAGATTATAGAGACACTAAGACAGGAAAATTAGACATAAATGTTAGTATAGAGAAATAAAATAGACGGAGGGAGTAGCGAATCATCGGAGCTCTCACTCATCGCACGAAACACTATAAGCCTTTTAGGTTGCCTGGAAGAGATCGCTTTGAGCGATAAGGCCGCCTGTTGTATTGCCTAGAAAATATTGTAAACATGGTCTGTTTTTGTAATTGTATATTTTGGTGTGCAATAAAGTGTTATCTATAAGCAAAACTAACGTTTCACGCATATTCTTAAGCGTGTTTTTTTTTTTATGATTATTTGCTTTGACATGTCTCATGTTGATGATGAGCAGTCTAGATGAGCACCTACCTAGAATCTATTCCTGACTAAGCCAAGGTATGTCAGGAAAACAGACCGGAAATTAATCACATGCCAAAAAAAAGCAAACGTCACATTATGCTAACCGTCGTCTTGTCATGTAGGATGAGATCAGCGTGATTGAGGCTCCCGTGTATCACACTTATTGAGCTTGACCTTGCTAGACATGCAATCTAATCATGATCCCAGCATAGCTCTACTACGTATACAGGCATACAGTTGTCCGGGCTATAAGCATTCCAATATTAATTTATTTCAATTACACCAATAGAGGTCCATTTCTGTAATACGAAATCGTCATTAGCCGTAATCCGTACGGTGTTCGCTCCCGTGGCGTTTGTAAGCCGATTGCAGCAACCTGACACCGCTACCCCCGGGGTCCGTTGAGACCGTGGGGTCCGCGCCGCTGCGGTTTCAAGAAAGGGTCTCGGGGAACATATCGAATCATCGCAGGAATGCTTTTTGGAAAATTGCTATAATGCTCTTCGTTGGCTGATGGGTTGACATTATATATAGATAGATAACTTATTATTACATAATATAGTAGAGACAGAAAAAGTATTAAGTATTCATAAATCTAAACAGGGTTACCTTAAAAGTCTAGAAACCAAGTGTTAACAGCCTTGCAGAAATTTGGGTAAGAAAGTACCGAAGATACCAAATATTAACTATTTGGGCAGAGTTTCCCCTTATTGTCCAGCCTTTGGTGTGACTATTCACACCACACAGTAAGCAATGAACACCGTCTACACGCCTCACCGCCTTTTTATACGAAAATACTACGAAACTACCCTACCAAATAATAATATTACAACATTGCTATAAACAGCAATTATATCATAGTGTTGCCAGGGTCATATTATTATCTATGACGATTGTCTATGTGATATTAATATACCGACTGCTGTGATGGACATCGCGTAACACAAGTCATGCTTAAAAACTAGCTTTTGCCCGCGACTTCGTCCGGATGTTTAGAAAAAAAGTAAGTTAAAAAATCCCCCGATTTTGAAACATTCTAATTGGTGCTCCGCTCCTATTGTTCTTAGCGTGATGATGGTATAGCCTTCTCAATAAATGGGTTATTTAAAACTGAAAGAATTTTTCAAATCAGACCAGTAGTTCCTGAGATTAGCGCATTCTAGCAAACAAACAAACAAACAAACTATTCAGCTTTATATATTAGTATCAGATAATAATACAAATTCAAAAGTTTTTATTCAAAATAAGTTCCACTGGAGAACACTTAATTTTACTTCCTAGTCCATGCACACTGCTTCGCAACGTGTTATTGCTGTTAAGGCAGCAAGAAACTCCCCAGCAGCACGTCTAATAAGAAACATATGTCTAATGTCCTTGCTGCATCTGGGATAATGTCGTTAGTAACTAGGGCCAAATGTGTCTTGTTTATAGCACTAAAAAATTACGCCGTTAAAGAATAGCTACATAAGTGTTTAAGTACACATACGAAGTCGTGGTAACGCAATGGCTAGCGCACGCGTTCCATACTCAGAGGGCGCGGGTTCGATCCGGGCCGGAACGCATGCACAACTTGGAAGTTTTCTAACCTAATGTGCATATTCTTACAATTACCACGCACTAACAACAGTGAAGGAAAACGTTGTGATGCAACCTGCACATTGAGATAACCGATGTGTCAAACCTGCCAAGCCACCTTGGACAAGCGTGGCGAGTAGACTGTCCGTTCCCCCTATAATAAGAGGCTCGAGCCCAGCAGTGGGACATTAATGGGCTTATACTATACACAGACGTTATCTGTCAATTTTTAACTTCATTAACAATGTCGTATCTCAAATAACGCATTAAACCCATCGCTACATAATGCGTGAAACTGTCACTGACACTATCCCAGATGTAGCAGAGGCAAGAAAAATGTATGCATAGTAAGATATAGAAATGGGATGCATATACAATTATACATATGTCTCCATAGCATGGTATAGCTGCATAGCATGATACAGCTGCATGGCATAGTATAACTGCATGGCATGGTATACTATGCAATGCAGTTATATGCACTCTCAAGACTACCATAATTCTCTCATTGCCATTACATAATTTAAGCATACTCTTGACTTCTCGCGCTGTTTGTTTGCACACCGGCTATGGGGTTCGAACTTGGGGTCTGACAGTGTGTGCGTGGACCAGAGATGAATTAGGGGATTACCATGTTGCATACTGCAACTGCACCCTGATTTGGTACGATTATTGACTACAGGGTGATTGTTTTTTTATCTTACACAAATAACTGGCAAACGTCTGCGATTTATTTGCGTTTTTCATGAAAATTTTAATTTGAACATAATTGGTAACGACTCTATTCACCTTCGGATCGCGCACTCGGGGATGACGCGTATTATTCGCCTAAGACATGACTCATAACGGCAGCCTTTTTAGTTGATTGACACTTATCGTCATACAATATCTTTATTAATTTTATAACTTATGTGTTATACTGATGTATAAGCTATATTACTATAAAGTTTTATCAAAATTCAAGTAGTAGTTTTTGATTGAACGAGTAACAAACAACAGTGAATCCTAAAAAAATTCGGCATTTATAATATTTAAATTGATAAAAAAAACGGAATGTTTAGCATCGCAATTTTTGGATAATCAGACTATTGTCTAATGGCGCATTCGCCACGTCTTCCTAGAGCGGGCTTGAGTGTTATTGAATGTCAAGATTTTGCCAAGCTCCGTCGCGAATCGCATGCACATTAGGACAGAAAACTCAGAAAACAAAACTGTTACATTTAAAAAGCAACAAATCTCGAAAGTAGTAAAACAATTACACAGGCAATAATGTTCTCTTTTTACACCAGTTTTATTGTGCGCACACCCTATATCTGGTGTAAGGGCGGCATTGCACTAGGGGCGTCGCGTAATGGCCTAAGAGTAATTTTATTACTTTGCTCCCATTACCATCACAATGCATGCCACCGGTCGCATGAGATACGATACATTCACCAGCGTTGTCGATTTTTAGAATGTGCACTCGTCGGGAAGTTTTATCGATAGATTTAAAATTTTATATCGAATATTCGCAACTCTACAGTTTGACAACCTCTGTAGTTCAGTGGGGCAAACATTTGTCGGTATACCTTGCTGTAACGCAGAGCCTCTGGGTATGATTCATGACATGTTAAATTTCGTAAAGGCTATTTCTGTTATTTACTATATGGTCTGAGTTTGTTGTATCTACCTATAACAAACATAATTCGCTTAGTTTAAGTATAGACGATTGCGCCGACGGAGGAGTATGAAATTTCGCCCACTTATATAGTTTATATAGAGAAGTGCAGAATGCTAATTTTTTGCTTTAAATTATGCATAAAAAATACACTAAGTCGATAAAAAAAACATTACACGCACTACATGTATTTGACACACAAGCGCAAATGTACTCTTTTGTTTATTGTTAAGTCAAATTAAAAGTGTAGCCTTGGCGAAATCTGTGATTATAGAAGTATAGTCTTTGACAACAGAATCTTATTAATGTTCAAACGTGTAATTTAAATTAATAATGGTCGAATTCCGACCACTAGTTATTATTATTATCCATAACGATATCAGATGATAAGCATCCCAGTTCGAAAGAAGCCACAGTATACCCGTTTCACCAAGGGGGATTGATGGGTTCCACACATCGGTTAAATCAATGTGTATATTAATTCATCGTAACCTCTTCCTTTGCCGTTGCATGTGGTAAAAATATTTAAATAGCCACTTTGGTTATTTATTAAACAGAAATCAAAATTTATAAATACGAGATGTATTTATAATTTTAAAAACAGTTTTTTTTTAATTTTAGATTTTTGATTCGCGTAAACAAAATTAAGTCAATTAATTATACGAATATATGTAGATGAAAAAACAAAGAATTACTTTCAGCCAAAAGTGTATATGATAAGATGGTAACAATTAGAGATCTCTTAGTATGTACTTACCTCTAAGAGAAATAAGGGTATTATTCTGGCTTAAATGCCTAGTTGCCAAACCATAAATGCATTAAAATAAATAAGTGCATTATTACGTATTTTATGTAAAACACCCACCGTACAAGATTTTAAAAAGTGGTAAAAATCTATCCTATATAATTAATATACAACATACAGATGTAAAGTTTTATATATTCTCCATGTTTATAAAACTAGGAATGTAAAACGTATAAAGATGTTTGCGTAGAGATGCATATCGCAAACGAGGCAAGTAATTAAGTAAATACCTCGTGTATCTGATTAATATGCCAGGCGCGGTTAAATATCGCGCCTTGGAGACATCCCGTTATTTCTGCTAGCCTGGTACTATTAGCTACTAAAGTGTCTATCCATTTAGATAAAACATTTCTCATTTAAATAATTTTAACTTATTATATTGAAAGATATATTGTGAAAAGGCGCTAATCAGGACTTTATGACTAGAATGTGTATCTGTCCGACTGGATGGCTACCACCCCTAGTCTAGAGTATACTGCCATAACAACCTTGAGTTGTGTTCCAGCATTAGTCGCCAAGTTTCAGACTCCCCTCACGAGAGCAGCAGCGCATTTGTAAGGCCTTGGGGCCTAAGGGTGTTGTTTGTTGCAAATGTCCATAGGCGATGGTAAACGCTTACCATTAGGTGTGCCTGCCTGTCTACTGAATTTATACAAAACTTCTTATGGGAGGGTAAAGCGCTTTGTTACGTAACGCGTTATTGCGCCAGTGTCTGGCTTCCCTTTCTCTCACGCATACAGAAGCGGTAAACAGGCTCCACCTCTCTAACCCTAACTCACGCGCTATATACATATATACATAAAATTTAAGTAATAAGCCAAGCTTTTCTGTCAAAAATTTCAATATTAAATAGTCCAACTTAGATTAGTTTAAGTTATCACTTCTGTCGGACCACACTATTTTTATAATCGAAAACTTGGGAAATAAGGGCGTAAAATTTTAATAGATCTAATTATATTCATTTCTACTATTATTCCATCGCGACGGTGTTGAGAAGATATTGTGGATTTTACTTTGAAAATTTGCGCAACGCGCGAAGTATCGAAATAGCAGAATTGACCCTTGGTATAAGTGAACACGCTCTTTGCCGATTGAGAAGTTTCACATAGCCTTCTTACTTGACTTGCATTCCTTCGTAACAGACATGAAAAGTGAATAAATAAAAACTAAATTCCGAACCGTTCTCAGTTCAGAAGCTACATTGAATTATTGAGTGGTTCATTGTTTATATATTCAGCTAGAAAGAGACGGCCTCACGCGGAGGGTGTAATAAACAAATTAGTGTGCACTGAGTCGAATCAAATATTCATCGGTGAGGGAAACAAATCGAATCAGATACTTTATGTTCTCCTTTGGATTTTTGTACGCCTGGTACCTGTTAAATAATGTATTCAGAAAGTGGAAGCGAAACTGCCGATTTAGGTTTAAAAAAACCCTGTTTCCTTAGTTCTTTTTTTGTTTTCCAAGTTTGGAAGTAGGTAGAGTAATAATAATTGTAAATAATATAAACAAAATTAAGTAAAAACACATTCTTAATAGAAAAAAAAGACGGTATGTGCCTCGGGACGCCCGACAGAAGTGATAACTTGCGTGAGAAAAGGGAAGCCAGTCAGACTGGCGCCGTAACGCGTTACCTAACGAAGCAATTTACCCTCCCATAAGAAGTTATCACTCCAATAATGGTAGTAAGCTTGCTTTTATAAAATATTTTCTTGATAACTCTATAACCATTTTTCAAAATCCGCTAAAAATCGATGGTGATTGCAGGTTTCAAACTAAATCGTACGAGACCGGAGATATGTCCCACTTTCATCTCTGTTTATTAAAAACCAAAACAAATTATTTGCTAATATATACAAATACTAGAACGGATTTTGATAAAAATAACAACCGATTTGCATTGTTAAGGTTTTTCTAAAATATGGCTTTGCACAGTTTATATGATTATTCGTTAATGTGTATTTGGTCATAACATTGATCCAGATGGAGCCTGAGCATTAGATATAAACAACAATTATTGACACATCTCTCTTGAAAGTCTACCTAAAACCACGAATAGCAAAAATAAATTAGTAGTACCATTTGCCAATAACTCGATTTAAATTATGTCAATTAGAAAATAACTCGATAAAAATTCGTATTTGTTACAGGTGACGCGAGCAACGCGAGTATCGGCTCCGGGGAGGGTACGGGGGAGGAGGATGACGACACGAACGGCAAAAAGAACCAAAAGAAGCGGGGCATCTTTCCAAAGGTCGCCACCAACATCCTGAGGGCGTGGCTGTTCCAACATTTAACGGTAAGTTTTAAATTGTAATTCTAATATCAATTGCGCTTAATGTTAGAAAAAATGTGTTGTTTTGTTAAAAAGACATACAAGGCAATAGGAGTATGTACATATGTGTTTAGTCAATAAATGGGGTAAATCTCCAAAGCGCATCATTATTCGCAAACACATTTATTTTAAAGTCTACACACATATCTTTAACAATTTAATTAATTCAAATGCCCTGTTGATTATAATAATTAGCATATACATCAGTGACTTTTAGCCAAAATGATCTGCATATGAATTTCGGCTCAGAAGAATCGCCTTCTTAATTGTCACTAACACGACATTTAACTGCGTAGATCTTTCACATACTAAAGAACGCACTCGCAGTTGCTTTTTTCAATAAGTATTACCTTTTTAACGCATGTACCATAAAATCAAATTTCCTAATATTTCTTGAAAACAGTATACGTAGCAGGATTTGTCTGCGTACTCGAGGCTTGTACATTAATAAATAAACAAAAACAATACAGAGTTAATATCGGCGCATCCTCGGGCACAGTTTCACAACATGGCGCCCATAATGAAAGCACTTAGCTTTAAGCGAAACAATTATAAGTCATTTCGTTCGGTTAATGGACGCGGACAAGAGCAGCGCAAAAACGCTGCAAAACGGAACGTTAAAAGCCCCTAATTCGATTTGGCGACGGCTACTTTTTTAAAGTTCGATTTTTAAAACCGCGACTGTTTTAAAAAAAGAACCACTCGAAATTTCGAAGAATTTACAATAAATTTAAAAAGAGAATGCACGTGATACATTTTTACCAAAACGTTGAGTATAGACAAATTAAACGAGAAGCATTCGCCACAATGGCAGGCAAAGGATGTTAGCCTATACAACTAAATCTGGTCTATAGATCTGCATAGCTCAGCTGAATGCGGTAGTTGACACATATCACTATAAATTCTGTAACAATGTTCATATAAAGATCAGGCGTTCAAATACCATGTCATCATCATAACTTTAAAATATGACGATAGAAATAATTACTGTTTAAACTATAATTAATACGCTATTTGACTCGACATAGAAATGACGTCATGATTTCGGTCGTCCAAAATCTAGGCGCCTTCGGCGTTTTGTAAGATGATAAAAAGTATATCAATTGATTTGACTGTCAGCTATTGTAGGCTTTCAACAGAAGCCAGTCAACAGAGTTCTTGTGACAACTCGAAAGGTCACATTTGACTACCGCTAAACAGTTCATGGGGTCACATTTCTCACAAAAACACATAATTACTGCTCAAAAATTATCAATATCCTACAAGTATTGTTTATTTTAGATTAAGTTTACACATTTTTAGGAAAATAAAATTGTTCTATTTCAGTTTCCGCCAGAAAACGTTAAGTATATATAAACAAAACGATTAAGATTGTTACATTTTAAAACATTATAATAGAATTCCAAAAACAAAGTCTAATTGTTTCAACGAAAAACGTAATTAAAAGCGGGGCTACTTTCGTAACTCGCATTGAATTCGCGGAATTTATAGTCGTAAAGAAAACGGGTTTCGAGTTTCCCGGCGAAGGGGAACGAAAACAGAAACGCCGGGGGATTTCAAGAGACTTTGAGCGTCACCTGAACGTAGCTGAACGTTCTTCGGTCTTGGTGATTTATGGGCTTGGATCCGGACCGGTAATGAAATTGCAGCCCCTCCCGCCGGCCCGCGGCCCCCTCTCGCCCGAAAACCCATTCTAGAAATTACTACGCAACAGCGGAGTCGTGCACTTGCACAACACAGTCGACTGTCTTATGTTTTTGATACTCTAGTATTTGGTGGTGTTATTATAATAAATTACATTTACACACTAGCAACTAGCTGTTGGTCGCGGCTTTGCCCGCGTAGATCAGAAATAGTCATAATTGAGCAAACTAAGGGTTAAATTTCCAAAACCGCCAATACACGTGTACAATTATTTCTAAACAGAAGCAAGTACATAATATTTCGTGCTTCTTTGAAAATGAAGAATTTTTATACTAACTTACATCCCCTTTTTCACCCCCTTATGGGTTGAATTCTCTAAAGTTAGTGCGCACCAAACAGTATAGAAATTCTAGCCGCAGTAGTTAAAAGACCCTGCGTTGACATATCACTCAATCAGTCAATGAGACCAAGCAATTATATAAGCATAGATTAAGTTTATTTCATGTTAAACTTACTTCATCGCAGCCTTGAAATATCGTGCATGTACTTTATAATTGGGGTTAAGTATTATTGATTATAACATATACTGATTACATAACAAAGAAGTCAAGCTTACACGAGTAAATCCTCTTGCTGTCTCCATAACTTAGTTTTAGCAGGTTTATCAAGCATAATTTGATAATTTAATAACCTGAAATATTTTAATACCATTCATACCTATATTAAATCTCCATAATTTTACAATTAAATCGTATTTGAGGGATCGATATGAAAAGCTATTTATCCACAAGCAAAACAACTCTAGTTAAATAAGTCTCATGAAAACCAAGATAGATATAGCTAATTATTCGTCTTGTTTGTTTGCACTTTTAAAAATTGCCTGCGTCACTACTCCATTTAAATTCCATTCCATGTACTAGGCTTCTAAACATCTAAGAAGTTCCAAAAGCAATAATGTGAAGGATTAGTGATGTGCTATAATTATTTTTAGCTCCCCTAATCTGAGCGCACCTTGGCGGGATTTGTCTCACGTCTGTTCTTTCAATATTTCTTTAGTGAAGGGAATGTCTCAGGTATTATGAGATTCACTAAGCTTAGAATCGAGACGATTAAGCCTGAGACGAGATTATGTGATTATTTTATGATGTATGTTTCGCTTATGGAGATTATAACATGTTTATGTTGAGATTTGTGTTTTTTATGTTTAAAATGTGAAGTCTGTAACAAAACTTAATTAAAACGTAGTAAAATATTACTTAAAAAGTATAAATAAAGAAAAAAACCTTATAAATAAATTACAGGTCGACATCGTTGAACGTTCCCAAAATGCTGGCTACGTTTCCACACCGGATGGGAACGCTTATACATTGCCCCAAATAAAGACCAGACTTTTTGGTTAATCACTTTCTAGCAATCGTAATGATAGGTCTCAACAAAGCTTCGGGACACAAAAGCCACAAATATCATCATCATTGCGAATGAATGCATATTTGCGGTGTTTAACAAATTTTAAGTTGAAATCTATTAAGTAACTTCATAGTGTAATATTTTTATCTCCTTCTCATACGACTTCGCAAGGTACCGTCCAAAAATTCTACTTTTGTATTTGGCATGAAACTTGTTGACAATAATCGTTGACATTTACGAGTGTTACTAAAAGAGCCATTCGACGTTCGACCCACATATCATGGTGAAAATTTAACTGCATAGATGTCAAAGTGACATTTGTAATATTCATTCGATTATACGCCGCGGGAAATGGAACGCAATGACAGCGCCACCTGCGCCCAGCCACTGTCATCGCAATTGGCCCGTTCGAATTTTGAACAGCAATTCCATTGTTTGTTCTATTTATAAAGTTTGAAGGGGCCCATTCACTATCCTGCTTGGCAATCTGCCTAGCCGTCGGCGCGTAGCAGGGTTGTAAATATTGTTCCATCCTGCATTGCGTCCTGCACTACCGAGCAGAATGCCTCTGGAGTCCTGCAAGTTTCGCTGACTGGAGGACTGCACATTAAGATGGTGAATGGGCCTCTTTAAGGACACGACGAATTCGGATAGTTTGGAAAGTTATTGTAATTGGGATTAACTTTAGGATTAATTGGATTAATTCGAAATTAGAGATGGACTTACTTGATTTGGAGTAGAAAAGTTTTGAACGTGCCAGACGGTTAGTTCAAATGTCATTCATTATTTTGATAATTGTTTAATTTGTGGTTTCTGAAAATCAATTTCTTGTTTCATAATAACACTACGTTTTAATAGTTTTTAACCGTGGTATCTTATTCGATTTTTATTCAGACGTTTCAGCTACTTTTCAATAGCCGTGACCACGAATTTCATCTTAGTATACTAATACTATAACGAGGAAAGATTTGTATTTTTGTATGTTTGTAACAAATAAACTCAAAAACTACTGGACCGATTTCAAATATTCTTTCACCATCCAAATGCTACTTAATTCCTGATTAATAAAGGCTATATAAAAATTAGGATCCCTACTAAAGCTTCAATAATGTAACCCATCACACTAAACAAAATACTTGGCACTGGAATCGGGTTCTATAGCTTGGACAAAAAGTTTATGTTATTTGAGTGGGTCCCGGGGTGGTTTGAATTCACAATTAGATCCTGTAGGTGACGCTGGAATCGGGTTCTAAATTTTTATGTCTTCAGCACACGACAACTTCTGCTGAGACCGCTAGTGTACTTATTCGATCGAACAATTTTTAGCACCATCAAACGATTAGAAAACTGTATGTGAAAATTATTATTTAAAAATCAGTTTTATTACCGAAATCAGGCACATTCTACGAAGATCCAAAATATTGTATAAAACTTTAAAAGTGAATGTATTTATATAATGTAATTATAATAATGAAATAATTTATTAGACACCAGCACACTGTTACTACGGCAACAGAAATTGCTATTATGACAATAAAATAGTCCAAATCTAATTAATAATTAGGGAGAACTACAAATAATTAATACAATTATTGAAAACTAACACCTAATTTAGGCAGTCTGTAATGTTAGTTCCTTCTTATGATTTATTACTTGAATGATTTACTTATATTCCATATGTGGGTAGAAATGTCACAAAATTTGTGAGGTCTTATACTGCCACATAAACTTGTATAGACAAATGCTAAAGAATATATGGGTCGCTTGCATAACGATCGGCTTTAAATAAAATTAGTTAATCATATTAAACTGTTTTCCGCAAAACGTGTTGACAGTTCGTTATCATATTTAGCGGCAAATTTTGCGTTGTGCAAGACGCTAATTATATTTAAGGGTTTTAAATACGTTTTGTGTATCTTAAATAAATTTAAGCAACCTTATGCAAGCGGCCCTAAATGTAAACTATACTTGTAGAGTCTTTCTCTTCTACTTTTGATTCGAAATTAACAATTTTTTTTAATTTGCGTAATCAATCAAGCATGTCTCATAAGCAAATTCTAGTTTGTGTGGTCTTCCATCTTTTGGTAAATCAACGTCTTGTTACGTCATTATGCCAATATTTCTTCAACGGGACCGGAATTTGTAAGAAAAGTAGAGACATACCCTTTTAAACTTCAAGTCTTTTTTTAACTTAGCAGAAATTTGCACTTAATTAGATATTTCCCACAAGGTTTTATAATAAGTCATTTTCCTTACCAGGACATCATAAAGTGTAAAGAGGAACATTCGAGCGTGTACTCAAACGGTGTTGTGTTACAACACTATCATATTACATTGTAAACGCCGCGGACCGCAAGGCACGCGGAAACTGCTTGTATTCACAATAAACCTGTATTTATTTATCCCGTATACTAAGGACCGCTCATGACTTTGCCTGCGATTAATTACATTTCGAAAAGTGTTAACTTTTGTTTAAGATACGCAATACGGTTAATATTTTTGAGCTTTAAAGGTAAAAAAATGTTTTTGCGAATATTCCGGAATAATTGCTCAACCCTAAATTGTTTTTCAAGCCAATTTTAAAGTAGCATTATAAACAATCTCAATTTTGAAGTGATAACTTCTTATGGCAGGGTAAACCGCTTCGTTACGTAACGCGTTGCGGCGCCATCTGTTTGTCTTCTCTTTTTCTCACGTTAGATAGATTATGGACATTTTTAAATGTCTATAATCTATATATAAAATAACGATACACAAAATTAAAGTATATGTATTTGTAAAAGCTGTATGTATTAATAAGACATCTAATCATAAACGATCGTATACTAGAAGGTTTGTCAAATATTCTAACAGATTCAATGTAAATTTTAGAGATTAAAATTAAAATGAATTTTTATATAATAAATGTACACTTTAACGGTTTTAAGCACGGTAATTTAATTGATGGTTCTTCGTGGTCACGCCTACTGAAAAGTGACCGAAACGTCGGAATAAGAAAAATCAATAAATGATCTCGCTTAAAACCGGTAAAACGTAGTATTATTTATACTAGACGCGAAAACTTCAGAAATATTATGTATTACGTTATTAAAAAGTGAACTAAAAGAATGTAATAACTTATAAATAAAACAGATTTTTTGTTTTTGTTATTCGTGTTTATGGACAACAATGACAACAGGATAACGATGGACAGACACACCTCTTTTCCAATTTAATGGTATTTTTTATTTGTAGATTCTGATTAACAAAATCCAACAATAACAAACTTGATACAATAGATAGAGACCTGTTAATTTGGTCGTCCTGGTACCAGAGACGTTATTCTAATATTAATAAATCCTCATTTCCCGGATTCGCCTGCAATTTGCTAAGGGAAGGACCCAAAGTGGGAAATACGAGGGTATCCGCACTAAATAAGGGGGACCGTCGCTGATTTTTAACGAAAAAATAAAGTGGTTTATGTAAGACCTTTCAGAGCCTTTTTCTGCCAAATTCATATAAGAAAAAGTATTGAAGTGGTTTCCAAATACACTATATCCGATGTGTACATATAAAGGAAATCGGGTTAGTTATACCATATATAACTCAAGAACAGCTGGACCGATTTTATAAGCTTTGTTTGTTGGATTTGTCTCCACCCCCAATAATAGAATAACTATGAAATCAACTGAAATACTTTTAAACATGTTACAAAGCGTCCAAACATCCTAGATTGTATACAAGCGTACAAAATTGTGACGTCACAACAATACGAATTAATAATTGTTAAAAAGTTAATTTAAATAATCCTTATAGTGATATTTAAAATCTAAAATAAAATCGTATGATACTCACAGTGAAACATTGAAAACAAACACAGAAATACTGGAATCATTTGTTCTTTAATTTACGACATTGTTTATGTCTAGAATTTTCGAAATCATAGATAATATAGAAAGTTTCTACGGAATACCTGGCAGGATTATTAGTAAGGAAGGCTCTAGTTTAAAGTAGGATACCTAATAAATTTGTAAAGCCAAAAAAATAAAGCCTGGCCGTAATGTCTATTATATGAACTATTTTTTTGCTCCTGGCAATATTCTCTAAAACCTTTTCGGCATAATTTAACGATATTTAGCAAAGAACCGCCGAATTAACTGGTTTGCAATGCTTCCTTTCGCTTCTTTTGATTTTTCTGTTTGTTCATTATAAGGTGTAAAGTATTGTTAAAGTAAAATCATAGGTTATGTTGACAAAATGCGTATTCATAAATAAAGCAACTTGATACTTACACTATGTTTGACGACGTTATATTAAAAATGACTAGTAAGTATCAAAATTAACTCTTAACATAATAATGGAGTTGCTAGAGTTTTGACGAATAGTGGCCTCCCTATTATTTTCTACTCTATTTGGCCAGTCTATACTCGTATTATTTACGAAATTTAAATTTCGAACAGCAACAATGTACATGCATCTCTTTCTCGCCCACACATTAAACGCTTGTATCTCGCTCTGGCATTCTATTTCCGGCTAGTCCCGGTATCCGGTATTAAACGTGAGATGTTAAAAAGTGGGGTAGTTTTAAGGAAATCTGCTTTTCGGACCGGAAATGATTTCTGTCATAATAGACGAGATTTAGGTTCAGCTTGTGTGGACATACCTCTCGTCGTGTTTTGGTTTAAATACAACAGGAATTATCAAAAGGGTCTTCTTGGTCGAATGGTCTTAAGGCTTTATTTGCATAGCTTATTAGAAGCCAGAGGTCCCGGATTCGTATACTGGTATGGTATATTTATTAAACGAATTTTCCATTATTTACTATGGTCTGGGTGTCTCGAATCAATAACACAAGCGTTAAGAATGTACCTACTATATTGAGGGCTTCATAAAAAATGGGTTTACAGAAAAAAGTGCAGTTTTACACAAGGGACAAAATTGTAAATAAAACAAAAGTAGTTGATTGTATAAGTCTGAAATTTGTAATAAACACCCTTCTTTTTGGTAGACTTGCATATTGGCAAGACTTTTTAAATTGGAACATGCAGGAGTTTTGGGCGGGAACTGAAAGGAGACGTTGTGCTGTGCAGTTTTATTTTCTAAAAATGTGTATAATTACTCTAAAATGAACAATAGTTGCAGGATATTGATAGTTATTGAGTGGAAATTATGTGATTTTGTGAGAAATGTGAACTGTATAGTCAGATGTGATCTTTTGAGTTTTCACAAGAACTCCATTGAATGGCGTCGGTTGTAGCCTGCAATACAACTGCGCTACTATACGAAGACCTATTAATTAACATGTTTCCGACTGAAAGACTTTGATTCTATGGTCATGAATAAATTAATTTAAAAAATGTAACATGCATAGTTTTAGTACTAAACAAGAAAAAAATGGCATCGATATATGCGTTTGGCTATCGAATATCTATCTATTATCTTCACGGTCTCTGTGGTTGAGCGGGCTAAATCTTAGCCGGCCGAACTCGCATGAACACAGAGGCTCCGAGTTCGATTCATGGCATGGTAAATTTCTGAAACGAACTTTCTGTTATTTGCTACGGTCTGGGTGTCCGTGATCGTCCCCAGAGTGGTCCATTGTATATCATCCATAACACAAGCGTGACTTGCTTACTTAAAATATTATTATCTTATACTAATATATAAAGCTGAAGAGTTCGCTTGGAACTACTGGTCTGATTTAAAAAATTCTTTCATTGTTAGGTAGCCCATTTAGCCAGGCAGACCATAGGCTATATATCATCACGCTAACACTAATAGCAGCGAAGCACCAGTGAAGAATGTTTGAAAATCGGGGTATTTCTTTGAACTTCTTTATTCAAAATATTCCACGCGGACGAAGTCGTGGGCAGAAGCAAATCTCTATACATAAAAGTTTAGCTTCAGTATGTGCGTATCCTCGAATCTCTTGAAGGTGTAGTAGAATGAAATTGAAATGTTTGAATTACGTTGAATTTTAATAGAAGAATGTTTTTAATTACTTTTTACTCAATATTTCATATATTCCGTATTTTTGTATGTACCCAATTAAAAAGTAAAAATTAAAAAGTAGTCGATGAATTGACTTCAATAATGACTAAAACCAATCGGTTGAGCTAGTTATCATCATTATATTAATACGTAAAGATTTTTTTTTTACGAATATTCCGCGGACGGAGGAATATGAAATTTTGCACATTTATAGGTTATGTACAGAGGAGTGCAAATTGTTAGTATTTAAAAAAAATTGAGTTTAAAATATACATTAAATTAATAAGGTATATGACACACAAACTCATATTATACTCTTTTGTTTATTGTTAAAGTCAAATTAACAGTGTAGCCTTGGCGAAATATCTCTGATTATAGAAGTCTTTGATAACAGAACCATGTTCTAATCATAATGTTCAAACTTATAATTTAAATTAGTTATAACGAATTTCGACCGGTGGGCGACCACAAGTAATTATTATAGTGTTAATATTTTCCTAATTAATGCTTAGAAATTTGATATGTTTTGATGGAAAGGGTTTTCTTGTTTGCACGGGTCGCCGGTTCGGTTCCCGGAATAGATTATCTAAGTTACAGCATATTTACTTAGGACGGTTCCCTGGGATTGTATATCCTCAAGCTATAGTGTTTAAGGGTTGGTTGACTGAGGGTATATTAAAAGCGTTTTTGTATTAACTGATTTTTGTTTTCTTTCGTCATCTACTTCTCTACTGTTGTATGCAATATGTACAGGCATGTTACATACAAGCATGAGTTATACGTTTTATTTAAATCATAAAGTTAACAAAACATTTATAATGTTTATTCTCATCATCATCATCATCCGAGCGTTAAATCCCGGTTGCGTTCGGGGCGTTCACTGCGACGCCCAGGGTCCGATTTCCTACTATTTCTACTCCACTTCGCGAAAGAAGACTTCCAGAAAAGAAGTTGTGTGTGCTGGGTATCAGACTTTGATACCGATTAAATCCGTGACTTTAGATTTTTCTTGATTTACCATTTACCACCATTTCCGACTTCAAATTCGTGTTCAGCAGCAAAAAATACTCCAAATGATACCCAGCACACACAACTTTGGCCATCATTGGCTTCCGTGATCACGGCCACTGAAAAGTGACCGAAACGTCGGAATATAAAAACACCACGCTTAAAACCGCAAGACGTACTCGTATATATTTCAAATAACTTGAAGACACTGCATCATGTTATACAATAATATGCGCCACTTTGAAGTGACCAATGCGCCCTCGGTGTATCCCTGACCAGCGTTATCTTAACGACCCCTCCCGGGGGTTGGGGGGGCTGGTTCGTCTGACCGCCGATCTGCGGGGTAGATAGTGGACAGCAATTTCGAATAAAATACCTACCAGATGCTGCTACACTTAGTTTTATATCTGAGTTGAGTGCTTACTTACCTCGGCCAACGGATCAGTATGGCGATCCAGCGAGGAAACATAGCCAGCCTTCTGGGCACCCATAGAAGACGGTGATCTGGGCTTAGTATTCTACTTATAGTCATCAGGGACTATGGATAGAATATAATACAAATAAGTTTTCTTGAATTGTATTCGATTATATGTAATAAATTGTATAAACTACGTAATATTGTAAATGCAGAAATAAATATATTATAATATATATAGGATAATATTTTTATTACCTTTATTTATTAATTATATACTTATTTGTTTTTTCTATCATTACTTCAATCTATTTATGACAATTATGTGTGCTGTATTTTTACTCGAAGTCGCGGAAGGCCACGACACACCTTCCATGATCAAATTGATCATGTATTAGCAGAAGGTGATGTCAGGAGCCTTAAGAATAGACGAGCGTGCATGACAAGAGCTATGAATGTCAAAGAAGCAAGAGAGGTATGTAAGAATAAGCCTGTATGGCACTCTGTTGTTCGTGCCTACCCCGCAAGGGACCTGGCGTGAAGTTATGTATGTATGTATGTATGTATGTATTTTTACTCTCAAAGCGTAACTGATTGTCAGTCACTTTCCTATTTACAATACATATTAAATATGGATGTAAACGATACTATCGGAAATAAGGTTTGTTATTACAGAATAAAATAATTCGGCCCCATCAGAGATATGAAAATTGGTATGCACAAAAATAAAGTGGTGGGAATAATATATCTTGGCAAAGCCCCGGTTATCTCAAGGCTTCGCCTGTCCGGGACTGGCGCAGGTGTGTTGTCACATAAATAGGGCCTAACCTCCCTTTTTAATATACCCTAGGCTCGTGGCACCCCGAAACTGTGCGTAACGGGGTTTTGGGGGTCCATTCGTAAAATTAAAATCAAAAGAACTTTTTTATATATTTCGTTAAAAGAACGTTATATTATACAAATAAAAGTTATTTTTTATCTTTCGTTGTTATTGTGAAATCGTGATAGCTTAGTAGGTAAATCAATCGTGTATTATTTCAATTACATACATACATAACTTCACGCCAGGTCCCTTGCGGGGTAGGCACGAACAACAGAGCGCCATTTAGGCTTATTCTTACACACCTCACTTGCTTCTTTAACATTCATAGCTCTTGTAACGTAAACGATAAATATTTTATAAAACATGTTAAATTCGGTGACAAATAAAAAATAAAATAACAAATTTGACAAATATATTAATTTTTATGTGTTGCTTGGCACCAACTTCAAGATGTAGATTTTTTTTATTTTTTTTGCTTTTTAATTACTTCTAAAGTCAGGAATTATTTTTTGAAAAAAAAATACCATTATGTGCTATTTAATAAACGCTAACACATAATGAAAGCAGTACAATGAGGTAACTGACGTTTTAATTTGCCAGCCTTGCACAAGCATAGCAGGTATAGTGCATTCTTATTGCTTCGTTTCTCTCAACTGTCTATTGATTCGATATTTGATAATTGCTTGCAATCAAACGTCTTGTGCTTCTCTTAACGGGCCTATTCACTATTCTGCATGACAATCCGCCTAGCCTCCCTCCACGTAATGCAGAACTATGAATTTTATTGCGTCCGGCAACACCGAGAAGCCCACCTACTCAGGACCTCACTGCGGGATAGTGAATGCTCTTCTTTATTCAAATTGTCTCTGGCGTTCTAAATTTAAAATAACCATGTCAAATTCCAAAAATATTCCACAGAACCATCTCGATTTAGCTCACTTCACACTTAACATGAGTTTTTTCCGATGTAATATAACTGTGACAACGGAATACATTAATCAAACGGTGCCGCGGGTTTCGGCGGGATTTTTGCCTGTGAGGATATTGCGCGGGCTAACTTATGGTGTCATACTCTCTGCTTCTTAATATCTTATTTTATGAAGTAAATATATTGTGAACCTATAATACGGAGATAGGAGGGAACCGTATTACATTCTGTTAGCTATAACTCCGTTAATTTTAGGTAAATAAATTGTATAATTTCAGGTGTATAATTACAAAATTTAGGTAGTGTTTTCTAAGAGAACAAGAACATCTCATTTCAAAACTATTTATTAAGTTTATTGAGAGCAATACCATACCTACCTAGATACAGTTTTCTTGATTTTTTTAAATAGTAAATAGTTTCGCGTTTGACCACGATCATGCCTAATAGACATTGGTGCGGTCGAAGATGGAGCACGCTTACCTAGAAAATACCATTTAACACGAGACTTGATGACTCCCGGATTGTACTTTCCGGGTAATACAAACTCTGGTAGCGCAGTCCACAGCTCAGCCGCACGCAGTAGGAACGTGGTGGCAAAAAAGGTGTTTCCACTGTGAAACGATGGCGTAGACCAGAGCGCCTTGTCATCCGAAGATCGATTGGTGTAACATTATGTCGAACAGTTCAACCACATACTCTCCGAAATGAATCCTGTAGAATACCAACAGACTAGCAATCCGACGTCGATGCTCTAGGCGTGAAGCCTTGTGTTGACAAGCTGGTCGCTACCAATCAACTCCTTTGCTTTTCTCTCAATTGACTCTAACGCTTTAAGCTGGTATTTAGCTGAGCCGTCCCAAAGGTGAGAACAGATTCAAGATCTGACTTAAGCACCTGCGCTGCTGAAGTACCGTCTCACCTTCGAAAGTAAACTCAGCTTTTTTGCAGCCACCTGGGTTACACTTTCAATATAGGAGGTCCAAGTTTAGAGTGGATGTTAAATAAATGCAAGAAGTTGAAGTTGGTCGGTTACCGGAATGAACACCTCTAAAGGTAGGACTTATTCAAAGGAACTGTAAACAAAAACATGTCAGTTCCTAGGTTTCGAAATTACATAAATAAACTCTTTATTGTACAGCATTACAGAAAATATACTTATAAACTATAACTATGTCATTTTGTGGGTTAGTTAGATATAAATATAAAGAAAAAAAATTAGATAAAACAACGTATTTATTAAATTAGAATAATAATGATTTAAAATAAATTATTAATTAGATATCTATGTATTAAAAAACTATAAGTACAAAAGATTAGAATGTAACAAGTTATATTAAAAATAAATATAAACACTTATATCTAAGTTTAAAATTAACAGCAAAAAAGATAATAATGATTTTTATAAGAATGATAATCTTTCATTGATAAGAATGAGTTTTTATTGATAATGGCGTTGCGCTCGCGCAACATGCTCACCGCTCTAGCCGGGCTGAGGCCGAGTTTGATTTATGACTCAAACTGCACGGAGAAAATAATTCTACTATAGTAGTATTACTATTTTAATTGGGCACAAATGGCACACAATTAGGCAAAAAGCAAATTAGGTAAGCGTTTGAAAGTCCTCCCTAAACAAAGGCTTCCGTAGAGGTCACGTATCGATTGTTTAAGTGATTTGGCTATAATATAATAATAACAGCCCATAAATGTCCCACTGCTGGGATCGGGCCTTCCACTATAGGGGAACGGACAGTATACCCGCCACGCTTGTCCAAGGCGGCTTGGCAGGTTTGACACATCGGGTATCTCGTAATTTATGTAAGTAGCTGCATATCTCTAATATTTATGTATACACGTTTAACCAATTTAATATTTTTATTCTGCTCGGTTGTCTGGAAGAGATCGCTTCTTAGCGATAAGACGCCATTGTGCACATATAGAATATTTTAGGCTATAAGTTAATTTGTGTTTCTGTAATGGTGTACAATAAAGTGTTATCTATCTATCTATCTATCTATCTATCTATCTATCTATCTATCCGATGTGCAGGTTGAATCACGATGTTTTCCTGCACCTTTATAAGTACGTGGTAATGGATAACAATATGCTCATAAGGTCAGTAAACTGTCTTAGTGGTGCGACTGGAATGCATGCACCACTTAGGGATTTGGCTACTGAACCCTAAAAAGCATTAATTTTTATTTATTTCGGGGCTAACAGATAAAATTATAGTGACTAGAGAACCAACTAGATAAGGGGAAACTATTGATAATCCTCCACAATATAAAATTATAATATTAATATTATTATATATATTAAATTACCGAATATATCAAAAACAACACAACGGTTATCGTTTCGCATTTAGACCATTAAAAAGTATTTGAAATGTCCAAAATAAAATAGTAAACCTATTAAAATATTATTTTAATTACACATTTAGATATACCGTACAGTCATATTTCACTCAGCATATTTTATGCGAAGTACCCACACTTTAACAGTCAATTAAATACAACATCGTTATTATAACTCAATACGATCAATAAAGACTTATATTGCATTCCAATATAATAGAATAATTAAACAACAAAAAAAACATGGCCGTACATCAAACAGACGGACAAACAGACAGCTGGAATGCTCGCAATGAAACGGCTACCTTATCCGTTTTACAAGTTGTATGTGTGGTTAAGTAAAAACGGTGAGCTGTCATCCAATGGAGCGGAGTTTGAGTTTATTATATGTCATTTAATAATTATAATTACGTAAACATGCTTTTTATTTATTTAGGTTTGTGGCTTGGCAGCTAGGACTTTAAGCCAAATCTTACTTTACAACATAGTTTCTTCATTTTCTCAAGCCTACGTGTAGCACAGCTGAACTGTAGATTATCAGCTGGTGCTATTCAACGGAGTTCTTATGACAACTTGAAAGGTCACATTTGACAATACAGTTCACATTTCTCACAAAACAGATAATGACTACTCAAAAATTATCAATATCCTACCACTATTGTTCATTTTAGAGGAATTTT
The DNA here is from genome assembly GCA_012273795.1 of Dendrolimus punctatus. Classification (NCBI taxonomy): domain Eukaryota; kingdom Metazoa; phylum Arthropoda; class Insecta; order Lepidoptera; family Lasiocampidae; genus Dendrolimus; species Dendrolimus punctatus. Next base: position 4,174,615 of record CM022545.1, read on the forward strand.
ACACATTTATAGAAAATAAAACTGCACAGCACAACATCTCCTTTCAGTCCCCGCCAAAAACTCCACGTGAATATGCAGAGAGTTAATTTTGCTAGCCTTTTAGCTACGTTGCTTTGCGCATTGACATCGGTCTAGTCGGATTGGACTAGTTATATGATTTTAATTTTAAGGTTAGGAAACAAAAGAGAACCATTAGCGTACCATGTGAGATATTGAGGGTAGAAGGTAGAGCACCTTCCGTGTCCAGCAGTATGCTGATAATAGAGCTTGAAATACTTACCACAATAGCGCTGGCGTATGAAAAATTACGATATGAATCGAAGGTCGTTGAAGTGCCATAAAATTAATTAAATGCCAGTTTAAAACCTTAACTATTTACGTAGTCTGGAATAATTTAGAAAACATAATACTGTGAGAATTTTTAATAATTTTTAATAATAATAAATAAAGCGGAAATCTTTCGGTTCTTGTTTAATTTTCTATATCAGTCTAATTAGTTTTTTGCTTCTTTTATAATTTATAATCTTAGGCTACTCAGCGACACCCTTATTATTTATTATTATCCGCGTTTGGATGGTCATTTTTTCAATTCAGAGATGTACTTCTACTCTCTACCTTGGGGATTTTTAGATCTACCTTTAGCATTAAGTACAATTTAATCTAAAGAGATCAATAATTATTATTTTATTAATATAAGTTTGTCTCAACCATTTATTAATTACACTTAACTAGATTGTTATTGTGTATATATTTGTTGTTAAAATTTTATTAGTATATTAAAGTACTTTATTATTTTATTTTAGATAATCGTAAGAATTAGTTTAAAAGAATAATAATTGAAATTATTTATATCACAATATTTTCAAACTATGATCATAATTAGGTATTTTGAACGCCACCCGCTCTTTTATATCAACATTGTATTAAATTAATTGTAAAATTTGTCACTTACCCGTTTCAAGAAATCGTTATAAAATTTATATTGCTTATATTAAAAAGAAATAACGGTTCAAACGATACTTTAGTATGTTAATTACTATAAATATTTATCATTAAAATAATATAACATTCTATTATAATGACATTTACAAATGGCGACATTGTAAAAGCTCAAATTACGGCTGCACGCGAACGCATGTACTTTCTAATTGCCTGTACCTTATATCTTGACAAATGGTGCATAATCTATGTTTTGGATACTGTTCCATCAATATTGGTACAGAACAGATGTATAAGTTCACCTGCTGCATGTAAATGTCAAGTGCGAAATGGGGCATAGATTAAAAAACTATTCTCGTTGTAATTAGATATGTTTAAAAGTAAACTGTTCGAAATTGTTGTAAGAATTTTATTTGAATCTTGCATTATCTATGGTTCGGTTCTCTTTTCTTCTTTATTGGCTGATACATTGCCTTACTGTTTATTCACTTGCCTTGCTATAGGTTGAATTTTGACAGTACTTGTATGATGCTTATGTCTAATTTTAATTGATAGTTAGGTAAACGGTAGGTAAGATTATGCCAGGTGGTAGGGTATTTGCTCGACTGGATGGCGACCACCCCTGGTCTAGAGAATGCCGCCATAACAACCTTGTGTTATGTTCCACCATTAGTGACCAGGTTCCAGTCTCCTTTAAGAGAGCAGCAGCGCATTTGTACCACCTTTGGTGTTGCAAATGCCCATAGGCGATAGTAACCACTTTCCATCAAGTGGGCCGTCTGCCTGTCTGCTGAAATCCTGCAATAAAAAAAATGTGCGTGTACTAGTGTAAACACGTAAGAAGTGAAACTTCTTTATGACCTTATTTTTCGAAAAATGATCTACTATATGTAACTTTACAGAAATTGGTTAAATAAAGTTAAATTATGATTTTGCTGATCACTTTAATATCTTATATATATATATATATATATATATAAATCTCGTGTCACGATGTTTGTCCGCGATGGACTCCTAAACTACTCAACCGATTTTAATCAAATTTGCACACCGTGTCCAGTTTGATCCAACTTGAAAGATAGGATAGTTTTTATACCGTTGGAACCGGTAGGTGGCGCTGAGATCGGGTTCTAGAATCCTCTTAACAACGGGGAGCGATTTTGTTTTTGTGTGTTTGAGTGGGTCCCCGGATGGTTTAAATCCACAATTGGAACCGGTAGGTGGCGCTGGGATCGGGTCATATTTTTTCAGAGCAGGACAACGTCTGCTGGGGCCGCTAGTATTATATATATGTAGGATACTAAATAAATGATTTATAAATCATCAAAATCGTATATTAATCATAATTAAAACACAATTAAGTAAAGAAATATTACAATGCTCTTCTCACAATCTTTCTATCAACAATTGTAGGCGTAAAAAAGTGACGCGTAACCGAAAAATGTGACGGTAATAAATTTTTTCCAACGCCAATAAAGAAAAGGGCCATTTTATAGTAATTATCTAAGCGTGTAGACGATTTTTAATAAAGGTTTTATATATAGATCATATTTGAGTTAATATATATTCTTTTATAATTAATTATAAATTCTCGTTAATTTTCTTCTTTGAACTTGATTTCATAATTTTTATATTTTATTGATCAATTTTTTTTTTTTTTTTTTTTTTTTTTTTTTAAAATTTTTTTTTTTTTTTTATAATTAAAATACATAATTTTTTTCATATTTTTAACAGTTGAAATAATTTATAAAAGCCTTAATGTTCTCTTTGAAAACTTGGCTACAAATAAATTGTCATGACATTTGGCTATTGATGTGTGATAAACATACATATGTGCTTGAGGTTTTCTCTACGGAAATCCTTAATAAATAAGTAGATACATACATCGCATTTATTTACAAAAATAAACAACTTTTAGGTAATATTTAGACCAACAGCCTCGAAGAAAACCACGTTGGGGTGAAAGGTGATTATTAAAAATAACCCAGACCAGGGTGAATATGGGAAATATAATTTCCAATATTTATTTTATCAGAAATCGAGATTTGTGGTTTCAACCGAAACAAACAGGCTAAGACTTAAACCACTAGATTATACAGTGTGAGGCAGTGCATACACTGAGATACTCCAGCCAATCCCGTTGAGACTGTGTGCGTGAAGTTATTTCAGAATCGATCAAAAAGCTATACCTATAACTTCCGGTCAGCGAAACGCGTTTAAAATGGAGTAAGGGTATAAAGGTCATCGTGTTTAGGGCTGTCACAAGACGAAAAGCGTCTTTTATAGATCTATGTTAGAGTTATGAATACTATATAACCGAATCTAGCTAGAAAAAGAACGCCAATTTTAATACATTATGAATACTAGCTGATGACCGCGACACAGTCCGCGTGCTGCAGTTTTTTAACTATAATACGTAAACTCTTTAATTTTTCGGGATTAAAATTATCCTTTAAAAAACCGAGTCAGTGGGATGTAAGAAGCTAAATAGAACTAATTTAGATTTTTTCTCTGTTTGTATCGGCTAATCTCCGAAACGACGAACCAATTTAAATGAAATTTTGTATGGTGGTAGCTTATAACCCTGGTCAACATATAGGATACTTTTGATCCCGAAATTTTAAGAGTTCCCGTGGGATAGTTGAAAAACCGCACCACACGGACGAAGTCGCTGCATCAGCTAGTATAACATGAATAAAGAAAATAGATACTAAATTTTCAATTTTTTCTGATCGATCAACCCTACCGACGTAACCGAAGGGTTGCCAGCATATTAAATATACATAGGTAAACACTTTGACCACTTGTGTATTAGGTCCCGGAGGATGCGGCGGAGTATCGCATGAATTTTAAATGTATTTTCGATTGTAAAGTAAGAGAAAATATAGCTTGACCGAATTCGGAAAAGAGTGCGTGAGTGTGTTGCCCGTTGAAAATTATTGGAGTATCTTCAAAGGATGTTTTATTAATCATTATTCACGTATATATTTTATTTTCCAAATCTTTTCAATTTTTCTTATAAATATCTATAAAATATAGATAAACATTTATTTATATTTTTTTTTTATAAAAAACTGATCTTCGCCGGCAGTGGGGCTCAGGGTCGAGACTACCGGTGATTAAGGCTCCAGACACAGGAATCTTCTCACAATACAAACAGTGTCCAATAGAGGTGCCTTCTGCATCCGACCCTTCAAGCAGATACCAAACGAGAAATAATAATAATTATTATTATTATTAATACTTAACAAGATTGGGTCGTTTTACTCTTACGCCAAAAGGATGTTTTGCACTGAAAATTAGCGGTGTCGGATATAATTCCGACACAGCAATATGTTGCAAACTTGGTTTGCTAAAAATGCCGCGTACAAATTCTATAAATATGTTTTGCGTATAATAATGTATAAGGTATGTATTATGTCGCTATTTCTTCAAATAAAGTCTTTCTTTCTTTCTTTTCTCTTTTTAAAAATAAGCGTTACTAAATTTGATGCGAGTTAGCAATGTCATAACCCACTTGTGAAACATGTAGGTATGTAAGACAACTATTAATAACAGATTTTAATCATGTTCATACGTTTTTAAAAAAAAGTAAAATATCATATTTCAATTTCAAGCCAAAAACTCGATATATCTGTTACCACAGCGCTCATTTCTATAAGCCTCTTATGTCCATAAATTAAAACAATACACAGGAATTTCCAAAAACAATTCGAATAAATAAACTTGTATCGAAAACAACAATTTCGCCCTCATTCGATTACACTAGCAAATACAATTACTTGGTTAAAAACTCGGAAAACATCTGCGGAAAAGAATGGAAAAGTTCGAGGAAAATTGGAAGAGCTCCGTTGGTTGCGAGTCCCTAATAATGGGTCTCGTACCAATTATCTTACTTTGTTTGTGTACTATATTTACAATTATGTTGATAACACATATTATAATTGATTTTAACATTATTTTTATTTTAGCATGTGTTATAATGATTTACAACTGCCATACCAAAAAACGCGACAGCAGCGTCATCTTTTGGTCTGTTCGCCTATCCACTAAAATGATATCATTTGTCGGGATAAAGGGTATCCTAAATATTGACCCGCGATATAAGTGAGCACTACGTCTAGTTTCATTTAAATCTGCTCAACAGTTTTCAACAGACTTTATCCGTGCAGGAACGAAGAAAGAATACAATTTCCTGCGGCTGGGCGGCCTGTCGTAATAGGCGACAAAAGAACACACAGCCAGGTTGTAGGGTTATGCCCGACTGGATGGGTACCACACCTGGTATAGAGTATGCCGCCATGGTAACCTCTGTCCATCAAGTGGGCCGTCTGCCTGTCTGCTGAACTCCCGCAATAAAAAAAAATTAAAAAACAGATACATAGTTGCCCAATTGTATGCCTACGCACTTACTATTGACGATTAAAATTACTTTAGTTACCTTATGATTTACTTTACAACATATTGCGTTATATGCGTTAACTTAAAAAAAAACACCGCCCTGCGAGCCTACCTATAAAGCAGCATCTCCTCCTAAAACTCAAATAACGTCACTATAATTTTTTTAATAGTAAATGAGCACGTCTAATAATAGTTAAATATTAACTTAAAAAAATAAGCACGGATCTCTAAAAAAGCCAGGAAAACACTCGGGCGTTAGCTTGGGTTGGTCGGAACTTAGTTCCCAACAATCTAGATATACGAGCGGGTTAAGATGTGCATCTAAATAGCCACCGCCCCGGTACCTAACTTTAGATTACTTGCACTAACTTTACCGACTCTCCTCTTACAAAATGGTAAGTTTTACTCGGGAATAAGGTGACCAGGTTTGAAAAAGGATCTCGAAATTTTTGTTTCCAAATATTTCTATTTAATTTTCCCGAGTGTCTTGTGATTTTAGAATCCTTATGTAAAATTATGCTTTTAGGTGTGAAATTTATTTATTTATAAAGGCAAGTTATTGGTTTGCTTGCTTTTAAAATTATTGCCACTGTTTTAATATTTGGTTTCCATAGTAATGTTATATGACTTTATATTTACTTTTCTCTATACACACTATAGAATTTTTAATATACAACATTAATATTTTTGACTAATTATTATGGAATGTTTGTAATACTTTCCATTACGTAGGGTGTCTAACTGTTTGCCTTCTTTTGGAAATAAAAACAACTTTATACTAATTCCCAATAACAGTAATTTAATAAATGATTAAATTTGCAATTATCCTCCTTTTTTCTCAATGATCGATTCCTCTACTTTCTTTTTTAATCAGTCTCGTAATTTGTGAAGTATTCAAGATCTCCCTAATCGTTGTCACCCTACTCTGCACCTATATTGAGGTGCTTTGGAGAATTTTTCCAAAGTGTTACCCGTTCGCGTTGAGTCAGATTTACTGCGTAACTTAGGAACGATGCGGGGAATCATGTGGTGAACGCCATCATATATTATTGTATAAAGTTTTTATAAACATTTAAAACAACTGGAAAAGTACGATTATTGTGTTTAAAAATCAACTATATCGTTGCGTAAATTAAAGCACGAGAGAATCCAGATATAGATATGATAATGATACAATGAATTAGTCTAAGAAATATAGAAATGATTAAATGATAAATGAATTAGTCTAAGAAATATAGAAATTGCAAGCAATTAGGTTGATGTTTTAGGCTAAAGTGTGTGGCTATAAATTGATACGAGGTTAATGGTTTTTCATGCAAAATAAGCCTAAGCTCATTCTCCTGAATCTAATCTAGAAAATTCAGGATTAAATCGTACTGAGAATAAGAATGGTGATAATTCTAATATCATGCAGGTTACTTATTATTATTAATAAATGTGAATCATTTACAAAATCATTATATTCAAGTTCAAAACCTGTTATTCAAATTAATTTCATTGAAGAACATTTTTTGAAAGTCGTACATATTATATACATGTAAGTTAAGAACTAAGTTAATAACAAACCACCTGGCAACACATCTAGCTAATATTTTATTTAATTTATTATCTATAATTCTGTATATTTTTAAATAAGTACATCATACGAGTTCTGTTACAAATATTCATTCTTTTGTAGTTAACAGAACACGATGTTTGTCACCAGAAAAAAAATCTAATGACATATTTATATGTCGAAAGATAATCATAATCTATTACGTTATTTATCGACTTAGGCTGGTGTGCACCGACTTTTAACCGATGGTTAAAATAAAATAATCGCAAAAAATGTACGGAAAACAGTTATTATTTTTGGTTAACCGTCGGTTAAATTTCGATGCACACCAGCCTAAGTCTGGTGTGCACTGACATTTAACCGGTGGTTAAAATAAAATAATCGATGATTTGATGAAATTGTATGCATTAACAGCGATTATTTTATTTCAACCGTCTGTTTAATGTTGGTGCACATCAACCAGCCTTAGATATGGATGATATAATTATAATCAAGAACTGAGCTAGTAAAATTGCATACTAGTAGAACTGGTGACCTAAAACTCCTCAAACTTATCAAACCAAACTTGTGTCGCTCCTAAAACTCGATAACTTACGCAATTAACGTCGTCCCTCCAAAGGGCAGAGGGTTATTTATTTCATTTTAATAAACAAACCAATTTGCATGTACAAACGTGGCCGACGGGTGCGGCATGAAGATAATGCTCGATTTGCATCCAGCACCGTGCCGCTGAATTATTGTACAGGTGTATCTATAGACGAAAGTACTATACCGCTTATGGTGTGCGAATCTCAATAATAATGGTATAATATTTTCAATAGGGCACCAGAGGTCGAGATGTGATTGTGAATCGTAAATTTTTATTGCTAGTTGCAATAGACCTGCTTAATAACCATAGAGTAAAAAAATGTTATTGTTTATTTCACCACAATGACGGGCGAAGACACTAAAACCATACAGACTTCTCATATAGTATTTTTTAAGTTTTCTAGACTAATATACATCAAATAAAACTAAATTTTAATAGTTTAAAGCGTTGCAAAATGCAACTTGAAAAATGAAATTTCATTTCTGTTTGGACGTTTTAGCCACTTTTCAGTAGCTGTGACCACGGAAGACACATGTATCGCTTAAAAGAGGCTAAAACGTCGCAATAAAAGTCGAATAACATGCAGCGCTTAAAACCGTTAAAAGTTAGTATTAATTAAGCCTTGTAATATGTTTTGTTCGTCATTATTACAACCAAATTTTATTGACATACAACCATGAAATGTTTGTGTGCTAAATCTTAAGTTACATAGAAAACGGGAATTAATTCTTTATCTCTTGTAATAATTCGGATACGTGTTTTAGTTTTTGAAAATAAATCATATAGAAAAACAATGGCCTCGTGTAACCAATTCCAAGCTCACACGATAGTATTGAACAAATATATGCAGCTATAATTCGGATTGCTTATTTTACTTTTGAAAATTCATAGTAAATGAAGAATTTGGGCATAAACAACACTACTAGTATATCATAATAGTTTGCGCTTTCTAACGAAAATTAAAGACATTTTGAAATAATTACTTAGTAAACTAATAAAATTAACTAAATATATTTAAAAAAATCAAATTTCTAGAGATTATGCCCGGAAATATAACATTTGGACTGTTTTCTGTAAATACCGTATAATGTTATTTTGTTGTAGGTAGTTTAATAAACAAATAGATTGTCTTAAAAAACAAAAGTTATTGGCATCCTACAAAATGTCGACTATTTAAACTTAGCAGCTGTATTATTGTAAATGCGATGGTACATTCTTAGTCGTGCGCAGAAGGTTTGCCGATGACAACTCCTCCTGCCTCCCACAACCGCGACCCGCGGTCGTCTAGTTCTCAGTACTACTTAGACAAGCCTCGGTCCCAGTCGTAGAATGCTTCCTACTCTCGCTGGAGGGGCGATCATCGGCAAACCTGCCACGACTTATAGATCAGGCTCTCCATAGAGAGTAAATAACAACCATAAACAAAAATTAAATAATTAAAATACCAAGTTCTAGGTAGGTTAAAAATAACTTTAAATTACTCATTGACTAGACGTTTTTCTCTTCCATTACGATGCCTACTAAAAACTGGCTGAAACGTCAAAATAAAAATCAAATCAAATTCCGAGCTAAAACCGTTAAAACGTAGTTTTAATTCTGTATAATGATAATAGATAGTTAACATTATGCTCAAAAAAAAAAAAAAAAAAAAAAAAATACAATATTCAAAAACAGGCCTGTCGCTAAACGATCTCCAGCAACCTAGCTAAAAAATTCTTGATAATCTCGATGTAGTAGCAGAAATATAGACTGTACAATTAATAACATATAAATATATATATACGTAATACAAAATCTAGAAAATATATAATATGTGACAAATAAAAATAACAAAGAAAAAAATGTAAATACAGACATAGGACTAAAATAGGTCGACCCAACGTTCTCTGGTAAATGATATAGATTTAGACCGGCCAAACTATACAGGTGTGCAAGGCTTATATATCGAAATTCAAACTGTGCACAGATTAAACTAAGGCAAACAGCGATATTGTAATATGAAATCGTGCGAAGAAAATCCTTGGGGGGTTGGCATTATCTGTGATCTCAAGGGTTGGCCGGCGGGCGGTCACCTAATCGCCCGAGAGGCATTATCTGCCGGCCACTCCTGGGTTAATCGCGACCCTGATTAGCGCAGCTCCCCGGCTATCTGGACCCCTGGTACCTCCGCATTATGCACGGCCTGTTTAACCTACAGATTGCATGATAAAAACTAAACGGATGATTGGTTTTCAGTTAGGTTTAATAACGTAACTCCTCGGTGCGTTATTAAACTTTGTATCAAAATTGCTTTTTACAAAACTAATTAGAACTAACTAACTTATACATTATTATTTCGGAAGCTTTTAGTGAATGTTAGTTGTTAAGGGCTTATTCAGAACTTTCCAGTAGTTATGGTTTTTAACCCACTTCAAAAGGAGGAAGTTCTCAATTCGTCTGTATGTATTTTTTTTTGTATTTTTGTTACTATATTTCTCTGTCAATGGTGAACCGATTTTCATTTTTTTTACCAAAAGGTTTTACTCACGAATTTTTCCCATTGTCACCATGTAAGGATCTGATTAGTGGATTCTTAAGAATTAGAGAAACCGACAAAAAATTATAACAGACTTACTAATACGATATCTCCATCAATTCTAAACCGATTTGAAGTTTTTTTTCTTTATTCGTAAGTCTATTCTCCCGAGGTAGTACCATGGTTACCAATCGGGATCTGGTGAGTGGATTCCAGTGAAATCGAGAGTAACCATTACTTATTAAAGAACGCCGTATACTTAAATTCTTGGATAATAAAGTTTGTATATGCGTGTAGGTATTACATTTTCTACAGGCGCTTAATTTTTTTGTGTGCCTGTAATACGATTACTCCGTGTATAGTGGAACATTTTTTTTTCTTATTCATAATAGTATGCATATGCACCCGAGGTGCTCCCATGATTTCCAAGTCAGGACCTGATGGCACTCGTTAGCTCAGTAGGTGAGAGCGCCAATATAAACTAAGTCAGGACCTGATGAGTGGTTCGCAGGGAAATCGAAAACAACTCTTGTTGACGAGCATCAACACTGAAAAGTGAGATAGCTACCTTGTATACCACTTCCAGTAGTACCGTTTCTACAGGCATTTAATACTTTACTTCTAAAGCTATCCAAGTGTAAAAAGTAAACAATATTATGTTTTTTTAACTAATACAACACCGACTTCAAACTAACAAGCAAAAATAAATGTGTAATCGCCTTCTTTCTACAACATCTTGAAGTCGGTGCGAAGTTAAACATAAAAATTACATTTTACACATTTTTCCTACTAAAAAAACTTCGTTACAAGAATATTGGCAATAAAATTTATTCTTGGCCAATTGTACAATGTAGACAAAGTCACAATGCTATTAATATAAAAAAAACCCAACAACTTTATGAGTCAAATCAATCAAATAACTTTTTATCACCTTACAACACTTCAGAGACTATTTTATACGAGCGTAATAATTTATGACTTTATAATTTCAATGTATTATTATGTTTAGTAAATTAATCTTTAACCAGTAATTTAAATATCTTGGTATTTTCAAAGTAAGATGAACGCAGGCTATTTAAATACCTACACTTCTGTATGTGAAGTATTTTGTAAATAACCTAAGCTGAGTTACTAACAGCTGACCAAACTCCTAGACTATATTGTAATACTTGCAACAACTCAGAAGGGTTTATGGTAGTAAAAGAACAGCAACTGGTAAAACGTGTATAATATATGGTAAAACCTTACGGTTTTAACATATATTATACACTGTCTTTGAACATTCTACAAGCATTTTTAAAACACCTCGCCATTCCAACAAATTAAGAGTTTAAGAAACTTAGCATATTGGCACGACCGATACTGGATTGAAATCATTAATAAACTATTTTAATTGAAGGGTTATTTATTTATGAAATAAATAATTTTATTTTTAAACTGTCATTTAAATTGTGGTTTCTTGTTTCAGGTAAGGAATCCTTGATATTAAGCAACACAATTGGTGAGTTTATAGTGAACTATTTAAACATTAATAATAATTATTATTAAAGTTATATTTCCGATGTCCTTACTCCACGACAGTACCACTTAAACACCTTCACACTAGTAACGAGCGCGTTTTATTTACAGCGTTAAAAATAATGCTTTTAATGATTAGGTTACATCAATGCATATACACATTCGTTATCTCTGAATATTTCTTCTTCTCCTTCTGTGAGAGAGCGACTTCCGCAACTCGACGACAAAGCGCCTATGTTGCGTGCGAGGGTGGATGGGGGTTTACTCCATTTTCGGAAGCTACCTGGGGCGTCCAGATACTTCGCCCTGTATCGGGCCACCTCTCGTATTCAAGCAGGACATGGGCGGCTGTTTCTTCTGCCTCCAGGCATGCTCTGCACAGGGGCCTGTCGGTGACACCTATATTGAAAAAATGTCTGTTGTTCGTGCTACCGTAAACTGGTGAATTATGTATGTATGTCTGTTAAAATTGCCATGTCCAGTGGCTGCACTAATAACTAGTCTCAGTAGGGACCGACTGAGCTTTAAGATATTCCTGGAGGAACGCAACGCATCTATGAATACTTAATGTCATTAACAATTAATAACAATGTAGCATCACAAATAACGCATTAAACCCATAGCTGCATTTGCGTGAAACATTATCCCAGATGTAGCAGGCGCTTTATTGAACTCGCTGAAATTAAAAAAATATGGTATTTTTCATTTTCCTAAAATACACAGTTCATAATGCAGTATGAAAGTAAAGCTTAGTCGCCATTAGCGGAATTGGTCGCGTCACGACGGATTTACGCGACGCGCGTCAGCTCTGAGCGATTTATATTACTTGTTACTTAAGCTTTTTGGGGTATTATTAATTTAAATTATATTTTATTAAAATTTAGAGCGTTTATGCATGTTTTTAAAGATTGTTAATTTGATACATAGAATAAAAATGAATCCATGAATGCCTCACTACTGGGCTTGAGTGTTCCATTCCCACTCTCGGAGATAGTTTGGTTGGTTTCTCTAGATGGACTGGTGACTTTCACTATCAATTGCCTAAATGTCTAGGAATCATGAAGTTTTCCTTTATCATCCACTAAGTGGTAATTATAACAGCATGGTACATTATGTCAGAAAATTTTTACCCAGAAATGCTGCTTAAACATCTTGGTTTATTGTATTTAAAAAAGAAAACTTTGAAGTTTCTTACGATATTTTACGCAAGAGGAAATTAAAAATTGTCAATAAAAAAAACATAAATATAGTAAAACAAAATTAAAACGGAACCATTTTCATCTGTAGTCTGTGTGTCTATAGTATCTGAAAATAAAAATAATTTCAGATAATCTTCACAGTGCTGAGTCCATGAAACAATTACTTAGGAGAGGGGTCACTTCGACCACCCGGTGGGAGAAATTAACCCCTACTACCGGAAGAAGAACTTTAAATGCGATATTGAATTTCTTTTAGAGAAGTACAATTTCACCTATATTCATTCATATAGGCACTGAATTTCAATAAATAATTTAATATATTTTACCGACTTCAAAAATATGAGATTGTCGACAATTTTTTTTATGAGTTCGTATATAATTCCTTTTTTGTTTATGCACCGGTTTTAATAATTATTTTTGCGTTCGGGTCAGTATAGCTCCAAATTGATTACGTATTAATTTCATTAGCAAAGGATTTTTGGTTTCCAAACTATATATCGAGGGCTTCGCAACATTAGGAGGATACGCCAAAATGCATTTTTTTGTTGTTTACTAAAAACTGTGCATGTTACAATTTAAAGAATCTTACCAGTATGCAAGTGCATCTAAAAAAAAGGTATTCCAAATTTCAGCCTCGTACTATCAACTAGTTTTGTTTTATTCACAATATACAAATGTAAATAATATAAATGTAAATACATACATAATAAGTTGCAAATCAAAAGTGTATGCAACAATGCAATAATCGATAGCAACAAACGATTTCTTTGTTACTCTGCCGATTTCATTTGATTTCGTTACTAAAGCTCCGAAAATAAAGGATTGCACTGTTTGGTAAACCTGTATCGAAATATTGATTTACATTGTTGCGAACCGCAATATTCTACATAAACTGCGACAACTAGGTGAAACTCAGTAACCATTACTTCAAGCTAAGAAAACAAGCCACCCCGTTCACCCTAGGGGTGGAGTGACCCCCCACAGCCGAGTTGGCACCTGAAGCCATTTTCATAATGCACTACCCGTTCTTCTCTTTAAACTTAACACTTTGAATAATTGCCGAACGGTTCTTTAAGGGTATTTTGTGCACCAGGTGCATCTGGAAACGTTTTTATGGACATCGATAGGTAGGGGTTTTCAGCTTTTTGTTTATGGTTTTGTTGTTATTTTATGCTTTTGTGTTTGTATAGTAGCAAATGGAAGTACCATTGTTTTATGTGCGTCTTAAAAGTAAAAACTTATTTTTAAATATTTTTTTTTATTGAATCCTAACGAAATCAGTTTGTCATCCAAAACCTAAAAAAACAACAAACATATAATACTGTTACATGTCGTCAAAGATAAACGCACAGCTGTCTGTCGTAAAGCGCAGTTTATTGCCTTCCCGGATTTAGGAATTCTTGTGTTTGTGTTTAGAATTTGTAATTAAGAAAAACATGCTACATATTTTTCTACTTGTTCTATGGCCGTCATTAGTGTCGAACTAATTCGCAGGTGTGCAAATTAGATTTTCTTGGAAGAACCCAGCCCCCGCAATTGATTGTGTATTGTATAGTTTACTATAAAACAATGCCTGAACGTAGAGGTGGGGCAGTCAAACGAGGATTACGACACGAGTAAGACGTACATTCGATGATCGAAATAGTGACGGACTTTGCGCGTGTTATAGAATCGGGCAGTGTGAACTAGTTGTATCCAGTTATATTTGTACCTGTTTTATACGTGTTTGTACAGTTCTAATAAATTCTTTAGTAATTCCAACGGCATTTTAATTCGAGTCCTGTGTAGTTCGTAACAATACATTAAAACTATAAACTAGTACAGCGAAGGAAACTTAACTTATATTGAATTCTACCAAGAATCCCTTAAGACTATAAGTAGAATACTGAGCCTAGGTCATCGAAGTCAGATTTTTATATAAATTTCAAGAGTTTAGATACTTCATAAATTCTCTTAAGCGTTATGATGCATCATACAGTGCACACCCGGCCGAATATGGTTGTAAGTCTAAAACTGCATTTTTAATGCGACTAAGTGACTCCCCAACGTCGTCGTTATATAAACCATTTAGTTCGTATACTGAAAAGTGCAAGCGAGCCAGAATATTAAGTCCATGAATTATGCGATGGTTGGAAATTGGAGGGATGAACTTTTATCTATCGAGAATGATAATTCCATGGACCTATATTTTGTTGTTCTTAGAATTTCGCGTCCGTCACTTAGAAAATTTGCCAATTGCTTAATGGTCCACAAATATGATTTTTTTTTATATTTGCTTATAGCAAAGTGGCAGACGGTTCCACTTGATGGCAAGTGGCTACCGTCGCCCATGGACATCTGCAACACTAAGGGAGCCGATGCGTTGCCTACCTCGTTGAGATTTTAAAAATCTGTGTTTACCGATTCCCACTGTACTAGCTTTTATCCGCGGCTTCACTTGCGATATGAAACAACCTAATTAAGATTTTTTTGTAAGTAAGATAGAGCTACCAACCAGGGTATGACAGATGTGGAAAATGTATAAGACGGATAAAAATTCAATAAACGAAACTTGGTAGTCGAGTTGCTGGGGATCTTGCGTTTCTTCTTCTTACCACTTTCTTACTAATACACCTGAATGTTGAGCTAGCACCAGTTTAGAACTGCATTTAATTGTATTTTTTTATTTATACGAATATTTGATACTAGCTGATAGCCGCCCGCTTCGCGTACCGTAAAATCCGTTTCTAGATGACCTCTACTTGGCAAAAGGAAGGTTCATGCCAAATTTCTAGTCTATAGGTATTATAGTTCCTGAGATATCGTCCTGAGTTACTATATAGTGGATTTCAATCATATATAGATTGTATATAGTTCTAAACAAATAACTTGTATTTCTTCTATCTTTCCTTAAAACAGCGACAACAAGATGTTGCGAGACGGTCTAAGTAGAATAAGAACTTGTATATTTGTTGAAATTTTTGAATCTAAACTCCACGCGTAACGCGTAAGAAGTTTCAAATACATCTACTACTGATTCTATAAAACCAAATGTATACCCACTTGACATCTTACTATTCGACGTGAAAGTCATACAAAATACGAAATATTCTGAACGTGCATGAATCAGATAAAGGCGAGTGAGTCGTCACTGCATTTTGCAGCAATTCATGTGCTTTTCGAATTTACAAAAGCTTTTATTCGCAAGCATGCATTTACAAAGCTTTTGTACGGTTAATATAAATATTTAACTACTTGAAATTATTTATTGCTTTCGAATTTATTATTGAATTATTTTTTATATAACTTAAGTACTTATGTATCTAATATTGATGCGGTACAGATATAGGTATATGATAATATATTGAATACCACCGTTTATTTATACATGACAAGATGTCGCTCAGTCATAAGGCTTGTAAATTATCTGATACGCGTTATAAAGTTCCGTAGTTATTTCAGCGGAACTTTGTCTTGTCCGTCCGTCTGTCTGCCTAGTTATGTATTTATTCAGCCATTTCCTTTAAAGTTATTATGTCTATTTGCGTAAAATTTGGAGGAAGGTGTAACTTATATGACACTACAAATAAAAAAATAACAGTTTACAATATTAAACAAACTAAAACTAATATGTGCTTAAGACCACATGACAGAAGTGAAAATTTCATCAAGACGAGTAATGCGTTGACTATATCTCTCTCCGCTCCCCTTAGTCGACTCGAGCCGAGTTTACTCGAAGGAGCGTTACATAGCGGAGTGCCTAATAAAGTTTTCACTTCAAAAAGCTATTTTAATGGTTTTAGCAACAACTAAAGAGCAAAAAAAATGTGTTTTTATATTTGAAAAACACAGAGTGAGTTGAAACTGTATCAGGAAACGGAACGTTCTAAAACTAAAGCTACGTGTACTAGCGCGCCGTACGCCGCCACAGCGTACGTCCGTACCCCGGTCGGCATGAAGACGTCGAAGGGCGCGTAACAATGGGCACGGACAATGGCGGGTAGCGATAACCGCGCCACTCCGTCACGCCGCTGACAGGGTTATCGGACGCCCAGCACAATGAGACGGGGTTTCTGTGCATGGCTTAAGGTAGAAGCGGCTGAAAGCTCTCATAATTATAATATATTTGCAGTTTTCTTCTGCCTTTATCCCACTTTAAATAATAATTTGACATTCTCTGTGCCTTCTTATGTAGGCCTGTTTTACGGGCCATATTTAAAATTTAAAATACGGATACATAAAATTAATCATCATGGTCAAATTGAAAATATTTTAAAAAACATTAAGTAAAAAGCACCTTAAATAAAATTATATGAAGACATTTTGTTGCATGAGTGAAGCAGACAGGCACTCAGCCCACCTGTTGGAAAGGTTCCAATCGCCTATGGCCATCTGTATCACCAAGTACTACAATGTGCTGCAGCTCTCTAAAGGGAAGGAATACTGGAACCTAGCTACTAATGCAAAACACAACTCAAGATTATTACAGCGATATACTCTAGAATGCCTTAAAAACTGGCGAATGAAAAATATATTAATGAAAGTTGCTGAAACTAAAAGATTTCTCAGGATTTTAGCAATTGGAGATCTATCGTATCTGCCTACCCCAATGGAAAACAGTAAAATGTTACAAATAATACTTGTTGTTACAACATTTGAATTCTACAAAACTGTTCTGTCGTTAAGTATCTATAGAAACTAGCTATAATTGTGAATGAATATGAATTTTTCATCCCCAGCATATAATTTAAATGATAATATTAGATCTAAACTAACCACTGCTGGGGTCTGGCTTCCTTTTTGAAGACATGGAGGGAGTGTTCACCACGCAACAACAAAGTTCACTCACAGTAATATCGACATTCGGGGTTTCCATAAAGTTGTTCATTAAGTGCGCGTTGTGATTTGTGCATATTATACGATTAACAATAATTATGTACAGTAAGTAGGTCAACAAATTACAAAAGCATATATGTAATAAACAATTATTGTATTACACATACAACAGTAAATTTAATAATAACTCAGTTTTCGCTTGCGGCGCTCACTTGAATGTGACTAACAGTGAAGCCCCGTATGTATATTGTGAACATGTCCGCGAATTCCGGTCGGCGTACACGCCTCTTTATGTTTACGTGGTGATTGGGTTTATCGCGTGTCGCTCTCATCTCTTATGTGTACTATGCCTTACTTTACAACCCCTTGTGATATGTTCAGTTTTAGTTCATTTGTTTTGACAATAGCATATAGGCAAGTGCTAAACTGCTGTTGCATGAAAAACAGTCTATTGCAAAGCAGAGGAGGCTATTTGGCATGGACTGATATTAAGTGGTACCTTCATTTATAGACTGCAACACCAGGATATCAAAGCTTCGTTATTGCAGACTAGTTGTCCTGTCTATAGGCTTACTTACACTTACGAGTTATATGGCAAAAAATGTAGAATGAGATATGACGTATGTAGAGCTAGTACTTAATATTATTATTATTATAATCGTTTCACGCCGAAGACAAAATCTTCTTGTACAGGACGGCACATGACATCATTTAAAAACTATATACTGTAATGCCTCTGCTACACATGAGATAATATTAGTGTAAAATGACTGTGTCACATGGATGTAGCAAATAGTTTAATGCGTAATTTGAGATACGACATTCTTCATTGCGTTAAACATTTAAAAAGACGCAAGTATATCAGGACCTTTAAGTGCTATGTAACTATAATAAACTAAATTAAGCATAACTTTCTTAATAGACAGACAGAATTTGCCTTCATAATAAAACCAAATTTAGCTCAGCTACATTTTCGAGAGTAACGTGAAACCCGCCTCATCTGTACCAAGGCGTCATAGCATCAGAGAGTTGACATCAAAGAAACAAGAGGCCAAAGCGAAACATTTGTTCGTTTGATTAGACGTGTCTTAGCGCAACGCAGCTTCGGGGCACACTTTGCCTTTGTGCTCAGACGTCTCGAAATCAAAGCTTTGTGTTTTGTAATCTGTCGATTTTTGCCGCCCTGGTGCCTTAGGGTATGATGTTAATATAATTTTGACGAGAAAACTGTAAATAATAATAATAAACATTACTAACTGAGCTTGTCAAAATTGTTCGAAATAATGTTCAATTTTTTTTATTGCCTAATCGTGCAAACACTTCTGATGGAAAGTCGTTACCATCACCTTTGGCTGTTTGCCACACCAGAGGCGTTGCTAACACGTTGCCGACCCCTAGAAATATCCAATAGAGAATTCATCAATTTTATTTGAGTAATTTATTTGAGTGTTTGTTTACATATTTGTTAATATTTTTATGTTTGCTTGTAGGTAATTTATTAATATTTGTTCGTGAGCTATAATGTTAACGAATTTTTTACTAAGTCAAAAATGTATCTAGAAGGTAAATATAGGCCCCACGAGATCCGATACATCTATTTAACATAGACAAGGCGTGAAAAATCTAGCAGTTTCCATGCAGAACTTCGAAGCAAGTATAGGGCACCGGTAAATAAATCATGAACTGTATAATTGATACATCTCAAGAATAATTCAACAATTGTTTTTACAAACAACTGTTTTACAATTTTAATACGCAAAAGAGAACAATTTTTTGAAAGTGGGCCGTATGAATGGGCATCCCTGTGGCGATTACTGACTCGTAAACATTAATATTTTTATTTCTAAATCCTTCCCACGCGCTAACCTCGGTAATTGCTGGGTTTAGTCCGGTAATAACACGCTTCAAAAAAAATGTATATCATTCAGTTTCGGCGAGTGATTAGCCGCCATTTTGGAGGCGGAGACGGCCGGAGACGCCCGAAGGTGGCACGATTGAGACTAGACTAGCTTTGCCGTGTGTTTGTGTATTGTTTATTATTGTTCTATGTAAAATTGTAACGAAAATATTATGCAAAAATATAGTTATTTTTATTTATTTAGTTTTTTAACAAAACAAAGTAGGAAATACAAAAATAATAGATACATGTATAGGCTAAAATATATTTCTTTTATTGCTACATCAATGAGTCAAACCTATTAAATATAATAACTATATAATTATGTAAATCTCAAACATAGTAATTAATTGAGCAATAAGTATAGTATTCCTCGCGGCTTTGTTTGCATATATTTAGAATATATGTCCTGCGAAAACTATAATATTGTCCAGGATAAAACGAATCCTCTCTTAAAAGTGTCTTATAAACTTTAAAACCTATAATAAGACAAATGAACGGTCGGTAAACTGTAGGAACAGGCCACAAGTAACGAAGATCCATATCCAAGTTGAGAGATCTAACACTAACATTATCCCAGGTGTACCAGGGACTTAAAATAAACGCAGGTGGGGCCGGAGCATAATAATTATACTTAACAAATTGTGCTTCCCCCATAATTGTGAGGTTATTCACTAGTCTGCAAAAACACTAATCGCTACACACGAGGCACGCGCAGGAATTGCTGAACGTGTGTTTTTCGAATTTGGAACGCGCCGAACGTCCTCTGGCTTTATTACCGGGATTTGACTACTGTCAAAAGTGACAGTTGACTGACACACATAAATACTGAGCGCACCGCAATTCCTTTCGAGTTTTTTTTTTATTAAGGCGCAAGGGTTTTCTCTTGTCGTCGTGTGAGACGGCTATACGTATAAACTAGTGTTATTAGTATTGTTATCTTTAAAAGATTAAAAATATGGTATTTGAAAGAATTAAAAAATGCTTATGGACGCGCTGATTACTTTATAATATATAATTATTTATTTATTTAAGGACAACACAGTTCAATACATAAATAAAGAAACACGTGTATTTGGTTGTGGGCCAACAGATTGAACCAAAATTTATAATGCACAGTGATATAGTCGTATTTAATACAGGTTTTACAGTGATTTTGGAAAATTATAACATAATTATTAACAGGACACAGCGACAACAGGAAACAACTCTACAGAGCATAACATAGACATTTTTGTTTTTTTCTTTTATTAACGGCATGGTTACCAGATTCATATTTAAGACATATAAGTACTATAAAATATATTTATATCTAAATATATAAAGTAATAAATACCACTTAAGTTAAGGGCCATTTACATGGAGTGAGTTTCTTGCCTCCAAGATACGACTGTCGAAAGCAAGAAAAAATATAAACATGCAAACTAAACATGCGATAGCGTACTTGGAAGAATATAATCTTCTAGTCATTGAATATTGTAGTCTTTGTGTAAAATACAAAATATCGTGCTCATCACCGAGCTCGAAAGGCAAGACTCGCATTCAAATCGGTTCAAACTGATTTGTACGATACTCGCATGAACTTGAAAAAATGTCATACGAGATATAGTTTTGACAAGTCGAGAAATCGTAGGCAAATATCAATGAGACTTGTGTCGTGTGTAAAATAAACTCTTGGTGATAATACCTTACGATTATCCCCATGACATACTCGTAGGCGAGTTTTTGTGTTTTTTAGTTGAATGTAAACATGGTACATGTAGAAGAGAATCAAGTCAAAGATTAGGCCCTCCAAAGAGAAAGAAAAGAAAAGACAATGATATCCGTTGTGCACCTGTCCTTACAATAAAAATCATGGAGGTTAAAATATTTAATAATTTACCTATTGACATAAAAAGTGCTCATTTTAATTTATTTAAATAAGTCTTCACAATTGGTTATTAAAGAAATGTGTTTACTCGTTGCATGATTATTTTAATTGGAACAAGACACAAACAAGGCCGTATGACATTTATATTGAATTTAATTATTTGATTTTATTATCTTTTGACAGTTTACAATACTCAAATTTCATTTCATTTTCCTCAATAATATTTTAATAACATCCTACGTAAGACAACGTAATATTGGCACACCTTATGGGTAACGACATGTGAACTCATGTATGTATAATTTAAGACCAGTGTAAATTTGATGTACGTCATATGCAAATAAATTTTCACTTCATATCATGTCAATGAGATCATTGTCTAAGGAGTATCGCCTACGAAAATAATATACGATTTACGTGCGATAAACACTCTCCTTAATGGCCAAATAAGGGCGCGTATCAAATCATCTGTAATTATAAAAATCTGTACAACCCGCAAGAGTTAACTTGAGACTTCGCTCGGATGACGTAAACGCGAGGTCGGGACGGGAGCGCGCATTCCACTCAGGCCTCAAGTTAACTTTGCGGATAATAATGTTCTTTCATATTGTTACGAATTGCAGGACTCGAATTAAAATGCCGCTGGAATTATTATTGAGTTTTTAGAACTAAACAAACACGTATAACACAGGTAAAAATATAACTGAACACAACCAGTCCAAACGTAATGCACGATTCAATAACCCGCGCAAAGTCCGTCACTATAAAGCTTACCGAATGTACCCAAGTCTTGCTCCGCTTGTGGTTATCGCTTGACTGCCTCGTCCATCAATCGAGGCGTTGCTTTATACTGCACGGATGCAATATGTCTTCTCGGCCGCGTGTCCGAATTTCCTAGAATCACACCTGGCTAATGACTGCCATAAAAGCTTACGATACACAACGGGCTGTTTTTATAATCACAAAGTAAACGAAAAAATTCCACATGTCGAAAACGTAATGAAATGTGTTGCTATAGGGCTGCAGGTGTGAATTTGCCTTTGCCTGGCACCTCGGGCGTAACAATATTTAGTACTCAAATATACATAGTACGAGTACGTACATAAAAATGCAGTTCTAAAACAAAAGCCACGTCGCACAAAGCACGTATCAGCGATCCATTTGAGGTCCAAAGTAACCGGTTAAAGCGAAATTGAAAATTCCCAATTCCACGTCTATTTCCTGGTAAAAACAAGCTTCTCTATTTCAACGAGCGACGTCTGACGTTAGGGTGGTGAAATGAGAAAGTCCACTGACGTTTCGATATGCACTCATCTACGCCGAAAACCGCTGTTAATTAACAGAGAATGAAGACGGTTTAAAAAACGGCTACAAAAACGACTTGTAGTTTCGTTTCGCTGTGGTTTGCTTTTGTTCAGTAAAGATTGACAGTTTATTATGACATACGTTTTCTAGTAAATCTTTAGATGAGTAAAGCTATTAAAGGTGAATAATACGTTTTATTTGTGATTAGAAGTGCCAGCGAAACTTGGTATGCATTGCCATTTTCTAATTTATTGTAGTAAATTGCTGCAGCGGTAAATAAGGATGGCGCCAAAAAATGACCATAGAGCTATATTAGCTATTTTCTTCTATACTTAATTTATTGTATTACGAGTATATATATATTATTTATTTCCTATGTTATTTAGCGGGATAAATAATAATAATAATAAGAAGAGCCTCGACCGACACCTAGACAGGTTCTCGCTCGGTAAATGGGTGAAGGGCCAGATACAGAAGGCGGTTATCCTGAGCACGACACGCATTGTGAGGAAGTTCCTGTCCTTGGAGCCTTAACCACCGGTAGCTTGGACCCTAGGCCCCGCTGCCGACGGACGTCATCTTTTTATATTTTTTTAATATGTGCCTATTTTATATATATGTATTAAAAAAACATAAAAAAGAATTCAAATAAATATATATGTGAAATAATAATAATAATAATCGGCAGACAAACACACATATTGTATATTCCCAAATTAAGCAAGTTACGCTTGTGTTATGGGTAATATCCAACGGACCACTCTGAGGCCGATCCCAGTCACTCAGACCATGGTAAATAACGAAGAAAATCGTTTCTGAAATTTACCATACCAGGAATCGAACCCGGAGGCAGATATAAGTACCCTAAGCGTTGAGCTGGGATATAATTTAGCTCTATATTGAGTTACATTTAAATCCGTTCAATAGTTTTTAAGTGATGCTCTAACAAACAGAGAGACAGGCAGAATTTCATAATTGCATTTGCTGACACTTATTAGTTCGTCAGATTTTTTATAATTTTTAAATTAGTTGTATAAACTGCACACTCCGTACCTACTGATTTATTACATTGGAAGATCAGAAGAAAAACATAGTATTTTCTTAAGTTTTCGCGACCAGTGCACACATTACACACAACACTACTACGCTTTCGTGTACTTGTGTGTTGTGACTGTAAATACATTTGTACTAGGTGATCACGGCTACTCGATAGTGGCCGAAACGTCGAAATAAGATTCTAATTAAACGCCGCGCAAACCATTAAAACGCAATGTCGATAAAAAGAGGCAATCACCATATTTGTACATAAAAGTACAGTTTTATCTGTGCAGGAACGGAAAGAATACATTTTTCTGCTGCCGGGCAGCCTGTCATAAGAGGCCCCAGCCACATGGTACGGTGTTTGCCCGTCTGGATAGCTACTACAGTGTCTAGAGTATGCCGCCATAACAATCTTGAGTTGTGTTCCGGCATTAGTGACCAGGTTCCAGTCTCCCTTTATCCCTAAGGATATAGCGCGGCAGCTTTCCATGTCATGAATTTAAAAAAAAGTTTTACGTTCGCTATTTAAAAAATGGATATTCGTTATGAATCACGTAATCAATATGTATATCTCAAATATTCAAAGGAAAAATGCATGTTGGCCAAAGTTTAATTCCGTGAAGTGTAGCAAAATTATCCATTCATATTCATTGTGAAAACTGGTAAGGCTTTCAAGGAAATGGCTCGGGTGTGTCTGGAGGATGCATGAATATTAACACGGCGGCACCAGCCAAGTATAACTATGTTATGTGGGATAGGGCTGGGACCCCGTCCGGAAGTTACGATTGAGATATCCGGAACTCGAATTATCGATACGGTGTAATTGGTGCTCGGTGTTAACGGATTGCTGATTGTTATAACCATGTCAGTAATTTAATGGACAAATAGATATCAACAATTTATTTTAAACTGAAAAATATATTATTTTAGATACATATGCAGTATATGTGTATTCATTATGATTACAGCTTATTATTTGCATTTTTTATCTGGGTGTAGAAATTAATCTTTAAACTCTTATTCTGGTCATTCCTAATGTGATTAAAATGTTAAAAACAAACAAATTCGCTTTTCGAATCTTTCGAATTGAATTTCAAGTTAAATAATTTACGAATAAAGCATTGTAGTAATCACCGCTTATTTGAAGTGGGCATTACTACCCACTGATCTTAAATCAAATTTCCTAACAAAATATGCAACTATGGAAAGTTATTTTTGGTCGGTAACTATATCTTACTAAAACTAATAAGTATGTAACATGTAGATAATGTCAAATTTCTACCACTGGTATAGTAAAGTTGGATAGCATAGATCGCTTCTGGCGCTGTCCGTTTTCTTTACCGTAACATTTTAAATTATGGAATCGTATATTCTGTTGTTCGTGCCTGTATGTATGTATGTATGTATGTATATTCGTAAATCTAGTTTGCCACTAGAAATAACAAATACCGGTATTTTCACATCCCTATTAGTTAGGCGCTTCGGCTGCATGCAGCGGGGGCACGTTTGAAGTCGCTCCGCCGCGCGTTCTGAAATTTGACATTTTGACAGCTCCCCGACGTTGGCTTGCCTTGTTTCCTATCTCTTTTCCCCCATACATCCCTTCCCTTTACATTAATAATATTACAGAATACGTAACGTGCAGCAATCCCGCTTCCGATATGAATTGTTAATACTTGGTAATTGATATTATAATTTTCGCGTGTGCGCTTTTAGCAAGTAGCCAATGAGGCTGATTCAGGATGTATGAAGGGTATTATTGGTTGATCAGTTTATTCGTATTGTTACGAGTAAGCAGGACTCGAATTAAAATGCCGTTAGAATTACTATAGAGTTTATTAGAACTATACAAACACGTATAACGCAGGTATCAATATAACCGAACAAAACAAATCCAAACGTAATACAGAAGGTCGTAAATCAATAAAATTAGATTCCTGATTGTACACACGTCACGCCTTGATGGTAGTTGTCGCTGAACTGCCCCCTATCCCTATAAAGCCTTTGTTTTATACCTCACAAATACAAATGTGCCCGTAACGTAATCCGCAACACCTGGCTAATGATAAACGATTGCAATAGACAAATAGGCTGTACTCTAGAAACGTATGCCAACAAAAAGGTAAACAAAAGAAGACGATCATAAAATAATTACAATTAGTTCAAACGCCGACAGGTAATAAAATGTGTTTTTACAGATTGGAAGTTGTTTTTGTCGGAACCTAAATTGTGGTATTTTAATTACTATTATTGCTCGCGACGTCCTATCCTATCAATTCAAACCACTCCCAGGAAAAATTCCGCAAGATTCTCGGGATATAGAGTACCATAGATTTTAAGCCCGGAAGTTTACTATTGATCAGCGTAAACCGCATCAAAATCGGCTCAGTGGTTTTTACATGAATCCCGAACAAACATACAAACACTAAAAATCTAAAATACAAAAGTATCAAAATAAAGTGGAACTTTATGCTAAATTTACCAGTATATCTACATGGCGATTTCATTACTCGATCATCAAAAAGCAGCCGCTTTAGCCTTCAGGTCTGTCCTTCCAACAGACTTTAAAATGAGATGTTTTTTTGGGCACATAATAGAATGCCTAAATGAGCTCAGATAAAGCTTGAAATACAAACTCATAATGAAACAGACTCAAATCTTTATTATAAAAACTTTTTTAATTACCGGGCGGACGGCCCACCTGATGGAAACTTATAACTGCCTATGATTACCTGCCTACATTCGCAACACCAAACTTACTATGAATGTGCTGTCTTTTCTATGAGTTTATAGGTTTATGTTTGACCGTTGTCTCATCTGGTGTCGAGTGATGACGCAGTCTAGAATGAAACACGCTTACCGAGAAGATACCTATTCGCTCGTGACTTGAAGACTTCAAGATTGTATTTGTCAGGAAGAACTGACTCCGGCAAATTAGTCCACCCTTCGGCACTGCGCAGCAGAAAAGGTGAAGCGAAACGCTTGGTTCTGCCTGGTGCTGTTTCAACTATGTAACGGTGGCGCAAACCGGTGCCTCTGGTTGTCCGATGGTAAAATGGGATATAGGAATCAGTTCGTGCAATTCTAAGGAACACTTCCCGAAATGTATCCGATAGAATGGAAAGATAGCTGACTTTCAAATGGGGGATTGAAACCAGTCACTGTAGCCGGAACTCAATTTTGCTATAGCGACATACTATAGACCAGAAGTAGCATCCAGATAGACAAATGCTCTACCACCTGTAGATTGTCTTGTCTCCTCTTACAATGGACCATCGAGTTGTAAGGATTAGTTTTCTTTCTCCGTTCCTGCAGGGATAAAAACATAGGTGTTTTGAGTACACATACGAGTGAAGTAGCGGAAAAGCCTAGTTAAGACACATGGTACTAATAGACCATATTCATTATACACCTTATGCGTGTCACATGATACAACAAAGGGTTGTTAATGGGTAAGTGTTTACGAGGTAATTAATTTAAAGAAAGTACCTTGTTGTTTTTACGGTCAGTTTTCCAGAAATTTCTCTATGGGTATTTTTAAGGTTGTTGAAAGAAACTATACACTGTATCGGCTCATAAATTAGATTATTCTATATCTATATATATAAGCAAAGTTTGTTTTCTTTGTCCGAGGTAAACTCGAAAACTACTGGACCGATCAGCATGAAACCACAACCATTCGACGCGGAATTAATGATGTATTGATGATTTTTTTGTGTGTTTGAGTTGGTCTCCAGATGGCTTAGATTAATAATTGAAACCGGTAGGTGGCGCTGCGATTGAGTCTTATATTTTTATTTTTTCAGGCAGGACAACGTCTACCGAGACCTCTAGTCAATATTTATAAATAAATCAATTAAAAAAAGTATTATTATCAAACGCGTATTCATATATATATAATATATATACAAGAATGCATTGTGGATTTATGTGGTAGACCCATGCTAGAATTTACCTTGATACCACCTCTTAGGGCCAGCTCGACCGGTGCGATATCATACTCTTACAGGATATCGGCAAGCAATGCTTGGAGGTCGGAGCTGTGCACTTAATTGCACTTACTTCACTTCAAAACGACCACTACTCTCTCTGCCATTCAGCATTATACCCTCTATTTCTCGGCTACGTATAGTTTTAAATTAATGTTTGTAAATATCGTAATAATCGTCCACATCAATTTTTATTTGAAATAAGCAACTGCCAGCAATAAAAGCTTTCTTCGTTATTATATTGATTACCTAATTACTATCTCATCCCCCAATCTTATTATAAAGGCTGATAAAGCATCGACTCGGGGGTAACCACTTTGCACGAGTTGGGCTGTTAACACTATAAAATACCAGCCATATTTCAGAAGGTTCAATTTTATAAGTACAAAAGATAGCTATGAATTTTCTAGAATTTATTACTCATGTGAACGCCGCCTTAGCGTTAATGTTACAGTGTAACATACCTTTACCAATTACAATTTACTCCCATTAGGATGCAAATAATAGACGATTAGACTAAACAATCCGTGTTCCAAGACACCTCTCCTGGTGTGTACCGGTTCATCCGGGTACACTTCAGTTCGACCCGGTCGTGTCCGGACACCCGGACGTGGTCTGACATGCAATAAATCAATGTACCGCATCGATGGAAGGTTACACGAGTTGAATGAACATTCAAGCAGTTGCTTACAGGGGATGGCAGAGTATGTTCAAAGTCAACTAAGTATATTAATACTTTGCCGAAAATATTATATGTATATCAAATTTCATAATAATTTATAATCAATATATTCCTAATTGCCTAATCATCTAAATAAAAACACTTTCATATTTATGTATTGAATATGATGCATACTAGCTGTTACCCGCGATTTCGTCCACGCGGAATTGCCTTCTAGCATTTTTTTCTAAAACGAAAGTAGCCTGAGTTACTCCTCATAACATCAGTTGTCTGCCAGTTAAAGTCCCGTCAAAATCGGTCCAGCCATTTCAGAAATTAGCCGGAACTAACAGAGAAACAAAAATTTAAAAATTGATTTTTTGATATAAATACCGTATATACTTTTATATGCATTTAGTAAAAAACTGTTATTTTGATATGAAAAACAGATACTTCAATTTTATTATTTGTATGTATAGTATAGATAGATGTGATAGAAGATATGGAGAAAAGATGTGCATTATACTAATATATCAATGATCATACTTACACTAAGAACGTTAAAATACAAGATGCATGGGTACAGATGTAAACGTAGACCAAAAAAAGATGGATGGACTGCGTGAAGGATGATATGATGATTTGTGGTGTGACAGACGATGTATGTCAGAATGGAGGAGTGTGGAAGGAAAAGACATATTGTGCCGACCCCAATTAACTGGGATATGGTGAAAGAAAAGAGAGAACTTACAACTAAGAACATAAATATCGAAACCTCAATTTAATACAGTTGAACTGATTCCAGTGATCTGTGGAATTAAGAACCTCAATGGTAGAAATAGTAGCATTTGTGTAATTAACTTGAGCACGGTCTTAAATTTAAAGAAGAGACAGTGTACTGAACTGTCAATGACATCAGTAAACATGAAGCTGTGTGTATACACAATGCGTCAAACGCGGCGATTCGCACGCGGCCGCGCATAAACAGCGAGCGGGTATCGCTCCGGCCGCTTGACAAATTCAATATCTAACAGATATCGACACGGCATAAATCATCGTACGGCGCGCCTCGTCGCGTGAGTTATTGGTGTGAACACGGCTTTATTTTATGGCACCGTACATACTTCATGGCTTACCATTGTTTTATATATCGAATAATATTTTATGATTGTCTGTTCATCGGTTTGTTGGTGTTCATATGTGCTTAACGTTATAATTCACGCTTAAGCGTTGTATTGAATAACGTTATGATTTTATACGTAGCGTGTATTTTCCTATTGCATAGTTGTTTAGCAATTCTATCTCCTGTCATTTAAAAAAATGTTTTTAATATTAATCCTCCTATTCATAATAGTTGTATGAGGTTTATAGATACGTAATAAAGTGTTATTCATTTCAGAATGCGATTGGCTTTTTAACAAGCCTTTATACTTTGTATAACTATTATGAATAAGGGGCTTAGAGTAATTATAATGTTACATCATCAACAATTATTCTTGTAATAACTATAATTCTTTAATAACTATTCAAGCAACTTTAAAGGGGAAAATCATTCAAATACGTATATAGAATAGCTTAAAAAAATTAAATTATCAGCTAAAACCAAGTTATCATCTTTTACAAATTTGATTCAGAAAGATAGATGACACTTTATTGTTCACCAAAATAATAGACACAGTGCTTTAGTAACAGTATCTTTAAATAATACAATAGACGGTTTATTGCTTAGAGCGATATCTTCCAGACATCTTAACTTATAATATATTCTTAGCTAATCTGGCGATGTATGTGGTGTATGACTAAATTCTAATATACATACTAAATAAGATAAATTCGTAATAAATTCTCATGAAGTATATTTTACTCGATAAATAGTAATCATATCTCAGTATATCTCTCGAATAAATAGTACTTTAAACGTCGTTGCTTAAGGAAAGGTAGTGCTTCCCGAGTAGGTTCTTACCCGTCAGTAATGTTCTGGCCTCTCAGTTACATTTAGTTACTGGATTAAAAAGATACAACTATACTATAACACTCCGACGGAGTCTTATAAATACCAAAAACAATGGAGCATACGACACTTGTCGCCTCGAATCAACAATGAGCGAGCGGGCGTCGTCAAACACTACACGAACATTGCTACATCACTAGCCACGCCATGTCCGTGTTGCCTGTACCCAGCCTTAGGGCTTGGGCGGGGCTTCCCCGCCTAGTGACGTGACATCGACGCGTCGCACGGATGACGTTGTGAAATTTCGACTTCTAATAATATAATGATATAGTACGACTTAATGAGTGTAATATTATAGTTGTTAAATCTTTATTATTGCTGATGGATGTGCACGCCTTTCGCCTTGGGGTGTACTCAATAGTTGATACTTGACATATTTTATTTAAATATATTAGTTAAATTCTAGCAATTTTATTTTATAATATAACGTAAATATATATTGAAATATCGACAAATGTATACAGACAATTTTTTAAATTACTGAAGCACAGCAGATAGGCTGACGGCCCAACTATGATCGCAAGTGGTTACCGTCGCAGTTGGACATAAGATAATACCAGAGGTGCTGCCAATGTGCTGGCGGCCTTGAAGAAGACAGTGGAACCTGGCCACTGATGCTGGAACACAATTCAAAGTTCTTATGGGCATACTTTAGACCAGGGTGGTAGCCATCCAGTCGGGCAAATGCGCTACCACCTGGCTCTGGGGTATTTTGTTACCTCTCATTACAGGCCGCCCCCGCAAATTATTATTATATTTCCGTTCCTGCAAGGAGCATGATTGCATGATGCACGATGCCGGAGAAATTTGAGGACTTCCTTTTTTTAAAAGTACTAGTAGTAAAAAGTATTTTTTTGTTAAAAAGTACGTTAAATAAACTATCTATATATTCCCTAATAGAGTGAGTAAGTAACAATTTACGAATTATTTTTTTTTAATCCTCAGTGTAGTAATGCAATTAGCTGTCTGTTTTTGTCTCTTTCTACCCATATGAATAA
The DNA here is from genome assembly GCA_012273795.1 of Dendrolimus punctatus. Classification (NCBI taxonomy): domain Eukaryota; kingdom Metazoa; phylum Arthropoda; class Insecta; order Lepidoptera; family Lasiocampidae; genus Dendrolimus; species Dendrolimus punctatus. The sequence goes on from CM022545.1 coordinate 4,205,918, forward strand.
TGACATTTAATTAACATCATAACATTAGATACATTAAGTGAATAGAGCTAAATATGATGGCCTAATAGAGGAATTCATTATAGCGGCTTCCTATATCTTATTCATTTTTTCTTATTAATTTGCCTTACTATCGTTAAAGTTGACATAAGCTCCATACAAGTAATTTCATTTAACCGATGGTAAGGCAATTGAAAGAATAGTTACGAACCGGCCATAACCCGATATAAATATTGTTTTAATTTTTTATGAATAAGAAATTCTATACAAAAGCAATAAAATACTAATACGTACAAAAGTGGATATAATAAACGTATATTTCTATGTAATTAAGCGGTACTCTTAAAAATACGTTACAATGAATAAAAAGCATAATACTAATATAATTTAAACATTGAGAATGTCTATTACAATACATCAAAATTTAATTCGATTCTAAACTCGCCATACAGGTATTGTTGTCAACAGCGTATGAAATAATCGATTCATTCGATTCGTTCGTTCCATTCAATTCGTATCATTCGTTCCGTGCGTCGATTATTTATTCGCTCGCGGCGCTAATCAATGCAACGCGCGATTTAATTTATGCGAATGATTCGTTTCGACTCTAATTTTTGTTCGATTTTTAAATTCTTCTACGTCGTATTTCATCGATGACGAAATTTGAATTATTGTGTGCCAGGTTTAATTAGTTTATGAAATGAAGATGTATAAACTTGGCTAAAGCTGCCAAGCCATAAACAAAAAAAGAATGTGCTTTAACTATTGGCCTATTGTTCACATATTTAAAAATTAGATAATGAACGGACTTTTCATATTTATCGATATTAAATTGACTTAGTTTTTCTCATGAGTAAATAACAGATAATCTAACTGGATGCTTAGACTAGGTGCAATCGTAGAGCTGAGCCGATTTGTTTTATTTTCCAAAAATCAAAGTAACGAGATCAGTAAACTTAGAACACTGCACTGGAAATTAATTACTTATTAAAAGCTTACTTTAATATTAACAGCTCTGCATAGTATTATTTTGAATTTTGAAATTAAAGACTACTTTCAAAAATGATATTTAACCATTAATCTGTAATGACTAAAATTTAAAAAAATCTTTGTTATATTTATACATATCTTAAATTTACATCGTTTTTAGTGAATTATTAATTTATTCTGTACGAAAATGTCGCGAATGTTGTAAGGATGTCACATGGACAAAGGCACCGCTCAGAAGTCGCGTTTTTGCCAACCCTGTTGTTATTTATTACCGCTACTCGCATGCAAAGTAGCCGCGATTGACGTGGTGTAGGGCTGTCACACTTTTGAAATCGTTTATGTTTTAGTTAGTCAGGGACGATTAAAATGTATTTCAAATACCTTAAAAATATATAAAAGTAAAATCTAAGTAGCTGATCCTACAATATAAATCTATAAGTAAAAAAATGACTTCCCAAAATGCTGCCCGCATATTATTAACTTATTTTATTTTCAAATCTAAGTTATTCCTTGACATACCTAATGTATTCTAACATAAAATTATTTTTTCCGTACTACTTTTTATGTTGCTACAATATTATCACAGAGTTGTATAAGATAACAAATAAATATACAGTCAAACCTGGGTAAGTGAGAAAACTCTATAAGTAAAAGTAATAGCCAGGACCCGTCATTTTAAGCTCCCAACACCTCTATTAGCGAGAAACAGAAACCTCTGTAAGAGAGAGTCGTTTCTCCCTCATGGACCTCCGTAAGTGAGACTACTACTTATCTATACCTCTATAAGCGACAGTCGAGCTTTATTTATTTATATTATTTAGGAGGAACTATTGCTACAATAAAAATAGATACATACAGTAACAAATGACAAAACAAATTACAAATTTAACATCTGCTATTTTGTGACTCATTCTTAACTTTCGTGGAACTTCCTACTATTGTTTTGTCTTGTTTTTGTAAGCATCTTGATACCTACCCTTCTAAAGTAGGTACTTATATGTTTTATCATATTACATATTTACTACATTCGTACTTGCTGTGACTTGTTATTGCTGCGTACCTCTATAAGAGAGAAACGCTACCCATGTACCTTACATTAGCGAGAAACTTGGGTTAGTGAGAAACCTCTATAAGCGAGAATGAGATTGTGATCCCTTGTACTGTCGCTTATCCAGGTTTGACTGTATATAAACAAAATGTCATGTATTATATAGTACGATTCCGAAGTCATTGTGCACGCTTCGCCTTAAAAATATATTTACCTTAATTAAATAAAAATGTTTCATCTTCTTGGATTAGGTCATTGACATTAAAAATAGATTTTAAATACTATTTTTTGCTGAAAGTTTATATACCGCGAGATATAGTGCAAAAAAGAGGAGTACAGTTACTTGCATGCCCTAGTATATTAAGTAGTACCAGCCCTAGTTGATTGTATGTATATAAGAAGTGTGTCGCATCCTTATTCCTCAGGCAGCATCCGGCGCTGGCTCATGAATATGGTCTCCTTTGCATTTATTGGCAACCGTTTGAAAGAGCCGCCTGCGCTCGCGCACCTATGTACAGTCGAAGTGAAAAGTACTGATGTCATAAGAAACAGTGTTTTAGGGTAACGCTGTGGATTGTAGAAGGGCATAGTGATATGAGTTAAAAATTGAATGTTAAGGCGGTTTGGGTATATAGATATAATGAATAAAAGCAAAATCATAGAACAAGTATATGACAGCAAAGTGACTGGTAGAGTCGTTGCCTGTAGACCGCGACTCACCATGATCAAATTGAAGATATTTTGAACAAAACTCAGTTAACAACACCTCAAACAAACGCGTTTGTATATATGAAGAGATTGATAAAAGAAGATAGGCGGAAAGTGTTTGTCAGGATTGTACCAACTGGAGATTTATCTAGCTATCCTACTGGGAAACAGGCGTTACAATACGAATGTATACGTATACATACTATATTGTTTATCTTTAGAAGATTATTTTGGTACATTACGAACAAGATTTTTTGCAATGAATTACACTATTTAATTATGTTTAAATATCTTTGACAACTTAAAAGATTTTATATTAATCATCTAAAGACAAAATGTAACTAAAATTTTATCCAAGAATTTACCTTGTAAGTAAAAACGTGATATGTACTTATGTTTTACACGATCGAGGTCAACTTAGTAAGTTGTCTATCGAATAATACACACCTGTGGGGTGGAGCATCCACCTACAAGTTTAACTCCTTGGACTGTATTTGACGTTTAGCTATTCACGTTATTATAGACTATCCTAACGTTTCTAGACCGTCTGTGAGTATGTCACAGACGGTCTAGAAACGTTTGGCCTTCGCAGAGACTTCGCGTCTCTCAGAGTGGTCTGTATAATGATAAGTATTCTAAAGAACTATTCGCACTATAGTGTCTTTGTCTTCTTTCTACCACCGCATCATTCGCCATCGGCTGGGTGTTTATCCTTACTTCCTTGAACCGCTTCGCTGATGTACGCAATTATTCTCAAAAACGTTTCGTGAACAGTGGGGGTTGGGAATGAGCTCTGAGACGAAATTTTCCCGCAGCGATATGGGGTTCTTGTAATAGGTATATAATGAAATTAATTAGAACTGTTAAGACAATGATATCTTAAACACCATTAAAATTATGGTAAAATGTAATAATCTATGTATTTTTAAGAACGACACCTGTATCCAACAACACTTTGAACAATTTTCGGATCTAATTTGTAATCACAAACAAACATTTCATTTTTATTAGTTTATCCGTGCAGGAACGGAGAAAGAATACAATTTCCTGCGGCCCGGCGGCCTGTCGTAAGAGGCGACAAAACAACCCACAGCCAGGTGGTAGGGCATTTGCCCGACTGGATGGCTACCACCCCTGTATGTATGTCGCCATAACAACCTTGTGTTGTGTTCCGGCATTAGTGACCAGGTTCCAGGCTCCCTAAAGAGAGCAGCAGCGCATTCGTAGCACCTTTGGTGTTGCAAATGTCCATAGGCGATGGTAACCGCTGTCCATCAAGTGGGCCGTCTGCCTGTCTGCTGATCTCCTGCAATAAAAAATATAAAAATAAATAAAAAAATTCTATTTCATACAAACTTTTGTATACCACTGTACTATTTTCCTTTGATGCTAATGACTGTAATCCTTTCTGATTTCTCCTCGATTGATATGCAAAAACCTCACATTGTTCAGTTTTAAAGTACGATCACAATACGTGTACGTTATTGAGGCACTCAGAAAGCTTAAACAAAGATTACCTTAAATAAATTTAATTTACAGAAAAATGACTTTTTCACGCCTTAATATATTCACTTTAAGGTTTTATTTGTAAGTATGATTAGTTTATAATAATTTACTTATATAGATTATGCCGTAAATTATACGGAATTAATTGTTTAAACCCTATTTTTTACTCTGCTGTTAACTGAAGTAATAAAATGTATTACATTAAAAATAAAATACAAAATAAAATGCGAAATTCAATTGATCATGTTTAAGGTTGAGGAATCATTATCCAACTCTGACTGCGGTAGCAAATTTTAATTTATGACCTTTAATAGCCGCTGCTTATACCTAAGGCTAGCCGCACATACGAAATAATATTGACAATAAAGTACGTATTGTCAATAATATTGAGTGTGTGCGGCCAATATTGCGGTAGTGTTCAATATTATTGTGGATTATCCAGAAATTCTGATTTTGTCATGTCAATATCGGGGGGAGGCAGGGGTATTGTCAATAATATTGACGTATGCGGGCGCGCGGCAATATTTTAGTTGAGGAAAAGATTTCAATACGAGCGGACGTTCGTACGTTCGTGTTATTTGTTCAAAATGGAAGACGAAAACAGTATCCAAAGCGAAAATAGTGTTGATACTGTTGATGATAGCACTACCACGACATTTGTCAGTGTTTATTAAAACATAGGAAACTTTCCCAGAATTATGGAATACATCCTGCAAAGCATATCGCGATACAGTCAAGAAAAATAATGCGCTTGATAAGTTGCTTGATATTTATAAAAAAATCAAACCAAATAGCACAAGAGAAGTAAAGAAAAAAATTAATTCCCCACGAACAAATTTTAGGAAAGAATTAAAGAAGATTCACAAATCAAAATCATCGGGAAAGGGAACTGATGAGGTTTACGTCCCGTCTGCCTGGACGTACCTATTATGAATTGCTGTTTGTTTTTTTAGTTAGTAAAATTAATGCAATACTCAATGCAACGACTTTTTTCTTTGTATGCATTAATTGTTATGTCAAACGTCCGCACGTGAATCTAGCTGCAGAGCGACTGAGTCAGATTAATTCTCAATAAAATTGTCAATAATATTGCGTAGTGTGCGGGAACCATTATATTGAAGAAGATTTTGACAATCTTGTATTGACAATATTATTTTGTGTCTGCGGCTAGCCTTACTATCCATTTGCCTTGCCTTATCATCGTTTGAATTTTTATATTACGCGGGCAGAAGCTAGTTTCTGCCCGCGACTTCGTCCGCGTGGAATTTATAAAAAACTCCGATTTTGAAACTATTTTCGTTGGTCCTCCGCTCCTATTGGTCTTACCGTTATGATATATATCCTTCCTATATAGCCTTTCTCGATAAATGGGCTATCTAACACTGAAAGAATTTTTTAAATCAAACCAGCAGTTCTTGATATTAGCGCGTTCAAGCAAACAAACTCTTCAGCTTTACATTTTAGTATAAGATATAGAGCTTATATCAAATTTTAACGAATTGTAAGGCAAATTGGTTGACGTTTGATAGTATATATAGGAACGGGCCATAAACGTTATTATTAACAGTTTGATGGATTTGGAGACCCAAACATTTTAACCACTGAACTAGAACTGTGTTTTTTTCTATCATTTTCTATTTTAAAAACACATAAAACTGCGTCCAATATAAATAGTTTATGCACCAGGAGACCAGAAATCGTTAGAGCTCGTCCCGACCACAAATAGACGTCAAAAAACTAGGGTCTCCGCGCATGGGGCATTTATGTCCCACCAGGGACGCATAAAGGTGGAGAGGTGGCCATAACCCTATCGAACTGATGTGGCCCCTTGATTGATGGCACTATCAGAACCCTTCGTGTCGTCCGTATATCCCTTACGCGGGTACTTGTTTATTTATTTTATTCCTTTGTTTATGTGAGAAAATGTAAGACGCTGCCCGCTTGTATATTTCTGCATAGTGGTAAACAGGACAAACACCAGTTTTGCATTCTCTATGTTGTAAATAAGTTACTAGGGTTTCAGGAAAGTACAGCTATAGATAGATAAGACTCTTTTTTAATGGTTACGCAAATTAGTGATGTTTCTATTTGTATCTCTGCACACAAGAAAATACAGCTGCATACAATAATGGGGAAACAAGCAGTGATATATCTTTCTTAGTCCGAATATATTTAAGATACTTTTATCTAGAAAAATTCTTACAATGTCTGTTGATAGAAAAATTTGATGCGTAAATCGCAGAATCGCCTATGGTAAAATGTGTAGGCATAGTTAGTTTATAAGAAGACTAACGGGCCGCCCCGGCTTCGTACAGGTATTTAATAAAAAATATGTTATATATATATATATATATATATATATATATATATATATATATATATATATATATATATATATAATATAACATAACATATGTCACCCGGGAATAGTGTGGCTTGCCAACAGTGAAAGAATTTTTGAAAAAGATTCAGTAGTTTCGGAGCCTAATCAATGCAGACAAAAAAAATAGCGAATAAATAAAAATAGTCAAATAGCGCATTAATTTTGTTTAAGAAGTAATAAAAATTACACATTTCAAAGATGATGAAGTAAAATTAGTTATTTTTAACGCCTATTCTTTTATAATTGTGTAACTAATATTATGATTAATTATAATAACATGTGGTCACATCCCTATTGCCTGACATCTAAGTGGATAAACTAATTATTGTGAAATTTTCTAATATTTTACATAGAAACTCAAATCAAAATGATACGTACCATCATTCGGAAGTCAGTTCCAGTTCAAGACCCCGAACTCTCTGGCATCGGCTCGCATAAACGTAACTTTTGAAAGACTTGGTAGTCTGTTAACCATCTCGGCTCAATATTGATTTGACCGAGGCTGATGTAATTTAATTTTTTGAGATTACCGAGTATCTAACCATTTATTAGCCAAATGGATAATGACTAGCACTTCTGATGATGGTAATGCCAATTTTTCTACTAATATTTCACTGCAATGATGAGTAAAAGATATTGTGTATTTAGTAGAATACGAATTCTTGACACTATCGCAATGGAATCGTACTTTGAAAATCTTCGCAACGCCATATTGAATACTTGGAAGATTGAATAAATTGAATATTGAATAATTGCAGAACTGGATCCCTGGGCAAACTATTTCAGATAATTAAATCAATGCTCGTTTAGAAACAATGCGTTCCGTTTCACGTGTGTCCGTCCCAATTCAGTCAATGCCGCGTGGCAGTTGTAACTGTATAGAGCTGCGAACACCTATCTCATTTCCTAGCCCAGTTGCGGCTTCCGATGCCGTCAGCGCGGCCTCTTCCGGCTCCTAGATTAGTATCGAAGCCATTTACCGACTCAGTGGCGCGATTGTTCGATTCGCAGCCAATGGATTTCAAATTTCGAATTTTAGAACTTGACAGTTGGAACATTTGAATTTTAACCGCTTCAAATTTATTTAATACTAGAGTTTGCCTCTGCAGCTACGCGACGTGACAACTCCTAGGCTTTAGCTTTATTTGGAGACCTAATCAAATAAAATTACTAACATAGTCCCTACTAATATGGGTGTATTATCATTTCTATGTAAATTGACATACATTATGAAATATAGTGGTTTCCCCAACATTTTGTTCTACACTTGGCAACACTTTTTTTCAAAGCAAGCATAAGGTGTTTGATGGATTAAATATGTCTGCATGTAGACGTGACACCGCCGGATTGAACCCTAAATAATGCACGATTCACACGGAAAATTTAAGGAAGGTACGTTGGAATATTAGAATAACGTACCATCACGCTTCCTCGTCCCTGGGGTAGGTAGATGTGTATACGTCATAGAGTATAAAGTGTTTTACAAACTAAACATGTTTTAAAAGACTTCTTACATACATACAGACATAACTTCACGCCAGGTCCCTTGCGGGGTAGGCACGAACAACAGAGCGCCATTCAGGCTTATTATTACACACCTCACTTGCTTCTTTTTCATTCGTAGCTCTTGTCATGCACGCTCGTCTGTTCTTAAGGCTCCTGACATCACCTTCTGCTAATAAACGATCAGTTTGATCATGGAAGGTGTGTCGCGGCCGTCCGCGACTTCTGCATCCATCCACTATTGCATTGTATATCATTCTGTTTAGTCATTCTTTCATCATACATTCTTTCCACATGCCTGAACCAGCGGAGCATTCCTTTCCTTACCTTCACCCCGACACTAAAACACTTCTTAATGTGATAAGTATTTCATAGTGTAAATAATAATCATAAACAAAATTAAAACTAAATAATTAATGTGAACAAGTTGGCGGTAGACCAAATAAAACTTTAACAATACTCGTTGACTCTTGACATCTTTGTTTTCCGTGATGACGGCCACTGAAAAGTGGCCGAAACGTCGGAATAACAAAAATCAAATAAATCACCGCGTTTAAGACCGTTAAAACGTAGTTTTATTATATATACAAGTCGCGAAAACTTTATAATTTTTTTTTTTTTTGCGTGAGTTCAGTGACGGCCCACCTGATGGAAAGCGGTTACCATCGCCTATGGACATTTGTTACATCAAAGGTGCAACAAATGTGTTGCCGCTCTCTAATGAGAGACTGGAATACAGACACTAATGTCGGAACATAAGTCAAAGTTGGTACGGTGGCATACCAGGGGCGGTAGTCATCCAGACGGGCAAGAACTCTACCACCTGGGGGTTGTTTGTCGCCTATTACGACAGGTCGCCAAGCCGCAGGAAATTATATTCTAGCTTCGTTGGATGTAATAATAGAACATAATGTTTGTCTTTGTTACAATTCTCACACCCAAAATCTCGTACGATCATTGAGAAATACATTTTTCATTTTCCCTCCAAAAATCTTCCCTCCGTTTTCCTCTGAGGTGTCCAATGATTTTTATTTTTACGACTTACCTATCCGGAAATCGGGGGCGTTGTGAATATGTTATTACGGCTATAGTACATGAACCCAGGATTGGGAAATTTTTTAAACACAAATAATGTTCTTCCTATAGTCATATTGAGTACGTTTGTAGGCTTCTTTTAAGACCCGTAAAGAAGCATATGAACTTATTTTAACTCAATAAGGCCGTATTCATATACAGGATTTTGATAAATTTAATTATGTATCTATAGCATAATAAATCTGTTAAATGCTGAAAAGGTAATAAACTGCAGGTGTAAATTAGTCTTTGTAGGTCGTAACAATATATAATTTATTAATGTTTTTATTCACAAATAATAATAGCTGAAGCGTATTTGCGTGTCTCGTCTCTATAGATATGAGAGGTCTGTGATAACCTGCCGTTAATGACTGTCAAACTGTGCAAGTTGCACAAAATTAGTTTTAAAATTGAAAAAGCTATCAATCTTTTATATACACTTATAATACAAGCCGGGGGTACCGGGATTTAAATGCTTATAGCTGATTTATGCCCGCGTCGCGCTAGCACGCACCGGCTGAACGGTGTTCGCGAAACTTGATATCTCCATACGGTTTATGGTGCCCTGGTGCATTATGATATATGTTAACAACTATTTCAAAAAAACTTTGCTTGGAGCAAGCTTGAGGGTAAATAAATATTGCTTTAGGGTTCGGCAACTATAGGACAAAAACAATGTTCGTGGTCACTAAACCTTCACTGGAACGATACGCACTTGGTAGAGTTGGTTCATGGTGAGTTACAATTACTTACTACTTAATTACTTGCCTATTATGTCGGTAAACGCTGTACGCATTGAATTTACGAGTATAAGACAAACTACACTATTTTAGCACTGGCATCTATGATACCCTAATAATTAATTCTCAACATTAACGGCCTTATTCATATTGAGTTAGAGTGAGTTTGCAGGCTTCTTTAAGAACCTTAAAGAAGAACTTACTCAATATGAATAACATCGTAAGTTAATTTTTTTAGCCATGTGATAAAAATTAATAAACATTATTCTTATCTGGCTACAAAATAAAAGATATGCTTTAAGATTTTTTAAATAAGTTGACAGGGTGCCAATCAAGGGGAGAGATGGTTAGGGGGGTGTTTGCAACAATTTTATAATTGGAGAATCGCTAAATTAAATCGATACCTGTCTAGTAGATAGATATACTGGTAGGTGTGAGACAGCATAAAATTTCACTTCATTTTGTCAATTGTCATATTCACAATACGAATCTGCGAAAGCGGCCTGTTTAGGCCCCCTGATAAAGTATCACTGAACAACTTAGTTTCTTCAATGATACGAGAGATGAAAGAGTCAATCTCTTGAATATTTGTTTCAAGCTATCTTCAATATCCAGTTTTAATATGTTTTCAAGTATTAATACGTGCATGTTATTATTGTTATATCGAATAACAATAGAAGCAACTGCGTGGTGGGTCCGCTCTGTACGTTTGTTTGTTATTCCAAAATATCTTGTATATTTGGCTATTTGAATTGCACTAATGCATCCACGGTGTTATAACAGGATGCTTAGCTTACATTAGCATATCTTTGTTTGTTTAACACACGCCGTTTCTGGATCACACTTCGAGTTATTTTGCGATATCTCTGTTATGACGCTAGGAATTTTATAATCGTTCAAAAATTTTTGAAGACGGTCTGGATTTGTTGTCTTATTTACCGGTCTTTTAGCAAACTATAATTATATAATATTTTCTTAACTTTTCGCGACTTGTACACATAATAAAACTACGTTTTAACGGTTTTAAGCGCGGTAATTTATTTTATTTTGGTTTATCCGACGTTTCGGCCGCTTTTCAGTGGCCGTGGTCACGAATTGTAACAAACGCACTTTCGCATTTAAATATGAGTGGATATAGAGTGTTAAGTAAAATCAGTTATTATCCGCGCGATCTTTCAACCCACGGGAAAGCAATTGGATCTGGCAGTCGAGACTGCATTTGTTTGCACTTTTATATCTTCAAGACTTATCCGATATGCGTCGTTTTTGTGTAAACTGATATTTCTATGGAAAATTATATTTATTATGTTATGACTGTATTCCTTGTTTAGTTTGTGCATTTGTCTACTATCATAACAAAAACATAGTATGTCAAAAATCAGATCAGTGGAATTGTAGATACTTTAATAATGTACCTAAATTTATACCTAGACACTTAGTCTTATTCATATTGAGTTATAGTAAGTTTGAAGATTTTTTTATAGTTGTCAAAGAAACCTTCAAACTTAATATGAGTTAGACCGTTAGTACATACCTCAGAGGAATAACTAGATAAACCGAAGTTCTAGGTCGACAGAATTGCGCAGCACGTTTCGTGTAAAATTATTGGTTTTTGGCATGCACCTCGTATCGGGTCTCGCGGGCCTCCTTTACTTTACGCGATCCTGGTGGCGCGGTACGTGCCGGTGAATTATTTACTCCTCAGTTTTGATTCCCTGGTGGACGCTGATGGGTTTTGGGTAAACTATATGAAATACTAAAAAAATTATTCGCCATGGAGTGGAGCACTGGTGACCTGTAAATACAGATCTCGACAGATCCACAATGGGCACCAGTCACACAACAGGTTTTATTTTACTTGTAAATTTTTGTGTGAGAAAATAAATAAAGTTTCCATTTTCTTTTACTTTCTTCGGTAATACTTACTGGAATAATAACTCTAATAGATTCATCTCCGTTATATACTAAATTTCATAATAATCCCATCACTTACATCACCTACAAGGTTATACAAACAAATTCAGCTTTACAAATGTTTTGTGTAAAAACAAATCTAATTTTATTTAGACGAGACCAAGGGTAGTGAGACCAATTTAATTAGCATCTATCCCGTACACCTAATTGAATCCTTACAAATCCCATTTGTACTTAATTTGTTCTTTCGATTCACAAAATATTCTACTTCTACTGTATCATTGGTTATTTTCCAATTTATGACTCAATCGATCTGGAATCTGATTTTCTGGAGTCCTAATATTGCGCTGTTATAATCGATGGTCCCATAGTTATTCAATTTAGAAATGCCTTTAAAGAAGCCGCCTTTTTCTACGACTAAACCACGGAAAGTACTACTGTAAACTTTGTTAACCTGGTATCAATGCCTCAGTCTCACAATCAAATTCATCATTCCTTATTTCGTTAAAAACTACCTTGTCCAATTACGTAAGAATAAAATAATTTACAACATTGAAAATAATATGAAAGGTATCATGCGTAGTTGTGGTATGAAAAGGTTCGCCAATTTGCAAATTGATGCATTTAATGTTCCGCGACCACATGTTGTTGTTACCTTTTCAAACTAAGTCACGGTACAGACTTCCACAGAAAATTATATTTAACTATTAAACAATGAAATTTAAAATTACTTCGATCCAAGTTGCTTGATTTTCTATCTTGTCTAAGAAAATTAGTTAGAGATGATAAACCTTTTTTTTGTTTTTAATATTTAGCGTTGTTAAGCCTAGGCATTATATCCCTTTGTTTCTTATCGTTAATCTCAGTGTCTGTCATTGTTAATATTGCAATTTTTTCTCACGTTTCATAAACTTACATTTATTAATATGTTGGCAGTAATGTTTCTGGTACTCGTGCAACCAAAACTCGACTTTAAGCTAACCTTTTAATACCGCGACCGTATTTATATACTTTATTAAAACAAAATTCACAATTACTTTACAAAATAAATGACATCGTCATATCTTGGTCGGATATAGGTGTGATACTTCTTTGGAATGTGTATATATTTTATTGCATTTATTAATATAAGTATATCTCTTTGTTTCAGCATCCGTACCCCTCAGAAGACCAAAAGAAACAATTAGCACAGGATACAGGGTTAACTATACTACAAGTAAATAATTGGTAAGTTATCTTATTACTTTTATTCATAAATAGGCTATAAGATAGTTCAAAACTACAAGCTTTGGCAATACACATCATCATTCATGTTCATTGTTCATACAGAATTTAAATTTTAAACATGTTCTTTAAAAACCTTAAAAAAGCCTATAAACACACTCTAATTCAATATGAATAAATCCATTTAATTTTAAATCTTTGCAGATCCTTCCGCATTTAATAATCCTAAATAGTCACGATCCAATAGATAAACTGATTTTGAAAAATTTGTCTGAAATAATTGAATACTAAGTGCTTTAAAGTACATTGTGATAAATATTTTGAACCGACAAAAATGTGATATTGTTACATGCCGACAAAAGTAAATGCACACCTGCCTGCCATAAAACACAGTTTATTACCTTCCCGCGTTTGTTGAAAAACATCCTATTGTAATGGTCGCAGGTGTGTGGATTACGTTTTCTTGGAAAATTCAGTCCACTCGGTCGAGTGTTGTGTTGTATTGTATAGTAAGTATAAAACAATGACCGAACGGAGGGATCAGGCAGTCAATCGACGATTACGATACGGGCAAGACGTGTACATTCGATAAGCTATATAGTGACGGACATTGCGCGTGTTATTGAATCGTGCATTTTGAACTGGTTGTGTCCAGTTATATTTGTACCTGTGTTATACGTGTTTGTATAGTTCTAATAAATTCTGTAGTAATTCCAACGGCATTTGAATTCGAGTCCCGCACTCGTAACAGTGTATTTTTAGTTAGCAGCCCAATAGACAAACCTCCAGCCGCTAACCTGGAGAAGCCATAAAATTTGACACGAACTATAATATCATAGCGAATAAAATCAGTATTGCGAAATATAACACCTTAAGCGCGTTCTATTACAATCCGCATCAACCAACATAACAAATCCAAAAATAACACATTGGCGATTCAGAGAGAATTGTCATCGGTATAAAATCGAATAATTGACGTTTCGGTCTTATTAAAATCTTATTGGATATTCTGAGAAACTGTCCAGCTTACGTAGACACCGGTACGCGTGTAACACTTGAAGCCAACACACGAGATCCAATCCCGTGGGGTGTCGATTTAAATTGGTATGGTTACATGATTATCTCCGCTGCGTGTTATAAAACATCGATTTTATTGCTATCGATGTTGTCCTAACATTAAATATGGTTCGTAACGAGCCTACCGGACGATAAACAGTCGTCTGTACTAGTTTATTCACGCGTCTCTGTTTGCATATTCGATTATAAGATAAGGTAATTGAATTTCGAAAAACAAATTTCATGTTATTTGCTAATTTTGTGGGACACAAATATAATTATTTCACGAATCAAATATTTTATGTTAATATTGGTAAAATTCGTGTTAAGTGGGTGTTAATGTTTTTTGGTTTTTAGGTAGTAATTTTAAAGGTATATGGCAATACTAAATTGTAATCAGTTGATCGGGTCCTATTGAGATCCTATTAGAACAACACTAATGTGCAAATTGACATTTAAGAAGATAACCCATCTAAATTAACAAGTGTTCCTGAATGCAGAGACGCCTTAGGGTCTGACAACTTCTCAATTTTACAAGCTATCATTATCATTGTTTCGAGATATGAAATAAACGTCTTTTCTCTAAGTTATTTTTTCAGTCATGATAATTATATATCATGTATTATATAGTTATTTTTTCAAATAACACTATTAAATATGTAATAAAAACCTTCTTTATGACTTATGATGCCTTGATACGTAGTGGGCGTTATGCCTACCATTTTCAAAGTCGCATGTAATAAAGTTCGTAAGTAATTGTTTACCATATTCGATGTGTAGGATAACAAGGAAAGGTGATGCGAGCTGATGTTATTAAAAATATCTTTTGCGAATCTAGATGTGTTTTCTATGGAAATATAAGAAGGATATGACAACACCAAGCATTAGAAAGGACTTGGTAAATAAATATTTATATTCGAAATTGAATTCGGTACTTAAATGTAATGTTGGTTGGTTTAGTAAAAGTATTTCTTAAGTCCTTTCCACTTGGAAGTTTTAAGGTATTTCAAGAGATTAGTGGATAAATCTTTACTACACCTCTCAGAAAGGTTATCGAACGAGTAACTTGAAGAAAGATTGTCCTTTCTTGCTAATAATGTTGCACTATACTGGAAGAAAACAGATTATATGTGGAAAGCTCAAGTTTTCTCGCCACCAGTTTCCTCGCGGTTTAGGCATCAACAGTTTGCATATTTCTCTAATCATTAGAGAAACGGTCCAAACTTTTTTTTAAATTACTTATAGACATTAACACTAATTGATGAGTATTATAAACTTTTCTCAGAAGGGGGCGTTCTGGGTTCAACCGGGATTTAAATACATTATACTCGAAGTTAAAATTCTCTAAATTACTGTTTTCTTTTATAGAGATTAGAAAATAAATTAATTTTGATTACAATAATCATTTAAAAACCTTTCTAACAATAAAAAGCCTCATAATTATAGGTACACAATTACATAGCGGTACCAGGCTGTCATAGATATGAGAAGCCCATCGGAATGCTGAATAGAGCAACCAGACCTATGACCCCGTCAGTCACAGTTCCCTTGCATTAACGTTAAAAGCAATTGTACGTTATGTGTGAGAGAATATTTTTTGAAAACCTGATTCATGTTTTAGCTTCCTAGTAATGTTAATAAGAAATTTCATATTTTCTATAAGTTATTTTTAAAATAAGTTTGATTTATTTATTTTTTAAATTAATATAACTTCTTCTCACGGCTTTGTATGTATATTTGTGAACGCTAATCGATACAACTACGATGCAACGGTCTAACCGAAAAGAAGTGCCAGCTTACAGTCGAGCTTACTAATAAGGGGCCTCAATAAGCAGGCAAAGGAACCACTGTATACAGTAGCCTTATAAAATAAAATAAAATAAATTAATCTCAGGACAAGGCCTAAGACCAAAAGTGGGCAGATTCGGTGCTGTTACACTTCATGCAAGCAAACGTCATTGCTAACTTACCCTAAATATATAATTACAAATAACTCATTAGGGTAAAATGAGGGAAAAGGGTGAAAATGGAAGGGGAAGAGTGTGTATGGTAACGGTAACATAAATCGGTAACGCACACACTAATATAATATTTACAGACTATATTACTCTCAAGAGGTTTGTGTAGGGTGACAATGGTTTTTATCAGGTTATATAATTTTAACTAAATGAATTAAAAAAAAATCTATGAAAATTAATAGCAATTTTTTTGCTCACTAGTTTAATCAATAACTGGCACTTTTATTATTTAGTATAATAAACAGATATACACTAAAGTTACATAATAATAAAAAAATATAGTATAAAGTCAATTCTAATCTAACTATATTATCCACGAACAAAAAGATGGTAATGTACAATACTTTAAAAGAATACGGAACATATACATAAACTCAAACGCACCCACACACTCACACACACACACACACACTCACACACACTCACACACCACACACACCACACACACACACACCACACACACACACACACACACACACACACACACACAACACACACACACACAACACACACACACACACACACACACACACACACACACACATACACAGATGCACGCACAAGTGCAACCAAAAAACACATCAACATTATACAAACTGACTGATCCTTAATGGCGTTAATAACATATTTTATAAATTTAGTTTTACTTTAATGCTCACTAAATTAAATATTATTACAAAATTCATGAATGCATGCTTACAATACTTTCTGGGCAAAACAATAGGCGATATTAACACTTTAAACGATCGCATACAGGCTTTGTAACTTAAAAGATAATCTCAGCTAATCTGTACATATGTACATATATATGAAAGGTAATAAAATAAAATAAGAACAAATATGATATGTTTGATAGAAACTAAATTATATATTTACTGCATTACATAAAATAATGTTTTTGAGCAAATGTAAAGAATTTGATTCATTTTTATCTTGCATCAAGTAGATTATGTAGATCATGACAGGTGTGTTCTAATTTCACGATCTTGACAAAAGTTTACTTTAGATATCATACATATTGTAAATTTTAAAGCACCACTTTTTTAATTTAAATTTCAATGTGCGTTTAGTATGTAAATTTAAAGATTAAACTGATATTTACTACGTAAATAATATTATTGATATTGAAAACATATTTTCATTTACTGTTAGGTTAACTGCAGATAAATTAAATTATTAATAACTACAATATGTATAAGACAACACTTTCTCCAAATTTGCATTTTTATTAAAGTGTTTCAATGTGTATTATTTATTTACTATGTTTGCTTTAGATGTACTTAATTTAACACTTCTGCCAACTCCATAGGGTAAGCAGATGTGTTACGTTTTTTTACCGTTATATTATCACGCTACAAATGTCTGCCCCCTGGTGTTAACATGTGATGATATGATTGTTTTGACATTTAAAACATTTAAATAAGTTTTATTGGATTTTAATTACTTAATTAAGAGTTACGGACATTATCTAATTAAGAAAATTTAATCTATTAAAATCTGAAATATTTAGGTTTAGAGGTTACTTTAAGTCCACAAATTAGGCTTATCATTTTGATAATTGTTGGTTGGATAAATGTATGTTTTTTTTTAACTTCTTGTTGTCACACCTCGAGATTACCAATGCATGAAACCAAAACACAAAACAATTCATCATAGATGAACTTGAGAAGCTTCGCTCGCAAAGATTAAAAATAGTCATAGATTGAGTTGTTAAAAAAGTGTAAAAATAGATTAATAGAACTACGTTTTAACGGTTTTAAACTCGGTAATTTACTTAATTTTATTATTCCGACATTTAAAAGGGAGTATTGACCACGTTAAGAAATTTATTTGTCACTTCAATTATGGTTCAATTTCAACTGATGTTATGGAGTTTTTATATATACATATCACAAAAAATGTTAAATAATAAAAATAACAAATAAAGGTCAAATATATTCAGTCAAATTAAAATAATAAACCAGATAAAGCCTATAAATAAACATGAAAGTTTAAATCGAAAATCGTGATCAGTTTTGTCGGCCTCTGAGGTTGAGCGGACTAAGCCTTTGTCAGCTTACCTCACTGAAACGCAGAGGCTCCGGGTACGATTCCTAGTATGGTAAACTTCGGAAACGAATTTTCTCCGTTATTTACTATGGGTCTGGGTGTCTGGGATTGACCCCAGAGTGGTCCGTTGTATATTACCCATAACACTAGCGTTAGTTACCTACAGTGTTTGTTTGTTTGCCAATTAATTAAAAAAACATAACATGTCAACATTCCGTAAATAAGCATGGTATCATGGACACCGTAGTACTGACAGTAAAGGGTTGGTTGCACCTGTGTACACAAAGGGCCTAACCCTTTAATGGTTTTAGTGCAAGGAAAAATATTTAATCACCGCTAATTCAAGTGTTAGGTGTTTGTAATGAATTTTTGATTTTTAATATTTGTTTTATGGTAATATTAAAGATCAAAAAGAGGGTTTGTTTTTCAATCACACTTTATTAATTTACAATTGAGTCAGATCATGTCAAGTGGATTCCCCTTTACCACTTGATGATGGAAACTTATAAATATATAATTATCAAAAGTAGTCATACCTAAAAACATCCCTCAAACTGTTCTGAAGATTTAGAATTTGTCAAAAAAAATACAATAATAATATTCGGTACTTTGAGTTAAAAATAATTTTAAAAAGGCATTGAACATAACTTAACCAAGTTTTCAGCGATTATAGTAAAATATCTATAATATGAATTTTTATATAGGCCTACGTCCAGCAGTAAACGATTATTGGCTGACGAGGTAGGAGACCCTGGGCATTTAATAATTGCTTTGTCTCGCTTTTCTATCATCCGTCTCGTTCACACATTGCGCTATGTATCCAGTATCGCACTCGCTAACCCAATTGTAATATTTGTACATACATATAATTATTGAAAAAAAAACAGCTCACGACACGGAACACACAACACGTACACGGAAGTGACTATTACTCTCTGCCATCTAAAGTATTATTTGACTACCCCTCGCTGCTACTACTCTAAGGTACATACACAAATGCAAAGACATTTATAAGAATATCTACGTATAGTGTCGTTCCCGCACCAAGCACCAAATCTCGAGCCCAGTATTCAAATAAGGCCATTAGGGGCACAATAAATCCAATTATCGTAATGTAACATTGAAAACCTGCACATAATATAGATGCAAATTCACTGTAATTACATCAATGCAAATCGGAAAGGCTCTAAGTTTATTCCGGATCAAATTGAAATGGAGACTCCGCTGCGGGTGTTTGTAATTAAGGACCACTTAGATTTATACGCGGATAATGTGCGAGACAATTACGTGCAAAATAAAACACTACTTTCCATCAAGAAGACCGTCAACCTGTCTATAGTACATCAGTAATAAAAAAACTCAAAAATATGAAGGAAAGAATTGTTACATTCATATAGCGTTGTTTTTTCTGCTTATTAAAAGGACTTTTATATACAAAATTGGTCAGTCCTGTTATACATACCATATTTCTAAATATCAAAGCTTAAATAAATAATACAATATTACATATAAACTAAACTAACTAAAATATTCTATAAATAAACCTAACAACCTAAATATATATATACAATAGTAAAAAAATAATTTAAAATAAAAACCTAATAATATTAAAGCCCGTCCAGCCACACCAGACCACTGTCGCTGGGCATTGTACCTAGAAGGCTGGCAGCATTACCTCGCTGGATACAAATGCTATTTCTAAATACATTTAAATTATGAAATTTAATTCAATACACATAGTATGCCTTGCCTTATTCACTTAATATCGGAAAGAATATATGAACTTAAGTGCGCTGCGTAGATATTGTAGTTAAATTATTTTTTTAATTCACTTAATAGGTGGCAAAATAAATTATATTCGTATTGCATTAAAATCTACTTTTAGAGCATCATTAGATTGACTTCCTGTAAGATTGATATCATATTTAAATATTTCGAATCAATCTGATAAAGCTAAAATGTTTTGCTGTGTAAAGTTCGTATCCAAAAAAATTTACAATGTCCTTGTTCGTGATATTCGCTTTTTTTATAACTGGCTAACAAACACACACACATCATATATTCTCAAAACTAAGCAAGTTACGCTTGTGTATCACTCTAAAACCCTCGTCTCTGATCCCAGACATTAGGACCTAAATTCCAGACACTCAAACCCTAGCTAATAACGGAGAATTTATTCATGAAATTTGCCATGCCAGAAATCGAGTCCAGAGCCCTCTGCGTTCCGTTAAGGTATGCAGGCAACTGCTACGCCCACTCAACCATAGAAGCCGCGATCGAATGAACTAATTTAAATTATAACGAATATTTGCAGTAGTTTTTTAATGCGACTTGAAGCGTATTCCTGCGTACAAGTATGGACTCCCCTCACCTCCCTAATTACGACGGTGCGGCGATGCAAATGTCCTGTACAGGGAGATGTCTAAAGACGTTATTGTTACGTTACGCCGCCACTTGTAATTGATAAGGCGTATCATTTGAATTTTAAATTGTATCACTCTTCTGGGATACATTCTATTCGGTGTGTTAAATTCCGACGAAGAATTTACACGTCTTAGACATTTTTTTGATACTGTCTACTCTGGTAATTGTCTAATTTTCAACTTTCATTTGTCTCATAACACATTGGGGAAAAAAAATAACAATATAATTCATGTGTCTAGTACCCAACCATGTGCTTTGTACAAGTAATAGTAGCACGGTAGTAGCACAAGAATTCGCCACAAAGGCAGACAACGAAATTTTAGACCATACAGCCAATTCTGATGTATAAGTCATCAATAGGTAGCACAGTAGAATTGTAGGCTATAACTGACGCCATTCAACGGAGTTCTTGTGAAAACTCGTAAGGCAACATTATACTACACAGTTCACATTTCTCACAATAACACTTGATTACTACTTGAAAACTATCAATGTCTACAACCATTATTTTAGAGTAATTTTACACATTTTAAGAAAAACTGCATAGCACAACGTCATCTTTCAGTTTCCACCAAAACACTGTGCTTTGTACAATGTAAGTTACAT
Source organism: Dendrolimus punctatus (assembly GCA_012273795.1). Classification (NCBI taxonomy): domain Eukaryota; kingdom Metazoa; phylum Arthropoda; class Insecta; order Lepidoptera; family Lasiocampidae; genus Dendrolimus; species Dendrolimus punctatus. The sequence continues at coordinate 4,227,158 of CM022545.1, forward strand.
TACGTAACATTTACGATAAGGACAATTTTCACATAACGATGACATTACACTGACAGTATAATAGTAATAATATAATAATAAAACTTTATTTATTTCTCCACACAACAGATTCAGAAAGAAACCTGGTGTGTGAGACTGGTGCCTGAAATAGATTTCTAAGAAATCTGTATGATAGGTCACCAGTGCTCCACTCCATGGCTAAAATAAGAGATTCTTAAGAATAACTTAAATTTAAAATTACACAGTTAAGACAGAAATAAGCTATTAGAAAGAAAACTAATGTACGAGCATGTGTGTGTGTGTGTGTGTGTGTGTGTGTGTGTGTGTGTGTTTGTGTGAGTGGGGGTGTATATAGATATTAAAGTATGTTTAAATTCTAATGGACAACATATTAGTACTTTTAGTATTTTACATAAGTGGATGAAGCTGACCTTCTGTCTCATCATAACTTAAGGTTTTAAGCCATTCGGTGATTTTTTTGTTTACAGGCATAATTTTCTAGCGGGTATATTTGTAGAATATTATTTAATTTATTATATATAGGTATGGTCCAAGAAAGGGGAAAAATCTTTGGACTAGGCTCGTCTGGCAAGTTATTAGGTTACAAACAGTAGTGACGTTTAGTCAGTAATTTTTTAACATCTTTACACGTTCCCAGTTAGAACCTACACATATGATTAAAAAACAGATTTTTTTAATGCTGCTATATTTTGTTGAATAAATGATCTCTAATGCGAGTATGAAAAAAATATGCCCCTGTTAAAACCAGTTGACAGCTAAATAACGTTATAGAGATGAGCATCGACGTATCGATAGTCCTCGACGATGGTAAATCACGCGGCACAATGCAGTGCCGATATCCGTGAATGTTGCAGCATGACAATGGGACAATCGCTCCTTCAAATTGGATAGCTGTTGCGATCTTACAATGGTTTAGCGAGAGGTGATTTAGGGGTGGGAAAAGTAGACTAACGATGAAACATTTGACTGGACGTTAGAAAAAATAAGAATTAGTAATGAACACTTGACTAAAGTTCTGCTTTACAATGCACTTTGCATGGTGACGTTACAGTACGGCCAGCTGACCGCGATCTTGAATAAGAACTTGATTCAGGAAATATATAGTTTATATTATCAACGAAGAGACTTTTACGATCATGTGTTCAGCTCGCGGCCTCATACAATTCTAATCTCGATTGTTCTGGAAGTCGTTGTTTATTTAATAATATTATACTTAATAATATAAATGAACACTAAAGAGTATATCGAGGGGTGAAAGGCTATTTGTTTTAAGCGACATTTTGTGTGATACTACTCAACACGATGGATTTTTCATCCTTATGTCTCAACTTAAAGAAATATAAAGAACCTGATCTCTAGTTTCAGTCTTCAAATGTTCTTTTTTTTTAAATATGGGACATAGTTCGTTAGTGATGTTTTTTTCTGGGTCATTAGAAACTTTAAACTTTTCTCCCGACAATTTATAAAAGTGTCGTTTAAAACAAATAGCCTTTCACATCATATAATAATTCTTAATATTACAATTTTCTAATAAATAGGTTTTGTTTTTTGGCTGTGACATGGTTTTTTTTCATGGGTATGATAGTAATATCTTGATCTATTCTATTGTTAGCTCTATCTATTTTGGCGCTGATTAGGCTAATGTAATTATCAGAGCTAGGCATGTTGCTGAAGAATATCTTGTGCTGGTTTTTCTCTTCAAGCCACATGTTGCCAAGTGGTAGTAAATTAAATTAGGCTCCCATAGATTTAATAAAAACCACAAACTTAATAATAACTTTAACATTTCTCATTGACACTTGACATCTTTGCCTTGTCACGGCTCCTGAAAAGTGGCCGTAACGTCGAAATAAAAATCAATTATTTTATTTAAATTATTAAATTTAAATTGCTTATTATATTCTCATAAAGCACTTTAAATATTACCGTCAAAAACTCGTCACACAGACACAACACGATATGGGTCATAAATAGCCTTTTTATCGAATTATGGCTATAATACAGATCAACAGCACATCCCTAACGTACAATGGCTCATCAGCCGTCAGGTACGTAACAGATAGTGTTGTGACATGGATTACCGGATCACTGGTGGTATTACAACCGATTACCGGCCGATACTAGCGCTTAGGATATTACCACGTTAATTATTTATCACTGCACTAACCTAACATTAGGATAGCTTAGGTCTTGCATAACGCACCTATTTATGTTGAAAACTAAATGAAAATTACTTGTATATTGTGCTTTAAAAAAGTGAGTAGGTATCATTTTTATCGGTAAACTTAAAAATCAGTGAAGGTGTGGTACGTTAGTGGCTAACTTATCCACGCCCTATTAGGCGTAGATTCGAATCCCGTCCAAGGAAAAATGGAGAACTTATAAATTTATGTAGCTTAATGTGTATATTATCTATATAATTAATACGTGAAGCAAAAACTTTATACCCTTTTTTCGAATATTGCCCGGACAGGGTAATATGAAATTTCACACACTTAAAGTTTATATAGAGAAGGAATGCAGAATCCTAATGTATTTTTTTAATTGTGCACAAAAAACACGTTAAATCAATTAAAAAAAAATTACACACACTACCATGTATTTGACACACATACGCATAATTCTCTTTTGTTTTTATTGTTAAAGTCAAATTAAAAATGTAGCCTTGACTAAATCTGTGATTATAGAAGTATATAGTCTTTGACAACAGAACCTTAATAATGTTAAAACTTATAATTTAAATCAATTATTATGGTCGAATTTCGACCACGGGCGACCACTATTTATAATTACTACGTGTTGACGACGAAGGAAAACATTTTGCTGAAAGTTGCACAACGTCGTAATCTATGTGTGAAGTACGCTAATCTGACTTGGATAATTGTCTAACACCCTTTCCCTGACCTCCTTGTTAATAAATGCATCCTTATAGGGTAAAGAAAACCTATGTTACCTCTTACGAAGAATCTCATAAGATATTTAATTAACGTGGAGGGTGTTTAACCTTCAAGACTACAAGGTACATCAATGTAATAAACCCTGAAGGAGGGTTCAAGCGGAAGTTTGTTTCAACGTTATGAGTAATGCAAGACACACCTTTATGTCCCGGAGGTGTGGTCTGACTGTAAGCGTTTTCATATCGGGGTAGTTTGTATGTTTTGTTTAATTTTTCTTGCTTGTGTCGTGACCATAATTATTAATATTAAAAATAATTCTTGTTTGGTAGGAAGTTATAAAAGTCATCGGGTTGGAAAAAGATTTTGAAGTGGTAACTTCTTACGGGAGGGTAAACCGCTTTGTTACGTAACGCGTTACGGCGCCAGTCTGTCTGACTACTCTTTCTCTCGTATTAGAATAGTTTAAGTTATCACTTTTGTCAGGCGTCTCGAGACGCACACCGTCTTTTTGAAGTGATAACTTGTTATGGGAGGGTAGACCACTCGTTACATAACGCGTTATGGCGCCAGTCGGTCTGGCTTTCCTTTATCTCACGCAAGTGATGACTTCTGTCGGGCATCCCGAGACGCACACCGTCTTTTAAAAAAAAAATGTAGTGTCAAATATAGTAGTAACAATTGACATATTTTACTTGGCATCGACTTGAAAATGTTGTAGAAAATATATCACTTTCTTGTTAGTTACTCTTAAAGATTATTTCTTTATTTCTAGAATATTTTTATATATAACTTCATATCATAGTAGTACAATAGTTAATACAACCCACAATAGCCCTTCGCATTTGTTGGAAATACCAGGCAGACTCACGCTTGTCCAATATGATTGGCGGCATATGGGAAATCCTCATGTTCATAATTGCTTTATCGCTTCCCGCTCTGCTCATCCCGACTCTCACACTGGGACCATGCCACAACGGCATTGGCAAATTGTTATTTGGCGGGGGTTCCGTCGACGTGCGTTTGATGGCCCATCTCCACATGTTACGGTGCTCTAAAACCACTTTATGTATCGTTCACCCCTTTCACGAAACACCTATGATTTGCTACTCGAAGCTGATTCAAGATTCCGCTTTGTTTTGCGGATTTTGAGAGTCGCATTTTTTTTCATAAAATTTTAGCTGTATGATGTATTATTTTCCTATTTATTATATACCTATATCTAAGTTAGTTTAAATAATTGGGTATTAGACACATATTACAATAAATTCTTAGATAATCTTATACTGATATATAAAGCTGAAGAATTTGTTTGTTTGCTTGAACGCGCTAATCTCAGCAACTACTGGTCTGATTTAAAAAAATATTTCAGTCGTAGATAGCCCATTTATCGAGGAAGGCTATAGGTTATATATCGTCACGGTAACACCAATAGGAACGGAGCACTAATGAAGAATGTTTCAAAATCGGGGATTTTTTAACTGACTTCTACTAAGTCACGGGCAGAAGCTAGTAATCTATAACTCTCCCGGGAATTTACTTTTAAAATAACGTGTTACTTTAAAAGGGAGGTCATATAACAATGTGAAGTTATACAAGGGTTGATGCTAAAGCGTTGCCAATCTCTAAATTGTGGCTAAAGGAGTTGTGATAGAAGAAATGAGGGTAGGTCTTATCCGTGCAAGAACAGAGATACAATTTCCTGCGGCCGGACGGCCTGTCGTAAAATACTACAAAACAACCCATAGCCAGGTGGAAGGATATTTGCCTGTATGGATGGTTACCACCCCCAACCTAGAGTAGAGTATCTCGTCATAGCAACCTTGAGTTGTACTTCCGGCATTAGTGGCCAGATTCCAGTCTTCCTTTAGAGAGCGTCAGCTTGGCAGCACCTTTGTTGTTACAAACGTACATAGGCTATGGTAACCGCTTTCTATCAGGTAGGATACCTGTCTGCTGAGCTCATGAAATAAAAAAATAATAGACTACGAAATCTACAAGAGATGATATCTTAAGAATGCCACTGTGTAAAAATCTTAAGGTATTAAACAGAGTGTCTTTCCAAGTTTATTTTACGCCCGTGGGGTGGGGAGCGTCGTAAAATGGCCCCGGCAGCGCCTTCAGTGATTCTTGATGGACAATTTCGTGTTTGTTGCCGTGTAAAGGGCCCGTTGGAGCCTCGAGGGCCCGTTATCAACCTTATGGCAACATTGCGGATTTGTTTTACAGTTTCGAGTCGGTTTAAACCGTTTTAGGGCTTGGCAACTTGGGCTTTTGGGCGTCTTTATGAATTGTTTGATTGTCATGACTTGTTTTTAGGTGTTTGAGATTGATGTTAAGGATTTTGGCTGGCGAAATATGGATTTAAAATTATAATTATTTTAACAATTTTATTTTTTTGTAGATTATGGATTTTGCAAGAACTTGTATTAAGTGAAAGGATCTTTATATACTAATACTAATAGTAATTATGAAATTTTATTTGTAAAAGAGGGCCTTTTACTATCATGAATATAAATCGATTTTCATTGAAATTGATGTATAATATATACGAATAATTTTTCACGTGAAAACTACTAGGCTTACTTTCGAAATAAATTTCGATAATATTATAATTTGCTTTCTGATCAAAATACTTACTTAAAACACTAAATTGAAACTTAAGTTGATTGCAGTAGTCACGTAACAAATTTCTTATGGCAGCTCGAAAAATCACATTACATTTGACTATATAATTAAGTTTATTAGAATAAATTAATATCCTGTAACTATTATTAATTATATTTTGAAAACTTGTTCATCATTCAACATTTTTAAAACACAAATTATACTTACATAATTACTAATTAAACACACATACACATTAAAAAAAATGAAAAGGAAACCCGTATAAAATGTACCAGGAACATAAAACTGCTAAGCAAACTATTTCATAGAAGACCTGGTTAAAGAATATTTTACTTACGTCCATAATCTTCATAGAAACCAAACGAACCATCGAAACGCTATAAAACAGCGCTATATTCATGCTGGGACATTCAAATCCATTCTGTTCGACAATCAAGTCGTTATCTTACCCCTGTACTTTCCAAATCTCCATAGTAAAAGAAAAACACACTATTTCCCGTGTATCCGCCCGTTTAGTGCACCGTCGGCGAACATTTTGGGCTATCCCATCATCCCCTCTAAATGTATGCAAGGAACTCACGGGAGATAAATTGAGATGGCTGTGCCGACAATTTTACCCCTAGTACGTTTTGTAAATTATGATTTACAGAATGTGAAAAAATCCCAATTGTGTCGCTTGGATTATGATAACAAAATAAAAAGTACTAACGTATCGTAAATAACCACCTGTTTTCGTTCTCATGCTACGGAAAAGTACATACCATGAGGTAAATTACATAATGTTGTTAATTTTGAATGACTTACAATTTATATTACTATAGAAGCAGGTGATTGAAAACTATTGCATGCTACCAACATATCAAACCGTTTTACCACTTTTCTTGATTTCCAAATAGGGGCAAAAGATCACACAGCTGAAACCAGTCTTTCAAGTGGCCCAAGGAAACCTGCCTAGTCATAAATGTTTAAGTTTAAATGCCCATAAAATTACTTTGTTTATCATAATAATGATTTAATCCTGAATTAATTGCGTTATCGTCGCCTTCACGAGTAATTATTAATAAATGTTTGTCTGCTGCTTATATAAATTTTATTACAAATTTAATTTCGATACTTAATGTTAAGTACAAAGATAAACTATAAAACTTTCAATATACTTTAATCGATATAGGAACTTTTTAATTTAACAGGCTTAATCATACGTATTATATTCCCAAGGAAGGCAAGTTCCACTTATATTACGGGTACAATGAATACCTTCGGGACTGACAGACCCAGATAAGAGTAAATAACTCTTAAATTATCGCTGCTGTCATTCTACAGTGACAAACCCCGTACATCTATCTAGTAGGCTAATGCATAGGCAATATTACAGGAATTTTTAGACAATACAGTAATAACATTTATTGACTAAGCTAACTTAATACTATAGTACAAAGTTATTAGAGCTAGGCATGTTGCTGAAGAGTTTCTTAAACCGCTTTTTCTCTTCAGGTCACAACATATTGCCAAGCGTTGTAAACTACATTATGCTTCCATAGGTAAACAGAACCATATAAAGGGCCTTCAGACCCATTAAAAAAACATAAATAATAAGTAAAAGAAAGTTGGGAGTAAGATAAATAATAACTTTAGAGTTACTCATTGTCATTTGACGTCTTTGTCTTCTATAATCACTGCTACTGAAAAGTGGTCGAAATGTCGAAATAAAAGTCTAATAAAATGGCGTACTGTAAACCGTTAAAACGTAGTTTTACTTAACAAATTTAAAGTTTTATTAAATTACGGGTTACTACAAACTAAAATGACGATTTATTTATTAGTTTGAAAGTAATAAAATAAACGCGCCGCAGCCGTACCGATTACTTTCCCGTATTGTTTCAAAGCTCCTCGCGGTGCGAATAGCTCGCTCTGAGGTGATGGTGATAAAACAGCCATTGCTCCCGATGTAATCGCGACTGAATTTTTACTTTAGACCCGTAACGCGGCAGGGACGAACGTTATGTGCTCTCTTGTGTTTTATTTATGTCGAGTAGAGTAATTTTGTTGTAATATTAGGAGGATTTATAACTCTTTGTTCTAAAATAATCATTGAAATCCGTCAAGCAATTTCGGAGTCTGTTAGAAATCAAATTAGAGATCGACACATACTCGTAGATAATTATTTAAAAAATCGATACTTATATATAAGAGCCCTTCAACGTCCCACTGCTGGGCTCGGGCCTCCCATTATAGGGCAACGGACAGTATACCCGCCACGCTTGTCCAAGGCGTCTTGGCAGGTTAGACACATCGGTTATCTCGATGTACAGGTTGCATCACGATGTTTTCCTTTACCGTTGTTAGCACGTGGTAATTGTAACAATATGGATATTAGTTCAGAAAACTGCCTTAGTAGTACATACGATCTGGCCAGGATCGAATCTACGCCCTTTGAGATTAGGACGCGTACGCTAGCTATTACGCTGTTAAGCATTATTCATAGAAGCAGTTTCCACTTACATTTTGGCAATTTATTGTAAATTCTATATAACGACAATGAAGAGACTGCGTTTTATGGCGTTCTAGAGAGTTGTCATTAAATGGAGAGAAGTCTGTTATATTTGTCTGACGTCTTTTGTTGCACCAGTAATTTTGTTGTATTTTTTTACTTTTTTATTAATATTTTGCGATATTGAAGCGTCTTAGTGATAAAAGGAGTACCTACTTAGAAATTTCGGTATGCATGGTGCCGATATTCTCTCTCTTAATTACTTTATTATTAATGATATAAAGGGTATCATTGTATGGAAGATAAGTTAAACCAACCAAAGTCAAGTAATTTCGACTCTTAAGGGAGTTTGTCGTTAAATCGAGTGATGTTACATGGAGTTTACACTGCATTTTGATATCACAAACAAACACTTGTTATTTAAAAACAGTAAACAAAAAAATCCAGAGAACTCTTTATATTAAATAATAATTATAATAAAAAGATATTTTCTAAGTAAGAAATGAGAAGAAAAGTGTAAAATTTTCTTTCAACCACAACTGAGCAAGGCCCGACCTCGCATAAAGGCAGGCGCGTAAAGGCCGCCGGGGGAGTCCCGAGTTATCTCCCTTACAGCGTCGTAAAATAAAGGTTTACTCGACTATAAAGAAAATTAAAATGAATTATTTTGACGAGTCCAAAGGGTCCCGGATTGTGGTCCCGCTTTCCCTGGGTGAACCGCTATTGCGCAGTTATATTGTAATTGTTATTCCAAGATGATATTCTCGTGTCAAATTGTTGTATTAATAACTATACTCTGATTTTTAATTACCTGGACTAATATGACAGCTGAGACCGACTTTTTTTTAAAGTTACAAGCTTAGAGCATAGTGTTGTACTAAGCCTCATTCGTAAGTGAGTTGTGCGAGTTGAATCAACGACTCACACAACTGACTTATGAATGAGCCATGTATACTCCGTGATCACGGCTACCAAAAAGTGGCCGAAATGTCGGAATAATAAAATCAAATAACTACCGTCCGTTAAACCGTTAAAATGTAGTTTTATTATGTATACTAGTCTAGAAAACTTAAAAAATATTATGGATTATATTGATCAAAAATTCGTTATTCATAATGCCCGTTATATAACGGTATAGTGTATTTGTGAGAACGGCAAAGAAGATAGGCGCCTGCTAAGGGTCAAGATTTTTTCAAAGTCAAATTTGTGTATGGTTTCGTTAGTCAAATCTTAAAAAAACTAACATAGGTTAAAATTGAACAATAGTTGTATAATATATTTTTTGAACAAATAATTTGATTCATTTGATACATTACAATAGAGACTTCTAATACCAATACCATGTCACATATTTTAGGTGACTTTGGTATTTTGTAACATGATAAAAATTATTTCAGATAATTTGACTGTCTACTACCATATATTACACATTATTCTAAAACATAAATATTCTTGTATACTTGACACTGGCTAGATACACAAATCGTGCTAAACCATATTTAAAAACAAGACACCGTTTACCTTTTAGTCAATTAAACTCAATATCCCGAATGGTTTCAGCTCTCCTCGTTTTCTTTCCCTTATTCATATTAATTATAATTAAAATGGCGGACGTTTTTGTTTAAATAAATTACTTTATACCAAGGCATTGTTCTTTTGTTGTGTTAATTAAATTTTTCCTTCATTGTTTCAGGTAAGTGGCTTACTCTGTTATTACGGATCTGAATAATGGAGACGGTAACTTCAGTCAGGCTTTTACGTTACATTTCATGCATCAATTTATCGATGTATATCACAGTTGAAGAACTATGGTCAGTGCATGAACATGTTTCTATGTGAAAACAGACAATAATGGAAATCGCTATTAGAACTGTCGATAAGATTGAGTTTCTCTATGCTATTAGATGTTTCCAATCATTAACTCTAATGTGTCATTTTAATCCGCCATGTTTGTCCAATACATATATACATATCTTTTGAATCAAAAAAGGAAATATACGTTCATAACTGTTAATTCCGTTACACTACTGGAATCTTTTATGTATAAAACTGTCAAGACATAATCCATAGACAGAAAAGACCAGAGATAAAATTATCTGTGAAAAGACGCACTTTGACAAACTATATTATTAGAGGACGCTAAGAGGCCAGTTATACTGATTTTCTTTAGTTTTTTTCGGTTCATAATCTGAAGTTTACTTACTTAAATGCAATTTACGTACTTAACTGGAGACGTCCCGAAGGGCTATCCACGGCACATTACTAGGCTCGTAAAACAGTGTAGGAGGTCGCATAATACAGCGTTAAATGTTACGGGATCGTTGGAACCTCCTTTCGAGTTATGACCTCCTTTTGTAGGGACTGGGGGAATTTGTTAGTTTACCCTGGTAATAGGCATTACTGACTTATTTTTCAATTTGTAATTTGTCAATCAAAATCACTACTTTTAATGAAATGAATAAAGTCAAATTATACTATGTAGAATAAATTATTTCAATGGCGGCAGCACTAAAAAAATATCACCTTCAAAACGTTCCATTTTTAAACAACAAAAGCATTCTAAACCGTTTAATTTAAACTGCAGACTTTTAAACATTAAAAAATCAACCCATCCTATACGAGTCAATCAATAAATTAAAAGAATAGTAAAATCTTTGTTTGGTGCAAACATAAATATATAAAAGTCGTAAATGCTATCCATGAGTAAAACCAAATGTACATCAAAGAGAAGCCGAATGACATAACGATGTTATAAAAACAAATATAACCAAACAATGTGGAAATACGCAAAATAAAATATTACGTAGGAATGTGTCTGGATATCCCAAGATCTTCGGAACCTAAGTCGATCATCTGATGGTAAACGCCTATAGCTGCCCAAAAACTCCACGAAACAGATTTAAACCTCACTGAGTTTGAAATCTGATTTCCTTTCTATTTTCAAAAATAACTTCACACGATTTGTCGGTTTAACTAGAACTTCAAATATTCAATTTTTTTAAATTGCTTGAGTTCAGCAGACAAGCAGGTGGCCCACTTGATGGAAAGCGGTTACCATCGCCTATGGACATTTGCAACACCAAAAGTGCTACAAATGCGCTGCTGCTCTCTTAAGGGAGACTGGAACCTGGTCACTAATGCCGGAACACAACTCCTGGTTGTTTGTGGCGACATACTTTAGACCAGGGGTGGTAGCCGTTCAATCGGGCAAATGCCCTACCACCTGGCTGTGGGTTGTTTTGTCGCCTCTTACGACAGGGCGCCGGCCGCAGGAAATTGTATTCTTTCTCCGTCCCTGCACGGATAAAAATACAATTTTCAAGTAAACAGGCACTAGCCGAACTCCTGGCTTCTGTAGTCATTAAACTGAAGCAAAACATGTGACTAGTGATGGACTTTTCGTATTGCTGAAGCTACCATCGCCTATGGACTAATGTCCATTGCTAATGCAATACCAGAGGTGCTGACAATGTACTGCTGGCCTTGAAGGAGAAACTGGAACCTGGCCACTGATGCCGGAACATGAATCAAAGTTGTTATGGCCCATACTCTAGCCTCTCTCTACTCTATACTCTGCTGGCTGACTGTGGGTTGTTTTGTTGCCTCTTACGCTAGGTCGCCCAGCCGCAGTATTAATATATATTCAGTAATGATAATATTCTTTTTCCGTACCTGCACGAGGAAACTACTCAGACGTAAAATATTTTGGAAAAAGTAAAATTCAAATTCTCTTTATGGTATTTGGAAAACTACATCAAAATATCGGCCTTCAATTTCCCATCAAAAAGTCAGAAGGTCTGTTATCAGTCAAAACATATTACTTCGTCGTTGAAATAATGAGCTCGTTGTGTCAACATCTTAATATTTCAAAGCTTTCTAATCAATCTACTAACGCGAGGAGTTCTTAAATCGAAATGAAATAAATGAAAAAAACCGTTGAAGAAAAAAAAGAAATGCGTTCGAAATTCGAACAACCGGGGATTCTAGCTGAATGGGCGCGTTCATAAATCTCCCCGTCTCAGCAGCTGATGTTCGAAATACGAAACAGAGAGCGTAGCGTAGCGTGGAAACAGTGTTACCAGATTATATTAATGATGTTTCGCTGGTTGGTGAAATTTTATTCTAATTTTAGGAATGAAAGGTTTGTTGCTATTTTTTTATGCTCGTATTATTTTTTACTTATATTTGTGCTACTTAATACTTTGTTTTATTGCTATATCTAAAAGAAAATTATTATTATTTTAAATTTTGTTTCTATTGTTCTTCTATTATCAAATTTTATGATTAACTGAAAAATATGGTGTTCGATAGAAAAAGTAACATAATAATAATTATAGTATGTGTTTTGCGTAAATGATGTAGTTTTAAATTTTTGAACAAGATTCCTTATTTTTACTGTTATTTCCTCAATATTTACTTGTCAATCTCTAATATCAACCGCTCTTGCTTAAATGATAAAAGCTTAATTATCTATCTTTACGAATGAAATAAAACCGATCACTGCATTTATGAAACGTGGAAAAAAATGTGCTGCCATTATAAATTTTTTGGATAAAACAATTTTCATTCATGCCAACACTGGTCTTGAGCAGCGGTATCGGATGGTTCGTCCGGGGCGTGCGGTGCACAGATAAAATAAATGGAGCCGAGTTGAAAAATGATGACGCTGAACCAAAGGGGTCGACAGTCGACACCCAAGACACGAGCTGTGACTTTTTTAATGCATTCACAACTGAACGGCCATATTTATAAATGGGACAAAAGAATAGCAAACTTGCCAGCGACGGAATAATTGTCGATAAACCAGGATTTCTGGAAGCGTTCTTCACGCATAATTTTCAGTGGTTTGTGAGGTGTTAGGTTCGATTTTTTTAATCCATATACTTATAATTGTGTAAGTGAGTTTGTTTTAAACTTAGTACCTGTGCTTTTTGCTCTCTTCACGTTCTTGGAAATGATGTAAAGGTGTACTTGAGATACGACATTAAACAAACAATATTCTTTATCCCTTAGAATAGATTAGTATTTTGGAAACGGAACACATACAGAATTTATGGGAGCGAAGTCTACTGGAAAGTCTTACAATCAATATCAACAAATTCGGGCACTCACACACACATACACACATTATGCAGTTTTTAAAAAATACACAAACAACGAGTTTATTAGGCAACATACAATGTAGAATTTAGTAACATTCTATATTCGAAAGTCTATTTACGAAATTTACACTACAAAAAATTGTAACAAACCTTCAATACCGGGACTGCTAACGCGTTGCCCACCCCGTCGAGACTTTAAAAACAAATAAATAGGTTAAAAAAATAACAATAATAATAGCTAATTAAATCCTAGTAACATTAAAACGTGTTGAGTTTGAAATATAAATGAACCCTAGATGTTCCTAAACGAGAAAGTTCTAGCAAACCGTTGTGTACGCTTACATTTAAATAAATAAAGGTGAACAATCTTGATACTTCAAGCATGATAAATATAATTACTTTCAATTATTCAAGGCAAAATAATTACAAATTACATAAATATTGTTTTATAAAAATAACTTCGTTAAAATAAAATGTACATTTATTCTATTTTTACTTCTTCTATGCAGTGGGTCTATAAATAAACGATTAAATTATTACGATTATCTGTAGCGATTAATCGCTGGCGTTTTAATTTGTATGTAAAAGTGAAGCGTATTCGACGTCCGGTTTAATTAAATGTCAACATTCCGATCGTAAGGATGTGCAAGGAGTAAAAATACCTATTCGATCAATTATCGAAATCGTCAATCAAGTTAGTTTTATCATTATTTATCTGCATTGTACATTATATATTATGTGTGTATTTATTGTCCTTCGTGATTTCACTTGCTGGTCCCAGGCGGAAGAACAGCGCTGGTCTTAATTAGTCAGCATATGCTGAGACTGGGTCCAATTATAGGACTTATTCTGTTTTTTGTTATTTTACTGTTTGATAATAATACTTTGTGCTGTTTTTGTCCTAAATAAAATATGTCTTACTTTTTTCAATAGTTGAAAATATCGTTTTAGATATTTTTAAAGTATCGAATAGTTTAGACTTTCTAGTTTAGTTTAGAGCATAGTAACAATTGGACATTTAATTAATATTACAATAAATTCTAAAATACTATTCATACGGAATATCAAACGCCAAAATATCTTGTTAACATCATAAGTTCAATGACTAATTATGGAAATCATTTTAATTATAGGTTAAACATTAATTAATAATCTGTTTGACTCGTTAAAATTGTGACATCATCATAAGCCTATATTCTCATAAAAAATCTACGAGGCCCAGCTAAAGGAAAGTGTTCAGGTATCGTCGCTTATAGACAGACGTACACTACACCAGCGGCGAAGCCAACGCGATACCAGCCATTACAATGAGAGAGAGGAAATGGGATAGGAGAGGTGATTATAGAGGTATGATATAGGAGGAATAGGAGAAGTGGGCCATCGGAACTCTCACTTATCCAAGGTTTCACGCCGATATTCTGTGAGATTCTGCGAGTTCTACCATGTCAAAAACCTGACAGTTCTATGCTTCCTGGTTAGGATTCGAATCCACGTTTTTTGATACACGAATTTTAGACGTATTGCTTAGATATATATTTTTATTTAGAAACAGGTACATGGCAACCCTATGAAGTTCGCAAAAGGCCACTGTCATTAGAGGAATGTTCTAGAATTAATTAAATGCGAAATGCATTTTAAAAATTTACTTAATGTAGCTTAAATCTAATTTCTACTTAAATATTAAACCATACATAATTAAAACATTGGCGTAAGACGACGCATAATGGAAGGTGAAATTTAGTTGGTTGATTGAGCATTTTTTCTTGCATGAGTTCAGCAGACAGACAATTGGCCCACCTGGTGGAAAGTGATTACCGTCACCTATGGACACTTGCAACACTAAAGCTTCTATCAGTGCTACTGGCCTCGAAGGCCTTCCAAAATAACTGCACGCATATTGAAAATATCAACATTTTAATGGCTTTAATTTCATTTGCTGCATCGATAAAAAAGAAAGAAATGTAGTAAGTTTCAAGTTTTTTCCTTCTTTTTCGAATTTGGCTTGGCACGATTGATGTATCTAAGCAGAGTTACGTGCTAATAACTTTTTCAGCGAAGGTTCTCCGCGCTTCTCACGTTGTTTTATTGACAAAAATAAAAGTATTCTAAATTTAAATTTAAAATTCGAACACGGACCATTTTGTTCTTCATAATATCGTTTGAAATAAATGCAATTCTAGAACTCCGGAAACAGTCGAGCACGGCCGAATGCGTCCGAAGTCGTGTAAATTGCCGCTCGGGACCCCAGGAAGACGTAATGATGTTTGTCAAATGGAAAATGAGATAGGGAAATGTAGGCTGAGTATGCAACCTTAAAGCCCTTACAACTGACGACGGGGTGCCGTGGCTTGGTTCAACTGAATAACCGTTTATTTACCGACTTTAATAAAGAAGTTATAATTTTATATATAACAAACATTTCACTAAAATAAGGTATGTTTACTGCGAAAGTAAAAGCAGTTATTAATTCGCTTATAGTAGTAGAAGTCTGCCACAAAGACAGGCAAGGGAATCTTAGTCTATACAAGACTGATGTGTATGTCTGGCTAGAATTAACGCAATTCAACGGAGTTCTTGTGAAAACTCGAAAGACCACATTTGACTATACAGTTAACATTTCTTACAAAAACACAATTACTACTCAAAAACCAATACAACAATATTATTCATTTTAGAGGAATTATACACATTTTTAGAGAAAAAACTGCACAGCACAACGCCCCCTTTCAGTTCCCGCCAAAACTCATAATTCGCATATTGATTATAGGTATCCTTCAAATAGGTCCAGAGACAAATATTTCTTTTATTCCAATATGAATTCATAGAAATTTTAATTTATCCAGTGTTATATTATGAAGTGATTGAAACGGTTAGGTAAAAAGCAACAAAGCAAGTCATACCCGTTAAATTTTAAAGGACTGTGCACTTTTTTTCATTTTTTTATTGGCGAATAGTATTATTCGCCAAAATGCAAGCAAAGAAACTTAATCCATACAGCCTTATCGAATGTATAAATTTTTTAGTATCAACTTAGTCAAACTGTAGGTTGACTGACGTTGACTGACACCAGCAAACAACGGAGTTCTTGTGATCACTCGAAAGGACACATTTCACCACAAAGCTTAAATGTTTCACAAAAACATGTAATCATTATACACAATTTTTAGGAAATAAAACTACACAGCACAACGTTATATTTCAGTTCCCGCTATAATTCTAACATTTATGTTGACGACTTTAAAAAATACCAAAAAATTTCGTTACTCAGTGCTAGATAGAGCTTTACCATCGGGAAAGTCCCTCCGACAGTGACAATTAATCATCCCCCTTCTCCTCAACCCCCTTTAAGGGGATGTCTCAAAATTCACTGTTTAATACACCATTAGAGTAAAATTTTAGAACAACATTATGTTGTATTATTTGATATCGTTTGATTTACAATAAAAAGAGGAACGGATTATTTATTGTAGTTTGATTAAATTAAAATATTTATTAAACTAAGAACATTATAAACTAATACAATTAAGAAAATTTAGGTTAGTTAGTTATATTGTACTACCTATAATCTCTCAAGATTATAAATAGAATTAGTGACTGAGCCTAGGCTACCGTCTTCTACAGGTAAGGTGTAGGTAGGTAAGGTAAGGTAGGTAGAGTGGTTCTTCGTTGAATTGCCATACTCCCTGGTCCGAAGGCACCAGACTTCTCTGATCACCTAAAGAAGTTGATGAGTGAGAAAAACAAAAATACTTTTAGTTAGTGGAATATTGTGACCAGGAGTTCACAAAGGAGGTAGAGTCTAAAAATGCTGGGTTGAAATTGCAAGCTTATGATATAGGTCTGATAGAGTGAAAAAGTGGGTAAACGGTTCGACGCGACAATTTATTACACTAAAAACGTTAAGCAAGGAGCCGAGCAGCAGAATAGTATGAATTAAGTCTTTTTCTATTTTATATCAAGTTTCATCACAGTTTGTGGTCAAGAAATACCATGCAATTTAAAAAGTAAAACTAAAACTTTAAAACTGAACAAATCAAAATTTAAGTATAATTCATTGACAGGATTTTTGTAAATAGAACACTGTACCAAAATAAAATTAAATATATAATAAATAATCTTCAGAAAGCAGAATGAATGGAGAATGCATTAATTTTCTTGTTAACTTAGATTTGCTACCAAAAAAACTAGGAGTAAGTAAGTAGTATAGGTAAGTAACATTGAGTTGATCATCCCAATCTACCAGGCAAACAAAAACAGTCATTATGTCACTTCATTTAAGGTCGAACCACATCGTCCCGGACAAAATTTGTCCCCAGTATAAACTCAACAAGTGAACATAGGTCGTTTTACGAGGCCATAAACGTCTCTCGTTTGACATCTCACTAATACGTCATAAAACGGGAATCTTGAGCCGAAACGTCTTATACAAGTCTTATACCGGTTGTCCTGACGTTTGACGAGCCGTTTCCACCATCGTAAACTCTCTCTCTCCCGGTTAATAAACGCTTAAGTGTGTTTTATCTTTTATATCATGAGGATGACAGTTCTCTTGACACCTGTTGCGTGTTCTATTTTCAAAAGTACTTTCACGGAGTCTACTTTTGGCGGGAGACTTTTCTTTATAATTTCAATAACGTAAAAATGATAGCATTTACAATTGGTTAAATTAACGTCCTATTATTTAAAATGCATTTAAATAATTTAAATAAAATATTAATAATTTTAATTTAATTACAATTTTATTTAAATAAAACATGAATAGTAGAGTCATGTCCATGCAATTTTGCCTTTCAACAAAATTGTTCAACTTTTTTTATCCGCCTAATAATGAGTATTATAGTTCGGCCGTGCTATAACGCCACATTTAGCATCTACCAAATTGATTTAGTAGTTCCGTGCTTGTCGATGATGATACAATTAAAGATTGGAATCGATACAAGTGAGCACACATTACCGAATCGATTAAAATTAAACAATATATCATTTAAAAATATTCTACGTTTCGTTGTGTTATTGTTCTTTAAAATGTAGAAAATAAGTGATGAGTATCACGATTTACTTATAAACTTTTGATTATACATCAACCTCCAGATCACGTCACCAATATTTAAGAGAAAAAAAATGTTAACAAACATTCAAACATAACGTTGTCATGTGTTACGTTTCTAAAGAAATAAGCTAGTTATGGTGTTTTAATTAGATATATATTTTTATATTGTATGACAAACTTCATGCAAATTCTAGAACGTCTCCACTATAGTATTAATTTTCTAACTATTTAAGAGAGTTTTGGCGGGAACTGTAAAGAGACGTTGTGCTGTGCAGTTTAATTTTCTAAAAATGTGTAAAATTCCTCTAAAATGAACAATAATTGTAGAATATTGAGAGTTTTGAGTAGTAATTATGTTTTCGTGAGAAATGTGAATTGTATAGTCAAATGTGGCCTTTTGAGTTGTCACAAGAATTCCGTTGAATGGCACTAGTTGATAACCTACAGTTCAGCTGTGCTACGAATAGGCTTAAGAAAATGAAGAAACTATATTATAAACTAAGATCTGGCTTAAAGGCCTAGCTGCTAAGCCATAAAACTAAACAATTTCTTTTTTAAATAAACTCAGTTACTTGACACCTCGCCACGTTCAACGCACATGTAATAGAAAACAATTAAAAGAACCTAAAGAATCCCAAACGAAAATATCCCATTAAACCCATGTAAGTTGTAAATCAATTCGGAACGCGTCATGGCGCCTGTAGCCCACCAAAACGAGCACACGAATAACACGTCAAAATTAAAAAGCCGGCTACTTTTTGTATTCTGTACAAATGTTTTTATGACTTTCAAATTTAATAGCATATACTATTACAAAGGAATCATTGTTTTCACAGGCCCCACTTGATTTACGACGTTGTGTTTAATATTAGACAATATACAAGAATATGTTCGTTCACTACATTATTGTGCGTTGTATCTTAATTATAACTGACTAGATAGACTAGATGTCTCGGCAGACATTGTCAAGCGTGTTAAATTCTAAAAATTAAATCTAGAAATTAAGCTGTAAAAAAGGGTACGGAACTCGAGCCTGTAGAGTTGTTAAAAAAGAAAAAAAATCTTCTTCTTCTTCAGCTAATCTCAGTCCATTGCTGGACGTAGGCCTCCCCAAGGACGCGCCACATATCCATATCCTCATCCAGCTCCTGCCGGCGATCTTGCATAGGTTGTGAGTCCACTGGGCTGGCGGGCGTCCTGCGCTGCGTTTGCCGAGACGTGTTCTCCACTCCAGGAGTCGTTTGCTCCATTGTCCGTCGGTCTTGTAAATTTTATATGGAATGGTGAAAGTAGTTTTGAAATCAGTCCAAGAGTTTTTGAGTTTATTCGTTACAAACATACAAATCTTTCCTCTTTATAATATTAGTACAGATTCATAAAGAATTTAATGCCGCACTCAGAGATGTTGAAGAATGATTAAGCTAAACAGCATTTTACCGTTAGGTAGATATTGAAAGATCGTAAACTGACGAGTTAGTTTCTTATCATAGTTTGGACTTACTATATTAACGACAACTTATTACTTAACTAAAAAATTGCTATCCAAATGACGATAAGGATTAAACTTGCCAGGTGGTAGGGCATTTGTCCGACTGGATGGCTACCACTCCTGGTCTAGAGTATGTCACCGTAACAACCTTGAGTTGTGTTCCGGCATTAGTGACCAGGTTCAAATCTTCCTTAAGAGAGCAGCGGGGCATTTGTAGCACCTTTGGTGTTGTAAATATCCATAGGCGATGGTCACCGCTTTCTGTCAACTCGGCCGTCTAATGAACTCCTGCAATAAAAATATAATAATAAATAAAACTGAACTTCGAGATGAGCTCCTAATACACATAATTACTATAATGTGGAAAATTTCATAAAAAATCCTTTGAAAAAACTTTGGCAATTCATAAGATACTTCCAACAACAATGTGTTTCAATGTTTAGTAGTTTTTGAGATATGGGCTACCTTTATACGTTTCTATAGCCGCGTGTATGTCACTTCGCTTAAAACCGTTGAAATGTAGTTTTAATTATATGTACTAGTCTTAAAAAACTGAAGAAAATACGATATCGGCTATTTTAAACTCAATGCTAGTTTTATATTTCCACATCCAAATGACATAAACAATTAACGTTCACGGTCTCCATGGATCACTTCCGCACACGCGCTTGGCCGAATAATTAAATTCCGTTGTGAGTAAATAAAGAAATACTTATACGACACTATTATTTCGTTTTGATGCTGTATCAGATTTTATGGCATTTTTATGACATCATACAGCGCATTCTTAGATAGCCATAAATACATCCAAGTCGTAAATTACCGTAACAGTTAATTTAAAGAAGCCGTATACAACAAAAGATTTTGATTGTTTGTTTTAGTTTTTATTATAATTGTACTAGAATTTTCAAAGTGGTTATTTTATTTTATTCGTTTGGAAAACTTATAAGCGTTTCTTAAATTTAAAGAAACTGCTCAGCAACTGATTAGTGAAAATCTTACCCATAAGCTCCTCTTTTGTCGAATATTTTGGGTGCAACCTACCTTAATCATTCAAACTTCGTTTATCTCTGTTTATCTTAGGTAAACAACAGGTAATACACATTTACAAGTGGAAAAAAGATATTCATTGATTAGGGTCTAATTCTGATTCTCTTACTTAAGAGATGCCTAATAGTTTCTTAACGAGATTATTATAAGTAAGACAATCTTATCTTATATACTAATATATAAAGCTGAAGAGTTTGTTTCTTTGTTTGTTAGAACGCGCTGATCTAAGGAACTACAGGTATGATTTGATAAAATCTTTCAGTGTTAGATAGCCCATTTATCGAGAAGACTATAGGAGTATAGGCTATATATCATCCCGCTAAAACAAACAGGAGCGGAGCATCAATGAAGAATGTTTCAAAATCTAAGAAAACTATTGCAAATACCAGCTCAACTCGCCAGCTGGCTGGCTAATACAATCATTAAGCTATTAGCCAAATAGCTATCAATTGCTATTTAGCTGGCTGGCATAAGTAGCATGATGGCTAGTTTTGAAATTACGGTTAGTTACCATACTACTCTTTATACTTGTACTGCTGATGTAGTAACAAATCCTTTCTTTCTTTTTTTCACATGACTTCTATCACCAGTCGTAACATTTACTTATGATGTATATTATTTAAGAAAGGCAAAAAGACACGTAAAGGGAAGATAAAAGATTTACAAAAACCCACCTTACAACCAATCAGATGAGAGCAAAGCTCACTGTAAAGATGTATAAAATGTATTTTGAGAAAGTGCGTACTAGAGGGAGTGTGGTAACAATGGCTCGTGTAGAAAAATACCTTGAGATTATTGCGGAGACGCGTCTCGGTGTATAATATCGTCAATTGATATGTCGGGATGACCTCCCCCGGGATCTTATAGGAGCGTAAAAAACGGTCAAGTGCGTAACAATCTACGATTTATGAAGGGTTCTAATCTTAATAAACTTACGGTATTTTCATCATTTGACCATGGAACAATAGAAAAGACTTATTTAAGTTGAAGTACCAGAGTCAGGCTGAAGTCTGCTTGATGGAAAGTAGTTACCGACGCCTAAATATTAATAAGTCTTTAGGTCTTGATAAATTTTATGACATCATATTAAAAATACCATATCGCAAAGCTATGTAAAAATCTCTATACATCTCAAAATATCTGTACTATCCTTTGTTTGTGGCTTCGCTCGCCTTATGTTTTCTTTAATCGGCAAACAAACACATGTATATCCCCAAGCTAAGCAAGTAAGCTTGTGATATGGATAATAGCGGACCAATCTGTGCCCGATCCCAGACTCCCAGATTATTATCTCACGGGAATGGTACATTTTTCCGGGATAAAAAGTAGTCTACGTGCTGTTACAGACTATGATCTATCTCTATGCTAAAAAGTGAGATCCTTTCAGCCATACTGGTGTGAGCAATTTTTGTCAATAGTATTTTTTGTCGAATACAATAGAATAATGTATTGCTGTAGTGTCAATACATTTTGGCTCATTAGGCTTGCAATAGTAAAATTTACAATGTCAAGTTAAATAAATTACAAAAATATTATCAAAATGTCAACATCAGACAATAATCATCATAAAAGCAATAATAGAAATTACTATAATATTATAATTATGTTTTGTATATGTTTATAATATAAGATTTTATTTGTCACGTCTTGTCTTTGTCATTTCTATATTCATTTATGGCCTTACTTATAATCGTCTCTTAAATTTTAAGCAATTGCTCAGCAACTGAATAGTGAACATCTTACCAATGAACTTCTCTTAAGGATGGTGGAGGTGATAAAGTAACTCTTACATAACTGTCAAAAATAACCAACATCGAAAGGTAGTTTATGAGACTGATAAGAGGCAAGATGGCGATTCGTAATACTGACCAAATAACTTTCTCTTCTGGTCTTTAATCAATTATTTTGGTTATAACCTCCGTTTATCGGACAAATATCATTTATCTGTACTCCTTTTAGGTTAACAACAGGTAAACACGTTTATAAGTGTAAAAAAAGATACGTGTACTATACTCATTAATTAGGGACTTACTCGTACTTAAGAGATGGCTAATATTTTCTTAATTATAAGTAAGGCTATTATTGTATAGTAACTTTTGTTAATCAAAATTGTCTTTAGGGAGTTTTTACATGGTTACAGGGCTGTGTTCTTAGCATTTCTGGAAGTTTGTTAAATATTACAGGTGCCATGTGCTATACAAAGACAAACATGACAATAGTATGTCAGGGTTTCGATATTGCTTAAATAACTACGGATCTCTAAAAATAACCGAGCACCCGGCGTAGGGTATACATATTTAATGGTTTCCGATGTAGTAGTACCAGGCGAACAGAAATTGGGAAACGTTATCGTGTATCGAAATCCCGTTGTATCTGCCCCGGTAAGGGTCTCTGAGGAAATCATTGGTAAGGCACCCGCAAAATTTAGTGGCGCACGCCGGCCCGCGGTGGAGCACCTGCCTCTTGGTTATGCGGCCCTGGTACGTGATCTATTTCACTGATATTGCTTCTGTTGCCGATTACAGCGTTAGTATACATACATACATACATACATACAATATATGCCAATGTATTAACGATGTCCCTGAAAAGGTTACTACTAATTTTAATAATATATAAGGATACTGAAATCGCCTGAGATAATTGTTATCATCTTACAAAATGATTTTGTAGGATGATAAAAATTATATACGAGCACCAGCAGATATTCATACATATTCCCGGGATAAAAATATCACACAGTTTAATACATTAAATTTGCTATCGATCAGTAAAAATATCACATTGGAATTCGATTTCTTTTTTAATCTGGCCATTTCAAATAATCCCACGGAATTACCACTATGAAAAGTAGCGCATAATTTAAGTCTAATCAGCGAAAACTGAATAGAATTCGGCCCAGAAGCGGCCCATTATAAATAAATACTTTCTTTCTTCCTGTTGCATCTTCACAATTTTGCCGATGTGGGTAGTTTTATCAGTGACTTTAGCCATCGTTTTTCACCATTGCGTGATGGCGAAACCATCCCGAATTACCATTTTCTCTGTGTGGAGACTAAGGTGAACATTTCACATCCCATTCTTAAATTCCATTAAAGTCTAATAACAACAAGCCGTATTTTCTTTTTGGTGTGAGTGTGTGCCATAAATCGAAGCATAAAGTGCCACCTGAGGACTTGTTGGTGCCGTGCACTCTCAGGACTGTTCTAGCTGTACTAACAGTATTTGATCTGTAAATAAAACGTTACTGTCATTATTGTTTGACAATAATGGCAGGTGACCATCGAGGTCCTTGCCCCCTTCCACGGACTGAACCGAACACAGACACATAAGCATTGCTAACGTAAGATAAATGTTGAAATAATGATTAAGAGTAACTGTTAAAGTAAACTTAATAAGAAGAATATAAAAGTGTTTCAACTAATAAACAAAAAACAATACTCTAGCTGCGCCGTTGAAAATGGATTTTGTATTTTTATACAGTATTTGACCTACGTCTCACTCCCATAAATTCACCAAATAAAATCACAGCTGTGCGGGATCTGTGGCCCACCATTGCACACTTCCAATATAAAGAAATGCGGCTAGCTTCCGATAACCTTCCCAGCTTCGATCTCGACAAATCTGGTATAATTTGGTTATAAACATTCAAGCACAATAAACTCGAGCCGAATTGATTCGAGCCTCGTCACTGAGTCAGTAATAAGTGTATCTCGAATGGCGATTACCACGTCGTTGGGCTGCCCACCACCATTCCGGTAATGCCAACCGCCGCGATCGCCGGAATCGCAACTATTACTGTAATCACGCGGATTACCGCCGATGCGGTGCCGGTAATCGCTCCGACTCGAATTGTTACCCCAGCTTTTAAGTGGGCACCATTTTGTAATAATTGAATGTGTACATTTTACATATTGATCGGGAGATATATATTACAATGTAGCAGTTTAGATACCGTTGCTATCGTCAAAGTGATTTCTATAATATTAACGACACATTTACATACTAAGCCTCTTATGTGTAGATAGCATTGGCGCCGAAGAAATTTAATAACGTTTTCTAAAAAGCGCATATAGGTAAGAGGAAAACATTGGTAAGAAAACACAAACACAGATATTATATAGTGAGAATTTTAAGTATTTTTACTAATACATTTGAAGTATCTCTCTACTATTTAAAATTTGGTTAAAAATAAAAATAATAGTGGGTAACTAGTAACTACAAGGACAACATTGTTTCGTGTCAATCAAAGACTTGCAAATTAGTTTAGACGAGATTTTGACATTTGTTTGATTTCTGATAAGACTTGGCATTAAAACTGTGTTACCAGGCCGTAAAGTTCATAAAAATAATACTATTTTAACAATAACCTGTAAAGAAGCAATTTAAATTTCAAAATTCGAACTTGTATGTTTGAACTCAAATTGTTCTATTCGAAGTATAAATTAGCGGCCAACCAGCGGCTAGCAACTGTAACACGTACGTTCGCGCCAAATATGGCAATGCTCGATACGGTTGCAAATTGTTACAAGACATTGTTTTAAATGCGCAAGCGCATACGGTACATTACAAGTAAGGCACAGGCAGCGAGCAAGTCAGGCAAACGAGTCGGGCACGTTTAGATAACTATCTGTTATCTAGATCGAGTAGTTCTATTAAGGATTCGCTCGGTTAAAGTACTGTAAAACGATCGTTGAGAAAATAGACAGGATGGACCGAACACTGAATTTCTAAACAAAATACCTTGTTCACAACGGTTAAAGATGTTTAAAAAATACATGAAATTAGCTTTACAGTGAGTTTGGATGAAAGGTGTTGTTCAGTTTTATATTTAAAAAATCTATTTTTGTTTAAGAGGAAAACGTTATTACAATTATTTAACGAAGTATGACTTTTTGAGTTGGAGTAATAATTCCATTACCTATATGAAGTCAGTCAAAGCTTTCGTCTGACACCTATTTGTTTGAATGAATATTGTTTGAATAATTGAATATATTAATCACCTCGACGTTCACATGATGTTCGTGAGCTTCAGAGTACTTCTTAATAACGCTTTACTTCTTAAGTATGTTTTTGATAAAGTAAGCCTATAGATTCATGTAACATTTTACACCTATGGGAAGTGTGATATATGTAGATATATGTATGTACCAATCGATATCCGTCCATCCGTTGTTGTTTACGAACGATTGGGTTATTCGAAGTCGATATTTGTGCGTCTAGCAATTTCAGTTTGGCGCCGGCCTTAATGGGCCACCGGCTTAATTATTCAAAATGTCGACACTTACGGGAGTGCGCTTTATAAATATTCAATAGTGATTGTTCTTTACAACGGGGTACATGCTAAATTGTATTTTAATTGCTTCGTTATGTATTTTCGCCTATATACCTTAGAAAATAAATACCTTTGGGTATGGAATAAAGAGCATGAAAGTAGAGTAAATGCGGTCGAGATGCGAACACTGCGCAAAATCTGCGGAGTGACGCTCGCGGACCGCGTTCGTAATACCGAAGTAAGAAAGAGAGTGTCGGGGTGAAGGTAAGGAAAGGAATGCTCCGGTGGTTCGGGCATGTGGAAAGAATGTATGATGAAAGAATGACTAAACAGATACAATGCAAAAGTGGATGGATGCAGAAGTCGCGGAAGGTCACGACACACCTTCCATGATCAAATTGATCATGTGTTAGCAGAAGGTGATGTTAGGAGCCTTAAGAACAGACGAGCGTGCATGACAAGAGCTATGAATGTCAAAGAAGCAAGTGAGGTGTGTAAGAATGGGCCTGTGTGGCGCTCTGTTGTTCGTGCCTACCCCGCAATGGACCTGGCGTGAAGTTATGTATGTATGTATGTATGTACCTTAGAAAAAATTAAATACTACCCTCCCTTATTTATATTTTTTTTTTTATTACATGAGTTCAGCAGACAGGCACACGGCCCACCTAGTGGAAAGATGGACCATCGCCTAGGGACATTTGTAATACTAAAGATACAACCAATGTGCT
This sequence comes from Dendrolimus punctatus, assembly GCA_012273795.1. Classification (NCBI taxonomy): domain Eukaryota; kingdom Metazoa; phylum Arthropoda; class Insecta; order Lepidoptera; family Lasiocampidae; genus Dendrolimus; species Dendrolimus punctatus. The sequence goes on from CM022545.1 coordinate 4,253,886, forward strand.
GCCGCTTTCTAAAGTGAAACCTGGCCACTAATGCCGGAACACAACTCAAGGTTCTTATGGCGACATACTTTAGACCAGGGGTGATAGCCATTCAGACGGGTAAATATACCACGTGGCTTGGGTTGCTTTATCGAGTGTTACGACTGGCCGTTTTATCCATGCAGGAACGGAGAAACAAGAGAATTTCCTGCGGCCGGGCGCTTGTCGCAAGAGGCGACAAAACAATCCACAGCCAGGTGGTAGAGCATTTGCCCGAATGGATGGCTATCACCCCTAGTCTAAAGTATGTCGCCATAACAATCTTGAGTTGTGTTTCGGGATCAGTGATCAGCTTTCAGTCTTCCTTAAGAGAGCAGCAGCGCATTTGTAACACCTTTGGTGTTGCACTTGTCCATAGGCGATGGTACATTTCATCAAGTGGGCCGTCTGCTTGTCTACTGAACTCCTGCAATAAAAAAAGGCCGCCTAACTGCAATAAGTTGTATTCTTTCTCTGTTTCTACACGGATAAAAGTAATTTTCGTAGTGGAGCCATGTTCAAGTCATTATATTGATTGCTCTTAAGACAGGCTCGATTGGTGCGATACCACAAAATATCGACGTGGAACACTAAACTTTCGGCTATTCGTCTTTTACACAATCATTGAGAGTTGTGATGGCTACTTCACCCTCCACCTGCCCCATCCCTCCTATTCAATCCCCTCTATCTATCTATCCTAAAAGCTGACAATGCGTCGACTTCGCCTTTATAGTTGCAAACGTCATAGGCAACAGTAACACACTTTATTAGATGGGCCGCCTGCCTCTTTGCCAGTTGCTAAATGATTTTTTATTTATTTAATACTACAGAGTATATAACGTAATTAGACAGGACACAAAAAAATAGTAAACAATTTGTCTTCTAAAAAATTAAACAACGATGACTCAACACAAGTTTTAAACCATAATTATCCCAATTTTCCAATTAGAACACATTGTCAGACTTTTGAATCACAACAAAACTGACCGCAAAATCAATTACGTGCACTTTTCTACTTAAAATGAAAAAGTCAAAATACTTGACATTTGGCTCGAACACACGCGTAAACAACCGCGGTCGAGTTGCGGTCACGCTGCGGCTTAGAAATAGTGCTGTTTATGAATTATTTATCGATAAATTTACTTTTACAGTTCACGATGCAATTACGCTTTCATATCCCTAACGACATTCAGATCGTGTAAATAATTTCGCAACAAATCATGCGACAGTCCAAGTGTATAATAATTACAATAAATAATATTTTAATACGCATGGTTTAAGAACAATAAATTATATTTTGACGCACGTCGACTGTCAGTTTGTTAAAGTAAGTTAATATCATCTATTAAATAACCCACTGCTTGCTCGAGTCTTTATATTTAAGGAGAATGGAGAGTATTTCCATGAATTTGGGCCTTAATCCCAAACGACTCTCGCCCGATCAGGCCGAAAGAGTCGATGAAGTTTTAGATAGAAGATAGAAAGAACAGAGATTTATTTAAAAGTGCATTAATATAGTCTGTATAGCACAAAAATAATGGTAAATACAATGGACAATGCACAAAAATATATAAATAACAAGCAACAAAAGTGCTAACACGAAAACGAACGGCAAAAGACGTTTGAGAGTAAGTCTCTTGTGTGACGCCATGTGTTGTGAAAACTCTAATATTATTTAAATGTGCTTTCTTTCTTTCTTTGCTTGTCCAAAAGAAATAAGCTAGTTTCGCACCTTCGATTATGTCGCTCTGCAGGTTTCATCGCGATGTTTTATGTAGTAGTTGCAATAACGCGCTTTAGGTCAAAAAGTGCTAGGACTAATAAAATATTGATAGGGGTGGGACTCAAACACACAAATCCACATCATTGGGATAAGATGCGTGTTTATTAAATTAACACGATTTTTCTTCCCTTATTTGTCACCAGTTTGTTTCTTGCAAGACAATGAGAAAAAAATATATAAGAGCAATAAGATAAAAAAGAAATATATCTTCCATTGATCACCGTATAAACTATATAATCCAAACATTTGTTTAGATGTAGAGATTTTTTAGCGACTAGCTTTGTTTAAAATGGTGGAAGGAGAAATTGTGTGGAAACTTTCTGTATGCTGCAACAATTTAGCTATTTGGCGTTATTCAAAGTCCTACAATTTATCTGAGGATGATGATGAGCTGGGATGGAGGAGTCACTTATGGTTCTGACTTCCACTCAGTGTCTTTTAGCTTAAGAATTGTTCTAAAAGGAAAATGTTTATGTCATACTTCACGCTATCTAGATCTACATGACATGCGATAAAATATTTGTAAAGCAATGAAAAATACTAATATATCGATATCCACAGTTAATAAATACCGCATCCCTATATAACAATAGGAGCAATTTACGTCACTTTGAATAGCCAGTGACATTAGCACAGGATCTCCGCCCGGCGAACGCTGATTGGCCGCGAATTATCTTAAGGGATGCGCATGAGTGCCCGCGTTATTTGGTGATACCAAATTTAAATTTCTTAAGAGTATGCACAACAGCAAGCCTGTGTATAATCTATAATGTTTGTGCAGATTATATTGTTACAACCTAGGCGCCGACAAAGACAAATTCCACGTACAGATCTGTAGAAGCACATTTATTACCTGCCAGCATTTGAACTTATCGTAATCTTTTTAAGATCGTCTTCTTTTGTTCACTTATTTATTGGTATGCGTTTACTAATTATTGTGAAGAATAGCCTATTGTCTTATTGTAGTCGCTCATTAGCATCATTACCCAGTGATGCGGATTACGTCGACTACGATACGGGCACATTTGTATTTGTGAGGTATAAAACCAGAGCCTGATGGAGGGCGGGGGCAGTTCAGCGACAACAACGATCAATGCGTGACATGTGTACAATCGGAATCTAATAGTGATGGACTTTGGGCATTTTACTGAATTACGAATTCTGCATTACGTTTGGACCTGTTATGTTCTGGTATATTTGTACCTGTGTTATACATTAAATTTAAACTCTATAATAATTCCAACGGCATTTTAATTCGAGTCCCGCTAAGCTTGTAACAATATGATAAATGTAAACCTATTTGCATTGAAGCTACATTCCCAAGCGAAGTAAGTTACGTTTGTTTTAAGTAAGGTAAAACGCATTCATACACATATACTCGAGTTCAGGAGCTCAGGTAAAAAGCATCTCAAATAAACGTACATGTATGAAGAAGCTAGATGAAGTGAAAGTTGTTTTCAGATCGTCGCAAATGGAGTCCCATTTTCTCTGTCTATTCCTATTGAAAATAGCGTAATAATATGTATGTATGTACAACGGTTCCCTCCGGAACTAGTCTCAACCATTCAGACAATAATAAATCACGAAAACTTCGTTTACTAAATTTACCACACCTGGAATCAACCCTGGGGGCTTTACAGTTGCAGTGTATCTTAGGATGTAACGCATAATCGTAAAAATGGAAGAAACGTACATATATTAAAATAAATTTAATACATTATAATTTATATTGAAAAATGCAAAATATTTTAAATGATTAAATCTCTGTCCAATCTGTATTGGTGAATAGCATTATATTGATTTTTTATTATTGCAATGTATAAAAGTCTACTTAAATCGCGTAATTATAATGAAACGACCTATTAACACGAAAAAATATTTACACAAGTGCATCTCCCTCACAAATAAATCAATGAGAAAAAAATCTAGAAAATCTAACTACAGTTGTTTAAACACAGATCACCTTCAATTTTTTTAGGCTGAGACTATAATGTAAAAAGCAACGCGCGTTTTATATCTTAAACTCAATCAAATTTGCACACCGTGTGCAGTTTGATCCAACTTAAAAGATAGGATAGCTTACATCTCAATGGACCCTGTAGATGGCGCTGCAATCGGGTTCTAAAATTTATTTCTTCAGGGCAGGACAACGTCTGCCGGGACAGCTAGTTCACTCTATGTATCTAGCTTAATTTAACCTAAAACGCGTGGAGATGCGTTTAAGATAATACAAAACTTAATCTATACAATGATAATGTTAGTAGAATCAAATAAAAGATTAAAACATGTCATTTACAACTTAAATATTCGAAATATTGCTATGCCGTATAGACACAAAGTGGAGCAAATTTGTATTTTAATATGTATTCAAACATATTTCTTTGAAATATAAGGAGATAATGAGTATTTATGTTGTTGTTTCAAATGGACATAAATCAGCTGTGCAATGTCAAAACCAAGCAGCTGATATTGTTTTTTGAATTATTGTTTGTGCATTTATTATCTTACTAGGAATTTGCTGATGTATTGTGCTTACCAAAACGTCTAAAGAATGTATCGAAATATGATGTCACTGCTAATATCATTGATGAGATGATTTAATAGTTTTGCCGTTATTGTAATATATTTTGCAATGCACTTGAAAAAACGCGCGGCTATTTTTCGTGTTGTGTACTACCCTTAGCAATATAAACAAGTGAACAGACGTACATACGTAAGCACATAAAATTATCGAAAACAACACGATGGGAACAATGTCTTATATTCTTAGAGAAACAAGGCACTATTGTTTGAAGGCATTCGAATAAAATTGTTTGCAATTACTTTAATTCGAGTTGGCTTGTACCATTTGTATATATATACTCATAGGTTCTCAAAGTGGTGTCTTTGACCCCAGAGGCCCTTAATTATTTTCAAAATGGGTATAATACGGATTTAAACATGTGGTTACCTATTTAAACAACTCCACAGAATTAAATATGTTTATATAATTATAAACAATAATAATAGTTCGTAATACCGAAGTAAGAAAGAGAGTTGGTCTGAAAGAGAGTGTCGGGGTGAAGGTAAGGAAAGGAATGCTCCGGTGGTTCGGGCATATGGAAAGAATGTATGATGGAAGAATGACTAAACAGATATACAATGCAAAAGTGGACGGATGCAGAAGTCGCGGAAGGCCACGACACACTTTCCATGATCAAATTGATCATGTATTAGCAGAAGGTGATGTTAGGAGCCTTAAGAACAGACGAGCGTGCATGACAAGAGCTATGAATGTCAAAGAAGCAAGTGAGGTGTGTAAGAATGGGCCTGTGTGGCGCTCTGTTGTTCGTGCCTACCCCGCAAGGGACCTGGCGTGAAGTTATGTATGTATATATGTATAATTATAAACAAACTGAAAGCTGAGTTTACAATAAAATTCGTATTTCAATCCAGCATCCAGCCAGTTAAGGTATTCACTCGACTGAACGGCTACCACCCCTGGTCTAAAGTATGTGGCCATTAAAACTTTGATTGTGTTCCGGCATTAGTGGCCAGGTTCCAGTCTCGGTTTTTAGGTACTCTACAATTTTACTATATGTATAGATAGATTAGTATATTTTAAACTCATTTGCAAATATTCAATTTTTCTTTAATATAACATACATGAGTAAAAATTAAGCCAAAATTCCGTAAATAAGCCATAGGAGATTATCGTTTCCCGCTCGCATTGTGACCGCCGCCTTAGTACAGGTGTAAAAATATAATATTTATATGATAAGGAAAGGGTTTCGCTTGTTAGCGGGTAATGAGGTGCGCGCGCAACAATAAATTAGTTCCACAAGCCGCCGCTTGGGGCGCTGCTCATTTGCATGTTTATTATATCTGTGCCAGAACAACATTACTGTTTTTGTTTTTGTTTTTAAACTAATTCTTTCATTTAATGTTTAGAAATCAGGCATAATGGCTACTTTTTTAAGGTTCTGTAGTCATCTGGCCAGAAACGGAAATATTTTATTTTCCACGTTTTGAAGTGAAACCTCTTTATAATTGTTGTGATTTGAAACACAATGAAACGAAAAAGCGACACTAAATAGATATAAACGTATAAATCTATAAGACTAACTGCGAGAGGATAAAAAGCATACATTATTTGATAATTTATTCACTATGCTAATACGCGTACATATAGAGTTGAAATGTTTTTGTTAATAGTACAAATTTCGTGTTTTAAAGCTTAAATATATAATGACATTATATATGAAATATATAGAACACTGAAAGAGGCAGACGGTGGCCCACCTGATGGAAAGTGGCAACACCAGGGGTAACACCAACGCGTTGCCGACGTCTAAGAAATTTTATAACGCCCTTCTTAAAGAACCCGCTATGTCATGCGCAATGGGAAAACCGCGTCGGAAAGTTCCCTCCAGAACATTATACTGTTTTTTCAACAACAATTTTTTTATATTGCTCAAGCTCAGCAGACAGGCTTACGGCCCAACTATGGACATTAGCAATACCAGGTGCTGCCGGCCTTGAAGGAGAAACTGGAACCTGGCTACTGATGCCGGAACGCAACTCAAAGTTGTTATGGCGGCATACTCTGAATGAATGAACGTTCTTTATTGCATATATAAGTTACATATATACAATAGGAGGTCTTATCGCCGCCGGCGATATCCCCTAGACCACCTTTACAATAATTAAAAATAATTGAAATAAAATATAGGTACTTATCATAGATTAAAAAACAAAGACAAAAAAAATAAGTTAAATGACAAAAAAAAACTAATCTTGATACGCATGTCTTTATTAATTGATAAATATTTTTATCTCAGACCAGAACCAGAGCCATCCAGTCAGGAAAATGCCCTACCACTGACTGTGTGTTGTTTTGTCGCCTCTTACGATAGGCCGCCCGGTGGCTGTATTCTTTCTCCGTTCCTGCATGGAAGATATTTTTTACAATATTTCAACATCCCTGTCAAAATTCAGCGAAAAGAGATTCCAAACACAGACACTCCACTATACTTACGGTGTAAGCGCATGAAATATCTGCAAGTCACCGTGACGTATAGGATCGCGCCGGCTCGTTAGGCCGCCATGCGGCTGTCACTTTTTGACAGTTCCCAACTGAGACATCGATGCCTCGTTACGAACTCTTATCTGCTAAGAATGTTGGTATAGCATTCCACTACTCATTGTTGTAGGCTTTTTTGTTTTAGATCTTTGATAATCGAAATGGACGTGTAATGTTGATTTAATTTGGACGTGTATAAGCACTCCATGGTATCAGTACAACTGCATCCCGTCCATTTACTGCTTGATATATTATAAAGGAAGGAAAGTAAATTATTATGCCTTCCATCCGTTTTAATATTACATAAAATTATTAGAGCTACGCATGTTCGCTGAAGAGATTCTTGCGCCGCTTCTTCTCTTTAAGTCATATCATGTGGTGAAACGGTGGTAAATTAGATTAGGCTCCCATAGAGTAAGTAATAACCATAAACAAAATTAAGACTAAATAATTAAAATGAACAAGTTGGCGGTAGGTTAAATAAAACGTTAACAATACTTATTGACCTTGACATATTTTGTGTTCCGTGATAACGGCCACTGAAAAGTCACTTCTCTTTACGAACATTTCTTAGCTTTGATTGGTCTCTGTAGATACAAATTGTGAGCAACGGTACAAATAGAGAATGACCTTCACGGCCACACCGGCGGCCTCGTAGCTTTAAATGTACTGCTGCGGTGCAAACTGTACAAACCTCCTCGCCTCATTTGAAGTTATACATTGTACAGGTTCAGTACAAAATATCATGATACTCTTACAAACTCATTTCATGATCGCGTCCTACTCAACACTAAATATAGCATCGTGTATGGGCCCTTAACTTCAATAGCAATTCCGAATTCAAAAAATATTCTTAATTCAAAATTCCGTTCGTAATTCAAAACAAACACGAAGCCATCTGATCCGAGCCGAACCAGCCCGGAACAGTTATAAATCAAAAAGCTAACAAATAAAAACTGCTAGCGAGGTGAAAACGTTATTATCTTTATAATTGCACGTCAAGCCGGGAAACTGGGAGCATTCGGGGACTCTTTCGCGCGCTTTACCACTTTTATTAGGGTTGTATGTTATAAAGCGAAAAGAAACGAATGGGATTATTCCGGCATTCTCTTTGATTTTCTATAACATAGATAACTAGGGCTTTATTCGCGTAAGTTTAAATTTCTATCAATCTTATCCTTGCAGGAACGGAGAAAGAATACAACTTTCTGCAGCCTGACATAAGAGGCGACAAAGAACACAGCCAGGTAGTAGGGTATTTACCCATCTGGATGGCTACCACCACTGGTCTAGATTCGGTATGCCACCATAACAACTAACGAGAGTGCCAACACATCGGTAGCACTTTCGGTGCTGCAAATGTCCATTGGCGATTGTAACCACTTCCCATCGGGTGGGCGTCTGCCTGTCTGCTGAACTCATGCAATAAAAAACTGATAATTCCTTTTCCGGATAATAATTTCACGATAATCGGTTCATTCCCAAGTTCGCGAATAAGAAATAAACACACATTTTTTTTAATTTTCTGAAGCAGGCAAGTCGGCAGACGGCCCCCTAGAAGGTGACCAATACATATGCCCATACTCCTCTGCGTTAGTGACAAAGATCTAACGAGCCTGTGACGTCATTAATAATCTCAAATAACGTATTAAACCCTTGGCTATGTCTGCGTGTCACAGTAACATTATTCAAGGTGTAGCAGAGATATAAAAAAAATGTGGAAATTTTACTAGAAATTTCTACAGAACCTTACCTGCATGGATACAATACGCTCACGAACATTCTATATTTCTGCCCGCCAAAATGATATATACGCTATGAATACAGGATGCGGCGCGTCACCTTGCTTCCTTATGAATTCGATAGTAACTTCTCTGCGTTATTATATCCTGGTGCCTTCGTAGATTATTTTTTCATTCTTTGTTTTACTGCGTACTTTGTTTTACAATCTGTTGTAGTGTATTTCAATAATATGTGTCTAATTTGTTATATATATTTTTTACAAATTTCTTCAAATATCTAAGTACCTCATTGACGTAACAATAATAAAGGTAATTCTTTTATTGCTACATCAATGAAGTACCTATAGTTCAAGAAATTTAGAATGAATAAGTTTAGGACTAAAATATTATATTGAATAGCACCTGTGTTAGTACCCTAACTGTGTCCAAATGAGTTATCTGTCAATATATAACATCTTTAACAATGTCGTATTTCAGATTACGCATTAAATTCTTGGCTGCATCTGAGTGACACATTCACTTACTTTGACGGCTTATGTGGTTGAGCGAGCTCTTTACTAACACTATGCAGCAGAAGCATATAAATAATACAATAAAGCGTTCTATAATTCAATTAACAAAATCACAGCTTAAAAAACGCGGACCCTTTGACAGTTCCCGAAACGTCACTTTTTTATTTTAAACTTTTAGCGGGACGTCATTCTAATCAAAATAGTTTACGCGTCGAACGCGCCTTGCTTTTTATCCTCGGAGAATCGGGCGTGGGAACGGTGCATTTTTGCCATGATTTAGTTAGAATTAAAGAACTCGGGGTCTGGTTATCTATAGCTCCATTCAAGTGGTTGTCTAAACTGGCTTGATTTAGAAACTTGTTTATTGGAGAGTCTAATTTTGGATGCTTTTTGTAGAGAATGCCATGCGGGTCTTTCTTATTTATTTTGAAATAAGTCGCTATTTAGTTGCAATCAATAGTTTTCAATCAATTTATGTGTCAGAGTAAGATGTATGGAATGGACGATTTGTAGATCGTTTCATCTACTTACTTATTTTTTATAATTCCGTAGATGAATGGTATACAGGCAGTCGTTCATTACCACATGAAATTCTTTGCTGAGCGGGACTGATGCTCACATGACAATTTTTATAGGTGTAAAGCCAGATGATAAATGTGATTTGAAGTTTAAAGGTTAAATGGTTAAATATATCACGTAGGTGTACAGGTGTGTGTAAATTAGAACGCTAAATTATTTGTTATTTTCGTCCAATCGAATTGATTTTTATAAAACATAGACTTATTTTTAACATCTGAGATACTTATCATAGCTAAGCTTGTTTTCAGAATATTTTTCAGTACTTACGTAATAAATAATTCCGTTTTTGACATGTAGCAGTGAGAGAAGCAGTTATATGTAAACTAAACTCAAATTAAAAGAGATATTGCTTGTTTTTAGAATGTAGTTGGTTATTGAATTTGTATTAATTTCTGTGGACAGTCTATAAAATAAAACCTATTTTTCGAGCCGACGAAACAAGTGAGCGTCTTGCGAAAACATGAATCGGAAAGCGTTTGAAGCTGGAAAACAAAACATTAATCAAAACCGCTCGCACTCACATAAATCAAGGCAGACGGGAAAAGGACAGGTGCACATTTCTAGCACTCGATTTTATAAATGGGCGGAGCTGTAACAAGGAGAGAAATATCGATTTCATACGTGCAAGACAAGAACGGAGACAATGCAGTGGGGAGAGTTTTTTCAAGGAAAATCTGAAGAAACTCCACGCTCACATGGCGTAATTAGGGCTTGAGTTTATTATTTATTAAATGACGATGGCTTTTATCATTTATAGCGCGATTATTACTTTGTTATTTGTTTAATTATATGTATCTTTAAAATTGACATTTATTATGGATTATAAATTGATAATGTGAAGGTTGTGGATATTGTAATTGTTTAGTTTATCGATTCGATATGCAATGAATGAACTGATGTGAGTTCGTGTCACCCTAGTACATTAACCTTTTTTGACTGCGAGTGTTTTATCTTTTTTGTAAAAAAATTACCAAATGCGTGACAGTCCATGTAGATTCCCTAGAAATGACGAAATGGTCTCTTTGGTGTTTTGTTCTTTGGCCACGGAACTCTAAAAAATATTTAAAATCGAAAATATCCCACATGTCTCAGATACTTGGTAAAGTCATGCTGGAATCATTTTGATAAATGAGTGAGAGTTCCCTCTATCCCGTTTTCTCCATCCTATCCTCCTATTCCAATCCCATATCCATCCTTCCATTCCATTCCTTTATGCCATCTTAAGGCTAGCAACGCGTTGGCTTAGCTTCTAGTGCTGCAAATCTCTATAGACGGCGGTAACCACTTTCCATGAGCTCGGTCTTCTGCCTATTTGCCAATTTCGGATAAAAAGATACTAAGTACTCAACAGATGGTGATCGAAACATTGAATATAATTGTAACGCTGATTATTAGACGAATCAACCAAATGGATTCAATTTGAGTTGAATTGTGATACACAGCGGTATTCAATGTCATTCAATATTTTTTACGTATATTGATACAGATTGGTTGCTTCATCCGAATAGAAGGACAGAAATGAAGCACTTGATATTGTCTTAAATTAATAAAAAATATCTTCAATGTAGCGAAGCGTACTACCTAATAAAAACGAATTTAAAATATGCACGCTTACAAATTACCGCGATAATGCTCAACGTCTCAAAACGCTGTGTTGTCATGTCACACAAAATGACACTTGTATGATACGTAAATTGCTCAGAAATGCTCATGATTAACCAATTTGTTCCGTTTCGAAATTCAATTCACGTACGCCATTGTTGTTCCGTAGTGTGATTACTGATTTCGTGTTTTACCAATGACAATTGGTGTAATCATGTAATTATATAATTACTATAATTATAATTGAATGGTTGGATGTGTGACATGTGCCGGGTTTTGATTATTTTGAATGGTTTGGTGGTTACTTATTTTAAATAATGGAGCAGTTTATAAACCTCTGCATTCTCGCAAGAACACGAGAATGTGGAAGGTCTTATGACGTCACTAGTAAAAGGCTTCATATAATGCATTAATTATTGTTTGAAAACTAATTAATTCTTTTTTGTATTATTAAAAGTGAGATGTGATAAGATAGTATATTGGTAGGTACCTACCTAATATACTATTTATATATTATTTATTTGTAACTGCAATACAAAAATAAACAAAAACTACAGGAAACTTGTTGAAATGACTGAACTGAACTAAAACAGAAAACACCGCGCCTCAAAGCGAAGTTTTATTATTATCGATTAATTGCGAAAATAAAGCAAAAATTTTAAAAAAATAAGTAAAAATTTCTTAAAAGCCTAAGAAAGGGAAAATCGCCATATGTTCAGCGCACTATTTAACCGGCAGTTTAATACGGCACAACGAATAATCGCACAATAATTGCGGAATCAAACCAAAATTACACCTTTTGCATACCTTAAATTATTGTTTAGCCATTCTGGAAATTACAATCGCATGTCGTTAGTTGATTATCGCCTTTATAGAAACGGTGAAAAAATTTATTCGTAATCAAGCGTGTTCATTGTGATTCGTTTATGGGTTCTCTATAAAGAATAATAAGATTTTCTTTGACTATTATATAGAGGGCAATTGAAAAAAACGCAGATACAGATCAGAGTAACTAAAGCGGTAGCTTACTACTCATAATGATACTTGTAAGACAGTGCATAATGTTCCACTTTAGACACCCACCTTTCATATTCATCATTATGAATCTGCGAAAACAACTTCTTTAGGCTCTCTGATTTTACATGATAAACCCACCCTGGAATCATTCTGTTGATTTCAGCTCTCAAGGCCGGCTCGATCAGTCTCACGGAGTATTTTTTTATCATATTTTCCATCCACATTTTACCACTAGGATACCAGACGTACCAGTTTGCGCCACCGTTGCATAGTGGAAACATCACTAGGGAGAACTTGGAGAACCAAGGTTAGGGTGCGTACTGCTTAAGAGTGGAATAATTTGCCGGAGTCTGTTTTTCTTAACAAATACAATTTTGAAGTCTTCCAGTACGGACTGCTATCTCTGCGTTGAGTAAGATAGAAAAATAAACAAGCACCGAGAGATTTCCGTTGGTGTTTTATTAATAAAAATTCACAATAACTAAATCACCTAGGTATACGTTTCTTTACAGAATTATATTTACTAAATTATTAAGACCACGTAAATAACTATTTAGGTGGTCTTAATAATTTAGTACCTCAACTGAGGTTTTATATACTGACATTTTATTCATTTCTGCACTCCAAAAATTTTCACTACGCCAGCGCTATTGTGGTAGACATTGGAACCTCTGTTTTCAGCAACTGCTCGTCAGTTTTTCAACTTCCCCTCGTTATAAGATGATATTCCTTCCTTCATATACAGTGTCAGTATATTGGATTAAGCGTGTTATATATGTATAAAATATTATTAGCGACCAGCGGAACCCTAAAACATAAAAACTCGTGTGAAACAACATGATGTGTAAGCCTAGCAATTTTAAAAATTGTTTTAATTAAAGGTCAGTGAACTTCGCACACGACTCTTAAATGTAATTCGAAATTCAAATCGTATGGACTAACGTTCGTCAAAGATGGCGGCGGTTGCAGGAATCTGATTGCCGATTCGTCATGCTATGATGCAATATTGGCTTTTTTATACATTTTAATTATACCTAAGGCAATTTTAATTATACCTTTATGAAGTTTGCATCCTCCTCGCCAATAAAAAAAAAATTACTCACTTTAAAAATCGTCAGAATTTACTTAAGACAGATTTGTATTACGCAAATCTTAAGAATAAATTTATGAATGTTTCAGTTTGGGTTTTATTATTTGACTAACGTTCGTCAAACATGGCGTTTGCAGGAATGTGATTGAACGTGGTATGACGGAATATAGGCCATTTCATACATTAAAAATAAAACCGTATAGCAGTTAATTACATAATTTTAATTATACCTAAATGAAGTCCACTGCCTCTCGCGAATTAATTTTAAAACATCAATGTTTAATTAAACATTGCGTCAATGCACCAAAAATAATTTAATGCTTTTTGTTACAGGTAAGTTGGTGACTTCTGGCAAAAATGGATATGACTAGACTAAATAAAACACTCAGTTAAGTATATTAAAAATAAAACGTCGATGTGAAAAACGCTTTACTTATATTTGCTTGTAAGCGAACTGGTACGCGAGTGCACTTGCTAGCAAGTCATTACCGTCGCCCCTGGACATATGCAATACCAAGAGAACCGATGTCTTGGTCACCAACTTAAGTCTACGAATATTTTTTCACTTCTTTTTGAAGAGCCTTCATTGTCACTACTTTAAAAAAAAACGTTATTTTTTATTCTATCTTAGTTCTGTTGAATATTTTTTAAGTAACTTTGATATTAGCCAGATCTATCATATTGAATCGAATTGGTTGAAAGGCAGAAATTAAAGGAAACGACGGTAGTAGGCATTCAATGGTATTGAATAACTCAGTTTTATATTTACATGGATCACTTTAGTTGCTTCATCCAAATTGACAGACAGAAATCGACCGTCTAATATCGTCTTAGTATTGGTTTTACAATATTCAATACAATACAATACTCTTTATTGTACTGTCTGACAGAAATTAAACTGATAATAATATTTTATAGAATAAAACAGTGAAAAATTTAAAGTGATACTTAAGAAGTATATTTTGGATAAAGGAATTATATTTATATTAATAAAAGTTAGAAAATAATTATCTGTCAGTATATCTGAAGCACTTTAAACCGGTCCCAATAAAATTTTCGTGGGATTCCCAGGATATAAAGTACCGCAGATTTTACCTTCGGGAATTTGCTACAGATCAGCGTAAACTGCATCGAAACCGGCTCAGTAGTTTTTACATGAATCCAGAACAAACAGACAAACACAAAAAATATAAGAAGCAAAAGAGTACAATTTTCAGAATGCTAACATCTATTAAAAACTATGCATAAAAAATACATAAAATCAATAAAAAAAACATAACACCATGTATTTGACACACACGCACTCTTTTGTTTATTAATAAAAAAATAACAGTGTAGCTTTGACGAAATCTGTGATTATAGAAGTATAGTCTTTGACAACAGAACCTTAATAATGTTCAAACTTATAATTTAAATTAATTATGGTCGAATTTCGACCACTTGGCTCCCACCAGTTATTATAGATATGCTGCTATAGTTTATCTTTTGGCTTTCACCTTCTCCCAATTACTTAGGATCGATACAATATGTGTTTTCTTTCCATACTCCTCTATTCTGACATATGTCATCTGTCATACTAAAAATCATTATGTCATCCTTCACGCAATCCATCCATCTCCTTATTGGTCTACTTTTACATTTATACCCAACAATGTCCCAGTTACTGTTTAACCTCAGTGTAGTGAAAATGAAAAAAAAATTAAACACAGTGAGATACAACTGGGATTAATACTACGACGACGATGAATATTAACTCTCCCATTTATAAGAAACTAAAGTATACTTAAGGAGACCAATTACTTATGGCGAACAAACAGTGAAACAAATGCCTTCTCATATATCGAGATTTTATCTCCGGGATTCGATTCTCGGCCTCGGACTTTCTAGACGTGTGCGGTCATTAATCCGTTGCTATGGTTACAGTTTCTTCTTACAAATATATATAGTCTAACTCGATACGTGTATTTTATAATAAATGCCGAAATTTAAGTAATAACTGCGATTATTATCATCAGGAAGGTCGTGGTAGCGTAATGGCTAGCGCATGCATCCCAAACTTAAAGAGCGCGAGTACGATCCTGGTCGGAATGCATGCAACTTATTCAGTTTTCTGACCTAATGTTCATATTGTTACAATTACCACGTGGAAAACATCGTGATGCAACCTGCGCATCGAGATAACTTATGTGTCAAACCTACCAAGCCGCCGTGGACAAGCGTGGCGGGTATACTGTCCGTTCCCCCAATAATGGGAGACCTGAGCCCAGCAGTGGGACATTTATGGGCTGATATTATATTATTATTTACTATAATATCAGCTCATAAATATACTCCAGCACTGTCCGGCGATCTTGCGCAGATCACCGGGCCATCGGGCTGGAGGGCGTCCTACACTATACCAACCAAGACCCGGGCTCTACTCTAAGACTTGTCTGTTCTCTCGACCGGCCCATAGCCACTTCGCTTACTTATTTGACGAGCTATGTCGGTTACTTTGGTTCTGTAACGAATTTTAACCACAGAATAAAGCATAACTCGCTCGCTGAGAGACTTACCAATCCTGCCGTCAGTATCCACTCTATCCACATCTCAGCCCCGTAGGTCAAAACGAGGATAACGCACTGCTTGAAGATTTTTTTCAAATTTTATTGCAGGAATTCAGCAGACAGGCAGACTGCCCACTTGATGGAAAGCGGTTACCATCGCCATTTGTGTGCTACAAATGCGCCACTACTCTTTTAAGGGTGATTAGAACCTGGTCACTAATGACGGAACACAACTCACGGTTGTTATGGCCACATACTATAGACCAGGGGTGGTAGCCATCCAGTTGGGCAAATGCCCTACCACCTACCTGGGTGTGGTTTGTTTTGTCGCCTCTTAAACCAGGCCGCCCGGCCGCAGGAAATTATTCTTAGGCCGCAGGTATTCTTTCTCCGTTCCTGCATGAATAATTTTGTGTTTTCTCCGTCTTAAATATTCGTGTATTTTCATATCGATGCGTTGCAAAGTTAAAAATATAAGAATTATTGAATGAGTTAAAGACCGACACTAACAAGATGGCGAGCACAGCTAGTAATTAATAAAAATTAAATGAAAATAATTTAATGTTACATTTTGAAATGTGTATTATAGTTTTTAAATATTTTTAAATAATTAATGTAACGAATACAAAATAACTTTCAATGGCATAGACCCCATACTGTTAAAACAACTGCAAGTTTTATGCGTTTAATTTATAATTAAAAATACTAATTGCTTATTATTATAGGTATTTTGTGTATTAAGAGATGCTCAGACGACGGGCTATTTTTAAAGAATGGTCGTACTGTGCAATATATCGAAGATGGACGGCAATCTCAACTTGTGAAATTTGGAAATTTAAAAAGGAGCTAATTAGGACTTTTTATCAATCAATCAAATCAATTTTAATTTTTTTCTATCTCTCCGGATGTTCCGTCTAGTCTCTGAACCGGAAGACCGATTTGACGGGACTATAATTATAAGGAGATAAAAAAAATCCACGCGGACGAAGGCGGGGGCACAGCTAGCGTGTATTATGTTATACAAAACAAATGCAAATTTAAACACTTTGTTATATTATATACTTCTTTAGCTTCTGCCCGCAGTTCCGTCCGCGTGGAAAGTTTTTTACCCATCCCACGGGAACTCTTTAATTTTCCGGGATCAAAAGTGTCCTTTATGTTGACCAGGAATATAAGCTACCACCATACGAAACTTCATTTAAATCGGTCCGGTCGTCTCGGAGATTAGCCGGTACAAACAGAGAAACAAAAAATTGAAAAAAAAAACTAAATTAGTTCTATTTCACTTCTTACATCCCCGTGACTCGCTTTTAAGCATTTTTTCATTGTACAGAATTCGACCTCTACAACTTTATTATATATAGATAACAAAATGCAAATTTAAACAAACCTTTTCATTTATAAACGCACAAAAAGCTCGTCATGTACCGGCCTCTTATTAAACAGACTATACTAGCTGAGACGTGCTGTTATACGATTCTTATGATTTACGATATCGTTTCATATGTCATATTGATTGGTTGAAATAGGGATTTGTTTTCAAGTGTCCGAAATTAGGCGTTCGAATACTAATTAGGAATCATAAATTTAAATATTTATTTTTACTAATGATCGCCCGGGGTCCAAATTCGACCATAATAATAATTTAAATTATAAGTTTTAACATTATTAGGGTTCTGTTGTCAAAGACTGTACTTCTATAATCACAGATTTCGCCAAGGCCACAAGGAACAATAAACAAACGAGCATAATATATGCGTGTGTGTGTCAAATACATGGTAGTGATATTTAAAATATTAGCGTTCTGCAATTTCTCTAGAAGTTTAAACCATAAATGTGCGAAATTTCATACACCACAGTCGCAATTTTCGTAAAAAGGTGTACAAAGTTTTTGCTTGTTTTTTGATTCATGTATAAATATAAAGATTGTATTGAATTCAAAAAAGGAGGAGGTTCTCAATTCGTCGGTATCTTTTTTTTAAATTATTTTAACGATTACTCCGAGATTTATGATCCGATTTACGTGATTCTTTTTTGTTCGACGCAGAATAGCTGCCATTTGGTCCCCTAAAAATTTGACATAGTTTGGCCCACTAGTTTTCATTTTATGGACATTTATGAATAAAATTTAATTCCGCGCGGCACCTTTCGTAGGCGTACCCAATAATAGCTAGATACTAAAAAGTAACAAATAAATAAATAAATAAAAATCTTCGTTTAAAAAAGCCGACTTCAAAAACTAAAAAGTATGAAATAACTTATTAAAACTTATTTCTAAAGCCATTATTATTAATATACATTATATAAAACATCTTGCAGTCGGTGCAAAGTAAATCATAAAAATTACTATATTTTGAAAATTACTAAGCACCGACTTTGCTTCAATGCTACAACTATCTGTAATACCTCTGCTGGGATAATGTTAGTGTTATTGACCGTCTCAGGGAGATGTATCGATGGGCTTATTGCGTTATGCTACATCTGCGTATGAAATGAACTACCCCAAAAACTCCATTGTTTAGCGCCAATTAAATACTTATTTATCGCATGGTGTTTGCACTTTTGTTCAAATTTACTAAATAGTAGCCTGCACCTGCGATTTCACCCGCGTGGTGATGGAAAATTGTTATATATCGGATAATTAATAAATTGTAGCCTATGTGTTATTCTGATGTATAAGCTATATTATCATAAAGTTTAATCAAAATCCATTAAGTAGTTCTTGTGTGAAATAGTTACAAACATACATTCTTAAAACTATCGCGTTTTATTCACGGAGATTGGCTAGATCCGGATACCATATCAGGTAATTTTTTGTATAAATCTACTCGTTTGAAGATAATTTTGAAATTACAATATTCATGAATATTATACACGACACTGGCTATACACAAATCGACGAGTGATTAAAGTTGCTTTAAAAGCATTGATTGAATAATTTTATATTAAATAAGTAGCAAATTATTTCAATCTTATAGATACAACCGTGATTTATTGCTAAAAAATATTTCAACAACATAACAAACGTTATTATACCGTCCGTGTTGTTAATCTGGTAGAATTTTGATTAAAAACGGTGTAAATTTTATAGTCGCCAATCAAAAAATGTAAATTTTCCACAATTGTAATAAATAAGTTATAAAAATATTTAAGTAATTTCTCTATTTCACAGCTGTTTTTTCTGATTGAAAGTTATTAATGTTTTACTTAACGGCAGGTTATCACGATGACATCGTAAAATTATTAATTTAAAGTCCCGATAGAAATATATTATGACACGCATCTTTATTTATGTGATAATAAATATTTATAACTCAATATATCTTAGAATGTTTAGTTAAATAATATTTTTAATCAGGCTTTTTGGCACTTTTTTTTTGGGGCACGCTAATCCTCGAAAGTTGTTAGTCTATAATTTTTTGTTTGTAGTTCCACTCCAAAAAAAGACAGTGTATTCACCGCTTCCAAGGGTTTTTCATCGTACGTATCAGGCTGTTATTCTTCGTCCAAATATTTGAACGGCAAATGAACCGTCTGCCTGTCTACTGAACTCTTGCAATCAAAAGAAAATAATTAATGGCACGAAATTTATTAGTATTAATATACCTGCATTATTTCTTTATGTTAAAAAAAAATCAAATATACTTTTTTTCTTACAAGATTATATTTACAAAAATGTTTTTTTTTAAATACAAGTACATATCAATATTTAAAAAATATTTATTAAACAAATACAATCTTACTTTACTTTATTACTACTGTAAGTTACTTTAAAATTTAAAAAAAGGTTTCGCACGCATTTGCACGCCGTGCGCTTTTAGTAGTTTTATGAGACAACTTGCCCTTAAATGGATAATCAAAGTGTGATAAATAACACAAATTTGATAACTCACTACGCTCAATGATTACCTTATAATCATACATGACGATAACTATCGCAAATGATGCTAAGCCGACTATAAAAATCTTCATATCACCGCTTATTTGCTTTTACGGTTATAATAAAAATCTTAGTGGCGTGTAAAACATTTTTACAGTCCACTAACACTTTTTCAATATGGCGATAAATTTATAATCGTTAGGAGGACCGTTCCTAAAATGACATTTGATTCCTTTTGATTCGAATTTACGGGTCCGAGACGGTGAGGTCAAACCATAGCTTATTTTTTCTTTTTTTTTCATCCGCCCGGTTCTTGGTTTAAATTTCTGATGTGATCTCAGACGAGGCATACCGAACATATTTGATTTTGTTTTTTTTTCTCATCGCGGCGAGAGATATAAATTTGATTGTGCTTTGTACGGGTGCTGGTTTCGAGTTAAAATCTCACATGAGTTGGTGGGGATTGAGAATTACGTCTTGCGTATTAAGGAGATTGTTTGGTTTGAGGTATAGGTATATTATTTACAGTACGCGATTTTTAAGGCATCTCGGCTAATTGTCAGTTACGCTGGCCATAAATAATAAAAAAAATCAGATTAAAATGCTTTTCATGGCTTTACATCCAAATGAAGGATCATTTCTAGGAAACCTTTCATAGGTTTTATAGTGGACTATCACGCACTTGGCTGATAACACCAGCCCACAAAAAATAAACAGTAGTTGACCAGACCTGTCTATTGTTTTGTATTTCGATACGTTTTATTTATGTAAGATTCCATAGTAATGTTTTTTTTATTTGGATATAAGGCGATGACAAACATTTATTATTTTTAATTTAATTTGAATACATATCTTTCAAAAGTTGTCTAGGGAAATAGCTAATAGCGATAATGCAGCATAATATATTGTTATTTTTTTTTACATACGATATCACAACCGTTATAGATAGACTTATTTTTGAAAGTACTATGATCGCTTAAGGAAATTATAAATTCAAGGCTTACATTTCTGGTCTTGTATACAACGAACATTATAACCGATTCCAAACACCCAGACCAGAGAAAATAACAGTTACCTTATTACTTTCTAAAAACTGCACCATCCCTTAGACAACTACATACAACTAGACCGCCAATGGAGATAACATCCTCCCAATGATCATAAGTGTGGTATCAACGCAATAAAGCATGTTGACTTACGATGATTTGCATAACATATAAATTTCAATGTTCGATTAATTAAATTAATGCTGCTAATGACCGATCCTACCAATGAATTTATTATACCTAGTTTGGTTAGGACTTATTAACTAATAAAAGTCTTTTAAATCGTCAATAACATGAGTTCGAATCATGCCTAAGCATACCATTACCATCATCATCCGAGCGTTAAATCCCGGTTGCGTTCGGAGCGTTCACTCAGACGCCCAGGGTCCGCTTTCCTATTTTTTCTACTCCCCTTCGCGCGTTTTTCAACATCCTCCGTTTTGAGACTATTGGTACGCATGTCATTCTTGACAACGTCAAGCCAACATCTTTTGAGCCTCCTCCTTCACCCAGGACCTGGCGGAAGCGGCATGGCTAGACATTTGATAAAAGTGACTACCATAACTATCACTCCCACCATGCAATCAATGATGTCAATTTCCTTAGATCGGCGCTTCAACTAATATCTCTTGTTGAACTTTGACAATGACATTTGTAAGTGACGAGTTGATAACGAAACAATTACATTTAGCAGGCAGCGATCAGTGGTCAACGCGGACAGCGCACGCGTCACGCGGCGAGTGTGCAGACGGGCAGGCGCGCACAATACCGCCCGCCCCTGCCTGCGTTATTGTCCAACAATGCGTGAAATGCTCTGACAAACGATGACAGCCGCCCGGCCGGCCTGGTACCACCGACCTCCTGCGATTTATGATATCCTATTACGAGATTTAATGACACTAAACGTCAGCCCGCTCTATTTACGTCATCCCTCACCCGGGACTCACTTCCGATGTTCAAAATAAAGCACGAGAACTCACCACGAACGCGAACGGAATACGCTTAAGCGAGAGAGGCGACTGAAAAATTACCATATCCCGTTGTGTAAACAGCCGCCGACAATCTTCCCGTTGTCAGCCAACAGTGGGCGTCCGAACTGGCAGCGCCAAATATTTGCCGGAGTCTCATAAATTCAACGGCGCGGCACCCCGCGCGCCCCACCAGGATAACATACATAATACGCCGCTCTACGGATCGGTAAACATATTGTAATGGAAAACGCCGTCATTGTTTACACTTTATGATGTCCTCGCGCTGTAAAGAGACGCGCGCGGAACCGCTCGCCGCGCAAACAAATAACACCAGCGCCAGATAACAGAGATGACGCGAACGAGAAACTCATATCGCCATATTTCCACGAATAGAGTTGATATATTAAAGGCAGGTCGATAAGAGGGCGCACAGGCCCAACTACATCTAAGCAGCTAAATTATCATCATCTTATTAGAACGGTAAGCCGGCGCGAGGCGGCGATGTACGAGGTCCACGCGGCGCGTAACTCCACGTAATCCCCAACCGGAGGACCTGCTGCTAAAATATTCGAAATCCGTCAAAACCGTAAATTGCGCCCGCCTTTTGTATGTGGGTTGGGGTCCGTATTTACGACGCGGCGGAGAGCTGCAGATAGCCCGAATTAAACTTGAATTTAAAACCATTTTATATTAGCTAAGCTAGCTTAGATCGCGCTGCCGCCGCGCGCGTGAGATAAGAGAATTGGCCTGTCAGGCGCCGGATGATATATTTGACCAACATTTCCATACCGCCCCCACCGTCGCTCCCTTTCCCCTATTTTCATTTTGTACGTGTCTGCTCCGCCGCGTATCTATAATGTATCCTTTCTGTTCGCCGGTTACATTGAATAAAAAAATGCGAAGGTGAGGAGGGACCTTTATAATTTAATAGAGTACATTCTGAGCTGTCAAACGGTGACGTGGATGTTTAGTTCCGCGCGCCAGTTTCGCTTTGATCGCTTTTTTTCGCGCCTCGTACGAGCGTTCCGCTGTTACTGTGTTCTTTTTTGAATAATTAAAAGTTTGGCAAGATATTGCCAGTATGCGCGTCTGTGGTAAAGGAGGCGCGCGTAATAAAGGGTTTTTATTGCACTGCGTCGTGATTCCAGCCGCAATAATTGTTATATAGCATATCTTTTAATAAACATGTTGTTTCACACTTCAGTTGCGACTTTCCGAACGCACTAATTTTAAAGTAGACTTGACTCTTAATGTTTAAGTTTCGAGCCAAAAACTTAAATAAAAACGCTCTTTAAGATAATATTTATATAAGCCGGGTGTCTCGTTTATAATTAGTACACCTAAAGAATATTAAAGTCTCAGATTAACAGGCATATCTTGCTATCGTACCAATTTATCTTAAAATATGCCATTATTAAGCATATCCAACATTTATACTTTCGAGAGATCATACTTAAGATTTTTTTACATTCTAGCATATTTTAATAAAATAATGCAAGACACTCGTTTCTCTTTGTTTGGATGTTGGTAATAATTGACTTCAACCATTTATGGAATTAAAAACAAAAATGGAAAATTCTGTTTTCGAAATTTAAAATATGTGCAGCCAGTTGTGTGGGTTTTATATTTTTATAACTTCCGCCTGTCAATAAAAGTGACAATGACTTTTGCGTTTATGTTTTAATGTAATTTGTTGCAGTGATATGTTTAATTATGACAATTTATCAAGCGACTGATAATATTAAACATTTAAATTAATTCATTATTAGAAATTATGTCAAAGTTTAGCCGTAAGGCAATTAAATGGTCACTAAGATATAGGAACCGGCTATTAATCAATCAAAGTGTGTACCATTGTTACCCATACACTTTCTCCATTTTTAGGTACCTAGTTCGAAGATTCCTTCGAGCCTTTGTGAAACTCATTATAGTTTAGAAAATTCAAATGCAACTAATTACTGTTCAATTTACAAGTGATTTAAGTTTAAAAATATGGTTTAATTAATAAGGTGTTTGGAACTTTTATTTGAGATTTTATATTAAAACTAGGATATCCCCGCGAATTTATCCACGCTCGACTTGAAATTCTTACGGGATTCCCGGGACATAAAGTACCACAGTCCATACACGATGGTTAACCGCTTTCCATCAGCTGGGTCGTCCTGTCTGCCGAAGTCACGCAATAAAAAAACAAAATGATAGTAATAATGAAAATGTTTTGATACAATGACATTGACACTTTTATTACTACTGCCATGTAAAAAGTGTGTAAATAATTCGAGTCTTTACTTTCGTTCATTTTGTTAGTTAGTCAAATTCAAATACATATCATCTCTGATTTCATTATATACACATTTTCACAAAAAAGCAAGTCCAGAGAGAAACCTTCGGAAATCTTAAAGAACCGATCGTATTGCTTCGAAATTTATAACCATCGAAGTTTTCCCGAGGAAAATCCTTTTTCCATTGGCGGTGCGCGTTATCCGGGGACGATAAATCAGACCGCTCCATTGTCGCTCCGAAGCCGGCTAATGTACAGACACCATTATTGCGCTGCGACGCTGCGGGTGTGGCCGGCCATTATTGATGCCGTGTACTCCTTCTAATGATATGTTAATTAGGTCCCCACGTGGCGTTGCCGCGGAGATTTATGTGGCAATACTTATGAGTTTAAGTCAATTTGTCTGGTTCAAAAGGCCTTGTAGCCAGACCCGTAAAATACTTTTAAACAAAGTCAGTTTGTGAAGACAGTTGTGATCATACTTTGACGAAAAATATTAGCCTTTTAAAAAGCTCTTATATCCTGTATGTTTTTTTTTGAACACACAATATGTATTCTCAAGATACGCTTGTGTGATGGATGGTATAGAAGTGTCGACTCTACTGTCGATCCCAGACACTCAGATCATAGTTAACAACAGGTTATGGCGTCACATCAAATCAGTCAAAAATGTATTAAGTATTATTGTTTAAACTTTTAGAGGTCACAACCTCCAAAAACTTTCAAAAAGCAGGTAAGACGCGGGTGTGGCTGGCCATTATTTATACCATGTACTCCTTCTAATGATATGTTAATTAGGTCCCCACTCGCCGCTGTCGCGGAGATGTATGTGGCAACACTTATAACTTTAAGTCAGTTTGTAAAGACAGTTGTTATCATAATGAAGAGTATTGGACATGAAACCATAAAAAGATATAGCAATTGTATATTTTTCTTCTGTTAAAATTTGGCTTACTATGCTCTATGTACTTATTTAGCCAAAATGCTTATACACTTTCAATTTAGTAAAATTACTTTTATGACAAAACTTGTAAACTTATCGCGAAAAAAGTAGGTACTTTTTTACAAATTTTTAATAGGTATTGAAAATTTGTAAGGGACATCATGTCTTTAGCAATTAATTACCCTAATGAACTTTTATAATGTGCAATTAGAATAACGAAATGCGGATGTAATTATTTATGTGTAGTATAGGTTAAAATCTGCTAAATTATTGCATACATGTACTCATATCTAAACAAACTAATCTCAACTAGTTCAAAAATACAATTACATCGATGCATATTAACTAAATGCTGAAGTTCATATAAGTTGAGCGTAGATCTCGCGACGCCATTGCTTTTAACATAGCACTTGGCGTCCTTCCAAAAGGATTGACGAGACGCGTCCCGCCGCTAGATGCCGCCGCTAAAGGAAAATCATCAAATAATATAACATTCGGAGCATTCTAACTAATAAATCCACTCTGTACATATTACTACATTGGCATAGGATCATAGGACGAACGATTACCGCCTCTCATTCCTCGCAATAAGGCTTCGTGGCGAATTAATCGTAATACATCTGTCACATTCTAACACGTTGATATCAGTCAAGTGGGAAAGAGTGAAATATCGTATTGGCAACGCGATGTCCACAGCAGTTTTCGGTTTTAGCAAACAAAGGAATTAGAGCGATTCGCGCAAACTCCACGCCAATTTATGGACGGTCGCAGTGACCAAATTTCCTTTTTTTCCCTCTCCCGACTTACTCCCGTGTTTTGCGGAAAAACGGTCTGATGTTATACGGGGCACTTATGGTAACCGACGCTGGGTTACGTAATAAAATCAAAGGAAATATGCAATGTTTTGTGTTTAGCTTTAAGTTCGTAAGATGTTGCCCGGGGTGGCGTGACGGGGCGGTGCGTATGGCCCGGAATACTTTCATCGTATATTAATGTTGGGTTATATGGGAAGCAGGAATAAAATATTAGTAACCCTTGATAAAAAGTAAATGAATGTAACTTTTTAAGAATTGCAAAAAAAGTATCGTACACATTTTATAGTTCGACCCAAACTTCACAGCAATTAATTAAAAATATTGTAATACTTGCAACATCTCAGAAGGGTTTATAGTAGTAAAAGAGCAGCAACTCCAACAATTTCACAGTTTAAGAAAATAGCATATTGGCACATTGATAAACTATTTTATTTATTGTTATAAATGAAAAGAATTTATTACTTTATTATTTAGAAATTCCAGATAATATTTTATACAAGATATTATTTTAAACATTATAATTAAAGTTTTACATGTAATAAAACAAACTGAATACAGTACAAATCCATCGCGCCTGCCAACATGAATACCGTCTATATACAATTGAGAGATTTTGAATTATAATCTGTACATAATCACTACAATAAAAAGGATAAATATTGTATCAAAATTATTGTAAATTAATGACAACTACTTTATAAAAACGGGCGCCAGTCACAACAAATAAAATCATAACATTATTATTCAATTAAGGAAATGGCTGATTGTATCATTTAGAAATAAGAGGGTACATAACAAAATTAGTTATTAACTTTAAACGGAAACTACTTGCTCACTACCACCGAGATTATTCCGAGCACGGTGGAAGGCCTAGTTTATTGAAATGTCCAGCTGGTCAGCCATCAGGTCAAACCACCTTTTGGGAGATCTACCGCGAGGTCTCATTATTCTCATGCCTTCAACTTTCCCAGTGACCACAAGACTTTTCATATTATATGGATTCTTTCGGGCTATGTGGCCAAATAACTTCAGTTCAATACAGTTTTAAAGTATTTATTTATTTAATTTGTTTGGGAAACATACAATAATTAATATTCTTAAACATAAAACACAAATTAATACATATATCAATCATGTTTTCACTATAAAATAATTTATACAATGAAAATAAAAAAATAAAAATAAAAATTGGCTCAAATAGTTAATCACAATAAAGAAACGAAAAATAAATACAATTATATGAAAATTACATAAAATGTCTATTTAATTTACACTATGTCAAAATTGAAAAAAATTAAAGAAAATGTCAAAAAAAGAAAGTATATAAAAAAAGTTTATGTCATTATTCTAATCATTGGATCATTCTAAATTACAAATGTTTTTAATTTGGGTTTTAAATTGATGTAGGTTACCTATGAAAGGATCAATACTTGTGAATAGTGCATTGTGTTGCTGACAAGTGCGGTATAAGAACGTGTTTTTATAAATAGAACTGAGAATAGGGATTTATCACGTGAGCTTAAACGGGGACACTTCAGGAGTAAATTATTGATAAGAAAAGAGGAATCAACGCAATTATTCATAATTTTGTAGAGATAAACTTGGTATAAGAAGAAGTAGCTATATTTTGTATTAATTTCACAAATTAGTTAGATTTAAATTATGACAGGTTTATGATATAGATATAAGTAATGTGGCTAATTCCAACCAAGCGTATAATTGCGAAAAGTACAATTTTGAAATTCGAACTCAAATAAATCCTCCATGTATTTTTTCCATAAACGAAATCTGATAGCACGGGAGTCTATTAAAACTTTTCTAAGTTGACGCATCTAAATTCAAACCGTAAGCCATCTGATAAAAAAAGAAAAAAGTTAAAGCACAAGACTGACTTTATCTGTGCCCCGTTAATACTCCAATTAAATTAAAAAAATAAAAGTGACACGACGTTCGTTCACTTCAGAATTTTGACATTATCTGCGTGTAGCATTTTTTTTTTTGTTAAGTTTATTGAATCTTTTTTGTTACGTTTTAATGCCTTCTTTGAAGGGTTTTAATCAGCTGTTTTAACAGAGTCAGCCATTTTGATTTAAGGCAGGTCTTTAACCTTTAGAGTCCGCGGCACAAAACAAGTCCCACGGAAAATAAAGGAACTACAAATGGCAGCTCCACTAATTGATAAAATTTTGTTCGTAATGAAGACGGGTAATAGATTTACAATTTTAATGATGAAATATGTTGTATTTACTAGTCGGTAATAACCTACATCGATATACGGATTAGCAAGAAATATTTCTTTGGCAGGATGAAGTACGCCGATTGTACCGCCGCGTCTTTGGGACTTCTGTCGTGGCGCCGACTCTACTTTTTTCTACACAGACTTCTGGCTTAAAGGCCTAATTGTCAAACCATAAACATCAACAAAAAAATTCTACACAGACTAATGCACTTCGTGTAGTTGATTAAATACTTTGATAAAGTACATAGATAAAATCCAAAAATCATAGATAAAAAACTGCAATTTCATGAGATTTTATTCAGCACTGTTTCTTGTATACATTAGACTATTGTAATCACACAGTAAATAGGTAGAAAGTAGCTGTTTTGTCTGACACGTTCAAACGTCAGGACGCAATGAGCGATCTGTTTGTAAACTTGTAATTGTGTTTTGACAGCTGTCATAGAGACCAATCACAATGGCACGGACTAATGTTTGGATACGTCAATTGGCCATTTTTAATGGACTGAGTTTGATGAGAATGAAAAATTAATTGCCTCATTGTTTTATACATGCCTGAGGCTAAATTTGTAGTAGATATCATTAGAACTTCCTATTCCATTAATTTGTTTTTGTGCGGCCACACCTGTGATAATGTTAAAGATTTAGACTGCGGCCGAATGAGTCTCATATAAAGCATTAAAAGTAACGCCGTTAACCAATAGCCACATTAGTGTATATACATACCTACGTTATCTGTCATTATTTAACGTCATTAATAATGTCGCATATCCAATAACGCATTAAACCCGTCATATTTGCGTGAAACGGACTATGCTTGCAACTTTATCTCAGATAAAGCCTCATCATTTAATTTTTAATTAATTTTATAATAAGTACATGCAGAACGTGTAATAGAATATCCATAGGTATTTTTTAGAATCTGTTTACAGGTAATTTATCAGTAAGTGCTAACAGACACGTGATTTTCTCATAGATCTAAAATACCAATCCGTCAATCAGGCAATAGCCGCATGCTAGAAGGATACTTACTTTATCTGCCTACGTCATCGTCGTAAGTTTTCTCTTAGACATTTTTTATTCGTGCAGGAACGGAGAAAGAATACTAACTCCTGCAGTCAGGCGGCCTGTAGTAAAAGGCGACAAAACAACCCCCAGCGAGGTGGTAGGGCATTTACTTGTCTGGATTACTACCACCCCAGGTCAAGAGTATGCCGCCATAAGAATTTTGAGTTGTGTTCCGAAATTAGTGGCCAGGTTCCAGTCTCATCGACGAGTACGGTAGCACATTGGTATTATTAAACCTAGTGTTGCAAATGTTTGAAGGCGACAGTAACCACTTTCCAGCACCGTTGGGCCCTCAGCCTGTGTGCTGCACTCCAGCAATAAATAAATAAACAAAAGAATGTTAAAATATCAGGTGCTAATGTTGCCAGGGGGGGGGACCAACCGCAACCGGGCCTAAGGAGAGCCTCATCCGCAGAAGGGGGTGATGCCAACGTCAACCAGGGCTGCGGTGAAGACCATTGATGGTTTCAGTACATAACACGCCAGGAGGAGTACCGGGGTATTTAATGGGTATTCCAGCGAGGTAACCGCCGAGACCCACATTCTACCACTGCCATGTTCCCGAAGAGTGGGGTGTCCGTAAATACATTCACCTCGTTAAATAAAAGGGGAGCGAGAAATGATATATCACGCGGAATAGAGTGGTGAAGGAGACATCGTGACAAAACAAGGTAACCAATGTATCAAACCCGTCAATTCACCTTCGCTTACCTACTCTTTTTTTCAACATAAGAGGAAAATGGTGAAATCTTATCCCGGAAGCCAACTCACGACTCACTTCGGATCGCTGAACGAACGGAATTAGTTAGTCAAAATTCTAACCGCAAAATCGGTTTTAAATAAATGATAACAATTGCAATAAAAGTAATTTAATCCCAAAGTAGTCGCTGACCCCCAATCGCAGCGAACTAGACCAAAAACGCGATAAACTAAACAAAAGCAGTATCAACAATGGCGTCACGAGAAAGGCCCCAACAATGGGCCCCGGGTGGAATTTACGTTTAAAAACAAAGTAAATACCTAAACGGGATACGTATCTATCCTATTTAGATATTAATCTAAACGAAAAAGCAAAGCAATTCAAAATAGGTAGGCAACAAGCTAGGGGGGGTTTGTAATTGGCCATTTATCAAAGTGAAGGGGACAGAAGGGGTTAGGGGTCCGGAGGGCCGGCTACGCACAGCCACCGCTTAGCCGGGACGAACAAACAGACGCGCCGCACCGCCGCGCTCTCTTACAATCTCATGCATAAATATTATCATCTGATAATACACTTGTTATAACAAAGTACCTACATATGGATTAGTATATATTTATTTTCTCTCAAGAAAAATGTAAATTATAAAGTAACAAATCTCCATATCATTGCATAAATGACACATAAATTCTAAAATCATTTTGTAAAAATGTGGGGTAGCTGGTAAAATGCAAACTTTCTTCCGTATCCAAATAATCAAAACAATCTTTATCATCTCCACAAACCCTGTTACAAGCGCTTACCTATTTTTTTTTTCATTTCGTTGCGGAACCAAAAATATATAACCCCATATCTAATCCAACAGTATGAAAAACTACTAAACGAAACTCCCTCCTAGCTTTTTATATTTTAAGTCAAATATTATATTCACTAATTTCTTAACTTTTTGCGGCTACTATACTTAATTAAAACTACGTTTTAACGCGTGGCATTTATTTGTTTTTTATTCCGACGTTTCGGCCACTTTTCAGAAGCCGTACCTACTGAATCACGAAAGTTAAAGTTATTATTTAGCTTACCCGCAACTTGTTCATTTCGACTTGGTTTTTTTAATTTATGGCTTGGCAACTAGGCCTTTAAGCCTGTTGTCACTTGTCAATACTAAAAACCGCGTCACAAAAAAAGTCCCACGCACGCAGCGCTGCAATCGTCTACTTAATCCTGCCAGAGTAATTATTTGCTAATCCGTAAATCAATGTAGATAATTACTGAATAATAAATACAAAATATTTCAGAATTAAAGCTGTAAATTTATTTCCTGACTACGAACAAAATTCTATCAAATAGCGGAGCTGCCTCTGCCAGTTCCTTTATTTTCTGACTTGTTTCGTGGCGCGCACTCAATATTTAAATATATAAATAAATAGTATTGAAATGTGATACCATTGAAGTTCTTGCCTATTTTTGTGCTGTGATATAACATTTCTTGGTATGCGCTTGCTAGGTTTTATGATTGCTCTGCTTAACTAATAACGCTTAAACTAAGTATAATTATGAAGTAATAATATAAGTAGTTATAATAAAAATCGGTCAAGTGCGTATTGTCTATGTTCTAGACATAATATTCCCCGTTCGAGATAACTTAAGGCACTGGGTTACCAACAATCAAAAATATTAACACCAAATGTAGCGATAATTACTAGAAAATTCCAGCAAAAATTAAGAATAATTTACGTTTTGAAATTATCTCTATTTATTACTTACTTTATAACATGATATTAAATTAATCTGGTCACTATACACGTCAAGTTATTAACGGGTAATAAAAGTCAATGCTTCCAGATTATAACTTAAAGTGGAAATTATTTTCATTTCAGAATTTTCCATTTTACAGTACAAACAATTAAAAATTCAAAACCACGTGACCGTAGCTAAATATGTAAACTGTCCTAAACCGTTGTCAATGAAGAATTTAGATTACGTTCTAAAGTTTAACGGACCATAAACTAATTTAGGAAAATTCTAGAAAATTCATCAAACAACAACTAGGAGCCATTTAGGTTTAATTTACGTAAGAGGGTCCCAGGTGTTAAAAATCTCTTGACTGCTCACCATCATTAGGGGCCGAGGGACTCCCCAGTCTGCCCCATGGTCCGTATGCAAAGCGGGTATAATTGCGCTCGAAATTAAGCCTCTTTAAAATTTCATCCCTTTAACGGGCAAATGGGATTTTTACTCGTCACCTCTCTGCCGGATTGGGAGCAACAAACTAATTTGCTGATTCGAATATGTTTGTTAGGTGAAACTATTTAGACAATTTTAATCATAGTGGCTCTTTAGTTTGCGGGTCGTATTTGACTTATGCACAATTTGTTTTCTTGGTTTTTTTGCAATATTACGCATAATTAAATTTTTTTTTTTTATTTGGTGATTAAAATCTAAATGATTCTTTGACCACAGCTGCTGAAATTTTTATCGAACAATGTTAAAGGAGTGTGTGGATGTATGAAAGGGTATGGAGGCTTATAAATAGTGCATCTTTATCTGCGTAGCTTAGTTTCTAAGACTACAGCCGTTAGTCCCCCAAATAAAACAAAATAGGTGCTAAATATATAAAACATAATGTAACTTGTACATTGTTAGAATGCCACCTAATTGATTGGCAGTCAAATTTTATTCATGATATTAAAAAAATCGTAGTAATTTCTCTTTTGTACCCATACAATAATATTATTATTACCATTGTCCGGCTATTTAACAAAATAAAAATAAGATTTCTTTATGTTTTGGATAAAAAATAGGATACAAATCATTGCACTAGGGTGCCACATAGTTTTTCCTACTTAGCTTACAATAAATTTCTTATTAATCTATTACAATTGAAATCCCTTTGATTTCAAATAATTTATATTAATATGAATAACTGTACAACAGGATTACCACCAATATATGAAACCCGCCAATTCAGCCTGATATGCATGGCGGACATACCATGCATTCGAGCTCAGAAATAAAACATACAATCCTGGTAGATATATCCAGACATAATTACCATTTAAAGATTGTTAAAATTACCTGTGGCACTCAAACTTACGTTAAAAGATAATTCCTAAAATACGCCACTCCTAAGTAAGCTGAAAAACAGGTTAAATGCGCTGATAAAAAGTGCTTACCCAAATTCGTTATAAAAGGTATAATGTTTTGGGCTTTATTATAAGCAAAGCTAATAATTCATAGCGGAGAGCCGCCGCGATAAGGAACTTTCATTACCACGCGAATCGCCGTATTTAAAACCGGGCTTATTTGAGTGTAAAGAGCCATTCACACTTGCCGTGTTGCCGGACGCAGTGTGATTGAATGAAAGAACATATAATAATTGTTTAATATATACATAAAAATAGATAAATAATTAATAAGTTTTATGTTAAGAGTTCATTGTATATATAAGATACAGATGACGAAAATTATTGTAAATGTAATATGCGGTGAATTATCGCTATTAACTGTTTTTATAGACAACCTTTGTTGTCCATCTGTGTGGTGAATAAGAAATTTGCTAATAATAGTGGTGATATACTTATTTTGTATATTTAAAATTAATTTAACTGTAAAAATCGCGTGCTAAGTGTCTTCACTAAATTGAATCATTTAGCTTGTAAATACTAATTAGTACTTTTATCTGTTGTGGTGTACAATAGTCATCTATGTATCTATCTATTAGTTTCTCTTATTCTAAATTACTGAAAATAATTATGGCATATTGCCATCAATTTTGAGCTAATGATGATGATTTAAATTTTTTTGTCGCTACACATTCTCTCAGATGGTTTCGTTTTATTGAGTCATCGTGTTAATGCCGGACCTCGACTTCACTGGTTTCGATGCCATGGTAGTATATTTCTTACTACCCATAATGCAAAGCAACGTGTTTCTGCCAAATATGTTTCTTATTTATTATTTATTTTATCTATAATATTCAACTGGTTACAGAAATGCAATTTATTATGCTAGGCAGAACTGTTACATCTTATACATGAAATGTCTATGAATCCGCATCACGGTATCTTCGTTCGGCAACACCGCGTGTGTGCAATCTATAACGAGCTTTAGCCCTATTGTATGCTTAGGGACGGATTTACCTTTCGTTAATATTAGATTAATTTTGCACACGACCATTAAAATAGCCGCCCTTTAACGCAGACCAAATGTATTTTGGAAGCATTCGTTTAATTTTCACTCTATATACAACCAACATGTTTCCTTTGAAAGGTTTTAAGTTTAAAAAACCTATTTAGCCACAGTATAGTAAACTCTCAGATGAACAAAATAGGTAGACCAAGCCCAGAGGTCTTAGAATGAAGCCGGCTAAGGAAATGCTATTTTGGAATAAGGACTCGATGGCGCAGTTCTGATTTACGAGAACTGAGTATTAAATAATCGAATTCGTACGGACATTAATAGATAGATTTCTTCCGAGCATTACATAAATTTTACGTACAATTTATAAAAATATGCTTTGATTCATTTGACGCTTTTTTATTCACCAAAGCTTCGTCAATAGTTTTATTATGTCTGAGTCCACAAGCATGTTTACTACTAAAAAATGAACGTTTTTTGAAAATAGAACTACGGAGAAAATCAAACCACCTCCAACTCGCGCCATATAATCAAAGCATAGATTAAAAACATAATAACCATAGACGAACAAAGCCATAGAGATTACAAGTTAACTTTTCCCATAGAGCGCATGCACAATGGTTTAAATTAAACACGGATGGTTTCCCTAAGACGGATTCCAACCCTTGCCCATTGACGGGCGATGGGGTGACAAATCGTTGTCTGTTTTGTTTTGTTTAAAATCAACCCCCAACCCTTAATGGTGTATGTAATTTGTATGCTTATCTTAGCCGCTCTGTTATCATTTCCATTTTGACAGACGTATTTATGGAGATTTGCTACGGTGTCTGAATTGTAATTTGTTCTTGAAATTTTCAGAGCGAGAATCTATTGTGTTGGTTCTGTCTCGTTTTCTACCATTCAAATACTTGCATGTCCCGAGATACATGTTTATTTCCAGTATCTAAAGTAATAATAATATGCTTTTATATAATAAAATTTTGAAGTGATAACGTCGGAACGGAAGGTAAACACTTCGTTACGCAACGCGTTACGACGCCATTCTGTCTTATTTCCCTTTCTCTCACGCATACGACACCGGTAGGCGGGCTCCTTCTTTCTCACTCTAACCCACAGTGCCAGCAAAATGTCGGTAATTAGATTAAATAACGATACTAATAATGTACATACGCAACATTCTAATGTACATATACACGAATTGTAACTAAGAATAAAATATATTTTATAATCAATAGATTAAGTTATCACTCCTGTCGGGCATCCCGAGACGCAAGTTTCTTTTGCGTTTATATTTATATAATAAAATAGTCGCTTTTGATTCTTTATATAAATAATCATGAATTTAAATTTAAAGTTTATCATTGGCTGCAAACACGAGACTACAATGAAATCGAGAATCTACTCAAAATGGTGTGATATCCCTATTAATATTATAAATGCGAAAGTAACTCTGTCTGTCTGTCTGTCTGTCTGTCTGTCTGTCTGTCTGTCTGTTCCGTTTTCACGTAAAAACTACTGGACCGATTTGGCTGACACTCAGTATATATATATTTTCGATACCGAGGATGAACATAGGATACTTTTTATCCCGAAAAATGGGATAGTTTCCAGGATAAAATGATATTTGTCTGTTTGTTTGTTATGCTTTTACGGAAAAACTACTGGACCGATTTGGCTGAAATTCGGTACGTATGTAAATTAAATATAGAGGATGGACAAGGGATAATTTTCATTTTGGCCTTTTGGGTAATTTTGGCCTATTTGGTCATTTTGGCCTTTTTGGTCATTTTGGCCTATTTGGTCATTTTGGCCTATTTGGTCATTTTGACCTATTTGGTCATATTGGCCTATTTGGTCATTTTGGCCTATTTGGTCATTTTAGCCTATTTGGTCATTTTGGCCTAATGGGTCATTTTGGCCTATTTGGTCATTTTGGCCTATTTGGTCAGTTTGGCCTATTTGGTCATTTTGGCCTGTTTGGTAACTTTGGCCTATTTGGTAATTTTGGTCTATTTGGTAATTTTGGCCTATTTGGTAATTTTGGCCTTTTTGGTCATTTTGGACTATTTGGTCACTGTTGCCTTTTCGGTCATTTTGGCCTTTTTGGTCATTTTGGCCTTTTTGGTCATTTTGGACTTTTTGGTCATTTTGGCCTATTTGGTCATTTTGGCCTTTTTGGTCATTTTGGTCTATTTGGTAATTTTTCCTTTTTGGTCATTTTGGCCTATTTGGTCATTTTGGCCTATTTGGTAACTTTGGCCTATTTGGTAATTTTGGCCTATTTGGTAATTTTGGCCTATTTGGTCATTTTGGCCTTTTTGGTCGTTTTTGCATATTCTGTCATTTTGGCCTTTTTGGTCATTTTGGCCTTTTTGGTCATTTTGGCCTATTTGGTCATTTTGGCCTTTTTGGTCATTTTGGACTATTTGGTCATTTTGGTCTATTTGGTAATTTTTCCTTTTTGGTCATTTTGGCCTTTTTGGTCGTTTTTGCATATTCTGTCATTTTGGCCTTTTTGGTCATTTTGGCCTTTTTGGTCATTTTGGCCTATTTGGTCATTTTGGCCTTTTTGGTCGTTTTTGCATATTCTGTCATTTTGGCCTATTCGGTCATTTTGGCCTTTTTGGTCATTTTGGACTATTTGGTCACTGTTGCCTTTTCGGTCATTTTGGCAATGTCGTTCAGTTTGGCCTCTTTGGTCATTTTGATTATTTTGGCCATTTTGGTCGTTTTTGCCTACTCCGTCATTTTGGCCATGTCGGTCACTGTGGTCTTTTAATCATTTAGACCATTTTGGCCCTTTTGGTCAAGTTTTGTAATTTATTTTGTTGACAGATAGACGGGGGATGGTATAATTAGCGATATAAAATGAAGTTAATCTACCGTGGGCAAATACATAAAAAATGTAATATAATATAACCTTTAGCACTTGCTCTATAAACAAGAGACACGCACTAGAGGTTAACCCGCGGCGCAGCCGCGGGGTAAACTCTAGTATATAATAATTATACAAACATATAATAAAGAAAAACAATTTTTAGCTAGACGTGTTTGCTGGGGAGTTTCTTTCCGCTTCTTCTCCTTAACTGCAAAAACACGTTGCGAAGCGATATACATAGACTAGGAAGTAAAATTAAATTTTAACTTATATGTATGGTGTTCTACAGTGGAACTTATTTTCAATAAAACTTTTGAGGATACATATACAAACTTAAACACACACACACACGTACGTATGACACGCGCACACATACGCAAGGACAACATAATGTATTGTATTAATGCAAAAAAAAATTGAGCATTGGAAGAGTACCGACACCTAATAATATAACACAGGTTCTTATTTAGTTTTAGGTGTCGAAGCCCTTTAGTTTTAGTGAATAAATTATTCTCTTCTCTCATCTCATAATAATATGTGGCCAACCATTATTAGTGTGATAGAAACAACTTCCGAGTTATTGGGAGGGTGTTGAAGTTTTATTTAATAACTAGTGTAGCACGGAGGTTTCTTTCTTCAGCGCTAACCTCTACCAACGGTTATGAATATAAACAGAATGTCATGTCACGTAAGGGAGACTAGAATGATGTCTGCGATATTGTAAGACGTTTTCTAATTATCTAACAAATCCAAATTTATCTATATCATCGTTGATAATTAATTGTAGTAGCCTAATATAATTAAACTACTGTACTAGGGGATATTAACTTACGTCGATAATATTAATATTAGTTCCAGAAACGGTCGCAAGTGGCGCCTCAAACTGGCATAAACATATGATTGACATTTATATGCAGTGTTAATAAATAAACATGAGTGTTGCCAGACCAAAAAATAATTGCGATAAATTTGACATCGATGATAAAGCAAGCGAATGAGTAATAAGATATAAGCACCGGCCATTAAAACGTATTTTTTAGATAGAAAAAGATTACCAGATTATATGACATGGAGTTTAATTACTCATTCAACGACCCAAGAAGTCACCTGCGTAGCTTAATGATATTAAAAGTAACATTATTTTGAAAACAGACTATTAGATTAGCTTAAGATAGCGTTTTATAACATCTCCTCTAATATTTTTTCTTCGAAAATGATAAGAGTTCTTATGTAAACGTTAATATACCGATTGTGATGACAATTTAATGCAAATTAATGACAAGAAAAACAGCTCTAATGCGTGTTATGGATATGTCAAAAATTATCTTATACGCGGGCAATGGAACTATTATTATTTTCCAGCATGGCTGTATTTTCTAATATACATATCTTATATCCGTCTTCGACCACGCTTGACTGAAATTCCCGCAGGATTCCTGGGACACAAAGTATCGCAGCTATTTATATACATGACCACATACACACAAAACATACTAATTATGACTGGCTCATGGATCATAATATTACAGATAAAAATATACTTAGTTTGAGAGTCAGCAACATCATTTTGTTAGTGTCAGCCTGAAAAATGTAGTGTGCACGGTTCGTTTGTTAAAAAGCTTAAAGATCTGCAAAAAGATATACCTCCTCTTTGCTTTTTTAGAAAAGAGTTTACATACAAACGTAGGTCAGATTTAAATTAATATTAGGTTAAAAAAAGTCTATTGTAAAATTATTTCAAAATAAAATACAGAATTGAAGCAAAGAGGCGATACAAACCAAATAATGTATATATTTGTATGGAGTTTTAAGATTTAAAAAGTTGTTCATAGAATGAAAAGTATAACATGGAAAAATTAAAAAGTCTTTTGAATTCACTCAGATTATAATTCATTCGACTGTAAAAGTTTTATCTGGTGATCAAAAATTAACCCTTAGTCGGATTTTAATAGTCATAGTGGAATAAACTAAATGTCAGCTTTGATTCTAATCCTGCGCAGACGCATGTAAATGTCGGGGCAGTCGTCATACTCAGCTAATCTCGCGGTAGCACGAACATGTGTATGTTCTTCAATTTATTTTAAATACATATAATATTACCACAGTCTAATTGGACACGGTAAGTCAACCAATTTTATTAAAACTTTTTATAATCTCTCTGCATTGATAGATAACGTGTGTAACGTTATCTGTCAATGTATAACGTCATTAACAATTGACAGCGATATCGCATCACAAATAACGCATTAAACCCACAGTTACATCTACGTGAAAGGGTCATTAAAATAAATATTATCCCAGATGGAGCTGGGCATAAAAAAAACCTGTATATTGATATTGTCGGTTTGGACACACGTATAAAATGTTCCAAAAAATTTAATATCCAATAAAATGTTTAGAATTTTTCTTTCAAAGTTTTTTGGAAAGAAACCGCCAATTTTCTCTTATTGCAACATTGTTAATACGGTTTTTATTCACAAGTTGTATGATATAAAGTTATAAATAAATTAAATTATGTAATTGCAATATAATAAAGTTTAATCCTAGTGAGTATGTGAACCCGGGGGAAGGTACAGATACAGCCGACTTGTGAGGTGAGTCAAACGTAGAAAACTACTGTAGGAGTTCTTCGCTTCCCTTTCTTTGCCTTATTTTGACAATGGTTACGCGCCCGGTGTGTGTGAGACAGGCTATGTTTATAATTTGAAAATGCTATTTTAAAAACATTCGCAAATGGTATATTAGCGGAAGTTAACATTTTAACTTCCGCTTATTTAATAAAACATCAAAGAAACATGTGGTCATAATGGCGTTTTAAATGCTAATTCAACAAGCGTTAATTTATTTAGCTAATAAAGCGATAACGCGTATTTTGCATACTTATTAACGCTTTAGAAAGTGACAAGACAGTTTTTGGTTATGATAAGGAATATGCATACTAACATACTAACCTTCGTACTAACATCGAAAACGTAGATTTTTTTAGGAAAAATTGTCTAATGTAAGTGGGTAGTTGACAGTTAAATCAACTGGGTTACCTTTTTATCAATATACAAAATGCCGAAGCCACACATTTTGTACGAGCGTTATAAATCTTGACGTCAGTTTTATGAAAAGTCAAATAGTGTATTAATTGCAGTTTAAACAGTAATTAAAATTATTACTGTCATGTACCTATTGTAAAGTTATGATGATGACATGGTTTAAACACACGCTCTTTTACGTGAAGACTGTTTCAGAATTTAATGTGATATATGTTAGTCGAGTCACAAGCTATTTATTCAGATGTTTTCTATGGCAACACTCATATCTGTCAAACGAATAGTCACAAACATCTCAAAAGTACCAAATCGGTAGTAGTAATATTAATCTTGAATAAGTCTTCATACAGCTCAGTTGAATTGTAGATCTTCAACTGACGGCATTTAACTGAGTTCTTGTGAAAACTAGAAAGGCCACATTTGACTACACCATTCACATTTCTCACAAAAACACATAATTCTTACTCAAAAATTATTTTATAGCAAATAATATGATACATTTTTAAAAATGAATACTGCAAATTATTATTTTCCTTTTCAGTTCTCGCCAGAAATTCACTACCAAATCGGGTGTTTCATATTATGTTTAATGTTGCCAGGTGAGGATATTTCGAAATTCCTTAATTGTGCCACGACTCGCGTGCCAAACTCTATATAGGTACCATATAAGTACCTAACACAGTATTTTTGGTTCGGTATCCAAAAAATATCAATTATATTCGTTTGCATAGAGAAAAGACACGCAATACTGTATGATGGTTTTTAAGCTGTGGCATTATACAGTGGGTGAGTCCCGTCTGTTTGCAATGTACGGTATTAGACGGGCGTGGAATTAATACGGCGAACTGCGCACCTGCGACACGGCTCTGTTTCTTTCCAGCGAAATTAACTCTGTGCAGTTGGCAACAATGGCATACTTGCTAGGGCTGCAAACCTAAATAATTATAAAATGTTTTTCAATTAGTAAAAACTTCATATCTTAATTGTTTTTAACTTAAAATGGGCTAATTATCTACTTAATTATAATATTGTATTCATACATAATTAGAAGTAAGTTTTTAAACCGCTTATTAATTGCTATTATCAGATTAAAATCGAATTAAAAAGAAATTAAAAACGCCAACAGATGATGGTAATTAAGATATAATTAATTAATAATCTATAGTATAGTATAAACAAATAGGTCGTCCCAATACGTACGATTAGACCATACCATTTTTTTGAAGTGAAACTTCTATATAGAGGGGGTCTTACGGATTTTTGGCTCACGAAAAGATGTCACAGTCACGTAGTCACCGTCACTAATTCTTACATTTTTAAACTCGTGATATCTTTCGAATGGAATGTCCGAATTGAATAATTCAAAAAGTTGTATAAACGTATTGAAGCAGTCTTGAATATGAAGTAATTTATTTTGATAAGGATTAATACCAAGATACAAATAAAGAGCCTTTTCTAGCGGCGGCATTTTAATTAAAAATTTAAAATAAAAGAACACTTATTGTGGCATAACTATAATAGTTAGAAATATGCTGTCGCGACACTTTTTGTAGATAATATTGTGTTCTGCAAAGTCATAGTACATTATTTCATTCTATCATCAATAGTTTTCGCAGTGCTCGCGATTTTAGGTATTTTTTACACCTTGGGTTACGTTATTGGAGTTTTAGTAAGGATCCCTAACTTTTTTTGGAAACATAATATAGCTTATATCACTCGGGGATTGTGTAGCTTGCCAACTGTGAAAGAATTTTTCAAATCGGTTAAGTAGTTTTGGAGCCTCTTCAATGCAAACAAAGAATTTAATCTTTTCTCTTTATAATATTAGTATAGATATTCATATATATTTATAATAAAATTAATTAGATATTTGCATATTATAAAAAGCGCAAGATTTTGCGCTGGAAGTTGTTTAATAAAATTGGGAGCTGGATTGCCCTAAAAAGCGCTATATCTAGCTCCTAAAGCGCTAAATTGGCAGCTCTGGTGAGCCGAGCGCCGGGGAAGTCTCGTAAACGAGAAAGCTAGCGAGAGAGCGAGCGAGGATATACCGCGTCCTCAGACTACCTCATCCCTCTAATACCTAAAATTGCGTTCTGCGCATCGGAAAGTGCGATGTTCCGAGCCGCTATTAATGGAGGCAAACTTAAGTTTGCATCGAACTATAGCTCTGCTCTCCACGTGACAAGGCATCACTGCCTCTATTTGTGGTATGTGTAAAAAAAATATAAATAAATAAATAGAGTTTGTTGAGGAAACAAAAATAACAAAAAGAAAACTTTTCCAACTGTTCAGTTTTTCGAAAGTCATAACAAAAGTAAACGACAACGAACGACAAAAGTGTTGACGTAAAAAATAGTCGGTGCGTGGGTAGCGTATTACATACACCATTAAAAAGTACTTAACCTAACCAAATCATAATTTGCAGTAAACCTGCGAAAAATCGAAATGTGTGCATACACATATTAGAAGTGAAACTTCAACGGACAAGTGGAAAAACGAATCGCAACGGACAAGTGGAAAAACGAATAGCAACGGATAAGTGGCAAAACGAATCGCAACGGACAAGTGGAAAAACGAATGGCAACGGATAAGCGGAAAAACGAATCGCAACGGACAATTGGAAAAACGAATCGCAACGTACAAGTGGAAAACGAATCGCAACGGACAAGTGGAAAATCTTCAACTGACAAGTGATAAAATAAATCGCAACAAAATTTTAACTTGAAGTTTTACGGGCAGATTGTTAATGTACTTGTCCAATTTGAAAACCTATCATCATCACTTCTCTACTAAAGATAAAAATATTTCTTATGTCCCTACTCCATTTGGGATAATGTCTGTATTAGTGACTGTGGCTAAATGCGTTTTTTGTAATCTAAATATAACGCCGTTAACGACTAGCTACATTAGTGTATATACATAATACGCTATTTGTCAATGATTATCGTCGGTAACATTTAATAACAATATTATATCACAAATAACGTATTAAATCCATCGCTAAATCTGCCTGAAACGGTTAATAATACTATCCCAAATGGAGCAGTATCATTTATGGTGCTATATATACTTTGTCATTCCATTTTTCTAAATTGTAGATAATATTCAGTTTTTGTTGTTGTTGTTTTTCAAATTTGCCACATAGGCAGGCAAAAGACTTAGTCCATACAGCCTAATAATATTCAGCCACTGACATTTGCATAGATAACTACGTATTTCCTTTAAAGGTTGCACCGCCAGCCCTAAGAGCAAAGTTTTGCCGATGTTATTTCCTTTTTTTACTCGGCCGTATCCCAAGAGCGGGTGCGGGGCTATATTTCATAATGTCATAGTTAATCTTTTTATCAAAGTTAGTTAAGGGCGCTTGAGGTGCTCTGTGGCTCGCGGCTAAACTCTAATTGCGTTTCCCGCGTTTCCATTCTGCTTCGAATGACTTTTTAAAAAGATATCTAAATAGTTCTTTTTTTTTAATTTAATTCCTTTCTTTTTATCATCGACATGGTTTCGATAATATTATATTAAATTTGGAAATTAGCTCTAAAAATGTCTGTTTTATTTTTCACTTCTTATTACCAACGTAATAACTTTTTCTTATTCATTTTATTCAGTTTTAAAGTCACAAGAAATACAATCCAGTTCTCGGTTACAATTATTATTGTCATAAAACCAGAGTGTTTTTAGGTCCATCGTTTTCTAAGTATCTTTCCACTTGAATATTACGTGTATTATGAAATGTTTTAATGGCCCAACGTGAAATAAAAGATACCAATCAAACCATTATATACTTGACCTAGTTGTTAAGCATAGTTAATTAAGTAAAAGTGGTTTTTAAAACCATATCAGATAGCCGTTACTTCTGATACTAGTGCTGTATGTTTATGCAATTTAGTCGATGGATAGGTAACTATCTGAAAATTGACAAATCAATTCCTAAAAGAAAAATAATCTTAATAAATCAATACCTAAACACACTTCGTCCTTTGAAGGAAACTCTTTTGCCGTACAGGCTGTTCGCCTGTGGAACTCCCTCCCCTTAAAAATCAGACCAACTACATCCATTTGTACATTCAACCACTTGATCACTGACCACTATTTGTCCATGCAATAAAATTTGTTGCACTATATGGTGTTCTATTATTGTTTCGCATGTAAGTATATGTAATTTATATTATTATAATTTATTTAATTATGTAATTTTATTTTTGGTTTTTTTTATTACGATTGAATTAGTTTATTTGAGTTAAACCACCAAATATTATCTAAAAATTGTAATGTCTCCTTAGACACCGGGTTGCCTGGAAGAGATCGCTATGAGCGATAAGGCCGCCCATTGTTCTAATGGAAATGTATTTAAGTACATTAAATGTCTAGGTTTAAGTTATAATTAGGGTTGTAACGGAACTTCGCTTCCGCCTCCGTTACTGCGGAAGTTCCGCAAGAAATCGTACCTCCGCCTCCGCCTCCGCATCCGTGTAATTTTTGCGGAGTCATAACGGAGGTTTATTTACGAACCATACGCAACAAGCGACGCTCGCGATGAATCAGCCGACCGACCGCGCGCAGCAAATGAACAAAAATCGACGCGTGCGCGGCGGGAACGCGGTTGGGGTGGAACGGGGGGCTTGCAAACGTCATTTGTGAAATGAATGATACGCTACAGGAATCAACCTGCCGAATTGCTTAGCCGCGAAGTTTTACCTACGCGGTGTAATGTATAAACCATAAACTACTATTTTTTCTACATCCAATTTCATTTCCTCCTCCGCCTCCGTTAACCTCCGCTTCCGCGGAGGTGAAACCC
This sequence comes from Dendrolimus punctatus, assembly GCA_012273795.1. NCBI lineage: Eukaryota > Metazoa > Arthropoda > Insecta > Lepidoptera > Lasiocampidae > Dendrolimus > Dendrolimus punctatus. Next base: position 4,298,637 of record CM022545.1, read on the forward strand.
CTCGCCTCCGCATCCGCCTCCGCCTCCGCTAAGAAGGCCTCCGTTACAACTCTAGTTATAATGAACAACAACGAGTTTTCATTCATTCATTCATTCAATCTTATTATTCTTAACTAAGTAAAGCTTGTCATCATAAAATTATTTGTTTAAATAATAATTCAGATAAAACAACATTCCTTAACGATATATTGCAAATGGAACACGAAAAGCAAATTAAAACACGACACCAAAAGTCTCCGGGAAATTCAGTCTACAAAACCTAAGGAACAATTTACATTAAATTTAAATTACAAAACTCTCGCATACCGAGTATAGTTTACCTAAACACTAATAACAAATAAACAAAATACAAGAGAGAGGATCGCGACTAATTAAAATGGAGGAAAGAGAGAGGAACACGAGAAATAGGAGTGTTTATTCACGCGACCGGCCTATAGAGGCTAAAGAATAATTTATATTTCATTTAAACAAGACGACATCGGTATGCGGCGTACGGTTGCGTAATTAAAATTCTCGCAGCATGGCGGCCTTCCCCGCCTCCCTCTCGCGACAGTTTTCGCGCCAATTTCAACGCGGCCGGAAATTAATTGTGACAGGAAGACGAGGCGGTCACATCCGTCGACCGTTCCGTTATGCATACAGCACAATGCGTGCCGTTTGTGTTCGATTTTCAATATTGTTATTATTGTTTTTAAATAGGTTATATGGAACGTGTTATGATGTAAACTTTTTCTCGACTTTCTGTTAATAATAACCATCATCATCACCCGAGCGTTAAATTGCGTTTGTGCTCGGAGCGTTCGCTTCCTACTTTTTTCTCCACTCTTCGCGGTATTCGGCAACGCTTGTATTGAGGCCGTTGGTGCATCCTTCACAGCATCAAACCAGCGTTTACTGGGCTGACCCCTTCGCCTGGCCCCTGGCTTAATAAATAGTTACCCAAGTAACTAGCCAGTTTCTGTAGCACAAGGCCGTAACAGAGTAAGCGACTTTTTTTGTAGTTTGTCTGCTATATCACGGATATGAAAACTGCCGCAGATGCGAGATCTTCTGACGCGGTCCTTCGCGTGACTCATATTCACCGAGCATATTCATTTCCGAATATTCCAAAAGGGTTATGTCTCTAACATTATTGTGTATGTTTGATTTTTAAACTGTCTGTTCATGGAAAGACGTCACATAGACTATGTTTTTACTTGACTACGAAAATTAAAAATTTTAACCATTTGTATTAAGGTTTTTCACCTTTCTGTAAAATAGTCAAGTATCAATTTTCCATGGGACATTAAACTGACTAATGAACTATAGGTGATAAAATTTTTAAAATATAATTTATTGGAGAGGCACAAAAGAATATAATGTTCCAATATCAAACGGCTGTCAAAGTGAGTGGGCGTAGAAAAAAACCGTTAAATATTCCGATACAACCAAAATTCTGTTTGATTTATTTATTATGATTATTCAACCGTCAGTTGTCACCAAACCGGCTTTGAATCGATGTAATCTAACTACGATTAATGATTATATCGATTAAAAAACTTTATAAATCTCACCAACAATTAATAAGTGTCAAAATTAACATTAAATTAAACAGATGACGGCAATTCTAGTTTTAATCCGTCTTCGAATGGGCGCCATATTTGCATATCGGTTTTCAAATATCGAATTTTGTCACAGTCAAGATTATCTACGGTTTACGTCATCCACTTTCTGAATACATTTTTAAATTCGGAATGCCTTACGTTTTATCAAACAACGGGACTATAAGTATGTCGGTAACAAAACTCCTTTGTGAAACCGTTTTATTGTATAGCTATATGAGTTTATAGTTATATATAAGACTTACGGTTCTATTCATTTTGAGTTAGAACAGGTTTGTAGGTTTTAGGTATATCATAAAAAAACCGTAAGAAAATATTATTTTCTTAGTCTTTTGAGATATTTTTTAAACTACTATATTGAACGAAATTTCGTAGCGTTTTCTAATATATTTGTTAATAAATCACTAAGAAATAATTGAGCGGTTAGAAATGAGAGTATCAAACAAAATACCTAAGCAATAGTTATATAGATTTTGAAGTGAAATGATTTAAAATCGTTGTGATTTCAAACTCTATAAAACGAAAAAGTGACACTAAAAATAGATAAATACTAATAATAATAAATATATAAGACTAAACCTGCAAGAGAATGAGATACGGGTTTTACATTGCGCCGCACAGATTATAAAATTAATAAGACTGGCGTCTATATAGGTCCAATTTGGACCTAAATCAAAACGGATTATATTATTTTTTAGACTAAGACAATAAAAAATTGATAATGATACATAAGAATTTTATTTTGAATTCTAATATGTAGGCTAAAGGAATTATATTTATATTAATAAAAGTTAGAGAAGAATTATCTGTGAGTATATTCTTTGAAGTTTCACTTCTGCTGCGCGTGAAATGCACACACTCATTTTTTTAAAACTCTTTAGCGAAATTTCTGAAAGTATACGAAAGCAAAACCTTATACTTTATCTGAGATGAACTTGAAATTTATGAAATCTTGACTAAGTATTTGTTACAACCAATGTAATATTTTTACTGTGATTACGTTGGCTTAATCTTATTGTCTATACTTCTAGAGATAAGAATCGGTGTTAACTTTAGAATTTTCAATTTCAAATAAACCATTTTAAAACTGTGATATATGACTATATTTTATAGCTATATGATCATACAATTTCAATCGTAATTTTAACGTATAAAACGTTTTGACAATTTTATTTTGTATAATCTGTAATAGTCGTAATCATACTATCCATACTTTGAGTATCTTCACAACGGCAAGATAGTAAAATAGCAGCATTTGTCCCCAACTCCTAGATAATAAATAGATACAAAGATTTGTTAATGGTACGTCCAAACTTTGTTTTAAACCAAGTCTCTTCACGATTTCCTCATATGAATGGCCTTTCTTATCTAGGGCGTTTATTATAGCGATCAAACTTACTCAATTTATTTTGCCTTCTAGTTTACTATTCATGGCACAAAAAGCTTAAAAAATACTTTATGTGCGTCAGTACATTACGCATAACGATAAAAATAGACGGACAGACTTAGTATTAAAGACGCACGTTTTAAACCATAACAAATAAAAAAGCGGGAAAAGCTTCGTGTTTATTTACCTGTCAGACATGTCATAACAACTGTCAAAAATTAAAAAATACAATGCACATATTAAAAATAAAACCGAGATTGAACAATAAACATGCGTTAGAAATCACATTTAAATAACGAGTGGGTGGTATAATTTGGTTGATGGCGTTCTATAATCAAAGTTTCAATTTCTGAACTGAAGCTTAAAATTCATTTTGTTTTTAAATGTGGCCATATTTAAAACCAAATGAACGGAACGATTTGTGTTCGTATCTAATCAGTGTCAAATATCCATGAATATACGAGATTTAGAATAATGTCTAGCAATATGACAATGACTGTCGTCGAACGGTCTTTTTGTAACAAACTGGAAAAAGCACTTATGACTAAACAGTTGCAATTTCAAGAATTTTCAGTAAAAATAACTAATTTCAATTTACCGCGAAAAACTAGAATTAAAATTTATTACCTTTTTACACAATCTTTGACATGTATGGTTTCGTTTAGAAATCAAGAGGTCCGATCCTTGTAAAGGCATGCATCATCTATTTAACTTCAATGGCAAATATGGAGCTATATAGTTTAAATTAGCTTCCTTGTGTATATTAAGGATTTGTGTAATTAACAGTGAACTAATTAGGGGCTGAGGCGGCATAAATCGACACTAAATATCTCACGGTGTCGCAGATGGTGTCAAACCCACTGGTATAATGTGGGGCCACATAATAAGCGGGGATCCTTAATAATTTACAAAGTACAAATTACATTGTAGTGCTTTCAAGACATTACAGATTAATACGTTTAATTAAATTATTCTATTAGATATTGTCTTTAGTATTCATAAACCTACTAAGGCTACGTTCCATTAGGGACTCACAGCGACGACGTTCACGACCGCGATTCTTCTCGTTCTACTTGCTTGCCGGCGTTACAATGGTAAGCCCAAGTGGAACGGCTATTCGACCCACCTCTTAACATGGGTCGTTGTGAGCGTTGTGAGTTCGAAAATGGTGACATCATTAATGACGTTTTCGCCACGACCATAACGATCGCAGTCGCCTTGTGGAACGGGTAGCGGAGCAGTTTGGGCCTTGTGAGCTGCTAATGGAACGCCTTGATAGAAATTTTCAAAATATTAAACCAGCGTCAAGGTATGTATAACATGTATGCAAACAAAGCTGAGGGTAAAGTTCTATTTATATAAAAAATATTTATATTTAGTAACGATACACTTATTATTATTGCAAATAACTTATTTTTGGTTTTTGAATGATCGTTACTTTTCTTGAAAGTTAACTGTTTTCAATGAGAACTATTTTGTGTGTTCGTTCATTTCTTCTATTTATAATTAAACTTGTTTATTTGTGAGTATCAAAATGGTCGATTACACCGGAACAGAAAATAAAAGGGTCGTAAATTTGACCAAGCTTCACATAGCTACTTTCACGCGCTGAATTCGAATCGAATCTCCGTTTGGCTAGTATACCCTCAAAATTCGATTGAAATCACCAAAAACCACTAAAAATGGCAACAAGTTGCGAAAGATCGTTATGCTAAATTATTTTATCGACCTGGATAGAGTAAGTTTTGTATAGTGTAGTTCGATGTTCCATATTCATGTAGTTCGATATGTGAAATATAGGGTTTGATTAGACATCTGTTTACCTTCCTCAGTTGATAATTAATCGCGAGTTTTGTACCCCGATTCCAAGACAGGGTGAAAGGACAACATGCGATTGCGATAATAGAGCAGCGCCATGTTGCGTTGATCGCTTGACGTGCCGAATTTATTTAGTATTAAACATCGAACAACCCGGCGCGACCCTGCCCGACCCCGGAACGAACGCGGGACCGAAGGGATTGAGGTGCGAACTCACTTGTTTATGGTCAACATCTGGCGCTATTCAACTTTATTATAAAACAGCTCGTATTCTAATAGCAACACTTATGTAGATAATATAAAGAGATAGATAAAATAATAAAGATGAATGGATTGTGTGGAGGGTGATAATAATATGATCCTTCGTGGTGTGACAGAGCATGTATGACAGAATGTGAGAGTGTGGAAATAATTCAGAGAAGTTGAAAGAAAAAAGAGAAAGAATATAACCTATGACTTAATCGGTGTTTTTAGTGAAAATTTCTTAACGCTCGTTGGAATGGAAATGGGGAAAAGCACTAAACTTGCGTGACCATCACGTTCAGAGACAAAATTTTCACTCCTGACGTGCAGTCCTACAAACTAAGGGAAAGCGTTTTTTTATTATTCTCTTTTTTTATGCGTTGATTAAACCTCATCTCTTCCGTCTCACCTCTCATTTCTCTTCTTCTTCAAGGTCGGTAGCACATTGGCAACACCTCTGCTATTGCTAATGTCTATAGGCGAGGGTAACCACTGTCCATCGCATGATGGAAAAGATGAAAATTATTCTATTTTTACTTACTAACAAGCTATACTATAATTTGGTATTGGGTAATTGATTTTTCATAAATCTAATGATACCACTTTAGTTTCTGTCAAAGTAGGCCCCGGGCCTCCTTTGAGCCCTTCGATTTTTTACTATTAGGATCTGGCCCTAAAGGCCCACATGAAAAATTCACTCTGTATAGTTATTTTCTAAGTAAACGTACTCCATTCTAGACCATAATATCTTCGCTTCACATCAGGCGTAATTGTGGCCAAAGCTTTCTATATTGGTCATTGAAGTTAAATGGATAATATACGCCCTAACACGGACCGGACGTCTTGATTTCTAAATGAAACCAGACATGTCAAAAATTATGTAAGAGGTAATCAATTTTAAGTCTCGTCTCGCATCAAATTAAATAACTCAAAATTGCTGTATAGATCTATTTTAACAAAAGTGAAGAAAAGTTATAGAATGCTAGTTATTTTTACTGAAAATTCTAGAATTTGTAACTGTTTAGTCATAAATGCTTTTTCCAGTTTGTTACAAAAACTTCAAGACTTTTCGGCCGCAGTCAATTTCAATGATACATTTTTCTAGGCTTTATTCTAAATCTCGTATATTCAGATATTTGACAGTGGTTAAATACGTACACAAATCGTTCAGTTCATTTGGTTTTAAATATTAAAAAAACAAAATTAATTATAAGCCTCAGTTCGGAAATTGAAACTTCGATTATAGAACGCCATCAACCAAACTATACCACCCAGTCGTTATTTAAATGTAATTTCTAACAATAAAAAAGTGACCAATTTCGAAACATATTGACACATAGTATAGGAATATTCGAAGAAACGAATCCTCGGGTCCGATCCGTTCATCCGCAGTGGATTTGTTGGATTCGAACCGCATTTGTATCGGGATCCGGGAATTATTCACCCTTTGCGAGTTCCCACAGTAGCAAAGGTTCTATCGATGAGAAGTCCGAGCCGCAAATCCAGGCTCATAACAAGTAGTTATCGGCACATTTTATTGTTATTATTAAAATCCAAGTCACTGAGCCTAAGACCCCTTAGGGTACGGCTCTAAGAATATAAGAAAAACACGTCCCTTCACAATATCTTTTGGAAAAACTAAATACCTCCGACCTCATAGTAATATGAAACACGTGCAATGCAAATAAAACACAATAAACATGCAAATTTAAATCACAATAGATATTTTTTCTTTTTAAATATGGCTACACACAATATGTAAACCTAGCCAGTGTCAAATATTTATGAATATTCACCGTTTATAATTCAAGGAACTAAGCACCAGCGATATCCGCACCAACATAACCCCTCATCACAGCTTAAGCCAAAAGGTGGTTTCTAAGTGATGCAATAAAACAAAGTTATTTCCTACACAAAAAGTCATATTTCACTAAGCAGTTGAACTTTTAACCAAAAACTAAAAAGATACAATATTCCACAAATTTTTGTTACTTTGTTATTCATATTTTTAAATGTCACAGCACTACGTCAGTCTTCAAGTTCCCGTCAAACACTCCAAGAAGTTAATTTTATTATTCGAACGAGAGTTCCATTTTCAAAACACATTGGATGAAGAACGAAAATACCGCCGAGCGCAACTTATATCACGTACAAATAAACCTAATCCCGTCCGAGGTAACCCCGCGTCGACAATAAATAATTCTAACGAAAATCCCGCGCTTTCCACCGCGCATAGAAACTGCTAGAAATAAGGCAATTATCGGCGTTGCCAGTAAATATCATAGAGGGATCATTTGGCCGTAGATGTCGACGAGGTTTCTTACCGTATGGTCATTTTATTGTCATAGCATAGTGTTTAGATTAGTGTGGATAATTGAACTACTTTGAAGGGATAAAACAGGAAGGGAAAGTACCTAAGCTTTATTTTTTTATTGTTGGTAAAATCAGGCAAACGGGCTGACGCATGACGTCCCACCTGGATGATTATTTTACTTCTCTGACTACAAGACCTTATTAGGACTAGTTGTTGCTTTTATTACACGAAAGAAACCTTCTAGAAAAGCTTAGTGAAACTTTTTTGTTCAAGGAAATGAGAATGAAACTCTGCATATGGTATGTGTTGTGCTGGTCAAAGAAAAGCTACTCTATATTATCCGCTAATGGTTTCTATTAAATTATTTCTTACTATATATCAAGGAGCTACCATAAATTAAATTACAAAGGCAAAAAAAAACTAAGAGCATAATAAAAATATTTCGCTAACAAATCACTTTAGCTAATAGCTCATTTGAAGTGGTATTGCTTAATCCTATGGGCTCCTGGTACCCGATGTTTCTAATCACTGGACGCAATATATCGCTGTGCGACCTCGAAGGCCCTCATCACGAAGTAACACATGGTGCCTCGTTAATTGTGGGGCCACGCATTTCTATTTCCAACGCAAAGGGGGTAACAATGTTGTTACATTCTGTTTTGACGTTTCTCAACTTATAAATCACTGAGGTATTGTTATGGATGAGGAAATTAAATGTTGCTGTGACGGTATTCTATGTGCCATTCAATTTCTACAAATTACTTAATTTTAAAAACATAAATCAATAAAGCGTTAATAGCTTTTAAAATGACGGGGTTTCGATCTATGGGGTCTATAATTTTATGTAAATGATAAAATAGAAAAATATCTATTTTAAAATTAGAACTTTTAATTGGATGAAAAAAACTACGTTTGTGTTATGTTGCCCTGGTACTCATTTTTAAAAGTACCAAGCGTAGTCTTACAAAATAATCGAATATATTAGCTAGCATACATGTATATAATTTTAAAGGAAAACTACGTGTCTAAAGAATATATAATTTTTTTTATAAATACTGCATTTACAGTATAATTAAAATTCAAATATATTTTTCAAGTATCATGTTTATTCCCTTTATCACGGGCCGATATTCTTGTGCTCCCACCATTTTGTTGCCGGAAAAGTTGTCGGGTTCACCCACAAACATACGGAAAAACAAGTTAGTAATAATGAATTATGTTAGTGGCGGGGTGCGCTGGGATCGTGTTTTGTTGGTTAGCCCGTGGCCCGTTTGTTTGTTACACTATTTTGCGACCTCCTTATTGTTCCCGGTTGTATAAGTTAGGTATAATTTCATATATTTATGTAAGGTCAGTATTGTTGTACAAAAATTGGCTGTCGGATTTGCTATTATTATTTTTTTCTAGTTTGGTGACACCGACTTTCGATTGGATATTTTCACAAATATTTTTGGTCTGGCAATAATTTATGGAGAATGTTGCCAGGGTGTTCCTCGGAATCGACTATTTCGTTTTGATGGAAACTTGAAGTGTATGTAATTTTTGTTATGAAGTTTTATTTACAACAAAGATTATTTTACCAATGAACAAGATTTTTAGAATACTGTTTTTTTTTTGAAAAGTTGTCTGCTGTATATAAAACTAGATGATTTAGTGAAATATGATATTTTTAGTTCAGTTGACTGACTCGCTCCTCTTTCTTCGCGAAGCTTTACGCAGAAATATCTCTATATGGTGTAGCATTTTCATAAAATTTCGAAGTCGGTGGTTACGTGTGATGCAAGTTAAATTTTAAAATACTTTTTGAAAATTGTTCTTCAACGTAAACAGTAATGACGAAAAAACCAAAGGGACGCGTCAAACAATATATCAATATACTAAGGCACTATACCTTTATAGGAGGGCGAGTGACCGGAGGCTATCTCGAGCTGGCTTTATGAAAACTAATGCCTTCATTTGGCCGCCGCTCCGGCCACCAGCGATAAGCTATGTCACCCTGGTACCAGGGATTACGATTTCGGGATTTGCCCCCGCACGATACCGGACAGGGGGCGGGTTCCGTCCGATAAAAGTTAAACTTTCGCATCCGTGTCTGTAATTTTAATGTTATGCCTATTATGAGTTTTCGTGTCCTGGTGCTAATGTAGTGGTTTTACGTAACTAACTCTTCATAATATAAAATTAGGCATAAAAAGTACACTCTGAATGTTAGATAGGTAGTTTTATAAATTACTTATTAACATTTTTATAACCGTTTTCATAACGTTTATAAAGTATCACAGATTTTATGTCAGAGAATTTGCTATCTATGGGTGAAAATATTTTATCGGAATCCGTTGTTTTCGACCAGGCTACGTGAAACCGCACTCAAGAAAATTCACGTGTGATTCCCAAGTAAGTATAAGCAATGCCGCAAATTTTAAGTCCGGACATTTACTATCTATCAGTGAAGACCGCATCGAAATCGGCCTAGTAGTTTTTGCGTGAATCTCGAACAAACAGATAAACAAAAAAAATGTGTGCGTGTACTAGTGTACACACGTAAGAAGTGAAACTTCTTTTTGACCTTATTTTTCGAAAAATGATCTACTATATGCAACTTTACAGAAATTGGTTAAATAAATAAAGCCCCTACCACAGTCAAAACGACCGTAGGAAAAGAAAGATGGCGCGTAACCGAAAAAAGTGACGGTAAATTTTATTCCAACGCCGATAAAGAAGTTTCACTTAAAAAAATTGAAACACAGAAGTCTACACTTTTGCAATTTTATAATATTTATAGGTTATGGATATTAAAGAAGAAACTCCACTACACGTTACATCAACTTCTCCATTCGTTCAATGCAAAAACTTTTTGTATTTATTTGAAAAAGTAACTCGGAGGGATAATTTTCTTTACGCAATATTTCCTTCACTGGCATCAGTTGTGAAGAAAATCCCCCTTCTCCCCCCGTCCGTATTAAGCCTTAATTAGGGAAAAACGGGATTTATTGCCCAGCACTAATGCCTCGGTACACACCTGGCGTATTTACTTTGCTCAACACTCGAAACAACTGCAAGGGAATATAATTGTTTTCGCGGAACGACGTTGCAATTAATCGCTTCTGCTTTCGGAAAAGAAATTTAAGTTTGCCAAGTTATTGGTAAGTTTTATCGGATAATTTGAGTTCTGAGTTTATTGCTTTAACATTGAAGGTATACTCTTTATTATTATATACTAGTTACTATTTACATATTTGAGTTTATTTAGAAAAACACCGTACCGTTTTTGTACACCGATTACGCTGAGATTTATGATCCGATTTACGTGATTCTAGTTTGGTTTGATACGGAATAGTTAGCATTTGGACCCCTAAAAATTTAACATAGTTTGGCCCAGTAGTTTTTATTTTTTTGTTTCCGTTTCTTGGGACCTATATTTTTTATTGTTAAAGTCAAATTAACATTGGCGAAATCTGTGATTACAGAAGTCTTTGACATTAATTATTATCGTCGAATTTCTACCACGGGCGACCACTATTATAGTTTATTATAAGACTAATATTTTAATTAGGTTTGTATATTTGTAATTTAATTAATTAATTTTTAAGTTATTTTTATTTAATAATTTATTTAGAAATCAGTATTACCGTATACCTAGACCTATTCTTACTTAAGTAAAATATAATCTGCTACAATGAAGGAAACTTATATTGTATGTTATAATAACTTATGTATTTTGAAATGTATTATTGTATATATAACTATATACATATGTATGTATTTGTATATTTGTTTCTTAAATTAGTTCGAGTATTTATATATCTATTGGCTTTTTCCTTCACCACCAGCATCACCTGATTCAAATTTATTTTATTTAGGTGGCCTGGAAGAGATCGCTTTGAGCGATAAGGCCGCCTATTGTATTGCCTAGAAAATATTGTGAATATTATCTGCTTTTGTAATTGTATATTTTGGTGTGCAATATAGTCTTGTGTCTCTCTATCTCTCCCTCTCTAATTTCTAATGACTATAAATAGAATACTGAAGCTAGGTCTTCAAAGTCAATGGATAAGGTTCACAGCAAACTGCCTTCGTTACCTCGCTGGATCACCATACTGATCTGTTGACCGAGGCAGGAACCAGTCCTGTCCAGCCCGAAGAATCAATAAGTCGTTTTTAAAGATTTGTAGAGGCCCAAGCGTTTCTACAGCAAATGACACAAACAACTCTCACCGACGTTTGCATATTTGAGTTTTAAAATTTAATTACTGCTCACTTGATATCAACAGAATATTAATTATATTAATTATTCGTATTTGTCCTATATGGATTTCACAAGGCGATAATCTTGACAAATAGATTTCATTCATTCACATCAGAACATGATAATGAATCACAAAAATTTTTATCGAAATCAGTTCAACCGTTTCGGAGCATTTTCAAGACCAATTTTGAGATCGACACATAGACTTCTATTCAGAGTACAGTCTTGAAGCGCGTTTTTATCAAAAGGAATAAAACGGGGAAGCGAAAAAATTCAAAGAAAACTCTACAAAATTGTAACAAAAATATTGTTCGTTTCCCAAAAATGTTAAACAGACCCATTAAGTCTAGCTAATGCTCAAGTACATCACCTTATCAAACCAACCCTTCCCAAGTCACCAAATAATAATAAATTCACAGCAATTAGCGAGAGGGAATTCAATAACAAATCCACGTGCGAAACCTCGAAACAAAAGTAAATAAATTAACCAAAATAATTCCATACTTTAAAACTGGCGTGTACGTAACGGAATTTTGGAAATTAAAGCGAAAGAGGCTCTGAATCAACCCCTCGGCTGCGTTATTTAATACCCCCCTTTAAGGTAATTAAAATCCAAAAACTTGGTTCCCAAATTAAATTTTATTTCTCAAGTTAAAGCCGCGTATCGCGGGTTGAATACCTAATCAAAAATTACTGAGAATTAACATTCTTTTTTTAAATCAAATTTTCGGCCATTGATTATCCATCTTTTTCTTCTCAGATATGACTTCGCACGTTTCTTGGATTTGTTTCGTTGTCCAAACCTTATTGGACATAATATTATTCGTGATTCTTTAGTTAGTTTTTTTCTTTGTCTGTAGTGAAAAGAAATGTTTTAATATTTACATTTCTTTTAATTGAATTTCATTATATTATGAATATCAATTTTTAGACAAAATAAAATGTAGTGTCTATACGTCTGTATACAATTAAAAGATTTTGAATTATAATCTTAACACAAGTGCCACATAGAGATAAATATTATTACATAAAAATATGTTAAATTATAGAGAATTACTTACTCTGTACAAAACAGGCGCTAATCGCCGAATAAATTATAATATATAATTATTATTCAATTAAGGAAATGGTCGATTGTATCGTTTACATAACAAAATTAATTATGAACTTTAAAAACAAACATGAACAACTATGGTACTAAATACCTGTAACAATAGGTATATTTTTGGAAAATTCTGTCCAGCATAAAAGTAACTTCTTAAGCTGACATCAAATCTATATTAGCCTCTAGCCTTACGCCCTTTCGAAAATTCTAGCCCTTCGGATAAAGGTACGTGTCCGTGAGGTCAAATTACCTTTTTAACTTTCCCCATTTCGGGGCAAATCTCCCAATTGTAATAATAAGTTCACGGGATCGCGTACGTACTTTCCCGAAGTAATTTTTGGGTAATACTTATTATATTTATTTAGTTTAAACTGAAGAAACAAATGTACTCCCCGTAATGGTGCGGCTCCATCTGGGATAATGTTGCAGATATAGGCCGTTTCATGCTAGGGCCACACCTGCGACAATGTTAAAATTTATGACTGTGGTTAAATGGATCTTAATTATAGAGTTAAAATAACGCCGTTAAGGAATAACCACGTTAATGTATCGCTATATCTGCTTAAAGGTGAGGCCTCATCTAAGTTAATGTTATATTTATAGGCCGTTTCACACAGTTGTCTAGGGATGGGTATAATGCATTAATTCTGATGCGTTATCTTTAATATTAATAAATAAATATTAATTTTCTAGGGTTAACTTTATAGTGAACAATAATTTTCATTTATTCATTCACTAGCTTCTGCCCGTGATTTTGTTCTGGTGGAAGAGTCAAAAAAAGTAAATTAAAAAAACCCGATTTTAAAGCTTTCTTCATTGGTACCCCACTACTATTGGTCTTAGCGTAATGATATATGGCCTATAGCCTTCCTCGATAAATGGGCTAAGAATTTTTCAAATCAGACCAGTAGTTCCTGAGATTAGCGCGTTCAAGCAAACAATCAGACAAACTGTTCAGTTTTATTTATTACTAGCGGCCGCGGCAGACTTTGTCCTGCTCTGAAAATATAAAATCTAGGACCCGATCCCAGCGCTACCTACCGGTTCTAATTGCGAATCTAAACCATCCGGGAACCCACTCAAACACACAAAAACAATATAACCAAAATAGCTCCAGGTGATTAGGAGGATTGTAAAACCCGATCTCAGCGCCACCTACCGGTTCCAACAGGATAAAAAGTATCCTATGTCCGTCTCCTAGTTCTTAGCTACCTCCGCACCAATTTTCAGCCAAACCGGTACAGCCGTTCGCAAGTTATATAGTATAACTAACACGACTTTCTTTTATATATATAGATTTTTTTTTAAATATTAGCACAATTTTTGGAACCACAGACAGAACTATTTCATTAGTATAGATTTGGCTTGTATTGTCAATTAAAATAATAATATACAAATATTATGAGGGTCTAAGCCACCCCTGTTGCATGCATCATTTTTCTAACTGCATCACAAGTGTCAAATGACTGTTAATCCTTTAACACCGCGGGTCAGAGATGCATATGCAACCCTGATTTATATATTCTGTATGCAAATCGCGGGGTTATGACGAGATTTGGACATTTGCACCCTCCTTTATGTTTAACAACGTACGTTTCTTTTTGTATTAATTTTTTGAAATAAATATAGAAATTCGACCAAGGGCGTGCCGTTCCATGCAAAATCAAGGAGTCCTTGGAGACGGTTGTCTACGAAACGGAAGAACTGTTTCAGTGAAGTACATGTAACAGATACAATCGGTGCAGGAACGGAGAAGGAATACAATTTCCTGCGGCCGGGCTGCCTGTCGTAAGAAGCGACAAAACAACCTATAGTCAGGTTTTAGGGTGTTCTCCCGCCTGGATGTCTATCAGCCTTGATCTAGAGCCTGCTGCCATAACAACTTTGAATTATTATTGTGTTCTGACATTAGTGGCCAAGTTTTCGCCTTCCTTTAGATAGCGGCAGCACAGTGGTTTTAAAAATGTCCATAGGCAATTGTAACCGCTTTCCATCAGGTGGTGGCCTGTGTGTGGAAGTTCTAAAATAAAAAAACTATAATAATTATTATAAAACAGATATTGTTGAAGTCAAATTTCGTTGCAAGTATTTTTAAGCCTTATCACTTGATGTTGCAAATGTCCATAGGTTCACCACTTTGTATCAGATGGGCCGTCTGCGTAAACGTTATATTTTCTGATTTTTCTACCATATACGTAATTCAAAAATAGGAGAAACATTTTTATGCTTGTAGCCTTTGAAGTCTTCGGCTAACGCCAATCGACTACATTCTTGTGTTAACTCGAAATATATCTTCTACTAAACAGCTGAGATTTTTTACAAAAATACACAATAAGTAAATGATAAAAAAATAACACAAAATCTAACAACAGTAACAATTCATCATTTTTGTCAAAATTATATTTTTTATAAAAATCAGTACTTTTAATGCCCATCAAAACTTCATCTACTCACCATGAGCAAATTGAAGATATTTTGCTGAAAGGTCAGATAAAAAGTAGTTTAAATAAGCGTTCTATGTATGAAAACATTAATGAAAGTTGATGAAGCAAAAAGTGTTTGTCAGTATCGTAGATCCACCGTCTCTGTCTACCCCAATGAGAAACAGGCGTGACAATTTGTATGTATGTACCAAAACTTCAAGCCCTTACCAAAAATCGATAAAGAGAAATTGATGAAGGTAATCCTAAACAACTAAAGAAGGTAGTCTATTTTTCAAGTCCTTGTCGTAAGCTTTGTCCTAAACAATAGCTTAGTTATTAAAAAAAAACACAGATAATAGCTGCACATGTGACGTCATTTGGAAATTATAACGACCCCTCATCTCTAGAGCGAAATTAACAAATCCAAATCGGTGCTATGATTTATCTCCCTGGATCTAAACGGGTCATTAAACTGGAATAAAATAAATACAATTTTAATACAAATGCAAATTTGTGTATACAATCTCGACATAGTATTACCTCGCTACCAGTAGTACATGAGGCCACCTAGAAACACACAGTCGTGCAAAACACGCAAGGAGCGAGTGAGTCACTCCCGAACTACCTTTGTTTCTAATTGCTGGAGATCTAAAGTAAAATAAAATGACTTGTTTTAGTGGAAGCCAGGATTGGAGTGATAATTTATTTTGTTAATATTTAAAGGTGTCAAGTACTTTTCTATATAGCATATATTCACATAGACAGTACTATTTTGATACTAAAGTAAAAGAAAACATCTTGGTTTAGTGGAAGCCAGGATTTGAGTGAGAATTTATTTTGTTTAATTATCAAAATGTGACATGTACTTTTCTATATATTATATATTTACATAGCCAGTACTATTTTGCTACCAAACTACAACAACATCTGCAAACAGACTAATGGCTTCGTTCGTGGAAAGTTATTGCCGTCAACTCTAGATGTTTGAAATACCTGAGGTCTTCAAACTCATAGTGCTTTGAAATAACCTCAGGAGCTCATATGTGCAAGACAATTGAAGCCCATTGAGAACAGAAGCATTACGGCTAGATGGTAACTAGAAGATAGTGGCATCATTCTGAAAAATTACTTGTTCTTAAATAATCCATTATTGTAACAGTAAAAAAAGTAGGAACACCATTGAATGTCTCATCATTCGGCCATTATTTTAGTACGCTGGAATTTTCACACCATTTAATAATATAAAACAGAAGCAATCATATGTGATGCAAAAGAATACTATTATCATCTTAAGTTATTGCAAATTTTACTAAGTGAAAAAGAAGTAACCGAAACGTTAGAGTAAAATTAAGACAACGATATAATACTTAATTTTAATTACAAGCGTACACTAATAATTAGTTTTCGAATGCCACACAATTTTCATATCAACAATACGAATGGAATACTTATTTTTACGCGTAATTTTTAAAATTACTTAAGAAATTTGAAAGGAGACTACGCTTTCACATATTCTTGAGCCCAGAAAAAAAGGAAAGAGACGAAAGTTATTTTAAATTTCATTTTTTTTTACTTTATTTTTTAGGATTTTTCTTCATCCAGATTCAATTTAGGGCATATACCGTTTTTTTAAGCCATATCTAAACTCCATTACATTTAATTTTCTTTAGTCATACTAGAGTTGAATATAGTAACATGAGCCATATCTACACACTTAGGTGACTATCAAAAGCGAAGGGATACTGTACTATAATTTATACTGTGCCCTCAATGTGCAGTATCGTAGCCATTGTGTTCGTCTCGTATACGCTATTGTTTGCTGAATATGAAAATTATTATTGAAAATCATGATTTATTATGTTAATGAGCTGTCAAGCTATATAAGTTACACTTATGTATGTAGATCATTTACTATTTCCAGTAGTTCAATCTTTGAACAAAGGGTATCAAAACTAAATCACTATACAAATTCTTGTAAGTATTTGACAAACCAAAGTTTTTTTTTCTAAGATCATGTTTTAAATAACACATCGAAAAACGGCAGAAAAATGACCCGTGGCATCATCTAGTTATTTTTTCAATTCCAAAGACTAATTTGACAAATTCAAACTTATGTAAATTATTTTTAAATTTGACATTTGAACGCAGCGCACGACGACGAAATGTATTGAACAAATTTTCAAGAGGTATATCTCTATGATACTGATAAATATTGTAAGGCTTAAACAAAAATTGGGTAAACAAATAATTTAAGTTATGTTATTTATATAAAAAGTGTATACATATTTAAAACCAAACTTAGAAGGTATAATTTAATATGTTACAGGAGCACGTTGCAGTTTAGCAATTTAATTGTTTATAAAATCTAGTAACTTTTTTGATAATAAATAAATGAAAAAAGTTTGTAAGTTGTAACAGACCATTCGCTTACTCTTTAACTGCACAGAAACAAATGACAATTTTGGCATAAGGAAACAGCGCTATATCAATAAAACCCAAAACACACACAACAGCCATAAAATTAAACAGAAACCCCTTCAGAGATACAAAATCTTAAACCTTTTACAACCGTCTAAACATCAAAATAGGCAATAACAACCGTCGAAATTAATATAACTCGCGATTTAGCTGTTACCCTCTTAAAATGTCGTAAAATTTGCCCGTTTTTATCCCCCACATCCCCACGGGGTTAGGGCCAGAATGCCCCTGCCCCGACAGGGTAAAATGCCCCTTGGCCCCAACGCGACGGATGAAGAGTTAATGAACTAATCTTGATATTAACAAAACATTAGACACATCGGGCTGCGTCTGAAGTAATTACTCGGCCCTCGGGTGGATAGTTTGGCCCCGTTGCGAGGCCATCCGGGCCACGGGGGCCGAGTTTGCCCCATTTGATAATTTTGCAACCGGAGTTTGTACTGATAATTTAAATGTTTATTTGTGTTGTCATGATTAGATACATAGTTTGTCCTAAATAGAGATTATGACCGGTTATTTCCTTCTATAATTAATCTACGAATATATCACTCTGAGGTCGGTATAAATACAACATCTATCGTAAAGATATCTAGATAATCTACCGTATACTGATACCTAGAATAGAATAGAACAGAATAGACTAGAATATACTTTATTGCATAACATTAAGATACAATTCAAGAAGTTAGTAGGTGCAGAAGACAATAGGCGGTCTTATCACTAAAACCAGTTTCTTCCAGACAAACTTAGGATGGATTAGAGAAAAATTGTGTAACATGTGGGTTTAGCAATATAAATAGAATAAAAAAGTTTTTATATAAGATTTTGAAATGGCAAGTATAAATAGACATGGCAATGAACCAAAAACAATGATATATTTATATATATAAATGAATAATAATCATAGTAATATTGATTAGAATTATGTAAATATGGGAGAGATGAAGATATTATTATTGACTTTAAAAGCCGAGGTAATAATCCTTCACGAGTCCGTTGAACGCCTGAAGAGACTGGCCACGCCTAATTTTCACAGGTACCGCATTCCACAGGCACACTGCATGAACTGTAAAAGTTTTATTGTAAAATCGCGAGTGATTTACACTTATATGTAAATATATACTAAATTGGTTCTCGTATCTAAACCTACTAGTGGTCGCCCGTGGTCGAAATTCGACCATAATAATTTCCGACCATAATACTTCTATAATCACATATTTTGCCAAGGCTACACTGTTATTTTGACTTGACCAATAAACAAAACAGTATATAAGCGTGTGTGTGTCAAATACAAGGTAGTGTGTGTAAGGTATTAATTTAATGTATTTTAAGCCCGCCAATCTGTCTTTGACACACGTAGCGGGTGTGCTATTCGTTTCCCTAAAGACACGGAACTCCAAGCCCAGCAGTGGGACAATTAAAAATTATAATCTCATACTCCGAAGATCGAGTTCAAATGGATAACCGAAACTATTTTCCCATGATTATATGAAAAACTAATCGAATAATAAACCAATCAGTTTGTCTGTCTGTATAGGTACATAGTATGTATGTATGTATTTATGTATGGATAGTTAATTTAGGGAATGCACCGCTCGAATACAGACGCAGGGTTGAACACTAAGTTTTTAAAACAAAATCAATCAATCTAATATATAAAATTCTCGTGTCACAGTTTTCGTTGCCGTACTCCTCCGAAACGGCTTGACCGATTTTGATGAAATTTTTTGTGCTTATCCGGTATCTATGAGAATTGGCCAACATCTATTTTTCATCCCCCTAAATGTTAGGGGTAGTCCACCCCTAATTTTTTTTTACCGGGCAGGACGACGTCTGCCGGGACAGCTAGTAATATTTATAAAATAATGGAATAACAGCTGATATTTATGAATTTCGAGCGAGTCTCAACTTAACCACCGTCACAGCTTTGTATATTTTTTAACTCTTGACAATAACATAGTTTGACATTAGTACTGTCGTTAGCTATGTCTATGTTTTTTTTAAATGGTGCAAGTGCAACGATACATATACTTACACATGGTTTTACATAGTTTGTGATTTCATGTTTGATTGTAATCTACAACCATACAGTATTTTGTATACCCATTTCAGCTTTAGGGACTATGACTGATGAGGTTCTTTGTGGAGCCACAAGAAGATCGCTACACTAAACTGTGCTTTCGACTTTTAAATACATTATACATTTCTTGAATGTAAAACTAAGTCTCTATAAGCTAAAAAAAATGTGTGTGTGTGTGTGCAGTCCACACGCAGTAGAAGTGGAACAAAGTCTAGCAAGGGATGGTAGGATTCTAAATTTCGTGACGTCATATTTCATAAATTATATCATTATAATATATTTAAGCTTTAAAAGACGAAATTTGAAGTATTAACGAAAACTTCACAACATTTCTAACTTTATCTATATGATGAGCATAATGTTTAAATGATTAAATATAATGTATCATATCTCATTTTCTCGCAGGCTTAGTCCCGTAGATATATGTGTTTATCACAACGATTCTAGAGAATTTTCACTTGAAAATATAATTCAATAACGTAATTAAAATTTAAATTTAATCGTTTTATTTATAGTGAGAGAGTTAGAGCAACTTTGTAAGTCTCTTTATGGTTATTGAATAAGCCTACAAACTTACTCTAATTCAATATGAATAAAACCGCTAAGCGCGTTTTCAAGTTTACTTTTCGTTCAGATGACTCAGCTATGAATGCATGCACGAATGAAAACAATTTATTATTCACCGTCAATTACAAATAATCTATGCTTTGCTATGTTAGTTTAAAAAAAATCTTTTTGAGGCCAGATACACTTACCAACATTTAAATTTTTCATTATTTATAAACATGACTATTTTTATTTTTGTGCCTCCGTTACTCATCTTGCGTGGCAGCCCTGTTGTTGCGCGGACCCCCCCTTCGCAGATTACTTATTCAGCAGACGTATAACATATTGCCTGTGTAATTGCTGCCAAATTATAAACCCACTCCTGTTTACCTATGCTAGCTATGGTACCTTCGAACCTTTTATGAAATAATATTTTTCAATAAAAGTCTTTTACAACTTGACTTCCGAACAAAATATTGTAATATCTTTCTTAACTTACACAATACATATTCTTAAATTAAATTAAAAATTATATTCTTTGAACAAAAATAAAAGTCTTTTGTGATTGATTCCACGCAACGAAAGACTTTTATAACATTTCTATGGTGTTGTGTTTTATTTAATTAATATTTCTTTTTATTTGTTTCAGGTTTATCAACGCGAGACGTAGGATAGTACAGCCTATGATAGACCAGTCAAATAGAGCAGGTAACATTTTTCTTGTACATCTAACTTATTCTTAAGAACTCTGTTTCTTCTTTTAAATTTTTAAAGTCTCTAGATTTGGAACCTTTAATTATTAAGATATAAAAATAAATCATAATAATAGGGAAGTTGACATTAAATTAACTAAAGTACTTGTTATCATTTTACAAAATGTCGAAGCTGCCTAGATTTTTTAGGAGCGTAGCAACTTCAACGAGTCAAATAGCTTATTTATTATCGTTTAAACAGTAATTAAAATTATTTTTATCAGGATATTATAAAGTACACTATTAAATGAATATTTTATAATACTTTTTAAAGCAAAAATCTGTCGCCATATTGGGGCTATTTTATAGATACTTGAAAATGTGAAATAAAATATGCAATTATAAATTTGAAAAAAAATCGGTATATAATATGTAGTTTTTCACCGTTATAATAGTTTGTCGAGGTGGTTGATATTAATTAATTCCTTCCTATTCTAATTTTAACCCCAACAAAACTAAAATAAGTACCGTTTCTAAAATTTAGTTTCACGTACCAGGCTCGCATAGATCTGAGACGGTAAAAGCTAGAGAATCTCATGGGAGTTAGCCAACGTGCATACTGCATGAAGGCTTGCGGTCAGCAAACTCGATTTCCGACTTCAAAGTCCTTTTGGAAAGGAGTACCTATTGGGTATTCCACGGGTTGACGTTCAAATGCCATTATTGTTCGGTATGTGATAGAATGTGTAATGGACTTTATGGACAACAGTTGATCAACTCTTTGTATATACGGCCTTTATTTGAGGTTTTATGTTTCTAAAGTGTGGTTGATGTTTTTGTTACATTTTTGTTGAATACCATTGAACTTACACGAAGGTAAGACAGATATCTATATATTAATATTTGAAACAAAGACTTTGTAATTTTTTTTACGAAAATTGCACGGTCGGAGGAGTATGAAATTTCGCACACTTATAGTTTATACAGAGAAGGTATTGCAGATAACTAATATTTTTTAAACTATATATAAAAATACATTAAATAAATCAGTAAAAAAAATACACACTACCATGTATTTGGCACACACACGCATATAGGTCCCCTTCGCTGGGCGTTAAAGAAAACACAATCATATAGTTTGTCACTCAAGAATAGTGTACCTTTCTACTGCTGAAAAATTTTTCGAAGTCGATTCAGTTGTTCAAGAGATTACTTCCTACAAACAAACTCAACAATTTTACCTCTATATAATACTAGCGACTTCGTCCGCGTGGAATATGTAAAGAAAAAGTAAGTTAAAAAACCCCTCCGATTTTGAAACATTCTTCATTGGTGCTCCGCTCCTATTGGTCTTGGCGTGATGATATATAGCCTATAGCCATTCTTGATAAATGGACTATCTAACACCGAAGAAAGTTTTCAAATCAGACCAGCAGTCCCTGATTACCCCCTACAAATTCACAAACTTTCCCTCTTTATAATATTAGTATAGATTTCATTTAAAACGTTTTATTGGTCTTCCTTAATATTATTCTTTCATCATAAATATAACGAGTATGTACTTATTATAGGTAGGTAGGTAGGTAGTATATGGGAGAGTCAATTTAAAAACAATTCAACCGAACAAAAACCGACCATTAAGACTATAAATCCTTATTAATTTTTAATCATCCAAGTATCGATACTAAAAAACACAAAAATCCATTCAATTTGAGAGACACTTTAATTGCCAACATGGCATAATTCTTTAGCAATTGTAATAACAACTAACAACAGTCGTAAATGGCATCGTCCGACAAAAAGAACCCGCAGAACGACGGTGCGCGGACGACAAAACTTTTTGTCCCGGCCATACGTCGACAATATGGAATTACAAACGAGCAATTCCTATTTTTACTTTGTAATTGTAGTACAGTCCATAAAACGGTCCCGGGGACACGTAGGGGAAAAAATCCGGGGCAAAAAAAGCACTAGACGGAGCAAAAACGTCGCAGAAAAGGGCTTACTCTTGCGAACGGAACGAAAGAAGGGTAAAAAAGAATAATGTCCGAATTCGTTGACCCGTCCCCGGCGATCTATCACTCGTCCCTCCGCGCCGATGTGTGCCCCGGCGCTGGTGGTCAACGCACGATGGATACGTTTCCCACGAATTCGCGAATATATAGGAACAAAACGGACCTACTCAACATAGACTTTTACGGCCTCTGTACTCTGAGCATTGCCCCACCTAGTTCACTAGTGGCCGGTATTCACTTGCTTTACCATTGTATAAATTTGACATAACTTGTATGGAGATCATATAAAATTTTAACCGATAGCAAAGCAAACAAACGGTTTGTAAAATATAGGATATGACGGCTAGTGACAGTTTTAATTCAGCAAAATTTTAATTTACGGATATTCGTGGCACTGTCGTAAGTCGCTCTACGTCACCTTCCGAGTCGAGTCGTACGAAGCTAATTAATGACTGTATATGACATAGGATCTGGCCAGATTACAGTTTGATTCTCAGCAGAGTCAATTAGAATCTAGCTCTCCGTTATTTACTTTGGTCTGGATACTTAGGCCCAACATTGTTATTATCAATTAGTTTTGTTTTCTTGAGATATATGAATTAATAAATAATATAAATAAATCTTTGTGATGTTTGTTTAACTTGTTTAAAAGAAAATTTCAGTTATACATCGATATCACTATTTTTCTTACTAACTTTAAGCACATGAATATTTAAACAAACTGTCGTATTTTCTTATAAAATTTACATACAAAATAAGCTTTATCGTAAAATATTCTTTTTTATCCTAAATCTTGATAAACATGTATTTTATTATCAATATGACCTGGCTCGTGTAGAGTAAAAGTAAAAATTACCAAAATGTTATTTCAATTTATGAACTCATTTAACGATACGACTCAGAAGAAGGTATATTTACCTATTATAGTCATCAAAAGGCTGTCGTATAGACACTCAAGTCATGTTACTAGAAGACTCTCTTTGAAATTTTATAAAACCAAAATAAAAGCCTGATGTCCGATTCTCATAGAGTTTTGGCGGATTAATGGCGAATCCGTACCGTGTTGATTAAGCGCTTTTCCCCGCTTTCCTCCGGGCCTTTATCTCTACATGTGGATATCCCCCTTCCCCATTCCGGGATTAGAAAAGATCTTTTGCCATTTCCTTTTTGCCTCTGTAATTTCGTTAATAAATATTTGAGATATTACATATAAACATATGCGTTGACCAATTTCCGCTTCCTGCAAGTTCAGTTTGTTATCTGTATCTATTTACATACAATACAATATAATCCCAATCGTATGGCAGAAGTTTTACGTGACCACAAGACTGATCTATACCTCGGGCAACGCGTAAGCGTTGCCGTTCAGTGAGATAATGCAGCCAGTCTTTCGGGGACGTTGTCATCTTTTGTTGCCCGCGCGTTTTTTTCGCGTAACCATAAAAAAGTAGCCTGAGTTACACCTTATCACAAAACTATTTACCAGTGAAAGTCCCGTCAAGTCCGGTCCAACCGGTTCAGGGATTATCTGGAACATCCAGACAGACAAGACAAAAAATCTAAAAAAAAAAACATTTTTATTTTGACAATGCAAACAGACACTTCAATTTTATTTATCTATATAGATATTTAATATTATTTTGTTTAGATAGTTTGTTGAAATACATCTATGTATATTGTACATGCTTAAGATAATGATGGATTTCGACTTGCTACGATCATGACAAACATCTTTTCGATACTTCTTCTTATGTCTACTTCTTCCTTCTACTTATTCTTTCACAACGATCGTGGTGTATACGTCATCATGGTCTGGCAGCACCAACTCTACCACCACCCACACTATTGTCATTGTTTTGTCAGTCTCCTTTCATCCATTCGCTTTACAAATGCAAACCACCTTAACATACCTTTCTCGACTCTTATTATTGCTTCTTCTTTCAGTCCATGATTTTATACTATGCACTATGCTTTCTGTTCTGTTACTTTGTTACATTCTTTCTATTTGCACCTAGAATTTACTTAAAGTTTTTTTTAATGATAATTAAGTTGTAATTTTTGTTTTAAATATGTCAATTTTAACAAGTCAATTACATGTCGCGAAGCAATATTTATGTGTATTACTACACTAGTTGTAGCGTCCATGCACTCAGCATTTCAGGCAACGTCGCTAATGAATTTATTATAAGCACATAAATTGCTATCTGATGCACTGCTATTACCCAGTCGCCGTGTAAATTACGCCATTTGCAGCACAGTATAAATACAGCCATCAGTATCTGCAAGGTGCTGCCTTACATGAAAAATGTTGCGAGACTTCAAAGACAACACGAAAATATTTTATTGCCGAACTGCGATTCTAAATTTTAGATATAATTTATTTATTTAATGCTTTTTCTTTCAACATATATCTCATAAAGCTACAACCGATTTTATACATTATATAAAATGATTATATTCAAATTTTATTTTCATATCAATTTCTAAAAACATTAGGACACAAGGGAGTAAAATTTAAAAAAAAATCAAATGAAGTTCCAAACATACTATTTTAATAAAATGTTTAAGAATATTATTTGATTATACTGCGTTATGAGCTATGAATCGATAGTTATAAATTAAACAAAGTTCTTTTAATAATAAAAAAAATGTGAGTCTCTGGACGCCTAACAGAAGTGATAACTTGCGTGAGCGAAAGGGAAGCCAGACAGACTGGCGTCGTAACGCGTTACGTAACGAAGCGGTTTACCCTCCCTTAAGAAGTTATCACTTCAATAAGTAAAGCCATCGAGGGTATCGTTTTTCCCGGCTTTGCTTCTTTATATTGTCACTATACCTGAAATTTTTTTGTTTTCTTCTACATCTCCACATCCTTTATACTTTTCAAAAGTTAAAAAACATAGGAAAGATTGTGCACTTTATCCATTCTTTTATGTCATGAAGAAAGTCTATAGAACATTAGAGGCGTAGACTCGCTGGTTGCAATGTCTATTCTGTGGCTACACCACTGTTGCAGATCCGGAACCTGCCATTGTGCCACTATTGGGCGAATGTCGTGCCATTCTGCCACGTTCGAATTTCGAATGACGTCCGCTTATTGGTCGATCGATTGTAGCCAACACCTGTACTGAAACGTGCTGCTTTTTTACTACGTGTTAATGGTTACAATACAAGGCCTTTTGAGTCAGGAAAGTATGTTGTTTCCTTCCATACTTCCCTATTTATCAATAAATCTTCGCTAACACTACAAATCTTCATTTTATCCCTGACGCGATCCATCCGTCTTTTTTGGGTCCCCTAGATATTTAGATAAAAACGTAAGCCTTATGTTTATATCCATCTGTCTTTTTAGGCCAGTCTATATGGATGAAATTTAACAAAGTGTAGTCAACATGGTGACAATATACTTAATGGAACTTCGAGTTAAAAATCTTTTTTCGATGTTTTTCCCTCGCTAACTTTCGAATTGCAGAGCCGAAAATGTAGTAAAATATTTATGTTGCAGAGCTTTAAAAATCAACTAAAATTCAGATATGAGGTATATATAACAAAGTTACTTTGATTTTCGTTATTCTAAAAGTGCAAAATAGATTTTATTATGGGAGGCGGGAATAAGACAACGGTCGCCATATTGGAAGAAATTCTAATATGAATGTTGTCACACATAAAAAAGTAATTCATTATTGCTAATCAATTAATTGCCTTAACATATTATTTTATGGATTGAACTGTGTATTATTAATAAATGCTTTTTTATGATTTTCTAGCTACTTGAAAAAAATAGTAAATGTTTCTCACCTTCACGGAATCCTTCATCGTGGGTGAGCTATCACTCGCTTGTCACAGTTTTTATAATTATTATTTATCAAAAAAATCCAGGTTACTATCATGATTTTCAACCCATATCGATCACGAAGCATTATCAAAAGAATTAACAAATAGCATAAGGAAAACATAAACAGCTAACTTGGGGTTTGGCAACAAACATCACACGCGCACAGAATGTGTAAAAACGTATAAGCAAACAGGCAACGACAAATAATATAGTGATTGGAAAGGCTCTTGGCTTGACCGCAGGAAATGCGGCGGCCATTTTGCTAAGTCGTGTGCCAAAACAATTTTCCAGACTTTTTGGCGGGAAGTAGGTAGAATAGTGATGTGCTTCATACATATTCTATCAATATAGTGAATCTATCAATATTTGAATTTCGAAGACTTTTGAATTCAGAAGTTTTTTTGTATTTAGTTAGTTTTTTTTATTGATATATTTAAAGCTTTTTCTAGTGGATATAGAGATTTTTATTATCTTAAGCCGATGTTAGACGGTTCACTTGTCTTTCAATTTGGATGAATCAAGCAAGGAGATACATATAAATATAAAGTTGAATTATTTAATTTCATAGAATAGGTACAGTCGTGTCCTTTCATAATTGATTCAATTTGGTTTGCCCGTCTAATTACAGATTTTTAATGAGTATTATTAATTATCATTTACGCAATTTTTTAAATTATTTTTACTGTATTATTTTAAATGTAACGTACTAAGCATGGTATTCGTATTATTGTCCATAAATATTTAAATAATTTTATAATTTATTGTTAAATGTACTTAAACCCAATTATATATTTTTTATACTTTTTTTATAATGGATTATTTTGATTGCTTTTTTATGGTTCTATAGCCAAATAACGAAAACGGAAGACGTTTGTCAGGTCTACGGAACCTTTTATTATGCGTGAACTAACTCGATTTTGTCGATTTTAGAAAATAAAATTCCTCAACATAACGTTACGGTTTAAATTCCGGACAGAATATATAATATTTTATACTAGGATATGCCTTGTTCCACGCTTGACTTGAAATTCCTGCGGGATTACCAGAGCACAAAGTACCGCAGCATTTATAAAATAATGTAAGCTATAATTTAAGTGAAAATTTGTGTCCTATTGCAAACCGCTCCCAGGAAAATTACACATTTTATTACATAAAATTTGCTATTTATCAATGAAAAAAAAATTAATAGCTTCAATGTGTCTGTACATGGCATGTTAAGAACTTAATAATATTATAGATGAATGTTTTGCTTAAACATTTTGAAAATGTCTCGTCTCGGCCGTAAGAAGTGCGACGTACAATCTGCAAGTCCAGCCAAAACGATTTTCCATCTGCTTTTGTTTCGTCACAGTTGGCCAACTTGGCGAAGACAACATCCGATTCTGGAGCTTGCCTTTATTTATTGTATGTGCTCTGTTTTAGTTTTGTATATTCTTTAAATGGGAAAATAATCATGTGTTTTTGGCGTGTAGAGAGAACGAATGAAAGTAGAATCACGATGTATGTATATGACACAGCGGCGCGGGGTGGAAATACAGCTAGGGTAAGCCGGTTGCAAAAAAATACCGTATGATACAAAAGCCAATTGAGGCTCTACTATCACCATAGAAAAAAGCAAGTAGTCAGTAGTACAGCATTCCAAATGAATTTAAGCCATTTTGACTAATAAAACACACTGCAGTGTACGAAGAACTGAGTGAAATCCGTGAACAACAACACGAAAACTGTAATAATATACAAGCACGCCCGCCGTAATGGCGAACAACAGCATACTGAATTATTTTTCTAAATAAAATTTATATTTCTAAATAAAAACTAAGGTTGTTATGACGGCATACTCTAGACCAGGGGTGGTAGCCAACCAGACGGGCAAATACCCTACCACCTGGCTGTTGGTTATTTTGTTGCCTCTTACGACAGGCCACACTAACGCAGGAAATTGAATTTTCTTTCTCCGTTCCTGCAGGGATAAAACTGCTATTACTGTACTGAACTACTACTAGTTATCTTTGTCTCATGTACCTACGTCCTACGTACGTTATGAATTTTATGTATTATTAATTTAATCTATCTTTATACCTAAATGCACTTTTGTATTTTTTATAAAAATACAGGTGATCTACAAACAGACCAACGCAAGTGATAATAGTCCCTGTACATCGCATCAAAAGATCCACGGCACAGAATTTTATTTTCAAATGTGGGTGCCTTAGTCAACCGAACCATTTATGTTATAAAATGTTAATAATGACGATTATTAATAATACTACTAAGCTTATTAAGAATAAGCCTGTATGGCGCTCTGTTGTTCGTGCCTACCCCGCAAGAGACCTGGCGTGAAGTTATGTATGTATTTGGGTGCTTTTTTTTTC
Organism: Dendrolimus punctatus; assembly: GCA_012273795.1. Classification (NCBI taxonomy): domain Eukaryota; kingdom Metazoa; phylum Arthropoda; class Insecta; order Lepidoptera; family Lasiocampidae; genus Dendrolimus; species Dendrolimus punctatus. Next base: position 4,327,792 of record CM022545.1, read on the forward strand.
AACAATTTTTTTTTTCGGTTCCATTGTGAAATTTTGTTGCAAGTACCCAAAAAAAAATACCCTGAAAGTTTGGGCCCTTAATATTAATATTAAGACCTCGACCCAGGCGTTTGAAGATTTCCCCTTAAAAAAACACAGAAACTTTGGCTTTTTCATGTTTAAATTTCTATAGCTCAGTGGCATTTCATAGCATCGCTTTGACTATGGACGGGTTTTTTTTAGAAATGAATGCTCTACAAAAGTGTCCATTGCGGCCAAGTCGTAACTCGAACCGGCGAGGTAGTACAGGCCTCTAAACTTGATTTTTCCATGAAATTAGCGTTTTTTCGCAGTTATCTCGTGAATAACAAGAGCTACAAATTTTTATCGAAAATCATGTCAAATTATAAAAAATATATTTTTTATAATTTGACATGATTTTCGATAAAAAATTTAAATTACAAAAACTTTATCATTAAATATCTCCGGAAATATTGATTTTAGCGACTTGGTGCTTAGGACCTTTTTTGTAGGAAATTAAATTTCCTACAAGTTTGTTGTTTGCATTTTTTTTGTAGCTCTTGTTATTCACGAGATAACTGCGAAAAAACGCTAATTTCATGGAAAAATCAAGTTTAGAGGCCTGTACTACCTCGCCGGTTCGAGTTACGACTTGGCCGCAATGGACACTTTTGTAGAGCATTCAATTCTAAAAAAAACCCGTCCATAATCAAAGCGATGCTATGAAATGCCACTGAGCTATAGAAATTTAAACATGAAAAAGCCAAAGTTTCTGTGTTTTTTTAAGGGGAAATCTTCAAACGCCTGGGTCGAGGTCTTAATATTAATATTAAGGGCCCAAACTTTCAGGGTATTTTTTTTTTGGGTACTTGCAACAAAATTTCACGATGGAACCGAAAAAAAAAAATAGTTGAAAAAAAAAAAGCACCCTAGTATGTATGTATGTATGTACTACTAATAATGCAAAAATAAGAAAACAATGTTAAACTACAAGATGGATGGGTAAGATGTAAAGGTAGACCAAAAAAGATGGATGGATTGTATGAAGGACAATATCATGATTTGTGGTGTGACAGAAGATGTATGTCAGAATAGAGGAGTGTGGAAGGGTATATATACCCTATATAATACCCCATAATAGGGTATGTACATATTGTGCCGACCCCAATTAATTGGGATATGGTGAAAGAAAAGAGAGTGCGCCAATTGAAACTTTTGGAAAATAAATTAATTTGATTTGAATACGGAAATAAGTTGTGGTAGCGTAATGGCTAGAGCACGCGTCCCAAACTCAAAGGGCGCGGGTTAGATCCTGGCCGGACCGCGCATGCACCGCTTAGGCAGTTTTTCTGATCTGATGTGCATATTGTTACAATTAGCACTTGCTAATAACGGTAAAGGAAAATATCGTGATGCACCTGCACGTCGAGATAACCGAGGCGTGAAACCCGCCAAGCTGCCTTAGGCAATCGTGGCGGGTATACTGTCCTTTCCCTATAGTGGGAAGCCCCGAGCAGTGGGACATTTATGGGCTGTTATTATAATTATAATATTATATACGCAAACAAACGTCGCCATGGCAAAGCGGGCAAAGTTTCTTTGCATCTCTATTGACATATTCTTCCAAATACAACACGGAAAAACGTAAGACGAGATTTGGCGGGGGCGTGTGTAAATCATAGTTTGCCATTAGCCCGGACCTCCCCTCGGGGGCTCCGTTATTGCTTCCTGCATCCCGCAGGAGCTCCGGCTCACTGGACACGGGACTCAATCAACATTCCTACGTGACCTTGCTGTCTAATGGTCGTCATTATAATAGTTGCACATACGAGTTGACTACATAGCTTCCATGAATCTTGGTTCTGTGTTGTGATCTTCTTTAGCAAAAACGGAATACTTGTCATCATCATGTCTAACATTCACAAATTCATTCCATAAATTTTGAAAACAGATCCTTCAATTTATATATAACATATGTATTTTTAGTTTCTAAGTAACTTAGACAATTCTAATATTTTACTAAAAACTAATTATAAAATTACATAGTATTGAATAGAATGTAAGAAACTTTAACTTATTTGTATTGTATTCTACCCATAGTCCCTCAAGACTACAAATAGAATACTGAACCCAGATCACTGTCTTCTATGGGTAAGGTGCCCAGAAGGCTGGCTACGTTTCCTTGGCTACTATATCGTATACTAATATAAAGCTGAAGAGTTTGTTTGTTTGCTTTAACGAGCTAATCTCAGAATCTACTGGTCTGATTTGAAAAAATCTTTCAGTATGAAATAGCCCATTTATCGAGGAGGAGGCTACAAATAAGGCTATAAGGCTATATATAATCACGCTAAGACCAATAGGAGCGGAGCACCAATGAAGAATGTTTAAAATCGGGGGTCTTTTTTTCCTTAGAGAGCTTTCGCTGCTTGCGTTGCACCTTCTACGTAAACAAAGTCGCGGTTAAAAGTTAGCGTTTTCCCAAAATAATGAAGTCGTGGGCAGAAGCTAGTATATTATATATAAGTGATATATTAGTATTAATCCGCACCGCCTGCATCACCGGATTGAGTTAAATTATTCCTTAAGTTACGTTGCCTGGAAGAGATTGCTTTAAGCGATAAGGCCGCTTATTGATTCTACCATGATAATATTGTGATTGTGCCTTTTTTGAAATTGTATACTTGGTGAGCAAGAAAGTGTTATCTATCGATCTATTAGGTATGCACGTACATATCAAGTTACGTATTATATATATTATTTTTATATTAATAAAATAATAATTGTAGTTAATAGTTAGCAAAGTAATTATTTAATTTTTTATGACATTCTTTTTGGGTTAATATTATGGCATTGTTTGTAGAAAATTTATTTATATTTATTATTGTAACTCTTCTACGCCTAACTGGCCAAACATGATGCACCTTTTGTACCATTATGTGTACTCTGATATGTATGATCATGTAAATAGAGTCATGTATAATAAATAAATAAACTTTGACTTTGGATATGTAATATTATGCATACAAATAGTATTGTTTTTACTCACCTCCTCCTATGGCATATTTTAAATCAAAATTTGAAAAATATGTCTTAAAAAGCTATGTAAATTTTACTAGAAGTACCTATGAGCTAATTACTATATAATACTACTACTAATATTTCCTACCTTATTACAAATATTGATTATATCCTATTATGACGGTTTTATACTTGTGCTTATACAATTATACAATATATACGCAGCATTTTCCGGACTTTTATTTCAATTATTTGTCAAAATAATAGTTTTTATATTCAGCTAGTGTTGTATCCTTTGGTAGGTACATATCGACGTCTGATCAGTGTTTTTGTTGCCTCGCGTACTCCGCGCTCAATGGCGCGTGCCGCCATAAAGACCCCACGAGGAGAGCGGAAATCGGCGCCTATAATGGCCGAACACCATTACTTTACGATTGATAATCCCATGGAAATATTGCCGCAGGAAGCCATAACAGTTTTGTGGTAAAATTGAGCGGATTCCTTACGATTCTAGTCGAAAAGTTCTTCTCTAACAATAACTTGATTGATGTGTTCGATTGTAAAAAAATAACGGGGGTGACCGCATTATGGGGACTTGAATTAAGTCTTCTTCTGCCTTGCAAATATTACTTTCAATTGTTGCCGATTCTACACATTTTGAACTATCTTAGAAGTTCTCAATTGTCAGGACCAGCCGTTTGCTTAGGATATTAATCAATGACAGGTTCCTATATCAATTCATTCGCTCGCCTTACCATCGTTAGGAATTTGAAATTTCTTGTCATCCATGCCAAATTAAAACTACTCGTAACGCAAATGAACAGTTACCATGATATGGGAATAAGACGTACTGTTATGAAATTGTATACTCAGCATTTTTATTATACAAATTTCTTGTATTTAAGTTTTAAGTGTTTATTGTCTGAGTTAAACTACTGAAGTGTATGTTTCACTTACAAAAAGGCCCAACCACGAGACACCAGCAATATAGTACGTAAAAAAGTAAATAGACTAGCCATTCTAAGCGTCGATCAGTTAGCTAAAGCTATCCTAAAGACATGAATTTTTTATTTTTTATTTATTACATTTAAGTTGCCATACAGTGTGGCAGTATAGCCAGTCTTCTAGGCACGCTTCCCCCTTGCAGCAATTTGTTACACAGTTTATAACTTAGTTTAGTTTTAGTATTTAATTGTATTTTTTTGTGTTGAATAAAGATATAATTAGAATAATGGATTAATACTTAAAAAGCAGTAATCTACATCACCCAGTTGGCAAAATCTGCTTCTTCTTCCATCCAATGCTCTCTGTCCCCTTGAGAATTTATAAGTTAGACTACCTAACTAGACAATTATACTGAAACATTGGTTTAATTGAGACCCAGGTTCCAAGCACCTCTGACCAGATATTTGACAGGTGGCATAATTAACCATATAGTGTTTTACCCGGCAGTGTTCCCGCACGCGGGCCCCAGCGGCGCGTACAGCCCGGAGGCGACCATGGGCTACATGATGGACGGGCAGCAGATGATGCACAGGCCACCCACGGACCCCGCCTTCCACCAGGGCTACGCGCACTACCCCGCCGAGTACTACGGCCACCATCTTTAATGTAACATCCTTGTTTGTACATGTGAGTATTTTTATCGATATATTTATACTTTGTGAGAAGTCCATCACTATTTTCTGTAGATGTGCACATAATGAAATTTTAATGCACTTTTTTAAAAATAATACACTATCACATACCTAAAGTGAGTAAAGTGGCACTATCTCGATGGAGGTGCGAAGTTAAAAAAAAAAACTCTGGTTTGTTTTCTTTTGGACCACGTAATATATATTTGTTGATAGGGTGATTAAAAGAAGTACACACTGGAACTAAAATATGGATTTGATTATCTTAAGATACAATGTTGAGCAAACAATCATAGCATCTGTGACGGGAAAAGGCCGGGAAGAGTGGGGGGAGTCAGCGCTACATTGGCTCCTTGGTTCAGCTCCTGTTAGTGTTAATTTCAGAAACGATCTTCATTCAAAAAAAGATTTTTTTATTGCATGAGTTCAGCAGACAGGCAAACGGCTTACTTCATAGAAAGCGGCTTACATCGCCTATGGACATTTGTAAACCAATGAATATTTCTGAACACAAAAACAATTTTAAAAAAATGTGAGCCGTCACGGGACGCCTGGCAGATGTGAAACATCGACATTATTAATATCGAGCTCAGTGTAGATATATACCGTAGACTGTATATATATATACCATCGTATAGCGTGGCGACGCGTCGCCACGGCATGCGTCGCCACGCCAGACATCGGGTTTACGTGCGGCTATAGATGTTTCACATCAAAAGTTCTATATCGCTTAAGAATCTTTAAATTTGATTAATTAATTTGTCGGGTACAATTCCGGCTTAACAATATACTGAGTGCAAACCTTGTTTGCTGAAAATGCGGCGTACAAATTCTTAAAATATGCTCTGTGTATAAAAATGTATAAGGAATGTAATTAAGTGGCTATTTCTGCAAATAAAGTTTTTCTCTCTTTCTTTCTTAAATCTATATTTCTCGTTTCAGATATGAATATCAGTGACACGGTCTGGGCTGGCACTACCGAGACCGGATCACGAGATAAAGGCTCCCGCACACCGGCCGACTAATCGCGCGACGCCACCAGGCACGTGATATTAACAGGAGAACGATGCTAAAAAATGTAAATAAAAAACTAAATAAAGAAAAGAAACAAAAACGTATATCACGAAAACATTTTGTAATATTGAAACAGTATACGATCTCCTAAATTAAGATTTAAAGTCAACATTAATGTTTAAAAATGTAAATGTGAAATGGACACTGCATGAGGACCGGTGCGATCATCTTATTATTAATTAACAATTGTCATTGCACAAGCGATATTTAAGACCTCAATTTTGAGCGAATTTCCAAAATCCACCTCAGCCATGATGAAGCGGGGTTTCCTTTTTGAATTACACTGGTCGGCAGCCAAATCCTACATTAAATAAAAAATCCGGTAATTATCTAGAATTTAACATACTGAGTCTAGATCTGGTTTTGATCTGATCTGTATAATTTTTTAAATTTTTGCTTAAAACGCAATATTCTTCTTATCAAACTCCAAAATTCCATCAGCTTAGAAGACTTCTTTCTAGCAAATCAGTAAGCAATATCTCATGAATGTGATGAAAGATTTTAGGTGGTCAGAAGTATTACTTGAAGATTTTGATTTACCATGAAATTCTAATAGAATACATAAAAATCAAGAAAACTACTAACTGAAATTAATTTATGTTTTTGTTTACTTTTGTCATAATAATTAAATATACGTTTTGTATGTGAAGCAAAAAAAACTTAATTTAAAACATCAATTACAACAAGATGGAAGAAGTATCGAAATTATAAAATAAAAAACTTAGCCTGTGAGAGAAAGGGAAGCCAGACAGACTGGCATCGTAACGCGTTACGTAACGAAGCGGATTACCCTCCCATAAGAAGTTATCACTTCAATAAATAATCATAATAGTTAGGAGAGATTTCTTCTTTGCCGACCAATGTTATTTTGAAAATGGACTTTGAATATCGATAATTAAGTGATGCGTTCGCTGATTGTTGACGAATTATTTATCGATTGTGTGCAGACCACCCGTTTTATCACTCGGAACAATAGGAGCAAAATGATGAATGTAACAATAAAGTGGTTTGATAGTTATCTTATAAATATTTATAGCTAATTGTGTATTGTTATTACGTAAATATAAATAAATAATTGATTAGTTGTAAGTTCTATCACTGGAAGTACTTGGGTCGAGAGAGAGGTTGTAGAGGGACACTATTATATTTTTTTTGTAAAGGATTTATGTATTAATAGTTAAGTACGAATTTTCGAATTTTGTTGTTAAGCGCACGCGCTCCGTATCGACAGTTCCCATCACTATTTTTATTGCATTAAGGCAATTACACACGTAGCGATTAACAGAATAGAAACCTGATTTTAATTGGAATATACTCGTACATAAAATAACATTTATGAAATTTTCAAAAGTGTAATAAAAGCTAAAACTACAGTTTTCCGGGGATATATATAATACAAAAAATATCTTGCAACAGTGAAGATTTTACTCGTTGCTGGTTGCTGGAAAAACATTTACCTATACATTTCTCTTACGTATCTTAGGGATTTCGATATGGAGGTTTTCAAAAACTATGTCATAAAATTCATTTATTTCTGGCATCTCTGGTGTTGCAATTATCCATAGGCGATAATAGCCACTTTCCACCAGGTGGCCCGTTAGGTTATAAACCGCAATCCTGCTTAAAAAAATATTATTTATGTATGTTATGCACAACAGCAAATGCAATCTTTATTATCTCACTTTGATTAATATATTCCCATTTAACTATCTCTTTTTCGTATTACACCACTATAATTTTGAATATGGTTGCCTAAATCAGCGTAGTGTATTGACGTTTCATTAAATTATTACAAAATGAAATTAGGCAATTTTTTGATATTATAATTATATATAAAGGGATTCGATACAGATCGCGTGCGCATGTTCTTTTACGAACTGTAAAATACTGTTGTTTAGGATGTGTTGCATCTGTTACCTACGAACTTATTTATTCATATATTTTTATATCTATGGCACCTTTTAGCCGACAATAGCTGCTTAGATCATTTACATCTCATAGCTTACAAATGGTCAATAATATTAATAAGTTCTACTTTTATATCTGTTAAAAAAATCGTATTAGTGAAACCAATTAGCTGATTTTACTCAGACATACTCGTAAAAGAGAATTCGTCGCATTTTCAACGATCTCTCTAATACCTTTTCATTTGTCATCTGAATTTAAAAACTGGGTAAGCGTAAGGCTGGGCGCAAATGAGCGACCGACCTCAACCACCAGTGACTGTCGCGAGCCAGTTTTGCACAGCTGATGGTGCGTGTCGCTCATGCCGGCTGCAAGTGGCGAGCTGTGACCACTGCTGTAGCATATGATCGTCACCGGCGAGCCCTCATGTATGAATAAACGTGTGAATTTATTATCACTGGCTACCTGTGGCTGTGGGCTCGTTTGCGCCCAACCTAAAATGATTCAAGCAGTAGTCTCGTCAGTTAAAAGACTGTCATAGCACTCATAAAACTCAAAATGTACTTCTATGAAATGTCAATTTCATTGTCCGCGCAATGTTTATGTTACAGTTTTAAGTGGTGTACGATCGAAAAAGTTTCGGCAAAAGTATAACGAATTTACGCACATTTGGAGTGACTATGGCGAATACCTCGAATCGAACTCACTTCACTAATTCGAAAGCTATGACCACTGTGAAATCGTCATTTATTTTGAAAATCACTCTCAAGCTTTCATAAGTGTAGTGAGAGCGTTGTTTGAGCGAGTTTCTTGTAAGTGCAATGGCTGGAGTTAAAATTAAAGTGTTTTCAAAATGTGACATATATAAAAGTTATTTGAAAACGTAATCGTGTATAAAAATGCATTGATGCAGATTCTGTGCATTTGTTACTTTAGCTAGGGTATAAATAAAATTATCGATTGGAGATGGTAATTAGAGCGGCTGATGGACGTCAATTATGACAGTAATATACTTTAATCGAGTGAATCGTTTCGAATAGTGCGGTCCAATGAATACGAATATTCGGTTGTACACCACAAATAAAATACATATCTTCGAAGTTATATATTTATTGTATAAAATTTTTTGAATAATATAAAATCGATTAACGGTTCCACTTGCCTTCGTGTTTATATTATAGCACAATTGTAACCAATGTATACGATCACGAAATGATATTTTACGATGTTAAAAGTAAATAAATGAAAAAAGAGATTCTAGGTATATTTTATGTCTTACGGATTGGAGATACCTGATATTGATTGCCTTCTATGTTACCTTGGAGACCATTATCGTGATACTGATTGAATATACCAGGTTTGCTTCTATTTATTTATATCTGCACCTTTATCTACATTTCAATATTGGTCCGTAGTCAACCATTATCATACCTAATATTACGTGATGATATGGTTAGTAAAGAATATGTTTTCGGCGCACGTATTAAAGAATCTTGTACATATTAACATAGGCTGATAGTTCGTTCTATGTGTCGATATTGCGCTATATAAGTAGATCTTTCAAGTTTTTTATGCGTTAATGATATGAAAAATCGAAGGGTAATATAATGATGAGAGATCTAGTATACGATTTTTAAATTGATAATTCGATTAAGCAAATCAAAAAAAATATATGATGCAACAATAAATGATAAAATAGTTGCATATATATTAATATAAATTTGGAAATAGAACAACCTACAAGTCTTAAACGATTATAATCTAATCTGATATATTCAATACGTGTTATGTTTTAAATACACCATATATGTTTAGGAATGAACATTTAGAAACGTGTTTGACTGATGCATAATAGGGAGCTACGGTTTTGTAAACTCGTTTTAATGTTCCACGGAGAGATAATCATTAGTTGGGTAACCAAATACTCTGTGGGTATTAGGCAAAAAGAGATTATTCTAAAATATAAACGATAAATATAGTAAAAATTATCATTAATATGTTTTTTAAAAACCATGGAGTAAAGAAGATACTGAAAGTAATCAAGGGAAAGACGAAACTCATATAGCCACAATCATACAGCTTATTCAATTAAATGGCAAAATAAAATGTATTTATTAACTTTCTAGTTCCTCAATAAATCATTTTATTTCATTGTCATGATAGAAAAGAAGTTCACAGCTTATTTTAATTGATGTGATACAGACTCAGTTTATGGGCTAAAAATAATTATGATTTTATAACTATATCCTGTGCATTAAGTGACTGAAAGTGTTGAAAGGTTAATTACTTAATGTACACATAAAAACCTATGACTACAAGTGTTTTGACAAAACAGCGTATAACCAAAAGATTAAAAATATAACTATTACTAGATTAATATCACTTGAAAAGTTTTCCAATGATTTCTCTCGGTGCATATTGATTTTTAAATATAATAATATCTAAAAATGAAATTGTACGGAACCAGTATATAAGTAATGCTTTGCATTACAGCCTTATGTCATGTATACGAAAGGAGCTATAAATGTCAAGAATCGGTCCTAGCGAAACTAAACTTTGATAGCGGCGATAGTGTGTGTAAAAGTTTTTTCACAGATTCTTATTAGGTACCCTTAAAGCTTATAAGCTTAAAAATAAATTTTAAATTGAAATGTTTTTACACTAAAAAAATATTTTATCTATTTAAACTCAGGATTTACCTTCAGTGTTTAATATATTCCTTTTATATGCTACAAAAGCTTAATTGTTTTTTTTGTATGATTATATATGTTGCACCATAACATAAAAAAGCACAAGTGTCGAATTATAACAGTGTATGAAAAATGGTCGTTTACAGCTGTATAATAAATTCGAAATTTGTTACCACGTAACAGCTGTCTAAGACACGAATTCATTTAATTATTATTAAATGAAATCAATCCAAACCAAATCAATGAAACTTTGTTGAAGGCACATTTTTTACTTTTAGTAAAATTTTCGTATAAAAGAAAATAAGTCGAAAAAGACTTTTACAAATCAATTGTGCACATCACTATTACCACTAGCACTAATATAATAATCTGTGGATCAACTTTTAGAAGAAACAAGCTTTATTTAGGGTATATGATCATACCAGTTATAACTTGTGAATCGGTTGTTTTTCTTCTGAACTTCATTAGTGATTTTTGTTTTTTAATTTTTAATATAAATGGAATATCTTTACAGTTTTATTTAATTTTTTATAAGATTTTACTATCTTATAAAATTGTGTCACAAAACAACCGTTTCACAAAAATCTCTTTTTAGACGACAACTTTGTTAACTTTTGTAAATAATTAAATAATAACTATTATTATAATCATCAAAATATACTTTTAAAATCATTCTGAATCTTTCGTTTTTTCAGTATTACTCTTATTTCAGCAACACCAGGCCTTTATAAAATTTCAATTAATTTAAAAAAAATATGAAAAATACTAATTGTTATGTACTGCAACACGCGTGTAATATATTTTTTATTAAGAAGAAGAAATCTTAAATAGTAGTTGTTAGAGAATAATTGTATTGATTGAAAAATTTTATTTTGATTTTTCTCTTTATTACTATACATATGTGTACATTATTATATAATGATTTTGGAGTCATCACGCAATGTAAATATAGAATAAAAATGAGAGTTGCGCGTCTGTCAGCGTCACATTTTTTTTTTGGTAAAAAAGTTAATGTTTTTTTAAATATATATTTGTATAGTTTTTTTAGCGATATATCGAATTGCATTGAATATTGGATGTTTCATACAGAGTTAACGCACACGCTGACAGGACGCCGTGGGGAACTGACGAAACTGTGTCGGCATTATAAATGCTACGAATTGTGTAAAAAATATTAAAAAACTAAAAAAAATTTGCTTGTTTCATTTCTGCATAACCAATTATGTACCAGTATATTATTTACTAAAATAAAAACAAAAGCATTAATAATATCAACTTACACTCTTAAGGAGCTACTTCAGTTCAAGAAGATCAAGAAGAATTCACTGTTGCCAGATATAAATTGACAGATTTCACTCACGACAAAGCCGTATAAGAATGATAAGATATGTAACAATAAAATCGTAATTTTATTATATATATATATATATATATATATATATATATATATATATATATATATATATATATATATATATATATATATATATATATATATATATATATATAATATAACATTCGTAAATGTTAAAAAATAATTGAAGCAGACAAGGTTAGGTATATACAATTATTTATTCGGATTTCATCACGAAAGCCTATTTGAAAAATTCAACTGTTTACAAGTAAACTTGAACAAATATACAACAGTCACATCGACACTGTTCTGTGGTGATTTTGAAGTCTGTGATCAAGTACTGCATAAGAATAGCATAGTGTTTCACGCCGACAAAGTGAATGCACACCTGCAGTTTATTACCTTTCTCGCATTTGGATTTCTTTTGTTTACTTTGTGTTTAAAACTGTACTTAATAAAAACATCCTATTGTTACTGTACTCGTTTATGGCCGCAGGTGTGCAGATTACGTTTTCTTGCAAAAGTTAATCCACGCGGTCGATTGTTATATTGTATAGCTTAGTATTAGTAGCTTAGTAAAACAATGCCCGAACGTAGGGGGGATTCATTCAAGCGACGATTACGATACGAGCAAGACGTGTACATTCGAAAAGCTATATAATGACGACTTTACGCGTGTTATTAAATCGTGCAGTTTGTACTGATTGTGTCCAATTATATTTGCACCTTTGTTATACGTGTTTGCATATTTCTAATAAATTCTTTAGTAATCCCAACGGCATTTTATTTCGAGTCCCGCACTCGTAACAATATATTATTTAGGAAATATACACCATTTAAGGTATCAAATATAATATGCTATGTGACGTGCCATAAAGTATATTGAAGTTACATCTGTGCCGATAAAAACAATAAACTCAATATTTTAGTATAATTAATTAAAATCAAGAAGTGCAGATGTTTCGGGCTACGCAGTCTCGTAGCGCGTCGTAGCCGCGTAGCGCCGTAGCGGGCGGGGCTCGAAAATGGCGGCCGACAGTGAGTAATGGCACGCTGGGACGAGTCCAGTGACGCGTACTCTAGGGCTGTCACTCTATTTAAATAACAATAATTTCATTTAAACGTCCTTAAAGTAATAGTAGTATTAAAGTGATTTAGAAAACAGTATTGTCTGTGAATAAATACCGCGTGATATAGATATCTAATTTAGGTAATAAGTAAAAAGATCAATCAAATTTATAACCTTCTGTAGAGTATAATTGATGAATATTTTTCTCAACGAAACTGACGACACATTTTTATAGTATTTTTAGTGTTTATTTTGGTTTTACATGGTATATGTAACCCAGTATTAATTGTTCAAAAATATTCAATATTTATAATAATCTTAAGTCCTGCTCCATCTGAGATAGTGTTCCATCTGGGATAGTATTCGTATTAGTGACTGTGTTCTGCAAATGTAGCTAACGGTTCAATACATTATTTGTGATGCGACATTGTTATTAATATTAAATATTATTATTATATATTCTTATTAAATATTGATAGATAACCTACATTCATTAACGTCATTATTTTTAACGCCATAAACAAGAAATATTTGGCCACAGTCACTAACGCTAATATTATATATTACATGAGATGGAACAGGGATATTAAGTAAAATAATACCTAGAAAGCCGTGACATGCTTGACAAGGCGGCTCTAGTCTAATGAAGTGGTGACAGATAACTCGAACTTATATCGTAATCATATTCAACAATTTGTACAAAGGCTATAAAACAAACAAATCTAGCATAGGCATTCTTCCAAGAATTCAAAAAGAAGGAGTTACTTAATATGAATTTATGTATATTTTTATAATAAAATTTAAATGAGCCAGCCCTACATTTTTTCTACAACGGAGCACAGTAAGCAACGCACCGATTGTATCGTTCGCGGATGCTCGGAGCGGCCCATTTGTCAACCTTAGCCCCCCTTACACCCTCTACCCCCGCACCTACTTCCCCCGCGAACCCCCGACAAAAGAAACGAGAGAATGAAACTGAAGTCTGATTCTCCGTCAATTTATGTGATCCTAGTAAGGGTGTGTGTATGAATTGTCACGTATCAAGCTGCAACCCAGTTTTGCTTTCCTAGTAACGTTTATTTCAAGTCAGTCATTTCATTTCAAGTCTGTCTGGTCAAGCAGCGGTTTACAAAAGTTTATTTATTATTTATTGGATGGATAAGTATGATTAGCAAAATATAAATACACTAGATCCATAAATATCAGTCCATAAATGCCCCACTCCCCATTATAGGGGAAACGGACGGACAGTGTACTCGCCACGCTTGTCCAAGGCGGTTTGGCAGGTTTAACATATCGGATATCCCAATGTGCGTTACATCACGATGTTTTCCTTCACCGTTGTTAGCACGTGCTACAATTACCACGTGGTAATTGTAACAATATGCAATTAAATCAGAAAGCTGACTATGTGGTGCATACGTTCCGGCCAGGATCGAACTCGCGAAAAGACGAGAAACTAGAAAATTAAAATCAAGATGGATGACAAGCTGTTAAACATTAGACACGATACACTAAACTAATGCTAAGGCTGCCGGAAGACATCTAAAACCTCTATCATAAAACTTTAATCTGAAAATGGTTGGAGTTTGTACAATGCGTTTAAAAATGTGAAAAAAATCAGGGGATTAATTCTGAAAATACATTTTTTGTCTGTCTATCATTCTCTGTCTATCTGCCTTTCTGTCTGTCTGTTTGACTATCACGTGCACACTACCAAAAGGATTTAAATACAACTCAACTCAGAGCTAGCTTATATCCCGGGGCATAACTTAGGATACTTTTTATCCCGACAATCATTCGATTATCAAAATAGATGGTGCTGCCATCGCATTTTTTAATTCACTAACATATACCTACGTTGTCATAAACGACATGTCATTCATTATATTACTTCAAATCAGGTTGGCTCCGACTCGCCTCTATCTTTTGCTGGGCAGTTGTGTAGACTAGTGTTCCGCAAAGTATGTACCGCGGCACACTGGTTTTTTTCATTTAGGTTCATGGCTTGGCAGCTAGACCTTTAAGCCAGATCTTAGTTTAAAAGTTTCTTCTTTTTCTTATGTCTATGTGTAGCATAGCTGAACTGTAGGTAATCAGCTAGTGCCATTCAACGGAGTTCTTGTGACAAATCAAAATGCCACATCTAACTATACAGTTCACATTTCTCACAAAACACATAACCACTACTCTAAAACTATAAATATCCTACAACTATTGTTCGTTTTAGAGTAATTTTACACATTTTTAGAACACAAAACTGCAAAGCACAACATCTCCTTTCAGTTCCCGCCAAAAACTGCGGCACACTGGTGTACCGTGATCATTAATTGGTGTGCCTTGGAAAAATAAGGTCAAGTTACAATTTAAACTTTATATAGGTTTGTTGATTAATAATATATATTCTATTAAATGATTAATATATAATACCTCCAAAAAATTTCGTTTTCCTAGATGTACCTTGAACACAAAATGTTTGCGGAACACTGGTGTAGACTATATGGATTTAGGGTCTATGTTTTCATAGTGAATTTAACAAGAAATTAAGTTTTTATGTAAGTAACATAGAGCTACTAACTAGGATTTTATGACGCATAGCCACGGTGCAAACCCTAGTACCTATAATATAGGTGAAGTCCATTTGTTTCTCGATTGTATTTGAACGTTTGAATTTGGTGCACTTTTTGGTGGTGAATTGTCATGTCTCATGTTGCTAGTCAATTTTGTTTTCCTATTACTCATTATATCATATTCAGAAACTTACTTTTAACAAAGTCTTGTTAGTTAGGTTTACATGACCAAGATATTCATGGATGACCATAATAAGTATGATTAGCAAGTGTAATTAGTATACTTACACAACATAATATGATAGATTAATTATGTTAAGGAAATAACTGAAAAGTTAAAATTAAGATGCGGTGACAATCTGGTAAAAATTAAACACGTACTGAAATGCTAACTATAAGACGATTAAAAATTAAATAAATGAAAATACATATACTTACAGAGATGTAAATATGAAATTGATTTTATTTGGACGTCTGTTTGTACATTAAACTTACACATTTTATAGCTTGAATATAAAGCGTGCGGACAGAATGACGAGACAACATTCCCACTCCGACTGAGGTCGGGTGCAGTCTCAATTTATTTTATGGCACGACTTCAGCAGACAGGCAGACGGCCCACCCGATAAAAAGCAGTTACCATCGCCTATAGACATTTGTAACAGCAAAAGTGCTGCCACTCTCCTCTGGAACTCAGGCTGTTATGGCGGCATATTCTAGAACAGGGGTGGTAGCCATCCAGACGGGTAAATACCCTACCACCTGGCATTGGATCGGTTGCACATGTCGTAGAAGCGCTCTAGGGTAACTAATTATTGTGCGAGACATGAGACTTAAATTCGCTATTATAATATCGGATGATGACTGATGACTGATGGCAGCCTTCACGTCCGTGACATAGCAGACAAACTGCAGAAGAGTCGTTTACGCTGGTACGGCCACGTTTTACGGAAACCGGCTAGTTACGTGAGACACAAATCACAAATGTCCCAGTCATGCCATGCCAGGTCCCGGACGAAGGGGTAAGCCCAAGAAGTTCTGGCTTGACGTTGTGAGGGATGACATGCGTACCAACGGTCTCAACACAAGGGATGCCGAAGATCGCGGGAAGTGGAGAAGAAAAAGTAGGAAAGCGGACCCTGGGCGTCCGGTAGGTGGCAAACGGGACTTAACGCTCGGATGATGATGATGATGACTATTGGATTAACTGTCACAAAATACCATTGATACCATCTCGAATGATTGTATTCCTAACCCATCCCCAGTAACTAGCAGCTAGCCTAGGTCACAAATTAAAGCCACCTGGAGCAAAGCTCATCGTCACGGGGTGGCGTAATTTCGCGACTGGGCTAATTTAAGACGGGACCAACGGAGACATGTTTATTGGTTAATTAAAGTTTTACGCGGAAACAAACAGGTTGAGAGCGGCGTGAAACTGGGTACCGATACCAAAACAATTATGGGATTAACAAATAACTGCACTCAATATATACAATTCTAAAAATGGCGTGTCTGTATTTTGAAGCTATTTACAACTGGAATTCACTATATAAACGATGGAGAACATGATACAGTTTTTTTTCATGTCTATTTGTCGGCTTGTCTGTTTGCTCGGGATTCACGTAAATTAATAACGATAACAAATCGATAACTTTACATAATTTATATTATCTCTTTATACATGTTTATTTATTCTTTATTGTACACAAAATAGTTACAAAAAAAGTATACAATAATGCTGATGTACAAAGGCGAGCTTAACCCTAAACAGAGTTTTCTTCCAGCAAACCTATGAGTCTAGCGAGAGTGGAATGACAAGAGGCAGGGTTGTGTACATGAAACTTATTATTACATAAAAGTACTAATTAAAAATAAATATTACATTGTAAACTATATACAGATAGATATACATACACATATATCGATACATACCCAGCATATATATTTATATATATATTGTTCTGTGTTATTTGTATGAATAGATGAATAAATTTAATTAAATTAATAAACTAAATTACTGTACGAGTGTTGCTTTAGCAACTATCGACTTTTGTTGTACTTCCTATATGCGATAAGACTGCCGGTTGTATTTATATATTAATGTTCTTGATTTTATGTAGCATTTTGTACAATAAAATATATTCTATTTTATTAGAGGAGTTTATTACCTAGCAGTTCTTGCAAATATGTTCTAATTGGTCATGGTGAGAAATTTGCAAATGAAACAAAAAATAAACAAAAATAGTACAAACTTCTATTTCTTAAATATTTAAAATCTATATTACTTGTTAGTATGTTAATTGATTAGAAGACTTAAATTGGTAAATATTTTTTTGGTTATTTTTTAATTTAATTTTCTTATAAATCTCAAGTTTCGCAATGGCTTCTTCCAAAGACTAAACTAATATACATTCCTTCTATGCTACTATTTTTGACATGACTTTTACATGCTGTCTGTACATTATCAAAAACACCTGAACAGCGATACGGCCTAACAATAATCAAAGTTCACAATTTATCCTCCGCAGGGCTATTACCCCCGCTCCCCCCTCTCCCCGGGGAGGGCCCTGCGTCCCCCTTGCCGTACTAATTAACAAAATAATGGACAACTATAGCTTAATGAGTTTTCAAAGATTTAAAACGGGTTGGTGCTATAAATTGATTTCGTATCTAATCTAAGGCTGGCTGAAGTTAACTTTAATTTGAAACTAGTTTCATTCCATTGAGATTGTCTATCCTGTCCCATTTTTTTAATTTCACTTTTTAAAAACCATTTCGAGGACTATAGTAATAATATCACGCAAATGTAAATCAGGCATAGGCGACAGACAGGAAAAGCGTGACGGCGCTTTTCCAAGGCCTATTGGCGGATTTCACACATCACTTATCTGGAAATACGGGTACCAAGGCGAGGTTTTCCTTGCAATTGTAACATTGATTAAAGTCATGCTTCTTGTCAAATCATTATGAGGCGACGACAACTACATCCTTATGTTGTGTTCCGGCATTAGTAACCAGGTTTCAGTCTCCCTTAAGAGACCAACAGGGCATTTGTAGCACCCTTGGTGTTGCAAATGTCCATAGGCGATGGTAACCGCTTTCCATCAAGTGGGCCGTCTGCCTGTCTGCTGAACTCCTGCAATAAAAAAATAAACTTTGAAAATACATAATATAAATGTATGTATATTAGTGATTTACCCCGCGGGTCAAATCCTGAGAAGAAGCTCTATTTTACTTACATAAAAACTGAATTAGATATATATATGTCGCAGAACGGCCTCGTTCTCACGACATCTCCTTTAGTTATTGCAGGTTTAGTGGGCGTCATCAGGATAAAATGCGAGCATGAAACACAATAGCCACGGTTTCTACACTTTTAATTTAGATCTGATCAACATTATGACACAGTTTAGACCGAGCAGCGGGTTCAGGGCACCCGCTCATACTTCCAACTACAATACTTTCTTTAAAATACTCCATGGTCCAACTCGACCTATTGCCACCAACCAAATGTGCCACAAAAACTCCTCCGTCTACCGAAGTAGATACTACCAAAGTATAGAGGGCGCGTCTGACCCCGCTCTAGACATGCTCTTCTCTCATTGGTCGTTTATTAAATTACAATATTCATAACTTTTATTAGGTTAGAACGATCTTTAAGTTATAGAAACATTTAACAAATCTAATTTAATTAAATTAAGAATTTTAGAAGTAATTAAAATGTTAACAAATGATATTGTGCGTTATACATCCAGTCAATAATACATCCAATTATAACTTCCCTCCGAAATATATATATTATATATATATATATCTAATTAAGTAAGCTACAGTGAAAAATATCTAGCAGATGGTGAAAACCGCTTAAATCCGTTGCGTTATTTAGGACTTAGTGAATATACAAACAGAGAGAGACACGCGATCTTCATTTCGTTATTCTTTTATGTCCTATCTGTCCCTTTCTGAACATCTATCTATCTCTGTCTTTTCTTTACTGAACCTTCTATTCTAGAATCATCTATCCATTTCTAAAATGTATCTGTCCTTGTCTTCCTTGCACAATCTTCTACCGTTTTCTAAAAGTCTTGAAACCGCCTTACGCCGCCAGAAATTTCTACTCTCAGTCGCCACACTGGTCTTTTATCATGATACTGTATGTCTTTCAAGACCACGGACCATAAAACTGGTCCAGACTTTTGTAGGGCTTGCGTAGGGCCATGGGAAGGCCAACACGTAAAGGCCCCTTGACAAATTTAATGTAAGTGTGGCGTGACACTAACCGGCGATTATCTCTGTCTACAGCATATAAAAATGCACCCAAGGACAAGCCCCGGTCAGTGTAGAACTATTGTTGGAAATGAGAACAAAAAGTACCGAGCTATTAGGATGAACTGCTTATGGTACTAGGGTTCTGGGAATATGGGGACTACGGCGTCTGCCCGTCGCAATGTTCGAGGAATATGAAAAAATGGGCAGACGGTGACTCGCCACTCCCTGCATGGGCCCCATAAAACGCCATAGAAGACAGGGGCAACATGGGTGTGAGTGGCTAGGAGGTGTAGAGAGGTGGGCTGCGGGTTCACCGAAGCTACTTCTGACGAGATGCCATCTATCACTTACACCCCTGGAGCTTGAGCCTTAGCTCTAACGATCTCCACTCCGTGTCGTCTAGTTAAGGCAATCATGGAGGTGTCGGGTCTGAGGTGTCGCTACTCACCTAAGGCTTCGCCAAAGCCCCCTGCGGATTTATGATTATCATTAACATAATTATAATACTTCGTATCATAACAAAGATGATTTATCATTAAATTTATATACCACTTACATTCTTACACAGTTAAAATTATTTAGTGATAGCGGGCAGTGCAGTGTTCGGATTTAAAACCCGATGATGCTTTAATAAATCATATTTTAAAACCTTCCCTGCTCCCCTTCAGCACACCCCCGTTTGACCTGCGCGCACCATTGCACTATTGCAAGTACCGACAGATAAAAACCATTTACGTAAGAAGGTAAAGAGTAACACACTATTCTGTTCTATTTTTGGATTAATGGCTCCAACGCATCAGCATTGATTTTGCCAATGTCACAGTAGGGTACGAAGAGTAACATAAATATGTAGACGAATCATCGGAATGTCATTGTCAAGAGTCATATGTTGTCAATGTCACTTTAGCGAAGAGTGGTATCTGTGGAGTCGAGGTGTCTAAACATGAAGGCTGGCTTAAAGGCCTAGTTGCCAAGCCAAAAATATTATTAAAAAAAACATGAAGGGGAGAGTTTTTGGCGGGAACTGGAAGGAGATGTTGTTCTGTGCAGTTTTATTTTCTAAAAATGTGTAAATTACTCTAAAATGAACAATAGTTATAGGATATTGATAGTTTTTGAGTAGTAATTATGTTTTTGTGTTAAATGAGAACTGTATAGCCAAATGTGGCCTTTCGAGTTGTCACAAGAACTTCGCTGAGTGGCTTCAGTTGATAACCTACAGTTCAGCTGAGCTATACATAGACTTAAGAAAATGAAGAGACTAAATGGTAATCTAAGTTCTGGCTTAAAGGCCTAGCGGCCAAGCCATAAACCTAAATAATAATACATTTGAAGGAAAGAAACATAACCTCTTCTTGGGAATGGTCGCCGGCCCGGCACATCAAGTATTCGACGAATCGGTATCCATTGCCTTATTCAAAGTGAATTATAACGTAATTAGTTTTAATTGTTATTTACGCAATAGAAACATTATTTTGTTGGATTAGAAAAGTAAAATTGTTGGACATTATACAAGATGTTAGTTTCATAAATATACCCGCATATTCATGCCAATCCTTACTGAATTCTGATGAATAAAGCCTTCCTGACAGCTTATAGATATATGTCATGTTTTATATATTATCAATATTACATATATAAATTACATTCAATATTATATTATATGTTAAAAACACTATATAAATGTTTTTAATGCCACTTAAATGAAAATTAAGAAGACTTGAATTATATTAATTAAACTATGTATATTAATGTTTAAAAAGTTTTCTATAGTTAACATGCTATTATTACATTCTGGAAATTAAGTGACTGTTATATGTGTATTCTGATATTGACAAACATAAAAACCTTCAGAATAAATATGAAAAACACTAACTAAAATAAAACCAGCCAAGTGCGTGACAGTTCACGAATTAATCAAGGCTTATGCAGAGATCACAAACGTCTACTGTTTTTGTTATATGGACTTAAAATCATAAAACAAACATTTAATCAAATTACTTCATGCCTTAAAAACTACTTAACGGATAATGTTCAGTACTAATTTTTTGTAAGTATTTTTTTACTCATTTAAGACCTAATAAATCGCTATATTAATTACTGCAATTATGTGGAATTTTTTAAAGATCTTAACCTTGTATAAGTATTATGAGCAATGGGGTAGATAGATAGATAACAGTTTGTTGTACTTACAACATTACAGAAAACACAGATGAACTTATAGCCTAAAAATATTCTAAATGTGCACAATGGGCGAACTTATCGCTAAGAAGCGATCTTTTTCAGACAACCTGTGGCAGAAATAAAACATATTATATTGGTCAAAGGTGGTATACATAAATATTAAAAGATATGCAGCTACTTACATATATTTTATAATGTGTAATAAAGGGGTAAATTTCTACCTTAATTTTGCTGCATCCAAACATTGTCGAAATCTGACCCAGTGACCTAACAAATAGTGAGATTGTTATTCAAAGCTTTTGGCAAAAATCCAATCCTATCTATCAAACTAAACCACTTGTGCCTGCAATAACAGAAAGATGTTATTCACCTAATCAATACTCTTTAATTATCTAATGCCATGGAAGATTCTCCTTCACGATCACTATGTTTTAGAAGGGGAATATGTGTATTGTAAAGATAATAGAAACCCATATAAAAAGCAGTAATAGAATCTTTGTAAATTAGTAAATGAAGGATTAGTTTGGATACGATGTTTGAACCAGGTCATTAGGGCTTCGCCATCGACTGAAGTTGAGCGTGTTACTTCACAATTTATTGATGATAATTGAAATTCTGTTCATATTAATGTTAAGCCTAATGAAAATTATAAAACACCTGCAGATAAAGTTGAAAAACACCTCCAAACATTGCAGAGTCTGGGATTATTTTTTCTTCCCAGCACACATAATTTCCTACCCTTCTATAGAGGAACCTGCACAGGACCCATCGAGTGTTCAAGAGCCGAGTCTTATCAGGCGTTCATATAGAATTAGGAAAGCCCCTGAAAATTTTAATTTATAGGGAAGTATTGTAGTATCAGATTTGTGACTTATCTAAGATATAAGTATTTGAAACACAGATACAAGATACAAAATACCTATTTTGGACCATGAGACCGAACTCAATCGCTCATTCCGCGAGCACCTGAACACGCATTGGGCTCTGGCGCAATGATTCACGTTTGACTAGAGGAAACGTAAAGTGTGGTCCACTATTCGGTGCTCTTTTTGCCTCCTCCACTTGCTGCGACTGCGGCTGAATTTCCTACTCAGTCGCAGGTTTGTTCTTTCTTATACCTTTGTCTGGTTTTTTATAATTAAATGTTTATCCTACAATAAAACAATCATTTTTTGTTTAATGAATTCTGCTTCTACGTAGCGACTTTTCCCTTTTATGATATTGACGGTATGATATTGAAAACTCATCGAAGAAAAACGAGTGATAAAATGTTTGAAGAAGATTCAAGGTCTCAATTAAAACCTCAAAAATATAATATTTTGTCATATTTGCGCGATCTATTCATAATTTACTTAATCAACTTAAGTTAAATCAAAAAGTATCTTGTATCTTTAAAAAGTATTTAGAAGATACGTATTTTGTATCTAGTATTTCAAATATAATTTTCAAAAGTATGTTGTATCTGGTATCTCAAATACTTATTTTAATAGTATCTTGTATTTTGTATTCAGATACTTTGTATAGGGTACCTTGTACATCTCTGCGTAGTATATTCAAGTGGCAATACTAAGCGGATGGGGGGTGGGGGATACCATGCCTCGCACATTGTCAATCTCGGAGGCTTATAGTTTTCAAGATGTCGTTTTTATGTTCCATTTAAATGTGTTTTATAAAAAGGTTTGATTTTAAGAATACTTTGTCTTAAAAAGTTTTAACAAAGCCTCGGGGCTAATCCGGACCAGCAAATTTCGAAAATATAACGTGAGAATTTTTGTCCCACTGTTGGAGTAAAGTGAAAACTACTAAAAGGATTTAAATGATTTTATATAAATAAAATTCGAACTCTGTAGTTAATGTACACGACGTCGGGTCAATACTTAGGACAGTTTGTATTCCGAATGCTCTAATGATATAAACTTTGACGCGCCCGGTTTAGAGAAACTGATGTTCCAGGTTCTTTTAGTTTTTTACTCTAGTCGAAATTTCTGTTATTCAAATGTGAAATAGTTTAAAAGACATATTTATTTTCCTGACCGTACTCTATGTGCAACTATTTCACGTTAAATCGAGCGGGCTAACTCGTCCAGTTTTTAACGACACCCGCCGAGAAGCCCCAAATTATTGTTATTGTTTAGTGGTTACTGCGTTTTATAGCTCCTTGTTATTTGGTCAAGTTATTTCTTGAATTATAAGGACGATTTCGGGCTACTACATCATTACCCAAGCCTGCTGGTCGAACTGTGTGTAGCTTAGTAATTCTGGGGCAGTATATGTCATATATTGATAGAATGTGTCCATAATGACACTTTTAGACAAAGTTGTGGTGCTAATTTAAGTCTATTACGTCAAACTAATAAATAGTATTCTGGCAGACCCATCTTCGAATGACGCCAGAATTCTATATAATATAAAAAAATAGTGATTAGGTACTGTTTTGTTTGTACTTACCAGTGCACCATGGTCGCTTAAGCGACAAAGCCCTTTAATTATGAATAAATATACATATATATATATAGAGACAACATCGAGGGATATTAATATAATAAAATTATGCTGTTACTACTTTCAATCGATTCTTGAGCCACTACTATTTCATTAAAAGAAATTTAACTTCGTATGATAAACGCGTATTATCTGTAATTGCTATTGACGATAGGTATATGGAGCAATCCTCCCTGCCTAAGGCCGAGTTGATTGGTCTGTAATGACACTTTTGAGATCAGATCTGGACACTCAATGTCACCTCTAGACAGCTTCATCAAGAAACAAATATCACAGCATATTGGTAACAGCTTCTGGTGTTGCAAATGTCAATAGACGATGGTAGCCGCTTATCAATAAACCAACTATTTACGCAAGTGTTCAAACTGTACACTTATAGATACAACAGTTTCTTTTGATTTGCCTTTGGTTGATTTTGGCTCCAAAGCATTTGACATTGATTTTGCCAATGTCGCAGTAAATACGAAAAATGACAGGTGAACTAGTGTAGCAAATTAAGCTTCATAAAAAAAAATTAGAAACATTATAGAGCTCTCGTGAGGAAGTAATATGTTCCTTGATGGTACAGTAAGGTCTTCTGTATATCTGTAAACAGAACGAAACACATATAAGTTAAACTAACACAAATGTTTTAACTGACATAAATTTATATAAAGTACATACATTTGTCAGCCAGGGTGAGAAGAAAGTTCAAATGGATAGGGCGAGGAAGCTCTTTATGTAAAACATCATTTGCGTCTAATAATTTTGACACAGTCAAAAAAATGTGATGTAGACTCCCTTCACGTAACCCGCATTCACAGAGGGAGTCACGAATTCTAATTTTAGCTGAGAAAACAGGTGAGCAGCAGTGACCAAGCCTAAGACGGATTATTGCTGAAATATATTTTTAGATAGGTTTCGGTGATCCAAGGTTTTGGATGTAGTACTGATTGAAGATTTCCATAACACACAAATTATTCTATGCTTACTATATTTCAGAACATTGAGAATTACAATGACATTTCGCACACAAAACTATTCTAAACAGAACACTGTCCAAAATATAGGTATGACAGTGGCAATATATTTGGCGCGAACCGCGGCCTAAATCGCGCGACTGTCGGCCGACACTCGTTGTGTTTGTACCGTCCGCATCAGATCCATCACGCGTGGGCACGCACCGAAAAACGCATCGGGCTGGTACAGTTAGCAAAAAAATAATTTTACAAATAAAGATCATGTCTTCATTTCCCTACTCTATCTGGGATAATTTTATAGTTAGTGACTGTCTTGTTTATAGTGTTAAATATAACGCATTAAATCCATCCTACGTCTGCGTGAAATGAGCACTAAAGAAAGCATGCTGTTTGATACTATCCATGATGTAATGCTGGTTCAAACTTCGCACAGCGAATTAGTATTATTGTCTTGTCTTGTGTTGTTCATGAACGATGTACTATTAAGAAACGGTTCTATAAATTGTACTAAAAGAAAAGTTTCATATTACCAAACGTTGATCGATCGGTAGTTCACTTCAGCGTGCCAGTCACCCATTCGACAGTCTTGTGTAGCTCATGAACGATAAACAAGCACATCAGATGAATCGGTGGTCAAATGCAAAGCTATACAACCGTAAAAAACAAAGAAAAATTCAACAATTAATGAACGAATGAAAACTCTTATTGTTCACCATAAACTGAAACCTAGACAATGAATTTGCATTAATTTAGAACAATAGTCGGCGTAATCGCTTATGGCGATCTCTTCCGGGCAACCTGGTCTTTTATCTAAGGGGATTCTACAAGAAGAATTATACAAGTGTTGGTGGTATTACACCAGTTTAACTAAAATAAAACTAATACAATTATTACCATTAAACGACAGTACTTTTAGATCATATAAAATAAAAATAAAATTGCGTAACAATATTCAAGTAAACATATTTCAAAAGCACATCACAAGGCTCATTAACCAAGAGTCAATGAAATATTTCCATTGAATTCAACAATTTTTATTTAATAGGCCAATAATGGTCAGTGATCATGCAGATAAATATACATTGATTTGGCTTGTCTGATTGGTAAGGGGAAGGAGTTTTATAGGCGAAGAGCGTGTACCGCAAAATAATTTCCTACGAAGGAAGAAGTGTATGCAGGTATTATTAGCAGAAGATTTACACTTGAGCGCAAATTACAGGAATGAGATTGATAGAGAAAATTAAGTTTAAATTTAAAAAAACCAATAACATATTTTTTTGTTGACACTACATCCATCGATGCAGCGACACCAATGATCACTTTCCGCACTGACAACCACTGAAAAATTTAGCCAAAACTGCCGCAATACGTACAGTTAGCGGACTGGGGCAATAAAAACGTGCTGACTGTACTCAATAATGGCCGATACGCGTCAATGGGTACTACTAGGGAAACAGTTTTGTTCGATGCAGATAGAAAGTACTAGGAGTACATAAAACTAAAGAGCGTCCTGAAAATAAGTCGTGCCATTTGTGGTCTTCTTTGACCGCCGCGTACTTTCTTCTTTTTAATATTAGACTGTATATTTCTATGTTTCAATTTGGATGAATCGACCAAAGTGATCCATATAAATACAAACTCGAATCATTCAATGTCACTGTATAGCGTTGTCTTCTTTCAGTTTTGTGCTTTTCAACCGAATTGATTTAATTTGATTGATCCATTTAATATGAGCATAGCTCATATTCAGTTTAAGTTTAAAAAATATGTTTTAAAGCACTTTCAAACTAGCGTTTTTTGACGATCGTTGCGGCATACGCGCGCTTCAAAAAACGAAATGTGGGCTTATTTCGGCGTGTACGCTGGAACTGACCACTGGCCACCATTAGTTCCAGCAATATGAATTTCGACAAAGATCCCGAAGGACCAACGAATTGCGCTTATACGAGTTGATACTTAAACGCGTCAAGTACGAGTTGCGTGACAAACCTACACGCACTTTGAAAAACAAGCTTATAATGCTCGTATAAAACGCTAATCTGAACAGGCCATTAAATAATAACGGTATTCATATTGAGTTAGAGTAAGTTTGTAGGCATTTTTAAGCTTCTTAAAGAAGCCTACAAACTTACTAAGTAAGACGTTCAACAAAAGTTTTAATTGAGACTTTGAGTGTGTTCCGAGTTGTTTTTATTGGGCGATTATCATTTCTTAGTATTCTATGACGCTAGTATATAATAGAACTAATTTTTATCTTTAGTACTCTTTCTATTCGATATAAAAACGTATGCGTTTATCTCATTCCCTCACATACGTGACTAGACGTATTAACTATTATGTTCACTTGCGCCCATGTAACGGTAGGTTTGACAATAATACTAGTGCGGATGCGAATCGCTTTGATTGGTTTATTGAAAGATATCGACTCGCATTGATTTATGTTTGCCTAGTGACATAGGCACTAATATATACGGAGGGACCATAAATAACTTTAGATAAATAATATTTTTTGCGCCCGTAGAGAGAGATATTTGACTTGTCTTGTTTTATACTTCGTTTCCAAATATGATTTTGCATAACTTTACATCTAGCCAATGTCAATTATTTATGAATATTAAAGTTTTAAAATAATCTTCAAGTGAATATAAGCAGACACCAGGCAAAAAAAGAAGCCTCAGTGAAATTGTAGGTTGGTTGACTGAAGTAAACGAAGGAGTTTTTCTGACAACTCAAATAAGCATATTTCACCAAACAGTTGAGACTTTCAACAAACACAACCATATTTGCTTTAAGTTTCTGTTCATTACTCTACAACAAATTTTCATTTTCAATTAATATTTTATACTTTTTTGAAGTGATAACTTCTTATGGGAGGGTAAATCGCTTCGTTACGTTACGCGTTACGGCGCCAGTCTGTCTGGCTTCCCTTTCTCTCACGTTAGATTAGTTTACGTTATCATTTCTGTCGGGCGTCCCGAGACGGACACCGTCTGTTTCTTTTTGTTTAAATAAAACTATTCAAAAAAATTCTAACTTCAAGTTTCAGTCAAAAAATCTTATTCTTCCTGTCCATTATTCCCTTAGCTCAAGTCACATTCCTTCAAGTCAATTAACATCTGGTAAAATAGCAATTAAATGCGAACCCACAAAATTTAAGTTTCGTTAAAAATATACTAGAATCTGCTTATTTATTTACATTAAATGTGTTACGCTTTTAAGAAACTAAAGTAAGTTTTATTATACTTAAGATTTCCGAAACATGTTTGATTAAACCGACATAGGTAAAGTCACATTATAGATATGACTGGCTGGTGGCAGTACGAGATGCTGGCACCAGTAACATCGCTGGCTTTAAGTACATTTCCTTCATTTCGGAATACCCTCTCACAATCATTGTAGCAATTTTCCGGGGCATCCGTCGCGAGAGGCCGGGGGGTGTAGTCTAGGAGGCCAAGAAGAAAAAGCACTACCAATATGAAATTAAGTCAGAATACGCCAAATCCTCAAATCAAAGTCATAGATAAAAAAATAACAAACTTAACTAGTAATAATAAACAATGTATCAAAATATGCGCGAAAAAGAATAAATTTAAAGTTTGTACTTTAAAAACAATCTAAAAATATGAATGTAAGCCATTTTGAGTATAAAATGTATGGTTATATGAAATATACTCATATAGTTTATTTAAATAAACTTTATGAGTATATTATAATTATTATTATATTCATAGTTAAGTATACAAATTGATACTGACATTTCATCTTAATTATAATATTTCATTTCTTAAGCAAACAGAATCTTTGTGGTATTTGGTAACAATCATTAAGAATGAAAAATATTCTATATTATATATTATAGGTTATTTATCACCGGTAAAGACACCGATTGTGCTACAGTATATCAAAACGAAACCTCACAAAGTTTGGTACTTCTTTATTGGTATGTATATATATATATATATATATATATATATATATATATACATACATACTAGCCGTTCCCGCCCGCTTCGCCCGGCGAATGACAAACAAATTGAGAAAACATGGACAAATATATAGCCTATAACCATCTACGATTAATTCCGCGTCGAATGGTTCTGGTTTCATGCTGATCGGTCCAGTAGTTTTCGAAAACAAACTTTGCTTATATATATACACCAATACATATAGTATACACATATACACAACAAATGACAATCGTAAAGAAAACAGATCTTTAAAGTTCAATAATTTAGACATAGATTGTAATTTAACATATGTAAACACAAACAAAATTAACTTAAAAAAATTAATGGCTTTATCTTCTTATTTTAATATTAAAGTCTTAATTTAATTTGTCTGAAATGTTAAATTATTTTTAGATTACAATGGTTTATATTATATAACACTCAAAAAGATAAAATTGTTTTAATGTATAAGTTTAGTAATATACATACAAAAATGCAAAATTGTAGATAAGCATACTAAAATTATGAAGTAAAGTACTTGAGTCTACAGTGTAATCATAAAATAACTTTAGATTTTGAGACGTTTCTAAGACTCGCGTTTTTAGTCGGTTACCTCTCGGGCTATAAGGGGGGTAGATAGCAATGGGGTAGTATCGCGGGAGGGGGTTCCGCCGGTCTCCACTGACGTCGCTTGAGCGTGTGAAAATTACATTCCGAGAGCGCCTCGCATATCTATCACTCGCAAATTTAACTTTAGTTTCGGTATGCCGTGCCGCGCCCGCCCCGCAACCGTCCCGCTCCCGCATACATATCTAAAGGTTGCGTTACATCGTTTTAGTATAAGAATATCATTATTTCAAGAATTTTGTTTCTAATTTGTATCTATATACAAATAAAAACCGAAGACATTGAAACTAAATCGCATTATGTAGCAGATCATTGCCAACGGGGAGCATGTTCAGAAGGCTGGCTGCATTGCCACACTGTAGAGCAATACTTATTTGTTGTGCAAAATGAGAAAGCACGGGTAGTGTCAAAGAGTTTCTTACATATTATGTCTTTAAACGAACTCTTTGCCGACGGACCCCTCGGACTCAATGTTTCAACCCCAAACGACTCAAATATGTAACCCCTTCCTAAGGCTCCATATTTGCGCCGTTTGACGTCTCCAGCTGAAGCGGCAGCGTTGCTAGCCCCCGACTCTGTCATTGGAAGATGTGACGAGGCTAGTGTGTCAACACAGGTCGCATCCCACACTAGCGGCCGCCCCATCTTCCTAGGGACGAGTGACATTCCGTCCGGTCTCTTGCCATCGTCGCGTACCAGGCCATTCGGTTCTAGAATGGCCGGTACGCCGACGCTGACAAGAGCTCGGCGGATGATGTCGTTGAGGCTAGCATAACGAGATCTTCCTGTGCTTTTTAAACATGACAACCCGTGTTGTCCAAGAATATCATTGTATGTAATTCGTAAGATACGGCTCAGCCACGACTTTGGGCTTGGCGACGCAGCGGAGATTGGCGACGATCAAGACATGACATACTTTTTGTATGTAAGTATAGGTTTGCATTTGACCGCTGTCTCATCTGATGTTGAAGGATAACGCAACTTAGGGTGGAGCACGCTTACCTAGAAAATACCACGCGTGACTCGAAGACTTCAAGATTGTAATTGTCAGGATAAACAGACTCCGGCAAATTATTCCACTCTTCGGCAGTACGCACCAGAAAAGATGAAGTGAAACGTTTGGTTCTGACTGGTGGTGTCTCCACTATGTGACTTTATGCCAGGGATGTTAAGGATATAATAGAATATTCCTTATTGCACATAAATAAGCAGTATACATCAAAAATAACAATATTTCAAGCATGTAATCAATCTGCGATATAATTTTTAGTAGAGATTTCTTCCAGTCAACCTTCAGGAGATACTATGCAGCGCGTTCCATTAGTAACTCACAACGCCCAAAATTATTCATTAACCGTTCCACAAGGCGACCGCGCACGTTGCGATCGTGGTGAAAACGTCACTAATGACGTCATCATTTTCGATCACACAACGCTCACAACGACCCATGTCGGATAACTAAGTGAAACGGGAAAAATCGCGCTCGTGAACGTGGTGGTTGTGAGTCTCTAATGGAACATGGACTTTATGAATATGACATTTTGGATCTGGACGTCTCTCTCTTTTTCTTAAGATTGGGAAGTTTGTCCCCAATTATTTTTTAGTGTAGAAAAATGAGTATTGATATAAAATTTTGTCTCTGGGTTCTAAAAAATTGAGCCAAGCACTATAATTTATATAATAATAACGATTGTTCGGTTAATTTTAGCATAATTAATTGATCAAATAAGACAATTTCCAAAAACCAATCTGGCATCTGCATCTTAGCAACTCAGTACAGTACTAGAATGTATTCTTCTAATATGCTTCTTACATACTAAGACTTCGCACGGTGTTTCCTCAAAATGCATTATATTTTAACACTCATTGAATAATGTGTAATTTTATATCAGCAGTAAACCGTCGGCAATCAAAAACGCATTACTGAAGCTCGTTGGCTCTCACATATAGAAAGTAGGATGACCAGCTCAACGATATTTGGCGAGACAGGACTATTTGTATGTACTTAATTTATAAAGAAGTTTATTTATCTGTATTTAACTTGTCAAATATTCTAAGTACGTTTATTTATGTTATGTCTTACGTAATGCTCTGCAACACCTACATCGCCAGATTAATTTACAATATTCCTGTAGTAGAGTTACCTGGAAGAGATTGCTTTAAGTGGTAAGGCCACCTATTGTTTTTACCATGACGATGTACGACTACAATATATGTAATAGTACATATGTTTTGATTTTTGTAAGAGTGTATTCAGGAAGCAATAAAGTGATTTCTAAGTATCTAGGTTGAAATAAACCTCTTCAATAAGAATCTTTTTGTAGGGTCTTCTATATTTAATTTATATTATAATATATTACGTCTTTGCGTCTGTTGTTTATTAGGTTTTCAAGAAAACTGTAAACTGTGTATATGATTGTCAAGAATAAAACTCTGCTGGTATTCACAATATGTGCTGTATTATTGTCCCGGTCCATAACCAAAAATCTATCAATAAGATAATTACTATCCTAAACAATCCAAACAGTTGTATATAAAGTTTTAATTAACACCATTGTTTAATCTTATCATATGTCCTTTTCACTCCAGGACTCGGGGTCTACTTTCCTAGTCCGCTATCTTTGAAATACGAGAAGTTTTCATTCTCTTTTATTAACTGGGCAATATTTAAGCCTTCTGGCAATTAAAAACACAGATAAAACCAACTGATCAATCTAGCTCGAGGTTTTAATGAATGAATAAAACTTTTTATTACTCATTAGAAATATACATTTTGGAATTGAAAGTGATGGGCCCGAAGGTTTTTTTGTGATCTTCTTCCTCTTTTGATTGAATTACGATTGAATTAGTTTCAATTTAGTTAAACCATCAAATATTATTTAATTTTCTTGTAATGTCTCCTTTAACACCGGGTTGCCTGGAAGATATATATACGCTATAAGTGATAAGGCCGCCCATTGTTCTAATTGAAATGTGTTTATATTAAATATCTAAGTTTAAGTTATGTTGAACAATAAAGAGTTTTCATTCATTAATTCATTCAAATTCTTTAAACTATGTCTTTAAATTAATATTGGTTTTCATAAACGATCGTACCATGGTCACCCCACTTAGTTACGTACTTCATATTCCTAGACTATTAGACTTCTATACCATCTCCCAGTTTGGGAGGGGCTCGCTATCATCATAATAACTCATACATACAATTAATGTCTACTTACTACTATCTTAAAACAGCTCAGGAATAAATTAAGTGCTATAAAATTATTCAGCCAAAATAAACAAAAAAACATTTGCAAGAAGGAAATATGATAATTTACATTTTTCAAACAACCGTACCCCTATCTCAGACGAACAAAATAAGTAAGACCGAGTCCTAAGCTCTGAGAGTGAAGGCGGCTAAAGGAAGCCGATTTTAGAATAGCAAAAGGATCGCCCCGCAGTGCATTACTAAAGCTTAGTACCTATTACTGAAATAATCAAATTAGTACAGATAAATGTGGAATAGTTTCTAGGTCCTCATGTATCTATTATCTATATAGATAAATAAAATTAAAAGTGTCTATTTGTAATGTCAAAATAAAAATGTAAAAAAAATCAGGGGGGATTATTACCAGATGATTCCAAAATGTAATTTTTAGATTTTAGAAGTGAAACTTCTTTCGAATCGTTGTGATTTCAAACCAGATGCAACGGAAACGGAACGACAGCTAAGAGACACAAATACAAAAACTCGTGATATCTTTCGAATGGGGAAGTCCGAATCGAATAATTCAAAAAGTTATATAAAAATATTGAAGCACTCTTGAATATGAAGTAATTTATTTTGATAAGGATGAATACCAAGATACAAATAAAGAGCTTTTTCTAGCGGCGGCATTTTAATTACATTTTAAAATTAAAGAACACTTATTGTTGCATAACTATAATAGTATAGAAATATTGTTAATGTACTTGTCCAATTTGAAAACCTGTCCGTAAAACTTCTAGTTAAAATTTTGATGCGATTGATTTTGTCACTTATTAGTTTTTTCCACTTGTACGTTGCGATTCGTTTTTCCACTTGTCCGTTGTGACTCGTTTTTCCACTTGTTTTTTGAAGTTTCACTTTTAATGTGTTCCAACAAGCATTTCGGTTTTTGTCTGTTTGGATGTTACACCTAATCTCTGAAACGGCTGCACCGATTTCGACGCGACTTTCACTGGCAGATATCTAATGTAAGGAGTAACTTGGGCTATTTTGTTTAAACCTTTTTTCAGGGTTCCGTGGAAAAGAAAACCATTTGTTCCCGCTAATCTCTGAAACGGGTGGGCCGATTTGGATTGGCATGAAGCTTTTTTTAGGCTTCTAAGAAAATAAAATCCACGCGGATCAAATCGAGTACTACATAAGTTTTTATGCACACAAATTTGTAAAATATGCTTTATTTCATACTTTTGTTTACCTAGTAAGCTCCGTCTATACTTTTCTTCGTCTGAGCCCCCGATGTTATATTTATGATATTTTGGTATATTCGATAGTATAATATTGGTAATCTCTCACTATTTAGTTGTTGAAATTTCGTTAAAATATTTATTAAAATAATTGTAGAAGATTACCATGAGGTTCTCGGAATACAAAGTGGCGTAGTTTTTAAGTACGGGAATTTACTATGGCTCAGCGGAAACTGCATTAAAATCGACCCAGTAGCTTTTGCGTGAATTCCGAACAAACAGACAAACACAAAAATGAAAGACAGAGAAGAGTACCTACACTTTATATTTTATAATAATAATAATAATCGGCAGACAAACACACATTGTATATCCCCAAATTAAGCAAGTTACGCTTGTGTTATGGGTAATATAATAAGTTGTGTTATTGTTCCCACATTACGAGAGAGGACACTAGCTCCTATAATACAGTACAAACTAGTTTAGGGACTGGTAGAATTAAAAAAACTGTCTGATCTATGTAAAAGTTTCAAATAAATAAATAAATATACAACGGACCACTCTGGGGCGGATCCCAGACTGTAGATTGATAGTGTTATTTTTTTACTCCCAAACTCGTTCTTTGTGATGCTGTCGTTGGAATTCATTGAAAAATACGTCGTAAGAGCTAACTTATGTTCCGGATTTACAAAGCTTACTTTTATCCTACTTGAAAACGAAAGTCTTCGAGTGCAGTGCGTCCTACCCATCACATGACATACGCTGTCGAGACATGGACACTGACAGTGGGACTGGACTACAAATTTAACGCTCAATAGGCTATGGAGCGAGGTATGTTAGGTATTTCTCTTACGATGTCCTCAACATCCGTAAGAGAACGGAGGTAACCGACATGGCTCGCAAAATTAGCAAGTTGAAGTGGCAGTGGGCCGGTCACGTCTGTCGCAGGACCGACGGCGGATGGAGCAAATGAGTCCTGGAGAGGAAACCATGTCTCGGCAAACGTAGCGTAGGACGCCCACCAGATTGCCGGCAGGGGCTAGATGAGGAAGACGGGAGACCAAGATATATGACGCGTACTTGGGGACACCAGCGTCCAGCAGTGGACAGAGATTGGTTGAAGAAGAACATACTTTTTATTTCAATACATGAGGTATTTACGGTGTGATGGATGAAAGCCAAAAAGATGGTTGCGTTCCTTATGGTGTCGCCATTGCATTACACTTAATAAACCAACACACTTAATCATAACGCGAACGAAGTTTCACTAGGGTAACTAAAGCTGCACTGCAGTAAGGTAGGCTGGCAAAGACAGCCTACTCAACTGCACAGGCCGTCACCTTGATTTCAGTCTTATATTTAAGATGGGGACGTATTAGCTCCGAAAGACTTAAATATTAGTAAATTAATATTCGAAAAAATATTCACAAAAGTCAAATAATGAATTCACTGAACCAAGTCCAGAGATGCAATGTCACGTAAAAGAACTTGTACAAAGGAATAAATTATTAAAAGACGTAAATATTAGATATAACGGAGGAAGGTGTTGTACAGAGCAACGCGTAGCCCACTTTTGGAACAGAATGGGGTTTAATATTAAACGAGACAAAAGAGTAATGCATGGTGTATTTACAGGTGATGTATTTCAATTTACTTTTGTTGTATTTAATCAAGTTTTATCAAATTTGTATTTGCTAAAATGTAATATGTAATGTGGAGAGTGATAAAAGATGACAATGAAATGTTGAAAGCATTCTACCATTTTTAATAATTACAATTAATTGAATTAATATTTATTGTTTATTTAATATAATAACATGTCCCGTATTGTGAGGAGTTTCCTGTCCGAAGCCTTAACCACCGGTAGCCTGGCCCCTAGTCTCCACTGCCGGCGGAGGTCAGTTTTTTTGTATTTTATTTATAAATTAATGTGCATATTTTATAATATATTTATAAGAAAAATCACTAGCATAAAGGTCAAAATTCAATGCACTGTAACACACTATTTCCTTTGATCTACGTATAAAAAAATATCTGCCTTAAGAAATATTTAAAAAATTTGGAAAATAAATATAGGTATATGTCAATAGTAATAATTATTAATTTATTTCGAATCAATATTCAAGTCATACGTTGGTTGGTAAGATCACATAAAATAGAAATACTTAAAACTAATTAAGAGATGAATAAAATAATAATAACAAGAATTTATAAAAAATAAATTTTACAGGAAGTTGTAGTGTCGTTGTTGGTCGCTACACAATGTTGCAGTAAAACTGCAAAAAAACTAAAAAGTAATTTTGGCCGGTATACATGTAGCTAAAAGTTTTTTTTCACTCTTCATAGTCGTATAGGTGTCATTAGTAAAGTAAAAAAAGAGTGATCCCTTGTACATTACCCATAACACAAGTGTAACTTACTTAATTAAGGGGGGAATTACAGTATATGTGTTAAGACAACCTCTGTCATTATTGTCATGTCATTCAATAGTAAAAGAAATATATGGAAAGGAGAAATTCTCTAAAATTGGAAAATAATGTAGTTTTATTTAATTAATTATATTACAAAACTGAACAGTATGTGTGTTTGTCTGCCGATTATAGTATTATTTTTTTGTTATATTGTATTCTACCCATAGTCCCTCAAGCCTATAAGTAGAATACTGAGCTTAGGTCATCGTCTTCAAGGTAAGGTGGCCAGAAGGCTGGCTACGTTTCCTCGCTGAATAGCCATACTGATCCATTATTCGAGGTAGGGTCCAGCTTTTGGATGACCAGAAAAGTCAATGAGTCGCTTTGATATTTTGTAGACGTCGCCTTAGGAGCCCACGGTCCAAGCTTTTCAACAGCAATCGGCAAAAACCTTATATAACCCTCACTGAGAATACATACTTTCTTTAAACTATATTATATACAAATTAAAATAAAATTATATATAAAAAAAAATAACTAATAAATATATGTAAAATGTTATTAACGAAATTTGGTCCAGCCTAATCAAACTGCTTTCACAGAGCAATATAACTAAGAGGATGGCAGCATTTCCTCGTTGAATATAGGTTCTTGTGGCGGATTGGTGCAATGAAGAAAATAGGCTTTGTTACAAGCTGAATTATTTATTTATGGTTTTAAAAATAAAATACAGAGAATACTTTTCGTAGCTATCAAAGGAATGACAATGTCAATAAAATAAAAATGCATAGAAAAATAAACGTACAAAAAGGTTGTCCCACATACTAATTCTCTGAGAGTGCTTAGCCTTCCGGACGCATCTGGCCTCGACTTGGCAATTAATTAAATATTTAATCAACACTATGAAAATATATTACTTTTCAATACACACACGCTTATGGTGTATAAACTAAAGTGGTACATAAATAAATAGGTAAGTCTACAATAATGTTTGGCGTGAAGAAAATTAAACATATATTATATTAAAAAAATATTGAAATACAATGTGTACCGGAAAATAAAAATGAAAATTTATTGAATATGGTTCTACAACTAACTGGTGCGATTGGGTCGGAGATCAACGAGTCGCACATATTAAACTGCACTCGTGTAGCCAAGATGCGCCGCGAGGGGAACCGTCCCAGATCCATAATCGTGGAACTGAGCACACCAAGATACAGAGATGAGTTCCTTACCTGTGCACTAAAGTATAACAAACTTAACTCTGGACAAAAACTGAACAGCACAATAATTGGCATTTCTGGAAACCCCGTACCTATCTACATATGTGAACATTTATCGCCAACAAATAAGGCGTTACACGCTGCTGCCAGGATGAAAGCTAAACAGCATAAGTATAAGTTTGTCTGGGTTAGGAACGGCCGCATATTCGTACGCAAAAATGAAGAATCTCAATTTCTGTGGATCAAGGACACCTCTAATTTAGATAAGATAATATAGGATTAATTTAATATTTGTTAATCAGTACTAGAATATATATTTGTTTTTTGTATAAACTAACTATGGCTAACATTAATTACGTAATAAATTCTACTATATTTATATCTTCACACTTATTTAATCATATCTTATATTTGTACATTATCATATATTTATACCATCATTATTACTATATAAATATATTCCACATTATAAAACTACTATTATTTATATTATTTTTGTTTTCAAAACTACCCGTTAAATTACGTGATAATCCCTACTGGAGTGAACATTCTTATCTGGTACGAATGAGCGTGTGCGATAGTACAGTACAACCATTTTATCAAGAAGTACAGTGCACCCACTTTACTTGTTATTCCTCTCCAACTAAGAAGTCTTATCTTATACCAACGATTTCTATATATTTGTCATGTTATATTAGTACCCTGATATTGTGTCATATTCTCATTCGTTCACAAGTATGTAAATATGCTTTTAAACTGACATGTTCTCTTGAGTATTCGTACATTTATTCTCTAATGTTACTTGTGCATACTCAGATGTACATTTTTTATGTATAAGAGATTACTCTCCATTTAAACAATGTCTAATCATATTAATCAAAATACCAACTTAGATATTTATTATCAAAATGTACGAGGACTTCGCACGAAAAGTTTAATTTTGTTCAACAATATGCTGTCGAATGACTATGACATTTTATTATTTACTGAAACATGGTTACAAGATGATATTTTTAATAATGAACTATGCGATGACAGATACGAGGTGTTCAGATGTGACCGTGACCTGTCTCATACGGGTAAGAAAACTGGTGGGGGAGTCATGATATGTGCACAGCGACAACTAGCCGCGTCTCTTAGTAGCGACTGGACTTATTCACATGATTACGAGACTTTGTGCATTACGCTGCCAGCACGAGCCTTACACTCAACAGTTAATTTACACATTATTCTTGTTTACATACCCCCTGACTCTCGAGACTTACCAGTTAGGCTCGATCATGTTAGAGAGTGCATTACTCAGTACACTTGTTTGTATCCTACAGATCATTTTGTTATAGTTGGGGATTTTAACTTACCATTTGTAAAATGGAATAGTAATACTTACAGTACTTTATTACATGCGCCTAGTTCTGTACTGTCTGAGTCGTCAACAGCTTTCTTAGAATTTTTAAGTTATACAGGTTTTTATCAGTACAACTATATTAAGAACCACGCCCATAACACTTTGGACCTCTGTTTCAGTAACTTACCATTAAATATTGCAAACTGCGATAACCCTGTTATTAAGGAGGATCTCTATCATCCCGCCCTTGTTGTAAGTGTGTTTGATTTAGGCATTCATCTACTCAAAGAATGTTCTCAAAGCCGCTTTAATTTTTACAAATGTGATTATAATGCTATTAACTCCTACCTATGTAAGACCAGCTGGAGCGATTTATTATTAGGTAAATCTACTGACGACGCAGTTGATACTTTTTATGATAAGCTTCATGAATGTATTCTTCTCCATGTTCCTATTTCCGTTGTCAAGCCCAATCCCAAATACCCCGTTTGGTATAGTACTGGACTTATAAAACTCATACGTGAAAAATCCAAATTACACAGTAGGTGGAAAAGGTTTGGTAATCCTCGTGATTATTATGAGTATTCTATGTTAAGAGATAGACAAAAAAATATAATTAAGAAATGTTACAATAATTACATAAATAATTCTAGTAGGTTAATACAACATTCACCAAAATATTTTTGGAAATATGTAAAATCAAAAAGGGGTGGGTCTAATTATCCTAATAACTTTAATTTGGGGAAGGAAAACTTTTCGGATGGTCAGTCGATATGTAGTGCATTCAATAGATTTTTTAAGAGTGTATTTATCCATCCAACAGTCCCTAGCTCGAACATTAAGCCGCACATTCAGGCAAGGAACGCAAATAATTATAACTTTGAATCAATTTCAAACCTAAACGTAAACGAAGAATTGGTACTCCAACTACTAAAGGCACTCGATAAAAATAAGGGTCCAGGAGCCGATGGAATTCCTCCCATGTTTCTCGTGTCCTGTGCTAAGAGTCTTAGTGTACCTATCTCTATGCTGTTTCGCCTATCTTTAAAAGAATGTGTGTTCCCAACCTTATGGAAGAAAGCACAAATCATTCCGATACATAAAAAGGGTTCACGATCCTCAATCGATAATTACCGCCCTATTTCGATACTTAGTACCATTGCAAAATTGTTTGAAAAAGTTATATATACACATATTTACCCAATAATCGCTCGGAACATTCCTGACACGCAACATGGTTTCTACAAAGGTCGCTCTACCACGTCTAACCTTGCTATTTTTTCAGACTACATTCATAATAATATGGAGAACGGTGGACAGGTAGACGTGATCTATACAGATTTTGAAAAAGCTTTTGACCGTGTCGATCACTTTATCTTACTTCATAAGCTGGAGTACCTTGGTATCCAAGGAGACTTGCTAAGATGGGTGGAATCCTATTTGACAAATCGTTCCCAAATAGTTGTTATGGGTGGCTTTAAATCTGATTGTGCTTGGGTTCCATCAGGTGTACCTCAAGGATCACATTTAGGTCCTCTTTTCTATAATGCATATATTTTCGACATTAATTATTGTTTTGATAGTTCTCTTCATTTATTATATGCTGATGATAAGAAAATTTATATGCGTATTAACAATATCGATGATTGTAATCTTATACAAAAAGATCTTAATACTTTATATGAATACTATGCAATGAACAGAATCAATGTAAATGTAAAAAAGTGTCAAACTATAACTTTCACTCGTAGAAAAAGCCCTGTTTTATATCCATACCATTTTAATGGATGTAAAATTGACAGAACTGATGTAGTGAGAGATCTTGGAGTTTATTTTGACTCCAAAATGGTTATGGCGCACCATGTCAACACTATAACTAACAAAGCATTTCGAAATCTTGGTTTTATCATGCGTACTTGTAAGCCGTTCACTTCTTTATTGTGCATGAAAGCAGTGTACTTTGCTTACGTGCGTAGCATTTTAGAATACTGCAGTCCCATCTGGAATCCGCACTATCGCATATATTCTAATCGTATTGAGAGAATTCAGCAGAAGTTTCTAAGACATTTGGACTATAAATTACAAGGCGGTCATAACACTTATGAACAGAGGTGTTTGTCATATAGGCTTCTTAACTTGGAACAACGCCGAGTTTTGCTTGACATGGGTTTGCTGTATGACATTATGCATAGTCGTTTCGATTGTCCTGCAATAACGCAAAGAATGTCATATTGTGCCCCAATGCGTCGGACTAGACAC
Source organism: Dendrolimus punctatus (assembly GCA_012273795.1). Lineage (NCBI taxonomy): Eukaryota > Metazoa > Arthropoda > Insecta > Lepidoptera > Lasiocampidae > Dendrolimus > Dendrolimus punctatus. The sequence goes on from CM022545.1 coordinate 4,369,269, forward strand.
ACACAATTGCTGCATACTGCATGCCACAGCACTAACTACGGTCAGAACTCAGTTTTCTCCAGAATTGGCGATACCTATAATCGTAATTTCAACGATATTGATCCTTTTTTGGGAACAAAGACTATATTCTTGAGAAAGGTATTACAGAGTCTGCTTGATAAAGGCTGATGATATCTGTGTACCTATGACATATAAAAAAAAATTCTTATTTTTAATTAATTAATTAATAACTAATTTATCTATATATGTAATTGTATATTCTATCACAAATATATAATATTATATTGTTTGGCTTTTTTTTATATAAGTATTGTATTATATATTACACATTTTATTTATATGACTAGTTTTTACGCATGTTGTGGTCTCCAGTAACTGAAGGAGCACATTGATTTAAAGTGTAAGGTTATTTATATTTAAAAATTGTTATGTGTATCCTTTGTTGGAGATTCTAATAAATAAAATAAAATAAAAATTAATTAAACTATTAAATTTCGTAAGCAACATGAACAACGACCTGCGACCTGTAACATAAAAAAACAAACACATACATACATATGTCATAAAAAATAGTAGTTAAACAACACAACGTGATATTTTACGAGCACATAAAAATATAGTTACATGTGTCCGTAGCTTAATAAACTTAAGTTATTGCTTGCAACACCTGTCTTTTACTTAACGTACAGTCAAGTTATTGCGTTTTTATTAAAATGGCAATACTGGGGGGTTGGTTTTAGGCTCTACGTGCCCTTTATTGTCCGATTTTTATGTCTTACAATTCATTGACATACTGGTTAGGGTTTTACATAAACTTCTAATGAGTATTAACGCATACGCTCGTATATAATATAGAATCTATGTACCTAAATAATAACAGCCCACAAATGTCCCAGTGCTGGGCTCGGGCCTCCCACTATAGGGGAACGGTCATACCCGCCACGCTTGCCCAAGGCGGCTTGGCAGGTTTGACACACATCTCGATGTGCAGGTTGCATCACGAAGTTTTCCTTCACCGTTATTACCACGTGGTAATTGTAACAATATGCACATTCGATAAGAAAACTGCTTAAGTGGTGCATGCGTTCCGGCCAGGATCGAACCCGCGCTCTTTGAGTCTGGGACGAGTGCGCCAGCCATTACGCCACCACGACTTTCATCTATGTATCTAATAATAACCGATTTAATTAAGTCTGACTTCTAGCCTAATAACCAGTCACCCTAGAGCGCTGATAAGAGATGTACATCGGACCTAAGCTGGAGTAAGACTGCACCCAACCAAATTCAGAATAGGAATGTTATCTCGTCGTTCCATGCGTCCGCTTTTATAGTCAAGCGATGACTGAATGACCCGAATAGTGGGGTAATCGAAACAAACTACCTTCTATTATTATACTGTCAGTAAACAAACTCTATACAATAGTTTTTTTATTGCTGAAGCACAGCAGACAAGCTGATGGCACAACTGTGATGGAAAGTGGTTGCCGTGCGTAGTTCAATAATCTAACATTATAATATAAGTACATATTTACCTATTACATTAGATATCTTTAATACAGGTATATTACTTAAATTAAAAAAAGTGTACGTCTAAGGACACCCGACAGAAGTGATAACTTGCGAGAGAGAAGGGGAAGCCAGACAGACTAGTGCCGTAACGCGTTACGTAACGAAGCGGTTCACCCTCCCATAAGAAGTTACCACTTCAATAAATACACTTATATTTATAACTTATAATCACGTAAATATTTTATATAAGATGCATTGTAGACACACAAGGTAAAGAATTATTTTTGGAAAAGTGAGATAGATAAGAAAAAATAAAATAATGCATAACTCGGGTCGTGCCCGCCCATGAAAGCCGTCAGCTGTCGAGAATTGGTGTACAGCCACCACTACTGGGAAGCTCTATCCATGCAGGAACGGAGAAAGAATACAATTTCCTGCAGCCAGGCGGCCAGTCGTAACAGACAATAAAAGAATCCACAGTCTGAATGACTTCTACTCCTGGTTTAGAATATGCCGTCAATACAACCTTGAGTTGTTCCGGCACTAGTGGCCAGGGCTAGCCTTTAGAGAGTGACAGCACATTGGTGTGCCTTTGGTGTTACAAATGTCCATAGGCGATGGTATCTGATTTGTTTGCTGAACTCATTGCAATATAAAAGAGAAAGAGGCAAAGAGTTTCAATTCAACCCCCCAACCAACTCCACCTAAAGCAGCTGACGACCTGATGATATAAAATCTTATACAAGTTTCAATACTACTGATGACATCTCTTGGGCAATAGCCGAAACTCGTAACTTAACGGTTCTAAGTTACTAAGGTTCGTGTTTATATCTCACACTAAAAGTTAACCATTAGCATAGGAACCATAGGTTACCACAGGAACCAAAATTATACTTTCGGAATATTCTTTTACATTACTTACTTTATTTGTGACTCACTGCCTTATGAATTTAATTTATCTAAGCACGCATTTGGGCGTAGACTTATATTGTAATAAAAAAACCGACTACAAAAACTAAAAAACTAAAATGTATAAAATAACTTATTTCTAAAGCTATTATTATTAATATATATTATCTAAAACATAGCTATGTAGCTAGCTATGTATGGGTGGACTTGCGAATGGTGCCGCGCTTCTTAAAAAATATAGGTCCTAAGAAACGAGAAAAAAAAGGATCGCAAAATGAAAACTACTGGGCCAAACTATGTCAAATTTTTAGGGGACCACATGGTAGCTATTCCGCGTCGAACAAAAAAAAGAATCACGTAAATCAAATCATAAATCTCAGAGTAATCGGTGTACACATGGAACGAAAAGGAAATTTTTTCATAAAAATGTTCATAAAATGAAAACTACTAAGCCAAACTATGTAAATTTTTAGGGGATTAATTGGAAGCTATTCCGCGTCAAACAAAAAAAGAATCACGTAAATCGGATCATAAATCACGGAGTAATCGGCGAACATACATAAAAAAAGCAACAAAAAAAACCCAACGAATTGAGAACCTCCTCCTTTTTTCGAAGTCGGTTAATTAATCAAAAAAATAGGTACTTTATGAGATTTTTCATTAACGTCAGCTTTAACTGATAGTAATATTAATGATGTAATTAATAATAATAATTTCCATAATAATGGATTTGTAAACTTGTTGATATTTAAATCATAATTATGACTAATTAGTCCTTTTTGCAACTTACGACTAAGTTAGATATAAGTTACAACTAAGTTATATCGTAAAAAGTACAAAATGTAAAGTATTATTTTTGTTACTATGATTATACATTGTGAATTGTATGAACAGAAGATTGTAAATATGTAGTTTTATATCGAGTCGATTCAGCGCTATACATATCAAATAAATAATTTGATGATTTCTATAAAATTCTATAGAAAAAAGGTTGTTCATTCTCAAGCTTGTCTCACAACCAACTACTCGTCTAGACATATTTAACAATGTAATATAAAACAGTTTTAATTTAAAACAGCCTGCATTAAAGAATCAGAATCAAGTTCAGATATCTCCTATAAAGTTTATTGTTAACCAGCAAAATTATTCGTGGGCTACAGCGCCCCAAATAATAATTATATTTAATCTTAGTATTTTCTTTTATTCTTTATTGCACACAAAAAGTAACATAAAAAATTATAAAATGGTGGTGGTGTACAAAAGCGACCTTAACCCTAAAAGCGTTTTCTTCCTGCAAACCTATGACTGTAGGGAGAAGCAAAAGGCCGGGTTGTGTACACTAAAGATATTTTACGATATAAGATATAATATAAACAGATTAACAAAAATAAATTATACAGCGTGTTTCATTTCAAATGACAATAAATCATAATTTTAGAGGTCGTACTCCATACAAATTTTTTGGTACTATTAAATCAACCGTAAAGTCAAAAAGCAATTTCCGAACAAATTAATTACGAGAAAAAGGGAATAAAAACAGAACATCTTGTAAATATTGATTCGCGAGCGAGAGCGTAAGAATGAACAACTTCCGCGTTTAATGATGAAGAGACGAGCTGGCAACATGATACATTGGTCACTAACCTACCGATTTAGACACAATAACTGATACATGTTGTTGTAATATTCTGAAATGAAAAATGAGGTCCTGTGGCTAAACCAAAGAAGCTACCTTGATTCGTTTTTGTATTTGGGCAGAGTACGTCATGAAGCAAATGTGGTCTGATTTATTGTCGTAAGGTCTGAAACACGCTGTATACAAGATACTCTTAAGATACACACATACATATATAATGTAAAATAAGGATTGTTTAAGATAGATAGTGCTCTTTGACTTTTCTTAACTGCTCTCCGATGAGCTATCTCGGATCTTATGTGACAAGGCGTTCCAAAATTTAGCTGCGTGGACGTAAAAGAACCTCTATTAGATGCCGATGAGTGTGTGGGAGCTTTTAGAAGAAGGCATTTAGACGTTAAAATGTTTGTCAGAAGAAACAATAAATACAAAACGTTGACGAAGATAGGCAGGAGAAAGAGGGTTATGTAAGATTCTTTTAAATTTCGCGATTTGTATACGTAATAAAACGTTTTAACGGTTTTAAGCGCGGTAATTTATTTGACATTTCTTGTTCCGAATTTTCGGCCTCTTTTCAGTGGCCTTGATCACGCATGTCTGGGAACGTTTTTTCCGCGTACAACAATGACCTGGTGAGAACTTCTCTCTGCGCTACGACATGAGGTCGTTTAAGAAGGGCATTATAAATTTCTTAGAGGCCTTTAAAAAAAGGATTACCTTACAAGCCTGCGTTGGGGCAGCCTGTTGTAAGAGGCGACAAAACAACCCATAAACTTTAGTTGGTAGGGTTAGTTCGATTGGATGGCTACCACCCCTGGTCTAGAGTATGCCGCCATAACAATATTGTGTTGTGTTCCGGCATTACTGATCAGGTTCCAGTCTCGATTAAGAGCAGCAGCACATTTATAGCACCTTTGTTGTTGCAAATGTCCATGGGCGATGGTAACCGCTTTCCATCTAGTGAGCCATCTGTCTGCCTGTCTGCTGAACTTCTGCAATAAAAAATGCACTCTAATTTTTAGACCCACACATCCCAAATTAATTATTACAAAGTAATAATCTGATGATTACGAATGCCTTAGGCACTTGTATAATAATAATTACCCTACAACATGTTGTGCACAAAAACTGGTCCACCTTTTGATTTCTTATTCTTTTTTGTATATAACTTTATTCTATATTTAACTCGTCGAAACCAAACAATTAAAAGTCATCCTGCTAGAGAAAATCTTCTAGTAATAACCTAATTACACAAGCATTGTAAAACCAAACCAGAATCTGAGCAAACGTGGTTTTAAACGGGATAAAGACATGCTAGAATAATTATCTTGACTAGTGGTCACTCGTGGTCGAGATTCGACCGTAATTAATTTAAATTTATAAGTTTAAACATTATTAAGATTCTGTTGTTAAAGACTACACTTCTATAATCACAGATTTCGCCAAGGCTGCACTGTTAATTTGACTTTAACAATAAACAAAATAGTATATATGCATGTGTGTGTCAAATACATTGTAGAGTGTGTAATGCTTTTTTATTGATTTCTTCAATGTATTTTTTATGCATAATTTAAATAAAAATATTAGTAATCTACACTCCCTTCTCTATAAAAACTTTAAATGTGCAAAATTTCATACTCCGCTGTCCGCGCAATTTTAATAAAAAGGGGTACAAAGTTTTTTCTTCACGTATTAATATATAGACTACAGCAAGCCCTGGATATTGTATTTATTCGAGGGGGGCTAAACACAATAGATAAATAAGCTGGACATTTAGTATATATTTTAAAATATTAAGAACAAATTAGCAAAAAGAATTATAATAATCTACAAAACATAAAAAGCAACAAAAAATAAATAGAAATATGCATTTAGTGTAAGAAACTAGAATGAGCAGATTACTTGATACCAAAAGATAGTTTTAGATAAATTAGTGTAGTAAATAAAATAGTAATCATATACGAAGCTTGCAATAGCAATGGAAAGATTGTTGCATTAGATAGACTATGCCTGACGTATATATGTAGTTACGTATAAATTATAAAACATAAAATAAATAAAAGAACTAATATTAAGAATTTGGAAAGAACTGTATAAATTTAGAACCATTACGAAACATTGTAAAAATATTTTTTGAAGAGAATAAAGTATGAAAAAACATAGGTATAAGAAAAGATGAAAGAAAATAAAACATAAAAATATACAAACCTCCAAAAAAGCAAAAAGCCCGAATAGTCTCGATCGTCCGGAGGGAGGAATAATAAATATTAATAAAACCATAGGATATTCCCTCTATTCTATACCTTCTGTCTAATACCGCTATCTCATCCCCATTCGCAGTCCACTGCTGGACATAGGCCTTCTCAAGACGGAGCCACTCATCCCTGTCCTCTGATTTCCTCATCCAGCAACCTTGCACGGGTCGTCGGCCCATCGGGTTGGAGGGCGTCCGACACTACGTTTACCGAGACGCGGTCTCCACTCCAAGATCGTCTGCTCCATCGGCCATCGAGCCTGCGGCAGACGTCTCGAATCCCTTCTCTTTACCACATCCTAAAGGCAGCGCATTGGCTTCTCTCTTGGAGTTGCAAATGCCTATAGGCGACAGTAACCACCCTTCTTGTGCTGGTCTGTCTGCCAGTTTGCAATCCTAGCAATAAAAAAAAATACAGCTGATAAGTAGGGTGGCGCGGAGAAGTCTTTTAAAAACAGTTTCTTAACAGCTTTATTCGACGACCGTTCTTACAAGACATATGAATTACAATTAAATTGTTATAAATACTTTAACATAAAATCTAATTATTAGACTTAAGGATGACCAAGCGCTGCGTGGTCAGCACTTTCGTAGGCAAACGCAGGCCAGGCGATTGCCTAACTTGCTGTCGAACTTTTTTACAGTTGCAGTTTGAAGCAACTCACCACTGCATGAATACTATGGAATTACGATACAAATTCTGTAGGCTTCAACTCACAGTGGTAAGTTGTGGATTCAACTCAGACAATTCACTTATGAATAAAATAAAACAAGTCGACCGCAGCTGTCATTTTAGGACAGATAATTAAAAATCAGAGTACCTGTAACGTAAATATCCTACATAAATAAATAACAGCTATGAACAACTAACAGAAAACAACAAATAGCAGAATTAACAAAACACATCAAGTTGAAGCATTCTATTAACTTTAAAATATTGAAAAAAGGCGCCAAGAAGCACCGCCATTTTAATAAGTGGCGGGTCGACGAACTTAGAACAAAAGAAGTCGACCCATCGATCTCTCTCGTGATAGGCTATGTAACTCATTATAACTAATATAAAATTATATTTCCGTCGGTCCATTAGGCCTCCATTCACAGGCGCAGGACAGCGCGCCCGTGCCTGCGTGTGTGCACATTTAAAAAAAAATAAAGAAATTAAAAATCTCGCGCGGAGGCTACGCTTGTCTGTGGTCATTAGGGTTGGGACCTCCTTTAATAATTGCCTAAGTACAAAATCACTTTCAACAACTACTTTATGTATCTTTTTTCATGTTATGATATTCTCCTTCTTTATAAATATTATTATGACCGACAAAGGCCAATTCAAACCTGCAGTTTATTACCTTTTCGGCATTTAAACTTCTTTTGTTTACTTCGTGTTTAAAATTTGTAATTAGAAAAACAGCCTATTGTGTATTGTAATATTTTGTGATTAGCCAGGTGTGATTTTTAGACACTATTGTTACGCGATCCAGTATTGTGTCGAGACATATTGTATGGTTTAGTATAAAACAATGCCCGAACGGTGGGGTAAGGCAGTCAAGCGAGTACGATACGAGCGAGAAAGAAATTTGTAAGAAACTCTTTGATACCACCTGTGATCAGAAGGCTGGTTCGTATTTCGCGCAGCGAATCAACATTGCCATGCAGGGTGGCAGCAGCCAGCCTTCTGGGCACGCTTCCCTGTGGCAGCGATTTGTTACATATTTTATATTAATTTATTTATAACTTAGTTTTTCTTTAAGTATTTAGTTTAAAATTTCTTTTTTTCCTCTTTTCCTTCTAACTTAGTTTATATTATTATTATTTGCAGTTACTTACATTATATTTTATTAAGTTTAAAAAAATCAATGAATGCCCAAAAAATTTTCAAGAATAAACAGAGTCCAGAATGTATTTCTTCAAATTAATTAATAATTAATTGATAAGTATACAAATTGTATTCATTTTCCCCTGAGTAGTTCATGAAACATAATTGCAAATTTCATAGAAATAATTTTCAAAACTGCTTTAAACTATTTTATGACATAGTTTAACATCTAGAATAATAAAATAGTAACTACGTATTCTTAAACACACTGCAAATCTCATTAAGGTATAGCCTAGAAAAATCAATACAATTACACCATGAGTAAATGCATATAATTGTCGGTTCCCAGCAGAAACTTAACATGGCATGCCTCAACGTAATTGAAAAGTAACTTTGCCTTACAAGACTTGTAAAAAAACAGTCATGTTTTCCTACCGCGGAAAATCCCGCGAACAGCAAAACACGCACAGCCCTATTGGTCATGTACACCTGTCTCTTTCTCCTACGTACATGTCCATCGACTATCTCGCTCTAGCTATAATAAAACATAATTGGTTTTAAATGGATAGGATTGGCGATGGGTAGAATAATAACCAAGGAACAATTTACCGTCTCGGCCGCGAGCGCACCTCTTATTAACGCTCGAACGAAAATTACTCTATGCATATTTATAAGAACATTTTCGGTGACCATAGACACGTAGTACTAACTACTATAGTGGATAAAGTCCGAAACACAAAGTATTTTAAAACGTCGATGCCATTCTTTAAAAAAAAAATATTTTGTCGTCTATAGCAGTGTTCCGCAAACTTTAGTGTTCAAGGACATCTAGGAAAACGAAAATTTTGGAAGTACACCACAAATAAAAATCATTTTTTAAATAATATTAATCAACATTTATTTGTTAATCAACAAACCTAAAGTTTAAATTACAGCATAACCTTATTTTTCCAAGACACCAATTATAACATTTCCAACTCTCTTAGTATGCGCATAGTGTTTAAATGATTAAATATAATGTAGTCTATCTTATTTGTTAATCTCTTTTTAGTGTTGCTTTTTCGTGTAGTCATGTTACAAACCACAACGATTTTAAAAAAAGTTTCACATCAAAAGAAAAAAATTCACGACATAGACAGCCATAATTATCTGAGGAAAATTAAACAAAATATCAATAACAAAACTTTAATATAAAACTCAATACCATTACAAAAAATAAACTTATAATGCACTTTTCAAACCAAATATAATATTAAAATTGTTAAATGCTACGGACGCAGATACCCATAGCACTAACATAAACCCCAGAGGTTTTCTGTGCTATGTATAATTCAACAAGTTAAAATGATTTCGTTTGTCTTGTTTACATAATATTTTCTCATAAAAACAATAGTCTTAAAATAAATACAATTAAAAACTAAAAATAAACTAAGTTATAAATATTACAAGCTATTATAGACTGTAACAAATTGCTGCCAGATGGGAGCGTGCCCAGAAGGCTGGCTTCATTGCCGTGCTGTGTGGCGATGCTTATTTGTAAGGTGAAATTAATATGACCCAGCCTTCTGTCCACGGGTGGCATCAAAGAGTTTCTTGCAAATCTCTTTGCCGATGGACCCGACGGACCTAATGTTTCAACTCCAAACGGCACAAATACGTAACCCTTTCCTAAGGTTCCATATTTGCGCCGTTTGAGACCTTCAGCTTTTGAAGCAGCCAGTCTCTCAGTCATTGGAAGATCGGTGACCGCAGCGATGCAGCAAGACGATTTGATGCCTATAAGGGCATTAGCTAGGACCCCTTTTATTAACTCGTGGCCATATCACTGCATCCTTCTATCTACCGGTCGTACCGGGCAACCGGGTCATCGGACTCTGATAAATGGACGAGAGAGTGGGTTTGTACCAGCGCAACTGCTTACTCACTTAAATCTATTCACGCGCATATGACTTGACAAGGTTCGTCGTTGACGGATACGTCAAGGAGGACTATATACATTGGAAGATGTGACGGCGCTAGAGTGTCTAAACATGTCGCGCCCCAAACAAGCGGCCATCCTATCTTTCAAGGAATAAGTGACATACCATCCGGCCTCTTGTCATCGTCGCGTGCCAAGCCAATCGGTTCTAATACGGCGGGTACACCGAAGCTGACAAGAGCCCGGCGGTTGATGTCATTGAGGTTGGCATGGTGAGATTTTGTCTTGTTAAATAAATAAGAAATAAAAAAATGTTATATTGCAAAACCTTTTGAAATTTTAATTTACCCCGCTGATGTTTTCGTACTGTGTCGTATAGGTTTAGGGCTTAATTCTAAATAGCGTTTTATTTTCATGGCGGCGGGAACGGCCCTTCATACTGTTATTGTTATGTGCACATAAGGCGTTAGTATTATATTTGTTTATACGAAAAATGATTGGTTTATTCAAATTGTATGTAAAGAGGTTTGGTGGATCGACAACATTCAAATTACTCACATAAGCTTTGAAATTGTTTATTTATCATTGTGTAACACAAAAGTGAAAACAACTGTTTTGTTCATGCAACTATTATTTATAATTTTTACATATATAGTTTATTATATTATATAACTTTTATTAGGTGATTTTTTAGCCGTATATAAACTCGAAAAATGCCGTCCCCACCGAAGTTAAGAAAATTTCGTGATACAGAAGGATTATATGCAGGGGTGAAAGGCTATTTGTTATAAGCGACATTTTGTGCCAATTAACACGATGGGTTTTTTCATCCTATGTCTCAACTTAAAGAAATATAAAGAACTTGGTGTCTAGTTTCGATCTATAGATGTTCTTTTTCTGTATGATACATAGTTCGTTAGTGATGTGGATTTTCTGGGTCATTTGAAACTTCAAACTTTTCTCCCGACAAGTTTTAAAAACGTCGTTTAAGACAAGTAGCCTTACAGCCATTGAGTTGAAGACATTAATATCAATACAGACCAGAAAGTACCAAATATATCAAATATTAACTATTTGGGCAGGGTTTCCCCTTTGTTGTTCAGCCTTTGGTGTGTCTACACGCCACACCGTCTTTTTACACGAAAATACTACGAAAACTACCCTACAAAATAATAATATTACATCATTGCTAAAGATAGCAATTACTTCATAGTGTTGGCAGGATCATACTATTATCTATGACGAATGTCTATGTGATATTAATATACTATATGGTTCTCATAACTGCTGTGATGAACATCGCGTAACAAAAGGTAACCTTTTTTTGGACGTTAGTATTTCAAGCGTTTTGCAGACATTTTTGTAGGCATTTTTGCCGCCCCTAAATTTTGCCGCTGTAGGCAGTTACCTACCTTCTCGAACCGTCCCTGAGCATATGATACCCTACCATGAGAAGTGACTTACTCGACTAAAAAGTAAATCACTCAAAATACAAACTCTTTTCGTTTTACACGAGAGGCGGCTGGTAGTATCTACATGAACCGTACCGTAACATAAACATTCTACATATAATCTTTTTTCTTCTTATTTTTATTACGTAAGTATTCAGCGAGACAGTACCAATGAGTGAAAATAATATTAAATCTGGCAAGTGGGTGGCAATCCCTGCAAAACAAAGTTTGCGGTGGTTTGTAACGCGCCCAACCGGAGAGGTGAGCGCGCGCGGAAAACTCGCGCTCTCATCTCGATGGTATGTGCAGATGAGTGAGAACCCCTATTCCTCATAGGGCAAGATTACGGCGGCCAAAGTTCGATGCTCACCCACCGGCGCTGGGGCGTCCTCCTTTGGCGGTAACGGAGCAAGAAAGCCCGCTCACGCTGCCGCTCCGCCTCCTCCTTCGCAAACATGACGTGCTCACAGAAGGAGGAGACGGCGTCCAATCTTCTCTATCTGTTTTTTTTATCAGGGGAAATCCGTTTGAAGACCAGCATTTGCGTTTGCCCCGACAGGCACAGAAGCCCGAGGGGATAATTCGTGACCCGTGTGCGGGATTCGCCAGGTCGGAGGTGGCACTACACTAGGGCTACGGGAAAACGGATTTCCAACTCCGCGTGCCCTGGCAGGCGAACTGGTGTTACAAACTTCAAATATGCGACAGTAAAACCACTTTCCATTAGGTGAGTCGTATGTCTGTTTGCCAACTTGGCATAAAGTAAACAATAATTCGTTTTTGTCATTAAAGTACGGAATCTTAAAAAAAGTGTTTAATTTAAAAAACACTATATTCAATAAGTAACTCAACAGATTTTGTAGAAAAATTCTTTGAAGCTATTTTTGGAAATCCATATTTTTATAATTTTCCACCTTTCCATAGGTAGATTAAGCGTTAGAAGGGGTACATAGATTAAAACGGAAATACGACTGCAAAAGTATTTTGTGTAATATTAAGTAATAAATATACTGAATTCGAACTTAACAAACTAACTTTAATGGCCTAAAAACGCAATTTGACTGTTTGCGTCCAAAAGTCCTAATAATAAGTAGAGCCATCGAAAAATTTTTTTTTTTTAAACAAGAACTTCCCAAGAACGGTCTTTTAATATTTTAATATGCAATTATACCAGATTTCTACAGCTACCATTACTTACATTTATTTTTCGTCAAACAACATTGTATCAAGACGTAAATTGTATTAAGGTAAATAAATTAATGGATAGTGTTGCTTGTATTTTTAAGTCTATTATTATTTGGTCACTTTAATGGGTTTGTTCAATGAAATACGTGTTGTTAGTAGAAAGTAGGTATATTTTCTTACTAACAACAGGCAGCAAACAACAGATAATAAGATATTTTAGAACTCGGCAGATTAAATTTCTTCCTGAATAATTACAATTTCCGAGATAACACGTTATTATTGCAGATGCGTTTTATGAAAAATTGTTTTTTGCCTGATGCATTCGAGCATACAGTAATCCTTTTTAATTGCGAACATGGCCACCGGCCAATGTCTTCGCCGGGGGCCGGATGCGTTCTTATTTTGAATAATGGCGCGCTCGCACGTGATTGGACGGCGACTGACCGCGCGTGTCTCGAGGAGCATTAACGTTCAGAAACTGTTTTATTAAAAGCTGCAATGTTACGCAATACCTCAATGGTTTTCACAACAATTATTAATACCTACATAATTTATAAATATTTTATTAAATAGTATAAAACAAAATCGCGTCTGTTTCTATAACCGATAACTGTTCCTAAACCACGCAACAGACTTTTAAGCGGTTTTCACCATCAATTAGCTAATTTTTCAAAGAAGGTTTATATCCAAGATCATATTATAAAGATGATTTATATATATACTAGGTTTTACCCGCTGCTTCGCTCGCGATATATAAAAACCTACTTAGGTTTTCATGTAAGTAAAATAGGGTTCATTACTAGGGTGTACTAGGGTTTGACTATAATAGAACACTCTATTAATAACATTACATAATCTTCTTCCGGTTGTAAGATTCAATAGGAAAGCATGGTTTTCATACACATTTCATATTTTAGTCACAAGTCGAAACGAAAAATGTACTAATACTAGTCGTAATACTATGGATAATTTCAATTATCAATTTTACCTGATAGTTATAGACGATGTTTAACTATCAGCAACAATTTGTATGTTAGATTCCCACTTGGACAAAAATAATTGATGCAACAATTGATGCGACTTGCAAGCAGTTTGTTTCGGGACTGGTTGGTATTTTCATTATAAAACTTATTTTGTTACCCCGTCGTTTTGACAATAAATTGTACAAATTACGTCGATAGTTGTCTCTTCTAGTAGAGACTCTGTAGTAGTAGGGCCTGTCTCTCTCTCCGCCTCTATTTACAACATACTCTAACATGCAAATAAACTCATACGTAATCCAGACTACTACGCAATCCCTCGCACTCGCAAGAGTTGACAATTCATTAATATAAATTAAAAGTAGATATATTCGAACATACGAGAGGTCAGTGTCGAGCACCTTTTAAAATTCACTGGCTTGAATCTCGTAATTATTGGTGAAAAATAAAATACAACTTTACAAGTACATTAAACTCAACACAGCATGATGCTAAACGTGTCCAGCAACTTTTTGAAAAAATGGCCGCTACGTACAACGTATGGCGAGATACGATCGAAAATAAACGGCTATAATTGCATTCAAACGTGTCTCTATGAGTTATTTTTGTAACTATATGGTGGTAAACTAACCGTATAAAATGAAGTTGTATACAATGTTAATTAATTTAAATTGATGGTAATTAGTTTGTTTATTTGTACTTGTCAATGTTGAACTTTATGTGTTAGATATAAAAAGGGTTTAATTCTATTATTAAGTCCCAAGTTTATTCCCGTTCTTTGATTAAATCTATAAAGTTAATTTAATGGATCTCAAATTTTATATTGTAAAAAGATTTGCGAGATATATCCATGACGATTTTATAGTTTCCATGTTCACTGAGAATTTAGTATATGCTACAATAATTTATAAATCTATTTTCATGTAAATAGAGTCTTGAATATATAGGGGAAAGCAGGTAGGATTCGTACGTTTTTTGTTCTGATCCTTATAAAAAAGAAACTATTAGCTATTACAAAATTATTTTAATAGCGGTATATTACCCATTTATCTGGCTTTAATATTATGGAAGTGCAGTTTTCATATAAAGCAACACGGAGAAGTTACGACCGTTTTCCTAAAAAATGGAAAACGCACGAAAGCACCCCATGCATGGGGTAGCTTCGTGCATAGCGTGGGGCACATTCGTACACAGTGGGAAACCTCCGTACAATCAAAGAAAATGCCATTTATTCAATGTAGTAAAATCCTTTATTTTTTTTTAATTTTTTTTCTTAAATGTTGTATTTATAAATACCACATTAATATTACAATCTAATCTAAAAGATTAATAAGTAATTTAAATATAACCTAAATTGACTAAAAGTATTTAACTAAGAAAGTGTCCATTAGCACTTTTCTTATTGTCTCTATTAAGGGGAAGACACTTTGTTGATGTGTTCTAAGTTAGCACAGTACACTTTAGTTTTGTTTAAAGCACTAGTTCAAACGGTTTCGTCCTTTTGAGCCTTCTCGTTATATCCGTGTTGTCGAGGAGCTGGATCGCCTCAACATTCACGTGATGGTGAAGCCGATGCTCGTGGGCTTCCGCGTACTTTCTGATAATACTAGTAACAAACTCCACTTTCAGATCCCGGTGGAGGTCGCTCGATCTAATGTACCATGGCGCGTTTACAATGCCTTTTAGTACTTTGTTTTGGAATCGTTGTATTATATCTATATTGCTTGGTTTGGTACAGCCCCACAACTGTACGCCGTAGGTCCATACCGGCATCAGGACTTGTTTATAGAGGAGCAGTTTGCTAGTTACTGACAACTTGGAATATTTTCCAAGTAGCCAGTACATATTTCTATAACGCGCTTCCAGTTCATCGCGTTTCTTCTTAACGTGAGCCTTCCAGCGTAGTTTGGCATCTAGAGTCATACCTAGGTACTTTGCGGTATTTTCATACGGTACTACGGTGTTGTTCATGTATACCGGATGATAATTAGGCATTTTGTTAGTGAAGTCAATGTGGATTGACTTGGCTTCATTTAGCTTGATACGCCATTTTTTTGTCCAGTTATGGATGGTATTAACTGCCTTTTGAACTTTTTCCACGGCTTCTTCGTGGGTTACTCCTGTAGCCATGATGGCTGTGTCATCCGCAAAAGTAGCTATGGTGTTATTTTCTAGTTCTGGGATATCACTCGTGTATATTAGGTACAAGACCGGTCCTAATACACTACCCTGTGGCACTCCAGCTTTAATTTCTTTAAGGTCTGAGAAGCAATCTTCTTGTCGGACCCTAAACTTTCTATTTGAGATATATGATGCTAACAAATCTGAATACTGTTTGGGTAGCATTTTCCTTAGCTTAAAATTAAGTCCTTCATGCCAGACTCTATCAAATGCTTGCGCCACGTCTAGAAAGACGGTAGAACAAACTTTCTTCTCTTCTAATGTTCTCTCAATGATGTTCGTGATTCTGTGCACTTGGTCTATAGTTGAATGTTTTTCTCTAAATCCAAATTGATAATCGGGAATCAATTTTTTATCTTGAATTATTGGCTTTAGACGGCGCAATAATAGTTTTTCAAACAGTTTAGACATTATTGGTAAGAGAGAAATTGGTCTGTAAGATGTCGTCTCATGTGGAGGTTTACCAGGTTTTTGTATCATGATTACTTCTGCAACTTTCCAGAGACTAGGAACATGTTTTAATCTAAAACTAGCATTGATAAGGGTAGTGAGTTTAACTATACCCTTTCTTGGTAGGTTGCGTAGCACTTCCCCGGTAATGATGTCATAACCTGGAGCTTTCTTTTGACCTAGTAGTTGAATTTCTTTATGGACTTCTTTAGGAGTTACAAATGTAATTTCCAATTCTTCAGGTGATAGATACTCAAACATATCTTCATTATCATTACCTTCGTTTGGTTGGAAAATTTTCTCTAAATGTTGAGCAAATCTGTTGGCTTTCTGTTTGTTATTTATGGCCCAAGCTCCATTCTCTTCTCGAATGGGAGGAATTTGATTTATTGGTTTTTTCAGAGATTTTGTTACTTTCCATAATGAATAATCTGAATTACGATCACTCGAGAGTTGACTAAGGTGAGACTGCATAGATTCGTCGTTGAATTTTTGTATTTCTCTACTTAGTCTTTTTGTGAGATTGTTCAAAAGAGTTTCAATGTAGTAAAATCCTTTAATGAGGTCAAAGTTAAAACAGCATCAGCCGTCATATAGTAAACTAGTAATTATTGTATTCAGAGTACCTATGTAACGAACACAAATGTATTTTTTCTTCTCTAATAATTATGAAACTAATGATCTTCATCTAGTAATGATCAAAAATATTGTTTTAAGTACTTTAATACTTAAAAATAAGTCCTGAAAATATTCATGTAACATAATACTTTTTCCAATAATAAAAGAACTAAAAATCAACATTATAAATTTTATCACATGTCTTAACATACATAAATACATAACTTCACGCCAGGTTCCTTGCGGGTAGGCACGACCAACAGAGCGCTATTTAGGCTTATTCCTACACACCTCATTTGCTTCTTTGACATTCATAGCTCTTGTCATGCATGGTACCAGCACTGCGTTGTGTATGGCAAGCTGGGCTTTCTGGCTGAGTTTCTTAGCGCCTAGAAGTTTACCTAACGCTCCATTCATACTATTCCTCAAATTTACGCTTCTTTCTATGTCAGCGCTGTACCTTCCATCCCTACTAAAAGCACATCCAAGATATACAAACTCATTCACTTGTTCCAGCATAACATCATCGACCATTATCCTTGCATTTATTCTGGTTTCATCTCTTTCAAACACCATAACCGTTGTTTTCTTCGCATTCAAATATAAGCCTCTCGCATGACAGTCATCTTTCATCATTGTGACTAGTGTTTGCAGTTCTGATGGCGATTAGGCTAAAAGCACGGCATCACCCGCATAAAGCAAAGTGCTAACAACTAAATAATTTTTTTGCAGAGACTTAAAACATAAAGTTGAGTTGTATTTATCGTGAAATTATAACAAAGTTGCCCATAGGTACAATATCTACTAGTACCTATTATACTAGAGGAGGATTCGTACAGTACGAATCTACCCCACATATAACTGCACGAAGGTACCCCATCCAGATAATTCAACAAATTAATTTGAAATAAACATAACCGCTATAGTTGAGCTAAAATATCTATTTAAATATTAAAGTAATACTTTAAGGCATAAACTATAATAAATCACTTTTATAATTTGAGCATTACTTATACCAGACAAGCGAATTAAAAGATGACAACGAAAAATACTTACGCAGAGCGAATTCACGTATCGACTTACATCATCGAAGCCAATGGTCGTATTGTGGCCCCATCCCGCAGGTACCCGTATCCTACAAACGGCAATCACGCACACAAATGCGAACATTTCAATGTTGCAAAATGGCGGAGATATCTCCACTGTACGAATGCTCCCTGTGTACGAATCCTACCTGCTTTCCCCTACGTAGTTTTATATTGTGGAAGCAAAACGACTTTTTATGGATTTCTAAGAATAAATATTTATTAAGACAAGTTTTTAAATTTTTATACAAAGACATTGTCATTCTCAATTCAAAATCTAATGAAAACCTAAAAGTCGTTAGTAGTCACATACATAAAGAGGTGTAACATCGCCAACACAAAACAGCTCGTATAGCCTTGGTTTTGTTCATAGAGTAGGGTGTGGGCGCTAAAATTCCACACGATTGTCTTACTTTTAAAATAAAAATAAAATTAATTTCCAACTGTTTTGTTCTTTCATCTCTATATGTTGTCACCCAGGAGCTGTGGCTATTTTTTTCTAATCTATACATATAATAAAATTGTATAGGTCAAATTTCTGTACAATTAAAAAAAATTTAAAAACCGAGTCAGGGGGATGGAAGAAGTGAAATAGAACTAATTTCGATTTTTTTCAAATTGTTGTTTGTCTGTTTGTCTGTCTGTTTGTACCGGCTAATCTCCGAAACGACTGGACCGATTTACATGAAATTTTGTATGGTGCTAGCTTATGCAACTTTTGAGGTCTTCAAGTTGATGTGAAACAATGTTGTGGGTTAGAATTGCAGTTCAGGAATGCATGATGTAGGCTCGCTCCGCGCTTACTAAAGTACTACAAAAATGCAGACGCTTAGCAGCTAACGGAGCGAGCTATGTCCCCGCGGTAGGCGGGGCGTGGTCGCACGGGCTTTACGGGGGTGACGTCAGTGGAGTGATTCTGTCCGCAACAGTTTGTGAGCGGCCGCCGTGGCGATCGGACGTCTGCGGCTACAGGGCTCCCCCTCAAGCGAAGCGTACCGGTGGTTTGACTCGACGTCCACTGCGGGTGTGAAAATTTTCTGTGCCAACTGCCTTTTTCAAGGCGTCCGTATGGTCGTCACACACTGCCTTTTTCAAGGCAACCATGTTTCCGCAACGATCTTTACTGCCAACTGCCTTTTTTAAGGCATCCTTCTGGTTTCCAACTGCAGGATGAGTTGGCGTAGTGCACAGCTTCAGGACGTAGGCGGGCTTCAGACGGTCGATAGAGACGTTGGTTTCTCTTCCAGGCAGCTTAATTTTGAAGAATTTATCATTTCGTTCCAGGATTGGGTAGGGTCCTTCGTAGGGAGGCTGAAGTGGTTTCTTCACGGCGTCGACTCTGACGAATACGTTTTCACATGTTGCTAGGTCGTGATGTACAAATGTCTTCAGATTATTCTCGTGTGTAGTGTCTGTGGTTGGAGTTAGGCTTCTGATAGTTGCTTGAAGTTTATGAACGAAATCTTCGTGTAGTGGTATACTTTGTGGTTGGGTAGGCGTTATGAAGGTTCCGGGAACACGTAGGGCTGTGCCAAAAGTTAACTGCGCGGCGCTCGTTTTTGTGTCTTCACGCACAGCGTTTCGTAGGCCGAGTAGCACCGTTGCCAGTTCGTCCGTCCATTTTCCGCCGTTTTGCAAACGGGCGGTTAGTGCTGTTTTAAGCGTGCGGTGCCATCGTTCAACTATCCCGTTGCTTTGTGGGTGATAAGCGGTCGTTCTGGTTTTCTCTATTCCTAGTAGTCTAGTTAATGATTGAAATAGCTGGCTCTCAAATTGTCGACCCTGGTCCGAGGTAATAGTTGTAGGGCAACCAAAACGAGCTATCCATTGGTCGTAAACCGTCTTGGCAACTTGTTCCGCTGTTATCTCACTGAGTGGTATTGCTTCGGGCCAACGAGTCGCGCGGTCGATCATCGTGAGTAGGTATCTGTGTCCTTGCGCTGTTGTAGTAAGCGGTCCAACTATATCTATGTGTAGATGTTGAAAGCGTTCGGTTGGCGGGAACGATGCGGGTTCGCTGTGTGTGTGTCGTTGTATTTTGGCGCGCTGGCACGGTACACATGTTTTTGCCCATGTTCCGACATCGGTGTTCATAGATGGCCAAAAGTATTGCTGTTGTATCATCTTGCGTGTAGTTCGTATTCCAGGGTGACTAATATTATGCAGCGCGTTGAATGCTATGCGACGATAGTCATCAGGTAGATAAGGACGGATGTATGCTGTTGATGTTTCGCAGTATATTGGTTTTGTCGAGCCGGGAATTACGATCTTTTTGATTTTTACGTTGGACGATTGGCTGTTGCAGATCTGGGGTAGGCAGGTGTCCTTTTCTTGTGCGCTAGCGAGTTCTTCAAAATTAATTAATGTAGGTACGTCGATTGTTTCAATGCGTGATAGTGCGTCGGCTACGGGGTTATTTTTGCCGCTTACGTGTCTTATGTCAGTTGTGAACTCGCTAATGAAAAGTAGCTGGCGGGCGCGTCGTTGGGTCTCGCTGTCGGATGGCGGTTTGTGAATGGCATATGTGAGTGGTTTGTGATCTGTGTAGATGATGAGTGTTCGTCCTTCGAATAGCTTCCTGAAGTGTTTAACGGCCATGTAGATTGAAAGTAGTTCGCGATCGAAAGTGCTGTATCGTTGTTGGGCGTCGGATAGTTTCTTCGAAAAATACCCTAGCGGTGTCCACTTGCCGTTAGTGCTCTGTTGAAGGACGGCGCCGGCACATGTATTGGATGCATCGCACATGAGCGTCATTGGTTCTGACATTGATGGTGATGGATGAGCGAGTAAGGCTGCGGTCTGTATGCTGGCCTTACACGCTTCAAATGCTTCTTCGGCCTCTTTTGTCCACTCGATCTTCGTTTTGTCCCGCTTTTTGCAGTTATGTAGGTAAGTGTTGAGTGGTATTTGGAGTTCTGCGGCCTTCGGTATGGAGTCACGGTAAAAGTTAATCATACCGAGGAATCGACGGAGCTCTTCGATGTTTGCTGGCCGGGGGTAGTCAGTAATGGCTTGAACTTTTTCTTGTGGTGGTTTTATACCTTCGGTTGACACGTCATATCCCAGGAATGTCAAATTTTTCTTTCCAAATACGCATTTTGATGGATTGATGGTTATACCATAGGCGTCAAGTCTTTGTAGGACTGTTTTCAAATGGTGTTCATGTTGTTCTTCATTTTCTGATCCAATGATGACGTCATCGATGAACGGGAATGCAAAATCGAGTCCATTGAGAACTTGGTGGATAAATCGTTGGAAAGTTTGGCCTGCGTTTTTGAGCCCTGGTACCATTCTGGGAAATTCGAAAAGTCCGAATGGTGTTGTGATGGCAGTCTTTTGTATGTCAGCTTCTTGGACTGGTAGCTGATTGTAGGCTCTGTTTAGGTCGAGTGTGCTGAAGATTTTCTTCCCGTGTAATAAGTACGTGAAATCTTTAAGTCGTGGTACGGGGTATCGGTCGTCTATAGTAACTGTGTTGAGACGTCTGTAGTCGCCGCATACACGTAAATCCCCATTTTTCTTAGGTACCACGTGTAGTGGGCTTGACCATGGACTCTTGCTGGGACGACATAGGCCTTGCTGCATCATATCTTCAAATTCTTTTTTGACGGCCATGTAGCGGTGCGGTGCGAGTGGACGAGTGCGGCAGTGGAGTGGTGGGCCATTCGTTTCTATGTAGTGTTCAACATTGTGTTTTGGTGTTTCTTTGAAGCACGATGGGCGAGTAATGTCGGGGAAAGCGGCTAGTATGCGATGGTATTTTTGTTCCACGTCGATGCTGCGTATTGTGGGTTCCGTTGCGTTGACTATTGGTGCCTGTACTGAGAGGTTTGTCACCTTATCAATAAGGCATCGGCTTGCAACATCGACGAGTAGCTTGTGGTGCTTCAAAAAATCGGCTCCGATAATGGGCTTGCTCACTGCTGCGATGATAAATTTCCACTTGTAAGGCCGACGCAGTTTCAAATCCAGCTCCAATGTCTTTTCGCCATATGTTGGAATGACTGTGTTGTTGGCGGCATATAGTGAAAAGTTCGTAGGCTTGGCTTTGATGTTGCCGAACCGCGGTAGTACCGATACGTTTGCACCGGTATCGATGAGAAAAGATAGCCGTGATTTGCGGTCATAGACGAATAGGCGGTGAGAAGTAATGTGGGCGTCGGATTCCGCCGCATCCAACGCTGTGCTTAGTTTTCCGCCGGTTTCTGGTAATTGCAGGGATGTGTGCATTTTCTGGCTGCATTTCCAAATCTACGATGATAATAGCAGATAGTTTGGCTGGGATGGTTCTGATTGTATCGCTCTCGGGAACGTGATCTTGATGAGTTACGATAGAAAGGTCTCGTTCGGTGTTGATTAGTCTTCAGCTCAGCTATTTCTTGGGTGAGGCGGTCGATTTTTGAGTGAAGCTCGCTGAATGCATTTGTAGGTGATTGTGGCTGTGGCGGTGACGTCGCTCTTGTAGTGACTGCGAAGATCGGGTTTGTTGGTGTGGAGTTTTCGACGACTTTGTCGGCCACCAACGCAAGCTCACTAAGTTGAGACTGCTTGGCAATATTTTCACTGATGGCCAGTACTGCACGGGCTGCTGGTGGCAGGTGACTGATCCACATTAGGCGGAGCGCTGTTTCAGACACTTTGTTGCCAGCTAGATGTTGCATACGCCTTAGTAATTGTGATGGCTTCAATTCTCCAAGTTCCACTTCAGAGATTAGTCGCTGTAGTTGCCTCTGTTCAGATTCTTCGTATACGTTGAGGAGTCTCTTCTTGATGGTGTCGTATTTGTTGTCAGCGGGTGGGTTTAGTAAAATGTCACTTATTTCGTCGATATCCTGTCGTTCCAGTTGTCCAACGACGAGTTCATACATCGCCTTGTCGCCTTTTTTCTGTGCCGAGACGATGGCTTCAAACTGGACAAACCATAGCCTTAATCTGTCGCGCCAGAGTGGTGGAATTCTTGGTGTCAAAGCGAGGCCGGATACTTCCTTCAGTTCATGGCTGGCTGCTGCTGCTTTACTGCAATCTTCCATATTGTTTGAGCTTGATCGGCTAAACAGACGAGCAGAGTTTTCTATCCTGCAGGAATTTTTTTTCGAGATGATCCTTTCTTCAGAAGGTGGTTTTCTTGCGGGGTCACCACTTTTGAGGTCTTCAAGTTGATGTGAAACAATGTTGTGGGTTAGAATTGCAGTTCAGGAATGCATGATGTAGGCTCGCTCCGCGCTTACTAAAGTACTACAAAAATGCAGACGCTTAGCAGCTAACGGAGCGAGCTATGTCCCCGCGGTAGGCGGGGCGTGGTCGCACGGGCTTTACGGGGGTGACGTCAGTGGAGTGATTCTGTCCGCAACAGTTTGTGAGCGGCCGCCGTGGCGATCGGACGTCTGCGGCTACACAACTAATGGGTTTTAATGGTGCTCGAGCCTCTGTTTATAGGCTGCAAGTGACCTTTCTATTTAGTATTCTATGTAGTAGTAGCGTTAATTTTGTAGAAAATTCACAAATAAATAGAGCAACATTTAATAACGTAATTAAATAAAAATGTATGAACATAGTTGCATTTCTGAACGTAACAATATACCTCAAGTTATGACTTTGACAGTGACATAACCTCACCAAACCACTTCAACCACTCCCCGCGATCGCAAATTCGCATGCATTAGGGTTGAAGTGTTTTTATAATAGCTCATACAATAAACGTTTACTTTGAATGTGTCTGTGTTACCAAATAAATCTAAAATACATTTCGCGACCATGTCGTATACCTTAATGAGATATTTACGCCGTACTGCGCTAATATCACAACAAATACGATGCGAAACAACCATGACCAACTTGACCCAGGAAGATTTCATGTTTAAACCTCCTCTAGCTCAATGGAGTAAAGTTATAAGGGAAGCAGAGAAGATAGTTGGTTATCCAACTTCTTTTATGAATTTACGGTGGTTATTAAGCGATGAATTTGCTAATTTAGCGATGCATCTACGTAAAGTGGTAAGTACCATTTTAAGTATTATTGTCGCATACTTGTTCTTTGTAAGCGTTTTTAAGCAGTTTTATAGCCATTTCGTCACATATAAAGCTACCTTTTATTTATAAAAAAACAAAAAATGTTTCGTTTAAGTTAACATAATGTTATGTAATACAAATTATCAAAGCATTAAATTACAATCAACTAAGCGAGGTTATTTCCTAGTCTTGTGTACTAGGAAGTAATAGTTCGCTGTTTATGCGCTTACTACGCTTGGTTAAATAATTAGACATGATGTGCAAAGTATAATATTTGTATGATAATTGTAAAGTAAATCATTTATTTTCTAATCATCACAATAAGTTATTTGTCTAACTACATTTGGGAGTTAAACCACAATTTTCAATAGAAAATAGTGATTAATACAGTAAGGAAAATATGACTGTTTACATGTTCTTGTAAATGGCTATAAATATGTTATTTTCCTTAATGTATACTAAACTTTGTCAGTTAAGAAGTAATAAAGCTTTATTTAAAGTATAAAGTTTGGTGAGAAAAAGATGATGGGTGTGATTTACATATATGTCCCCGTAATCACAAGTAATGATTGGGGACATATATGTAAATCATGGGGGCAGGGGGGAGGGAGGAAAACTTACTCCTCCTGCAACTCCTATGTGGCGGAAATGTATAGTTCCTGAGTTATTAATGTTTTTGTCAATCTAACCTCACTTCTGTTTTTCACTAATGTTTCACTTATATATAAGAAAAATAGTGAATGGTTACCAGTCGGTTCTGGTGCTTTGGTCTACACAAAACCTAACCTAACCGACTGTTTAAAACTCCACATATTTAAATTTTCAGATACATACAGTCTCCTATTTAAATAAATCCCGTCAAAAAACGCCTCAGCGACTAAATTACCAGATCATTGTCGTGAATTTCAAACTTCAATAATTAATTGAATATGTATTTTTTCCACTCAAAACCAATTGCAGTTGTTATAAATAAGCCTTAAATATATTTCTAAACACATTAACCATTAAAATCATCCAGGAAATCATCCGGGGATATATATGTAATCTTAACCCAAGATGATACAATAAAGAAAGAAAATAAAATTGAAACACATGTACCATGTATATAGTTCATAAATTAATCTGATAAAAGATGCAAAAAATCTGGCAAAAGAATACTAAGTATAAATACTTTTTTGGAAATTTAATAAATATATAGTTAAGGTGGCAAAGTCCATGAATGGAATGAGCAACAACACCCCAAACATACAATACTTGTATTTTAAGTTTTTGAAACAGAATTTAACACCAACTACAATTCAAAGACAAGAATACTGTGACAGAAGACTTGAGTCCCACACAGAGTTGCAGTTTATTAAGCTGTAACTATTTAGGTGAAAAATAATAGATTATTGTGAGCCAGATGCAATTTATTCTCTAATACGGTGACAGAAGGAATAAAAAATAGTTAACTCAATGGAATATTTGAATATGTTCCTAAAAGTCGCCAGTGCTTTGATAGTAAGAAAACATAGGTTTCAACAAGTATAGGATGTGTCTGTGCAGGTGTACAGTCCTCGAGTATTACCCCGTCTCGTTCTCTTCATACCACCAATTTGATCGATAAAATGCTCACTGTGAAGGGTCAGAGCCAGTGTTCTTTTAATGTGGTGAGAACTATACAATGTCTTAGCTTCACTGACTGATTTATTTGTCGTAACTATTCAAACACAGAAATAATGAGAGGTGTATGGAGTTCCCCCACTGATGGACTTCCCCATCTTGACTATACTTGTCCTGTCCTATAACAGTAGGTACTTTTTAAATTAAGTTTTACTTCAAGATAAAAGTGTTCCTTACCATTCATCTGTAATGAAACCTAAATTGAATGAAATTTTGAGCATTTAATTGATTCGTCATTGTCCTGTTATAAGTTGCATCAAAATATTATACATTGTATCATTTGAGGTTGCATACTGCAATGCTTGGTTCTCTTTCACTGACATAATGCTCATATCTGTAATGTTACATTGAGGACCTTCTTTGCCCACCAGTGACTATGAATTTGAAATGGCTACTTTAGACAATACTGTGCAATACCACATTTGGCAATTACATTAAAGTATGTAGGTTAATAGCTCTTTTTCATTAAACCAATTATGAGTGTTATATGTTCATTGTTATGTAAATAAAAATACTTCTATAGTTTCTAAAAGATACAATTGCAAGCCTCAACACAATTTACATAATCATTGCATCATTGTAAACATAATTAACATCGGAATTTAGGTGTCGGCCTTTCATGAAGCAAGGTATGCACTTATATATAATATTGAAGACTTAATTGAAACAATAAGGAAACAAATGTTTCAAGATCTTTTTATCTTTGATTAGATAGGATAAGTAGCTATATATTTCGAGATTATAATAAACTAGTTTCTTCCCATGACTTAGTGGGCATGGTATAGTTTAAAAAAAAATTAAATTAAAAAACTCCCACTTTGAAATATTGGTGTTAGCATGATGATATATATTAGAAAGATG
This sequence comes from Dendrolimus punctatus, assembly GCA_012273795.1. Taxonomy (NCBI): domain Eukaryota; kingdom Metazoa; phylum Arthropoda; class Insecta; order Lepidoptera; family Lasiocampidae; genus Dendrolimus; species Dendrolimus punctatus. Next base: position 4,395,790 of record CM022545.1, read on the forward strand.
TCTGTTAAAATTGCCATGTCAAGTGGCTGCACTAATAACTAGTCTCAGACAGGATTGACTGAGTCTTAGAATCCTGGATATATGCAGGTTTGCTCGGGGACTGTGAGCTTGACCTGCCTCCATTCCTCCAGGTTGTCCCAAAGCTGTTGATGTAGCGTCCTTCTTTGGTTTATGTGGTTTCTAAACCAACTAACTGTATGGCAGAGATAGGAAAGGTTCCGGCACCACTGGTTGCGTTTCTGATTCACTCCTAGTCAGTTGGTCTGCCGCATCATCATTGCCCGTAGGCAATGAGGCTGGGTTGTTTTATGTTTTTAAAAATTATCTTGGATTTTTTGAATATCAGCTTCCATATTTTTTTTATTTTTTTTTTAATTTATTGAGAACAACCAACAAGTCTTACACTAATACATACATTTGTTTATATTATAACATTGAGGTATTTGTCTCAGTGCAAACTTAATTACAGGTTGTCACATCGTGCTGAGAGGAACATTTTTTTTTTTACGATAGTTCATTAGTACGTTTGTAATGTTAACGTGTGTATGTGTATGTGTGTGTCTGTGTGTATGTGTGTGTGCGCGTGTTTGATATATCCTATACATAATATATACAAAGAATTTACTGTTGATCTGATTAAAATGAATTTAGAATAATTTGCCGAAATTTGTTGATTTTACCCGAAAAAATATCTATATCTTTATTTTTTGTTACACTATCATTATACTGCCTCATCAAACGGTTGCAAGTGGCGTGAAAACCGAGGTTGGTTCTGGTAGATGCTATATAAAAGGGTAGAAATTTATTAAATCTGGGAAGTCTAGAGGGCACGCGTATATTAAATAATTCTAATAAGGGTGGACAGTCAATGTTACCATTTATAACTTTAAACAGAAAAATTTGGTCAAGTAATGTTCTTCGTTGTTGAAGGCTATGAAGTTTGTAGTGCTTAAGTCGAAATGTGTAAGATGGTAAAATTTTTGCCTTGTGCTCGCTATAGCTTAAATGCCAGAGGAATCGCTTTTGTACAGATTCAATTCTTTTAATATGGACATCATAAAAAGGAGACCATATCTGACTATTGTATTCAAGACCTGATCGTATTAAGGTTTTAAAGAGTAACAGTTTTGTTTTATGATTTAAAAAAGCTTTACTATTTCTTACTAAAAAACCTAGCATTTTAAAAGCCTTATTAACCGCTACGTCAATGTGTGTATGAAACCGGAGTTTATTATCTAAATAGACGCCGAGGTCTCTGATACAAGTGACTTCTTCGAGGATAATACCATTAATACTGTATAAGGTATTTGATTTTCCTTTGCATCTTGTAAAACGAATGCTTTTACATTTGCTGATGTTGAGGGACATGTTATTGTTTTCGCACCATTTTGATAACGCATTTAAATCCTTTTGTACAAGTATTGAGTCCTCGTCAGATTTAATCGAACGTGCTATCTTTAAGTCGTCTGCAAAAAGGTAGCAATCAGTATATTTAAAGCAATCTACAACGTCATTGATGAATATTGAAAATAGTAATGGTGCCAAGTGAGATCCTTGCGGAACACCAGAGGTTGTAGAGTACGCGTATGAAGAGTATCCGCCTGCAACGACAGTGGATTTGCGTTCAATTAAATATGAGGAAAACCAGTTCAGCAAGTTTCCGGTTATTCCTATTCTAGAAAGTTTAGTTAATAGTGTGATATGATCAACTTTGTCAAAGGCTTTGGCGAAGTCAGTGTATATAGCATCTACTGGTACTCTATTATCTACCGATAGCGTAACCTTTGATAAGAATGTTGCAAGATTTGTGGTCGTCGAGCGTGATTGTATGAATCCATGTTGTTTATAAGATATTTGTTGTTTTATATGTGCTGTTAAGATAGGACAAAGAAGCTTTTCGAAAATTTTCGCGAAGACTGACAAAATTGATATGGGACGATAGTTTGATACATTTGATTCATCGCCCGATTTGTGGATAGGAACAACATTTGAAAATTTCCAAACGTATGGAAACTTACCGGAACTTAAAGACTTATTAAATATCATTGTAAGTGGGTTCGAAAGAGCTTTATAACATTTTTTGACAAATATAGGTGGGATTCCATCCGGACCTGCACCCTTATTGATATTTAGATTAGAGGATCCTTGCTAAAGTTTAATCTTAATGTGATGTGACACTGACCCACTGACCGCAATTATCCCTGTCTACAGCATATAATAATACATCCATGGACAAGCCCCAGTCAGTGTAGGACTATTGTGGGAAATGAGATTATTTCCTATTGTTATTATTGTGTTCTTAAATATTCACTTCAATTTCTTTCATAGGTAGGCAGCAACCATCCTATAGTGAAAACAGCAAAAAACCTCCTATACAATGAACACAACAATCTGCAGCCTTGGGGGTTAGTAATCCTGCTTCTATCCAAAGCTGCAAATCCACCTTCCTCGTTACAAGCAAGCACAGTAGTGGAAGACCAACGAATCCTGGCTGAATTAGTTGAAATGATACGCACAGGTCATTACATTCATCGTGGCTTACTAAACGTCCCACCAAACGAACGAGGCCAATCCACAGATTCCTTGTTCGCAAATAAAATTGCTATACTCATTGGTGATTATTTACTAGTGACAGCGAATGGTATGTTAGCTAGACTGAAGAATCAAGATCTTTCATATTTAATTTCGACTGCATTAAGAGATTTGAGTGAAGGTGAATTCTTTGGACGTAGAGATGCACAAAATATGCCAGTACCAGGGAAACCAGTGACCGATTCTGTGAATAATTTTGAAATTAACAGTGACACTCTACCCTTACCAGTAACGAATACATTAGGTTCACCGGTTCGTGAATGGACTGTAAGAACATTGTATAACGGTGGTACATTATTTGGTAGAGGTTGTCAAGGAGCGTTATTATTGAACCAACAAAGTTACGAAGAACAGGAGTATGCTTACAAATTTGGTTGTTACCTTTGCCTTGCTTGGCAAGCTGCAAATGAACTCCAGAAGATAACCATTGAAAAATCTTCATATTCCTTAGTCAGTGCACCTGTATTATTGGCTATAAACGAAAATCCGAAATTGTATAGTGTGTTTGAAGGTATTAATAATATATCAGATGTGGATTTAGATTATTTTAGAGGAGAAATCTTAAGGACTGACGCAGTGGAACAAACTAGATTATTGTATGAGGAGAATGCGAGTAAAGCTAAAAGTTATATTCGTGTTTTCGGTGAATGTGAGTCCGTGGAAACTATTAAGAGGTTGATTAAGACTTTGTAACATTTCTTGTTAATTAGGTTTATAAGTATGGAATTCTTCCTTAAAGGATTAACAGTCTTATTGATATTAAGTTAAAGAAGCGTTCAAACTTACTCTGTATCGATATAAATAAGACTAAAATATTAAATACGTAATATATATATCTAGGTCAAAGGTTATATCAGTTTCTGCTGTTCTTACGATGTTATAGTTTCAGGCATGGATCTTGAGCAGTTGGCTGAATAGTAGATAGAGATCACTTCACATTGAGCATGTCCAAACATGCTCTAGGAAGCTTCCTAGAAGGTTTAATAGTTCATTGAAATTTTACATGAGCTTTGCATTTCTTAGAGGACGCAACTTTATTTTTGGGACATGTCAATAGAAGCTTAACCTCAAGTTTGTGGGGTCGCCACCCTTGTCCCCCGGCCGCCATCTTGGAAAAAGTGGTGAAAACACTTTTTTCGCGATATCTCGGAAACTATGCGTCTTACAAAAAAATTGTAAAGTCATAATTTGTAGCAAATTGTTTTGCCTACAAATATGTCTATATAACTTTTTGCCCTAAACTAAAAATTAAAGAAGTTATAAGCAAAAAAGTGAGAAATTTTTCATTCCTAACTCTTTTCTTTACCAATGAACTTACCAAATTTAACTTATTGAATGTTAAGCAGGTAGAAAAGTTCCCCCGTTTTCCCCGCCAACTTTAAAATAGAGTCCGTAGGCTCTAAAAAATGCAATATTCGTCGTTATTCCTTAAATTGTAAGATTTCAATGAATTATAAACCCAGCTGGGTTATTTCCATGAGAAGATATTATCCCTAAATGTCATCTCTCTTTTTCTCCCACCCCTCCACTGTATACAGATCAAATCTGGAATAATAAAATACACATTTGTCTCACCATTCTCATTTCAGCTGAGTGGAGACATTTGTGGTATAAGTGGTGGCCACTTTAGTGGCCTAACGTGCACACTAGTGTAATGACCACTTGTATGACAGATTTCTATTGTTTGATCTTTTAATTTGAGTGGCATTAGTTTGTCGCATGTCACACTGGTTACATGTCTCCACTTTAACCATGCTATATTTATTCTTCTCCTTTCAGAATCTAGGTTGGTCAGATTTATGTCTCTTTTCTTTCAACTCCCAATTATTAGCGGTTAGCACAATATGTCTTCCTTTCATACTCCTCTATTCTGTCATACATCCTCTAATGCATCCATCGTCATAATCCATCCATCTCTTTCGGTGTACCTTTACATTTGTATGGTCTACCCATCCATCTTGTAGTTTAACATTCTTTTCTCACATGATTCATCCCTCATTACATCTCCATACCACTTTAATCTTCTTCGTCTAAATTTTTCAGTCACGGGTACAACCTTCAAAGATCCCCTTATGTACTCATTTCTTACCTTATCCATTCATATAACACCACACATCCATCTTAACATTCTCATCTCAGCTGAGTGGAGATGTGATGTTACCTGCCTTTATATGTATATATCTAATTTAGCGTTATTCCAATTTTAATCCAATAATCAGTTCAGCTTAACAGGAAAAAGCTGACTGGAATATGATTTAAACTTATTTAGATTAAGTTTAAAGTGATGCCGACAAGTGTTTGTGTTGGGGGTAGCAGTTGAATCAGATTGAACTCTCCCCTCTACTTCATTCCTCCACCATTTGCATACTGTGAACAAGTATTAATCTAGTCAAGTAATATTGTTGAAAAGTTCATTAAAATGGAATTTGCGTGATTATTTTTATATCCCTAATATTCCTGCTCCATCTGGGATAATGCTAATGACCGTTTCACGCATATTTAGCGATGGGTATAATGCGTTTTTTATTATGCAGTTTTGTTATTATCGGCGTTATTTTTATCGTTATAAACAAGACTCATTTGGCCACAAACATTAACACTATGCCAGATGGAGCAGGGTCGTAATAGAATTAGTTTTCAAACAGTTGTTTTTTTTTCTATTTTATAAGAAAAGTATTTGTAATTTTAATATTTTGTATCAACAATGTAAGGTTTTTACAGTTTTAAGTACTTGATCAGAAGATAAAAAAGCAAAAAATTTACAATTTATTCAGGGATAAATGGAATTCTATAATGGCCGGTTCCTATATCTAACTATTCGTTCACTTGCCTTACTATCGATTGAATTTTGACATTACTTGTATGAAGTTTACGTCAAGTGTTAACCGATACGCAACTCCTCGGGAAGATATAGGAACCGGGTATGAAGTGACTGGTCTTAGCAAAAAACCGTTTCTGTTACGTTACTCTGTTGCTAAATGCAACCAAAAGCTGGCACGGACTAATAGCCGGTTCCTATATCTTACTATTCATTCAGTTTCCCTACCATCGGTTGAATTTTGACATCAGTTGTATGGAGCTTATGTCAAATTTGATCGATACTAAGGCAAATGAACGACCGGTATGCTATAGGAACCGGGTCTAAATTAAAACTTAAAGGTTTGGTTTGCTTAAGCATTTTAATGTCTAGGATTGAGGATTTTAGGAAAAACCTGAACAAGTATTTCATTTACTAAACATATTTATGCACACAAAATAAAACGTTCGTGTAAACGTCGGAATCAACGACATAAAATTGAAATTGTTAAAAATAGATTTGTGATGCGATAATTTAATAAATAGTTATTATTACAAATGAATGACCAATTCAAGATATCATTAATTTCATTTTAGAGAATGTTTATATACAAGTTATATTATACCCATTGATATACAATTAATTCATCAAATATAAAATAAAAAATAAAAAAGGACCAAACATTTCCATAGATAGCAAAACATTCTTTGTGTTGCCACTTTGAAAATAGCAAAAATCAACTTTTATTATTTTTGTGATTTCTTGAATTGGACCATTGACATGTTTTTTGGTTGTTGTATTTTTGTTAATGTATTATGGTGTTTAAGATTACAAAAATATAATGAGGGTACGTATTTTTGACGACTTGTTTTATTACGATCCCCTGCGAAAACAACATTTTATCTAACCCACATTCTGGTACTACAATCAGACGAGAAATAACCTGTCTTTGAAATGTTAACCTATCTAAATAATATAGTCGGCTAAGTGCGTGTTGGGACACGCACAATGAAAGGTTCCGTAGAAGTGATAACCGTCCACTATTATGTTGTTTTCAACATTTGCCTACGGAACTGTAAATAAGTGTTTAATTTAAAAAATGCCCCATATCTCAAAGAATACTGAGCAGGGATTCCTAAATATGATACTAAAATATTAGTCATTCTTATAAAATACTTGTACCGCAGCGCTTCATAAGGTGTTGGTATCCAAGCTTCTTAACCGTAAGAACAATTAGGTATATATAAAATTGTTATACCCCCAATATTGATGTAGTACAGATGTCGGATGTGAAGCTTAGACCTAACACTAACCTAACGCACCCTGCGTTCCCACTATGTTGTGACGACAGATAGTCGTTTAGTTTTAAATGTCGTGGCTTAAATGTGTAAATGGAGGTATTCACATATAGAACGACACCACTTACTGTCGTCTACGACATTTTTTGCAGTGACGACAGATTGTAATGGCAGTGGGAACGGCTAGCACGACAGTCGTAAAACGATAAAAGATCGTTAAACATTTTTGACGACAAACAGTCGTTATAATGGGAACAACTAGAGACGACAGTCGTCCAACGATGAATTAATCATTACGACATAGTGGGAACGCGCCCTTAAGGAGAACAAGCTGTTGGTGGCTGAAGTTCTTTTATAACTGTAATATAGACTTATTTAATATGGTAGTCTATATTTAGATTTACTCCTACTTTATTTAATAATCTCGTATAAATTATGTTTTTAATTTGTGTGCAATAACAACCTGTTTTTACAGATTAAAAATGAATGCACATCCGATAATAATAATTGACATATCAGCTATTTTTAATATCCCGCCACTTTTCCGCCGCGGTCGTAACGGTGATATCGCGCGAATGTCCACAATTTTGACATTTAATGACACCTCGCCTCGCTGTAATTTATTGGGTATCATTTCACCATTTTAATTGTATTGAATATATCTGCAATCGTATAAGGTTATGAATGCTGTGTGACGATCTCCTTATTGATATGAAAACTGTTGCCGCCGTTTTTATTTTAAACTCTAAAATAATGTCAATTTTCTACCAATGGTAAAGTGAGTAAAAAGATAAAATATAAATTCTGCTTTAATCATTTTTCAATGTACTGGACGGCCTCATCATGGATTGTCATAGTCATCTTCTGGAGTGCTTGCCTTGCGTCTTCAACGGGAAACTTCTCACTGTACTTGATAACCTTGGCCAGTTCTTCATCAAGGAAGATGCTCAAATACTCCAAACTCCTCGTGCTTCTTACAGCGTAATATAGCTGCTTGAACTCCACTGGTTTCTTCTCTAATTTAGCTTCTAGAATATGGCCGTATATTTGAGGGTATTCCCATAAGGCCAGTATAACTGGAGCGCCTACCAAACTATAATTATATGGGTGTGTGAAGAAATCTTTGACATCTAGGTACAACTGCCAGATTAAAGCTAAATGCCCACCGAGGATATAAGCGTCTCTTTCTAGCTTTTCCCCGCGTTGGGCTAGCTTCATAGCACCCTGGCAACCCTTGCCCAAAATGCTGCCAGATGTCAACATTGTACGCAGTATCCATTCATCCTTGCCCTGGCCAAGGTATTCATTGGAACCAAGTTTTTTGAGGTTATCTTCCGTTTCCCATTGGTATGTAGATACAATCTCATTTGTACCTTAAATAAATGAAATCGTTAAGTATAATATCTTTAACAGAATTAAGTTCTTTTTATTTAACTATTTTTTATTGCCTGAAGCAGGCAAACAAAAGACCCAGCTCATGGAAAGCGCTTTCCGTCGTTTATGGATGTTTATAATACCAAAGAGAGAGAAGGAAGGAAATGTAACTACAAAATTCGAAAACATTCTGTTACGAGCTACAGGGCTCGAATTAAAATGCCGTTGGAATTACTATAGAATTTATTAGAACTATACACAAACACGTATAAAACAGGTACAAATATATCTAGACACTACTAGTACAAACTACACGATTAAATAAAACGCGCAAAGTCCGTCACTATATCGCTCATCGAATGTACGTCTTGCTCGTCTCGCAATCCTCGCTTGACTGACTTACCCCTCCGTTCGGGCATTGTTTTATACTAATAATACAATAAAACAAAGGACCGCGTGGACTGAGGTTTCCGAGAAACCGTAATCTGCACTCCTGGATAATTATTCCTGCGAACGGCCAAAAATGAAAACAATAACAATTGGCTATTGTCTAATTGCAAATATTAAACACAAAGTAAACAAAAGAAGTTCAAATGCGGGGAAGTAATAAACCAGGTGCGCATTTCTTTGTCGGTATGTAACAATACTATAGAAACACACACACACACACATAAATACTTGAAGATATTTTTCATAATAATAAACTTAAACTTGTTTATTATTCATAAACTTAAATAACTACATATAATGACTATAACATAATTGGTACCTATTTAATGACAATCTAGTTACAAAGACTAGTACACTGTAATGAAGATCTCAACTTCCATTATGTGTAACTAACAGCGCGTTCCATTAGTAGCTCACAACGCCCAAAATGCTGCGTTGGCCGTTCCGCAAAGCGACCGCGTCTGATCGTGGCGAAAACGTCCCTAATGACGTCATCGTTTTCGATCCCACAACGCTCGCAACGACCCATGTCAAGAGGTGGGTCGAATAACCGTTCCACTTGGGTTTAACATTGTAACGCCGGCAAGCAAGTGTAACGGGCAAAATCACAGTCGTGAACGTGGTCGTTGTGAGCTACTGATGGAACGCGCTGTTGGTCATTAGTTCACCTTTTGGATGTGAAGGCAAAGGATTATTATCATTATCGTGCTCTCCAAAAAAATCACCTTCGACCAAGTCTCTCAACCCTGTTGATATCAGCTCTGTTACTTCGTTATTGCGGAGACCTCCAAGATGCTGGAGGCACGTGGCCAGGAGGTAGTCTCCTGGAAAGGTGATATGTATCTTATGAATATGTTTATTATTTATCTATGCAGGAACGGAGAAAGAATACAATTTCCTGCGTCCGTCCAGTTGGTAGGGCATTTGCCCAACTGAATGGCTACCACCCCTGATCTAAGTATGTCAACAACCTTGAGTTGTGTTCCGACATTAGTGGCCAGGTTCCAGTCTCCCTTAAGCGAGCATCAGCATATTTGTGTAGCACTTTGGTGCTGCAAATGTCCATAGGCGGTTGTAACCACTTTCCATCAAGTGGGCCGTCTGCCTAACACCTGCAATAAAATATACAAATCATAATCTTTATGTTTTATTTCGCACCGAGTTTAATCTTCTTCTTCTCTTCTATACAAAAATGAATGTGTGTCTGTGTCTGCATGTCCTTTATAGAATCGTAAACTATACATTTGATCATGTGATGATCTTAAGCTATGTTGTTGTGCATGAGCCAGAGAAGGTTTCTGAGTTAGTTCACATTTGGACCCGGTAGGTGGCGCAGCTGTCGGCGTATCGATTGAAATTTTTCCGGGCAGGACGACGTCTGTCGGGACAGCTAGTATGTTATAGAAAACGCTTATTTTAGTTTTTTAAATATATTTTTTTTAAATGACTAAATACCTGTTAGCAACGCAATCTTGTTCCCGTACAGCAAATCCTTAACCTTATCCCCATGTTTTTCCTTCTCCTTAAGATTCACCACAGTCTTGTGGATGAGGTGGCCGGTTCTCTTCATCTCCACGATCTCTGCCAGCGCCCTCTGGCCATGGAGGACGCCGGAGTCGTAATGGTCCCTTGTATACTCCAAAATGTTGAATCCCGCTGCTTTGGAGACGAGGAGGATGATAAGTCCCACGGACTGGAGGTTGCATTTTGATCCTATGAGGAGGTTCTTCGCAGATTTCAGCAGAGGATGATTGGTTCCAACCTAGAAGGAATCTCATTCAAAAGTAAATTACAATTTTAAAAAGTACTTCGCTTGATCTTTAACAAAAAAGAAAACCGACATCAAGAATAACTATAAAGCAAAAATTACGTTTTTCTGCAATATATTGAAATACGTGCGAAGTAGAACATAAAAATTATAATGTACTTTGCTTTATCGTTATTTTTTTAAATGTTTTACTTGGCATGGACCTCAAGATGTTTTTTTCTGGAGGTACTGTTGCAGTTCACTAATTATAATCAGGGTCCCAATTCTGCTCGTCAAAATAGCTGGACACTACTGTCTCAATTGCATATTTCCCTGATTCTGATAATTCCAATGGCGTGCCTCTGGCTAGCCACTTATCTCATTAAAGTGAAAACCCGCGAACTGAATGTTTAAAATTTTTGGTAGCTTCAACGTCATTCTGCTAATGGCGATACTATTAATTATTATGCAACGACGATATCGAGAAGATATTGTGGATTTAATTGAATAATAAATATTTGATACTATGGCAATGGAATCGTACTTTGAATATTTTCGCAACGCCAAGATAATGCAATGACAAATAACAGAATTGGAACCCTGGTCGTTGACCACCAGATTATCGAAGCAATTAACATTGATAGTTCGATAGATAACATTAATGATTGAAGCATGATCCTGAAAAGTGGTACATCCTAAAATCAAGTCGACGTATTTGCATTGCTGGCATGTATCTTAAAAATAAAAACATATTTTCAAAATTTGTACGCCGCGTTTCCAGCAAACAAGGTTTGCACTCAACTTATTCCTGTGCCGACAAAATATCCGACACAACGCTGCATAAAAATCATGCATGTACTTCATAGGTGGTTTCAGTGGCCAAACCATGCATATTGTTACAATTACCACAAGGATAACATCATGATGAAACCTGCACATCGAGATAACCGATATGCCAAACCAGCCAAGCAGTCTTGAACAAACACGGAAGGTGTAATATCCACGGATATTCCCCTAAAACCTAGGGAGGATCGAACTCCGCAATGGGATGTTTACACGCTATTATTATTAATATCTTGAACATTTACCAATTTCCTCAAATGAATGGCAGTGTTGGCAATTTCGTCGTTGAACAGCCATCGTAGGTTCAGAAAGGATGTGGGGTACCCGACAATCTGTTCTGCTTCTGTCACCACTTTCCGCCAGTCCAGGTCATCCCGGTGCCCAAAGCCGAGCCCGCTAAGTCTTGAGATATTACAGACGGGGCTACGGAATAAGTAGACTGTATTTCAGTCATTTGCGCTGGCCCTTATACAGGTGAAGTTTTGAACGAAAGAAAAACTTTATTTGAGAAAAATAGCGACGTAGTTACATTCTTTACACATTATTACACACAAAACATTATTTAAGAATTTTCAGCAAACAAGGTTTATACTCAGCATATTGTTGTGCCGGAATGATATCCGACACAACATCCAAATAAGTTTTCATGTGGGCAATTTCAAAACTATTATAGATATAGTGAAAATACTCAAAGGCCTGTTGAGGCTGATAAAGCTGGTGCGCCTCAGGCCCCCATGGTCCCAGGACCTGTATACCAAAAACCGCAAATAGCCCATTTCTGTTGACTGAATATTTATGGCGTTTAAGAATCTCCTGTTGTGCAGCAGCTGTGCTATCTGTCATGCTAGAGGCTGGTTCCATAGTTCCACATGAGGAGAGAAGAGGGAGAAGCCATTCGGTTCTAAAACGGCCGTCACCATGACGATAACCAGTTATTTTAAGATTTAATTTTGGCATCGTTGCAGCACAATTCTAAGTCAGCCTACATCCCGAAGATAACCAAGATTATTTTAAGATTTAACTTTGCCATCGTCGCGGCACAAGCCGTTCGGTTCTAGAACGGCCGATACCCAAGTGATAACCAGAGTCATTTTGAGATTTAACTTTGCCATCGTCGGGGCACACAAGTCGTTCGGTTCTAGGACGGCCGACACCCCGGCGATGACCACAGTCATTATAAGAATTAACTTGTATATATTTGTTTGTCTGTTGTTATTAGTTTGTTTAGGTTATTATTATGTTAGAAGAGTCAAAGTACAAAAAGTCTTACGTGCTGTGATATTTCATACATTCCAATTTTGATCCTAATTCTAGAACTAATTTTAGCGAACAAGAAATAATTTTACGATGTCCTATAACTTGAAAAGGATATAATGGCTTTGTTAGTAGCATGATTAGCTTAAGAATAATTATTAAAAATTAAATCTAAATAAATCTACATCTGAGAAGTGACAGTACATATATCTGACAATAAATGAAAGACATTTTCATTGAAACTAGTTTTTAATAATTCCTACAAATGTTAATAGAAAAAGGTTAGTTTTACTAACCTTTCTAGAGTTCAGCAGCTATTATGAAATCGTCAAGTCCGTCCGTCTGTTCTTACATGGCGCAGTTAGTTTTCTAAGGAACTAATTGATCTCATCGTCACCCGAGCGTTAGGGTGGCTTTCCACCAGAGATGTGCTATGCAAAGTTGCTATTGATACGTTTGATATCCACGAATCATATTCATTGGTCCACACAGCATAGCACTGGTGAAAACTGATTTAACTCTACGTTTTTATATATGGAAGGATGCGTGCCTTCCCTATTGGTCTATACGTCGCTTAGCTCGAGCTGCACATCTTCACACAGCTACCTTGCGGCAACGCATTTTTAAAGCACTCTTACTCTCTCCGCTACATACTCACAGACGGTTTAGATACGCTTGGCCTTCGAAGAAACTTCACGTCTCTGCGTATTCTACCGACTGCACAATGGGAAGTGTCCCGAGGAACTATTCAGATTGATGCCTTCGTCTTCCTTTTACCACCGCACCGCAAGCCATCGGCTGGGCGTTCATCCCAACTTCCTAGAGCCGCTTCGCTCTTGTACGCAACGGTTCTCTAGAACGTTTCTCTTGCGCACCGAGGGGATTTGGAATATACTCCCAGCCGTGGTTTTCCCACAGCGCTACAATATAGGGGAAAGCAGGTAGGATTCGTACATTTTTTGTTCTGATCCTTATAAAAAAGAAACTATTAGCTATTACAAAATTATTTTAATAGCGGTATATTACCCATTTATCTGGCTTTAATATTATGGATGTGCAGTTTTCATATAAAGCAACACGGAGAAGTTACGACCGTTTTCCTAAAAAATGGAAAATGCACGAAAGCACCCCATGCATGGGGTAGCTTCGTGCATAGCGTGGGGCACATTCGTACACAGTGGGGAACCTCCGTACAATCAAAGAAAATGCCATTTATTCAATGTAGTAAAATCCTTTAATGAGGTCAAAGTTGAAACAGCATCAGCCGTCTTATAGTAAACTAGTAATTATTGTATTCAGAGTACCTATGTAACGAACACAAATGTATTTTTTCTTCTCTACTAATTATGAAACTAATGATCTTCATCTAGTAATGATCAAAAATATTGTTTTAAGTACATTAATACTTAAAAATAAGTCCTGAAAATATTCATGTAACATAATACTTTTTCCATTAATAAAAGAACTAAAAATCAACATTATAAATTTTATCACATGTCTTAACATACATAAATACATAACTTCACGCCAGGTTCCTTGCGGGGTAGGCATGAACAACAGAGCGCCATACAGGCTTATTCCTACACACCTCATTTGCTTCTTTGACATTCATAGCTCTTGTCATGCATGGTACCACTGGCACTGCGTTGTGTATGGCAAGCTGGGCTTTCTGGCTGAGTTTCTTAGCGCCTAGAAGTTTACCTAAGGCTCCATTCATACTATTCCTCAAATTTACTTCTTTCTATGTCAGCGCTGTACCTTCCATCCCTGCTAAAAGCACATCCAAGATATACAAACTCATTCACTTGTTCCAGCATAACATCATCGACCATTATCCTTGCATTTATTCTGGTTTCATCTCTTTCAAACACCATAACCGTTGTTTTCTTCGCATTCAAATATAAGCCTCTCGCATGACAGTCATCTTTCATCATTGTGACTAGTGTTTGCAGTTCTGATGGCGATTAGGCTAAAAGCACGGCATCATCCGCATAAAGCAAAGTGCTAACAACTAAATAATTTTTTGCAGAGACTTAAAACATAAAGTTGAGTTGTATTTATCGTGAAATTATAACAAAATTGCCCATAGGTACAATATCTACTAGTACCTATTATACTAGAGGAGGATTCGTACAGTACGAATCTACCCCACATATAACTGCACGAAGGTACCCCATCCAGATAATTCAACAAATTAATTTGAAATAAACATAACCGCTATAGTTGAGCTAAAATATCTATTTAAATATTAAAGTAATATTTTAAGGCATAAACTATAATAAATCACTTTTATAATTTGAGCATTACTTATACCAGCCAAGCGAATTAAGAGAGGACAACGAAAAATACTTACGCAGAGCGAATTCACCTATCGACTTACATCATCGAAGCCAATGGCCGTATTGTGGCCCCATCCCGCAGGTACCCGTATCCTACAAACGGCAATCACGCACACAAATGCGAACATTTCAATGTTGCAAAATGGCGGAGATATCTCCACTGTACGAATGCTCCTTGTGTACGAATCCTACCTGCTTTCCCCTAGGGTTTTTTAAAAAGAGTGTCATACAATTTCTTCGAGGTCGGCAGCGCGTTGGTGACATCTCTGGTGTTGCAAACGTTCATAGGCGACAGTAACCACTTTCCATCAGATGGGCCGTCTGCCTGTCTGCTGTACTCCAGCTATAAAAAAACCAGCTTAGCATCAGTGGAAATGGTCACATAGTTTCGTAGCTTAGCTTTTACATTTTCGCAGCATTGCAAATCTCTGGTGGAAAAGCGCCCTTAAATCCCGAAGAGTTTGCTTCGTTGTCCAGGGTCTGATTTTTCTTCTCCACTTCGCGTGATCTTCGATATCTTTTGTATTAAGATGATCGAGACCAATGTTATGCATGTCATCTTTTACAACGTCTAGCTACCATTTCTTGGTCATACCTCTCCGACCGGGCTTTCCTCACGAACTAACTAGTTCCTTTAAAACCACCTTGAGACGCGGCGGTACAAAAGTCAGAGACCTGTTGCAATTATGTCTATACTACAATGCTTAGTAGAAAATCAGTGGGTCTATATATAAGAGAAAAATTAATTGAAATATTTAATCTATAGTACGCCGGTATACAATGCACTTACACTTTAATGCAACTCACTACGAATTCGCGATAAGATAAAGATGGGGTGATCGCCATCTATGTAAGTAATTTAAGATTGAAGATATACATGGCCGTGTGGTATTGTTAGGCAGATCTGGATAAAGATGTTAATTAATCCTTCTGAAGTGATAACTTCTTATGGGAGGGTAAACCGCTTAACGTAACGCGTTACGGCTTCCCTTTCTCTCACGTTACATTAGTTTAAGTAATCACTTCTGTCAGGTGTGTAGATAGATGAACATTCTGCCCTTCTAAATTTTAAACTACAATGTGAAAATTTTTTAGAAAATCTAGGTGGTAGGTTAATTTTATAAGAGGGAAAAATCATTTTGCTGTTTTTTTTATTCCGAACGTTTCGGCGACTTTTCAGTAGATGTGATTATGGAAGTCAAAGATATTAATGTCAATAAGTAAATAAATATAATTAAAAAGTAAAATAAATGATACAGTTATTATTTAACCCACGCTTAATTTGGCCATTTTAAATATTTAATTTTAATTTATATTTATAGTATGACCGTTATATTTAGGTATTAATGAAATTAAATTATACAATTAAACTAAATAAAACTACATATATAATTTATACAAATTAAAATTAAATTATAAATCTATTATTTTTTTATTAATATTCGTTCAGTATTTTTGGAGCTATAAGGTATTTGTGGTTCAGTAAGTAAATAATGAAAATAGTCAACGTTATGCCTCTACAGAATTTATTATATGTACATAAATAAGACTGCAAAATAATTATGCGTAAATACTTGTAAATTACCATAATTTTCCGCTTGCTTTAGTTGTGAAATGTCAGCGGGCCGCTTTTGCGCGCTCAACGCGCCGTGGATCCTATTAATGAACCCTGTTAAGGAGTCATCACATCAATTCGTTTATACAAAATGCGACATGGAATTAGTTTTATTTTTATTGTGTAGGTTCGCCTTCGATCGATACTGCACCAGATGTCAGGTGAAAATGCGGTCTAAGATGGAGCTATCAAATAAAAAGCTATCTGTTCAAGACAACTCGAGAAATGAAATGAGGTTATAATGACAATGGTAGTATCCACAACACATAGTACGAAATACTTACATTTTAACCGTGCAAGAACGGAGCAAGAATACAGTTTCCTGTGGCCGGGCGGCCTGTCGTAAGAGGCGACAAAACAACCCCCCAGCCAGGTGATGGGGCTTTCTCCCGACTGGATTGCTACCACCCCTGGTCTAAAGTATGTCGCCATAAAAAGCTTGAGTTGTGTTCCGGCATTGGTGACCAGGTTCCAGTCTCCCATAAGCAGCAGCGCGTTTGAAGCACCTTTGTTGTTGCAAATATCCATAGCCGATGGTGACCGCTTTCCATCAAGTGGGCCGTCTGCCTGTCTGCTGAACTCCTACAATAAAAAATATATATACATTTAAATATCATATTTCAACAACATGTGATGTATGAGACTTTTCAATTCTGTACACGTAAGTTTGCTAGTAGGCCTATTTGCGCCAGAGTCCTTTGCGTAAAAATGCAATCGATCCTTAATGAACACGCATCGGCCATTATCGAGTCGCGTTTCGTATCACTTCCGCTGACATTTGAATTTCATATCACGAGCTTTTTAAATTATTTACACTATTTTCCGGTTAGTGAGTTTCTTTTTTCAAGCGTAAACCGTTACAAAAGAAGTCTCACTAATAAATAGTTGTAATCATACATAACTTCACGCCAGGTCCCTTGCGGGGTAGGCACGAACAACAGAGCGCCATACAGGCTTATTCTTACACACTTCACTTGCTTCTTTGACATTCATAGCTCTTGTCACTTTATAATAATTATTAAGAGCTGGAAGCTCTGAAAACTAAATTATTTAAATCACGATTTAAAAAAGCTACTATAGTACACTGAGTTCCTTAATGATAAGTTTTAAATATAAGTGACAAGTTAAAATATTAAGTGTTTAAATATATTTACAATGTTTGTACCATATAAATACAAAATTTAAATTGTGCGTCATTTAGTATTTGTAAAATTTAAGGCTATATAGGCATAATTTTAAGATTAAAATATTAGTGATAGTAATTAAAACCAATAAGTATGTACCTTTATAATATAGGTTTAAAAATAAATAAAAAATTGTACGCCCAACCGGCAAAAAACGTGTGCTCAGTATATAACAATATATTCATGTTTTTATGCAATAAATTATTTCGATTTGATTTGATTATTATTTAATACAGTCTCTGCAGTTTGCAAGGGTTGATTGTGTTGACTCTATTGTGATCACAAAATCTTATACTAATGTATAAAAGCTGAAGAGTTTGTTTGCTTGAACGCGCTAATCTCAGGAACTACTGGTCTGATTTGAAAACTTCTTTCAGTGTTAGAAAGCCCATCTATCGAGGAAGGCTATATATCATTATGTTAAGGCTAATAGGAGCGGAGCACCAATTAATAATGATTCAAAATCCGGTCGTATTTTTTAACATACTTTTTCTTACTATTCCACGCGAACGAAGTCGCGAGCAGAAGCTAGTATTATATAAAATGCTCAAATTTGAGAATTATACTAGCCCCTTATTCCAAAGCACTTTGAAGAAACCTAATAACCTCTCATAACACTCAATTGGGTTTAAATTACATCTCTATTATGATAGGACCTACTTACCTTCATTTGGCTATTAATATGGAAATGATAACGTAATCTAATTTATTTAAAATAGTTATAGTAATACCAGCCCATAGAGGCCTACTGGGTTCGAGCCTTCCGATTTTAGGAGGGGAACACTATACCTACCTACCACGCTTGTTGAAAGCAGATTGGCGGGTTTGACACATCGGTTTTTTCGATGTGAAGTTTCATCATGATGTTTTCCTTCATCGTTAGCACATGGTAACTGTAACAATATGTATATTAGATCAGAAAACTGCCTAAATGGTGAATACTTTTCGACCAGGATTTGTACCCACGCCATTTGAGTTTGGGACACGAGCGTGCTAACTACTAATCTACCACGGCATATTTAAGATAGGCTGACACTTAATTTCAATTGTCTCAATAGTCCTTAATTACAAACAACGCATAATTTATAAGTGCAAACAATTATCTAAAAATGTAATCCAATTTTTGACGTATACAGCCAACCACAAACCTATAATTAAATTTAAAACTTTCAAAGTTCCATTTTCAAAAACAGAACAGCGATGTTGCCGCAATTAAAAAATGCACGCTATCATTAAGTTAAGGGTTTAATAGTCAGTCTTCGTAATTACAATGGGTGAAGGTGGTGTAGTTAAGGGCAATTAAGATTTATACGTATTGTAATCGTAATTAAAACATTGTTTTATTCCCTTTAGAAAATGGCAGTACGTCGATCGATGTCCAAGGGCGATGGTAACCGCTTTCCATCAATTAGATTTGCCTGTCTGCGGAAGTCGTGCAACAAAAAAATATTTTCTATATATAGAATGATTAAATCAAACTATTAAGGAAAGGGTAGAAATTGCACCACGAGAGATATTAAATCAATATATTAAATTTACACCATTACATGTTGAAGAAATTTTTTATGTGAGACGTTTACCGGTAAATTTATTGGTTAATGGCTATATTTGCCAACTTTAATTTGTACGCAAAGGACACTGGCGCAAAAAGACCTACTAGTAAACTTTAGTGTACAGAATTGAAAAGTCTAATATGTCATCTGTTGTTGTAATATGATATTTAAATGTATATATTCATCTAGAATTCATCTCTAATTACGTCTTGGTAGCGTAATGGCTAGCGCCCGCGTCCCTAACTCAAAGGGCGCGGGTTCAATCCTGGCCGGAACGCATGCACCACTTGGCAGTTTTCTAATATAACGGATAACATAGACGTGTAACATACTCCTCCGTCCGCACAATTTTCGTACAAAGTTTTTGTTTCGCGTATTAATTTTCTTCTTATATATAAAAATTAATGTTTGTCTGTATGTCCTATATAGAATCGAAAACTATACATTTTATCATGTTATGATCTCTATCAAAGTTGTTGTGCACGAGCCAAAGAATGTTTCTGAGTTGGTTCACAATTGGACCCGTTAGGTGGCGCTGTTGTCGGCATATCGATTGAAGGTTTTCCGGGCAGGACGACGTCTTCCGGGACAGCTAGTGTATAGATAAAAGTTACTATTTTATTTTAGTGCTCCGAGTAAATTTACACAACCCTTAAAAAGGTGATCTGCGTATTTTTATTCTATAATTACGAACACCCTTAATCGATTGCTATCTAAAGTTATTTTAATCGTTGCAGTTGTCTGTCTGCGTATCTCGAGAAATATTTTGTTTTGTTGCTCACTTGTGTCTTCGTCGCGGATTACAGACATGCCTGTTAGCTTTTGCAATGACGTATCAAAGCCGCTCTTCATTCCCGGCAAAACTACACGAGACTAGCCGAATAAGAAAACTTGAAAGTCTTAAAACAAAATATCTTTTCATTTTTTCATCACTAAAAAAATATGCTTAGTTCCAAATGTTGCTTACAATAAAATGACGCTAAATGCTCGACCGTCGGTCTAAAACATTTTGTATATACAAGCAGATGTTGCTATAAACAATAATTTTCGTGCAAAATTAGCCCCTTGGACTACTGCGCCGACCAGTAGGAGTTGGGCACGCCCACTTAATACCTGACGAGGTTTTCGAGACCATCATTTAAAGCATCAAGCAAATTAGGACTTATGTTTACGATTGATAGCTATTAACGAGGTAAAAAATAATCATTGTGCCCTTTTTTTATTGCAGGAGTTCAGCAGACAGGCAGATGGCCCACTTGATGGAAAGCGGTTACCATCACCTATGAAGCACTCTCTCTCTCTGGAACTTGGTCACTAATGCCGAAACACAACTCAGGGTTGCTATGGCGACATACTTTAGACCAGGGGTGATAGCCATTCAGTCGGGCCCTACCACCTGGCTGTGGGTTGTTTTGTCGCCTCTTACGACAGGCTGCAGGAAATTGTATTCTTTCTCCGTTCCTGCACGGACATAATTATATAATATAGATTATTTATATTATATAATACACTAGCTGTCCCGGCAGACGACGTCCTGCCCGGTAAAAAAAAAAATTAGGGGTGGACTACCCCTAACATTTAGGGAATGAAAAATAGATATTGGCCGATTCTCAGACCTACCCAATGTGCACACAAAATTTCATGAGAATCGGTCCAGTCGTTTCGGAGGAGTATGGCAACGAAAACTGTGACACGAGAATTTTATATATTAGATTATCCGTCGGTCTCTTGTCACCGCCGGTGCACCTGCTGTTCTCGAACCGAATGGGCTATGCCGCGACGATGGCAAGAGACCAGATGGGATGTCATTGGTGCCATGGAAGATGGCACGCCCCTTAGTATGTGATGCAACTTGTGTTGATATTTTGGCGGTTTCCCATCTCCCAGTAACGGCCGTGACTGCCGGGGCCGCCGCCGTCAACCAGGAGGCCCTGAAACGCCGCAAATATGTGTCCATTGGTAATGGGTACATTTTTGTGGCTTTCGGGGTTGAAACCCTGGGGCCGTGGGGGCCTGGAGCTCATCACCTCTATCGAGACCTCTCAAAGCGACTAATTGAGTTCTCGCGTGACCAAAAGGCTGGCTTGCACTTAGGGCAACGCATCAGCGTTGCCATCCAACGCGGAAATGTGGCCAGCATTTTGGGCACTCTCCCCGCCGAGAGCGACCTGGAGTCTATTTTTTACTTATAGTTGGTATTTTTTTTTATTTATTTATATTTTAGTTTAATTTTAGTTAATATTTATTTATAATTAGATCCAATTATTGTAGCCTATTGACGTTTTTAAATATATAGATTAATTATATTATATAATATAGTAGGGGAGGCCAAGCGGGAATTCTGGGATTTCCTCGAGCGTGGCAGAATAACATAAGGGGGGAAACCTTGCCCCCTATTATGTACCCACACCACATATGATCCTTTCATATAGGGTGAAAAGCAACGATTACTGACGTAAAGCTAAGACACCATTTAATTCTATTTTAATACGCTTTTACGAGTATTAGCTTCATTCGTATGTTAGTATGTAACGGAATCTTTGAACATGATTTTGAACCCCTTCTAAACGTCGGATTAACTCGACATTTGGCATACTTATTAAGGACCGATGACAATTCAATATTTTAAACAGTTTGATCCGTTATCCTTATTAGGATAATGAAGATTAGCGATAATTGCAGAGACCGTCAAGGTGAAACACCGCTCTTCTATGCAACAGCTAATAGATGTAAATATCATAAAGCTATTACTAAATAATCACTAAAAAATGAAAAATGAATAATAGTTTAAAAAAACAAAAAAATACGGTTTTATAGAAAATTCTACTAAAAAATGGAAAGTAAATCTGAATTAAAACTAGTGTAAGAAAAAATGATTTCATTGTAAAAGGGTGCATGGTATCAATAGTTTAAATATTTTACGAACAGATAATTATGAGTAGAAGGGTTATTTTGATAATATCCTGAAAAGCAAAAGTTGGATTTTCTATAAAAGTATATTTTTTAGTTTTTGTTCAAACTATTATTTTTTAAATTGTAGTTAACGTTAACTACCATCTAATAAGGTAAAAAACGTTTATCTGTAAGTGTACCAATTGAATCTTATAGGTACTTATTTGAAAGAAAGGAAACAGATTTATTTTTAGGACGAACATGCAAGTAAAACAATCACATTTAAATCAACAAAATAAAATATACTAACTACTAACAATACTTGTAGCATGTGTAACTTGTAATTTCTCATGCTGATCAGGAATGCTACCGGCTCGGGCGCAGCACGCGGTGCTTTACGACGCAACCCGACGCGTGTTACGAGTAAATCGCGTGCGCCAATATTCATAAACGTCAAGGAATAGCGTTATTAATAAATTGTACCGTAGTACTCTCTAAATTTTTGAAGTGAAATCTTCTTTACGCCCCTTGGGCACTTGGGACGGGCAAAAGCACTGAACTCGAGTGACCATCACGCTCATATAGAAAGTTTTGACTTCTGAGGTGCAGTTAGACAAACGACTGACATTTTACTGATATAATACACTGAAGTATGAAACCTATGCAAATGAAACGTCAACAAAAAATGCGTGCCACTGTGACGTCATTTTGGGACTAAAGATGGCGGTTTTAGTGCTGCCCAGAAGATTTTAATGTTATTAGGTTTTATCGATAAACGTTCTTGGCTCATTGTATTTTAAATATTATTGAGTATTAATTATTTGTAGAATTTATACTTGAATAGGAAGTAAGTATATTATTTCGTGCAAAGATACTTTGATTTAGATGTGTGAAATCTAAGACAAGTTCTTGCTTCAAATTTGCCAAGTAAACGATATGACGATTTATAAAAGTTGCTACACTGATTTTATAAAGTTGTCGTTTGACAACTCAGTGACCGCAAAACATAAACATATGGCGTAGTACAGTGCCATCTGCCCATCTCTAGCATGCTAAATTGTATCGTGGTGTCGTATGTTGCCGTCTCATTCGCACTTGCGGATATGTCGGAAAGGGATGGAAGCTTTATGTCGGCGATAAAACGTTAGCATGCTAGCTATGCTGTTTGGATATATATTTTTTTATAAGAGTACGTGTTTTTCTTAGACTACTTACCTCTCTATTACAATCTATTTTAATTGTGTTGTTGACTCTAAAGTCCGTAACACTACCACAACGCACCTCAAGATAGGTGCGCCGCACCATAAGTGAGAGTGATTCAAATTTTAAATTTATCAAGGGATTGCGTGATATAAAAAAACAAAACACCTTCAAATCAAATCATTTATTTGCTTAAAAAAATGGTCAATAAAAATATTAGATGACAATATATTATTTTGTTTCACATTTTTTTGCACTTTCAGGCATGAAAATAGTAATTAAGTTGAAAATCAACCAAGGTAGAGGAGTCAGGAACGGCCAAAACAGGAATTGTTTCCGACTGGTTTTCTTTTAATATGCCAGTTTTATGTTGGCTGGCATGTTGCTGCAAAATATTGAACTATTAGTTTAGAATAATTGTGCCCACAGTATATTTTTCATAAAGTTTGCTTAAATGATGACATTATCATTCAAATTGAGCAAATACGTTTCTTGGATGGAATCGCAGTCACAAAACCCATAAGTTTTTCTAAAATAGATAATATAGACCGCAACTAGTCGTAAGTAGCATCAGTAGTAATGTAGCAACAACAAGTATATCAAAGGCTAAAAGTAAAACTACAAATTTCAATTATACGAGCAGTCTCCATGAGGGTGAGAGGCACGAGAAGACATATTAAGGCCTTCGACTGCGAAGACGGAGCAGAAATTATATAATAAGCCGACAGTCCAACTATCCTGCTGATCATCGTCCCACCATAAAAAAATTGTATATTAATTTTTATCGTTTTATAGCACGTTTTGTTGTATGTATATAATTTAAAAAAAGTTATATTTAGTTATATAGTATTAACTTACTCTTACAAATTTGAAGGGCACGGCATCATCTCGTAGTCGAGTCACATCCAAAGTTTTGTTGAAACATTTATCATCAAAATGTAGCGAGCAAATATAAATACATTTTACATTTGGCTTTATATATTCCATTCCAATGGCTTCCAGCCACTTTTTCTTTTGACTCTCATTTCTTGGGATCCTATTAAATATGTTTTAATTATTATTTTTGTATGTTTTAAGCGAGGTAGCATGAAAAAATAAGAAATTTTATATAAGCAATCATATTAAATCGATATCAAAGTCGATAAATAATGTGCAACCCTAGCTAATAAATTAACATTATTTAATCGTAAAAATATAGTTAAATAAGTCAAATCCACACATGACCTATAACTGCACATAAGAATCTTGCTAATTATAATGTAAATCTTCCTTTATTTGCCCGGAAACATTAACAATAACCAATATTTTTAATGTTATTTATAGCGTACCTGTATATGGTTAAAGATGACTGATTTGGTGTTTTTCTTATGCCGCACCCTATAACACTACACACTGGCATATTTGCGACGTAATTATTTATATTTGGCTTCAATTATTTTAAATTACAAGCAAAATATTAAAAGATAATTAGTTATTTTTATTTATACCACGACTTTTTGACAAGACATGTACCGGCTGAACTGACTGACAATGACATTTGGTGAACTAAACATGGCGAATTTTCGGCCGCATTAGGTATTTACGTATATTTATACGTATATATATGTTTCACTTTATGTACGCACTGAAATACTGTTATATTGTTTTCCTGCGAGTTACAGTGCTGAGTAAGAACGAGATAGATATATGTTTATGTGTGTGCCTTCAAAATGGATGCTATTTATAATAATCAATAGTACGTATAGAACAATATGTCCCGTCCCTATTATATAGGTCTATGATATAATACCATGAAATAACGAATTAAAATGGTTACTATGGCCTATATACATAGATTTATAACACCAAAAGTGTGCTACTAGTATTAGCTACCACATGCTGCCGCTCTCTAAGGAAGAACTGGAACCTGGCCGGAACACAAGTATAGGTAATTATGGCGACATACTGCAGACCAGGGGTGATAGCTATCCAGACGGAAAAATACCCTACCACCTGTCTTGCAATATGGCGTCGAATTGTGGGGACTTTCCGCTCATTGGCTAATAATTTTCCGATTACAGAAGAGAGCAGTGAGAATGATATGTTCAGCAAGACGTGTCAGCTTATTTTAAGGATCTCTCCATTCTGACGTTGCCAGCAATTTTTATTTACCAGGTTGCGGTATACGTCAGACTGAACATGGATACTTACGCTGAAAGTGGCAGCAGGCATTCTTACTGCACTCGGGGCAGGGGATATCGTGCTATTTTGGCCATATCGTGCTCGCTCTCTAAGATGAGCAAGACGGTATATGTAATGGGACCTTTAATCTACAATAGACTACCTCTCAATATAAAAGAATCCGAAAGTCTCTGTTCTTTTAAGAAAACATAGTTAAACAAAATAGTTACCTTAAAGACCATTTTTTTTTATTTAAAAATATTAAATTTCATTATGTATTGACGTATACATATAATTTTATATTATTGTACTAAATAAATACTTATGACTTCAAAACCATAGCCCTGGTTGTGGGGAAGAGATCGCTCTAAAGGCCGCCCATTGGTCCTGCCTTTATTGTTTAATGTGACTACTGTAAATTGTTGATTAAAAGTATATGTAGTTAATACTAAAGCGCTTTCTATTCACCTACCTATCTGTGTCTACACCATTAACCCTTCAACCTAAACTATTATTCGTGGTTGTAATGATGATGAACCAAGAGATTCTTGCCACAGTCTCCCAATTAGCAACGCTCGCGTGGCTCGATAGCCATCACTCGACAACAAAAGTCGCTGAATAATTGAATGCAGTCCTTTGCGGAGACCGCGGTGCCGGCAATGCGTATGAGGCCGGAGACACCAAAACGACCATAAAGGTATATATAGTAAGGGTCGAGGCACAATGGGTTAACACGATTATTATCTAACCCAGGGAAGTCCAAACTATGCGGCCCGCAACATATTGTTTGTTACATGCCGACAAAAAGTGAAAACACACCTGCCTGCAATAAACCTGGTTTATTACCCTTCCCGCATTTGGACTTCTTTTGTTTACTTTGTGTTTAAATTTTGTAATTAAGAAAAACATTCTATTGTCATTGTACTTGTTTTATGGCAGTCATTAGGCAGGTGTGTCGAACTGATTCTAAGAAATCCGATCTAAGCGGGCTGGCAGCCATATTTTGTCGGTGCAGCAATGGCCCCATGGAGAGATCGGCAGTCAAGCGAGCATTACGATACGAGCAAGGCGTACATTCGATTAGCTATATAGTGACGGACTTTGCGCGTGTTATTAAATCGTGCAGTTTGTACTGGTTGCGTCCAGTTATATTTGTACCTGTGTTATACGTGTTTGTATAGTTCTAATAAATTCTATAATAATTCCAACGGCATTTTAATTCGAGTCCTGTAGCTCATAACAATATAATGGCTGAATATTATTGTACGGGCTACGGCGCGACACCCGCACAAATAGTTGTGATGATGATGAATGGTGATAAATGATATTGACTCGGACGGCTTTAATGTTGTATATTAAATAAAATGCTAATTGTTAAACTTATAAAAACCTATTAAAAACTAGCTGACCCAGCGAACTTCGTACCGCTTATTTTCTGAATTCCTAAAAGACTTTATTCCATGACACAAAAACAAAATCACCAAAATCGATCCAGGTGATCAGGAGGATTATAGAACCCGATCTCAGCGCCACCTACCGGTTCTAATTGCGAATCGAAACCATTCGGGAACCCACTCAAACACACAAAAACAAAATCACCAAAACCGCTCCCGGTGATTAGGAGGATTGTAGAACCCGATCTCAGCGCCACCTACTGGTTCCAACGGGATAAAAAGTATCCTATGTCCGTCTCCTGGTTCTAAGCTACCTCCCCAACAATTTTCACAAACCGATACAGCCATTCTTGAGTCACAAATAGTGTAACTAACACGAATTTCTTTTATATATATATATATATATATAGATAATAAAATCTAGGACCTGATCCCAGCGCCACCTACCGGTTCCAATTGTGGATTTAAACCATCCGGGGACCCAATAAAACACACAAAAAAAACACCAAAATCGGTCCAGGTGATTAGGAGGATTCTAGAAGACGATCTCAGCGCCATCTACCGGTTCCAACGGGATAAAAAGTATCCTATCTTTTAAGTTGGATCAAACTGCACACGGTGTGCAAATTTAATTGAAATCGGTTCAGTAGTTTTGAAGTTTATTGGTAACATCATCGTGACACAAGTTTTTTATATATATAAGATGATAAATGATGCTGATTGATAAGTGCTATAAATTGATGTTTGCTAAAAGGATGTGCCACGTGCACACGTGCGGCCAAATAAGGGCTAGGGCATACAGAAAAACAGACAGATAACTATTTAGCCATTATAAAATACACAGATAAACACACAAACATATTCAGTAAAGATTACAATCATGTAAGTCTTATAAGTAATATCAGAGCGCCTGACAGAAACATAATAGCAGTTACGCTAAAATTAATCTTGGTAAGCAAGCTGATATAGAGAGGTGAATATTGACTTAGAGATTACCACTTAAATTACTTTAGTTAACAAAAACGGCCTGACCGATTTGAATATTGTTTTTATTTGTTTGCTCTAATACTAGGTTTAAAAGAAAAAACGAACGCTTTTGAATTACGCTTCTATTATTTCACTCCTCATAAAATTTACATACCGAGAGCCTTATATGAAAATCGATGTTTAATGAGTTAACTCCAAATATTCTCTTTTTTAGGTTTATATCTTAGCAGCTAGATCTTTAAGCCAGATCTTAGTTTACTATATAGTTTCTTCATTTTCTTAAGCCTATGTTTAGCACAGCTGATCTGTAGATAATCAGCCAGTGCCATTCAACGGAGTTCTTGTGACAACTCAAAAGGGCACATTTGACATAACTACTACTCAAAAACTATCAATATTCTACAACTATACTTAGTTCATTTTAGAAAAAATTCTGTTCCCTTCTCCTTTCTGTTCCCGCCAAAAAACTCCCCAAATATTCTCTCAGTACACCTCAACCCTGTCGGTGCCGACGGACGAGCAAGCAAAAAAGCCGATCGACGCGATCTCATGCAAATAGCTGAGGACCAAAAGCGCCGCCACCACATTTACATGTCGCAAGTCGCGATGCGCTGACGGTGATTCGCGGACGGTTGTCATTTTTGCTCTATTTACACGCGCCGGCCGCATTGTGAGGCTTAAGAATGAGACGATTGTGCTTAAATAGGATCATTCAATGGAATGGAGTAAACCTTCAAATGGATTTAAACAGGATTGTACATAAATAAATATGTCGAAAGTAAATATAATATAGGTAGGTAATCGATACAAAATACCATAACATTTTATACATGGTAGCGCTATGCTGGAATCGTTTTCTTGTCAGCTGTTAAGGCAGAGGCGGATTTATCAATAGGCCGCGGGGGGCCTTTAGCTAGCTAGGGAGCAAAGGACCTTTTACCCCGGCATAAGGAAGTGGGGTGTGTTCTCCCAGGGCACACTCCACTTTATTGCGCTGGATCGGCTGGGCGTAACTATGTTCTAAATCTCAGCCTTTCCTTCACAAAAAAGCGCAAGGTCGGCAGGGAGGTGGGGGTTTTTAGTGGGTATTGGGGTTGCTTACCCGTGTAGCTTCCTCTGAGTCTATCCACACTAGCTGAGTCGATCGCGGACGGATCACTGCCAAAAGATGCTGCAGTGATGCCGCCCCCGACCGACGTGTGTCGTTTTCCTCGCAACGACCCAGTCTGTGCGTAAATCGGTAGCATTTTCCCTCGCCTCAAAAAAAAAGAGGCGGATTTATCAATAGGCTGAGTAGGCTGGAGCCTATATGCGGCAGATTTTGGAGGGGCGGCTTTGAGGCCAGTGTTCTTTTATGTCTTACTTAAATTCTAAGACAATAAGATAATTCTTATTAAGACTACATTAAAAATTCAACATGTAAACTGTTTAACCAATTACATTAAAAAAAACTATAATTTGAGTAGCGCTTTTGGCTACGGCAGAAGCAAGCGAACCCATCGATCTCCTGCTTCACTATCTACTCTCTATTAATTATGGGAACAAAGTTTGTCAATTTTTTAACTCATTTTTTATATATACTAAAAATGTACATAAACGTGATAATAATATAAAAAATAATAATAATGCAATAAGACTGTAAACTATCGATAGATTGAAAACAGACGAAAAATACTTGTAATCAATGAATAAATGGATACAGGATGTCAGTTCCGTCACGTGCCCGCCGTTGGCACGAAACTGTTCTATTGCTCGACCTTAGATTATAAAACTCGCGGTGACATAAAGAATGATAACGCTTTATTGTTCACCAAAGTAGAAACAATTGACTAGAATAAATTTATTATAAATTAAAAACAATATCTCTTACAGTTTTTCCAAGAGGAAGGAATACGGGTATACTGCCCGTTTATCTAATAATGGGTAGATCTCAGTAATGGAACATTAATGTTCTTAATGAAATTAAAAAATAAAACATTGTTATAATTTTTAAACAATTTTATTTCTAACCAATAATTTTGCAATACTGTTTCACAATATCTCTATAGAAGGCGAAGACGAGATCGCTGGCAACCCTGCAGCGCTCTATCGCCTCCTTATATGTGTCTTCGCTAAAACTACCCTCTGTGAACCCTAGAAATTTTATTTATTTATAGTGACGTATATAACTAGAACTAGGCGTTTTACTTACAAACTTAAATAGGTGTTTTATACATAATATAAGTGAAAAAATGTTAAATATAACAGATGGTGAAAATCACTTAAATCACTTTGTTTTAAGCTTTTTTCGTATTATTTACTAGCGGCCCCGGCAGACGTTGTCATGCTCTGATAAAAGATCTGAAAAAATAAAAATCTAGGACCCAGTCCCAGCGCCACCTACCGGTTTTAACTGTGAATCTAAACCACCCGGGAACCGACTCAAACGCACAGAAACAAAATCACCAAAATCGCTCCAGGTGATTAGGATTCTAGAACCCGATTTAAGCGCCACCTAGTGGCACTAATTGCGAATCTAAACCCTCCGGGAACCCACTCAAACGCACAGAAACAAAATCACCAAAATCGCTCCAGGTGATTAGGATTCTAGAACCCGATTTAAGCGCCACCTAGTGGCACTAATTGCGAATCTAAACCCTCCGGGAACCCACTCAAACGCACAGAAACAAAATCACCAAAATCGCTCCAGGTGATTAGGATTCTAGAACCCGATCTAAGCGCCACCTAGTGGCACTAATTGCGAATCTAAACCATCCGGGAACCCACTCAAACGCACAAAAACAAAATCACAAACTTGTCCACGCTTAGTGAAATGCCGAGCTTTTGAAAGTATAACAGGTATACCACTTTTTTCGCGGGCTGGTGTAATCGTTCTTACCAGTTATCAAACTCTTATCCCTGCTATCGAATACAAAGTTCAGAACAGCTCTGGCGGTATCCAGCTGCTCTCTACTCGGCCCCAGCACTATGTCGCCTTGGTCGTCGACCACACACGTGACTGCTGCGAACACGCATCGCATGGCCAGGCCCGAATTGATCAGCGCCAGACAGGCACAGTTCAGGCTGCACGCTAGCAGCTGAAAATGGAGACAGGGGTGTTCTTGCTTACTGTACGGGCCTAGCAACAGCCATACATTGCCATGTGAGCAGTTTACGCCAAGACGTGCATTTTAAGTAGGGTTGTAACGGAGGCCTTCTTAGCGGAGGCGGAGGCGGATGCGGAGGCGACTGGTTTCACCTCCGCGGATGCGGAGGCGACTGGTTTCACCTCCGCGGATGCGGAGGTTTACGGAGGCGGAGGTGGAAGTGAAAGTGGATGTAGAAAAAATAGTAGTTTATGGTTTATTAAAACTATCAATAGTACAACATATTTATTTTAACTTAAATACGTATGTATTACGTCTAACGCGTCCAAGAAATTCGAGGTTGATTCCTGTCGCGTAGCATTCATTTGACAAATGACATTTGCACGCCCCCCGCCTCACCCCAACGCGTGCCTGCCGCGCGCGGCCGGACGACTGAGTCGTCGCGAGCGTCGCTGCTTGCGTATGATTAGTAAATAAACCTCCGTTGTGACTCCGCAAAAATTACACGGATGCGGAGGCGGAGGCGGAGGTACGATTTCTTGCGGAACTTCCGCAGTAACGGAGGCGGAAGCGAAGTTCCGTTACAACCCTAATTTTAAGATATTGTTACATACCATGGCATGGGCATATGGAATGAATGTATGATGAAAGAATGACTAAACAGATATACAATGCAAAAATGGATGGACGCAGAAGTCGCACGTGGCCTTCACACACACCTTCGATGATCAAATTGATCGTGTGCTAGCAGGTGATGTCAGGAGCCTTAAGAACAGACGAGCGTGCATGACGAGAGTTGTGAATGTCAAAGAAGCAAGTGAGGTGTGTAAGAATAAGCCTGAATGGCGCTCCGTTGTTCGTGCCTACCCCGCAAGGGACCTGGCGTGAAGTTATGTATGTATGTATGTTACATACCGACAAAGAAATGCGCACCTGGTTTATTACCCTTCCCGCATTCGGACTTCTTTTGTTTACTTGTGTTTAAAATTTCCAATTAAACAATAGCCTATTGTTATCGTTTGCGTTTATGGCTGTTCGCAGGAATAATTAACCAGGTGTGCAGATTACGTTTTCTTGGAAGAACTCAGACCACGCCGGCGATTGTTGTATTATACAGTTTACTATAAAACAATGTCCGAACGGAGGGGTGGGGCAGTCAAGTGAGGATTACGATACGAGCAAGACTTTCGATGAACGATATAGTGAAGGTCTTTGCGCGTGTTATTGAATCGCACTGAAATCGGCCCAGCAGTTTTTACGTGAATCCCAAAGAGACAAACAGACAAAAATCTGAACAAATTATATTATAGGTATCTAGAAGCTAGCACCTCCCCACTTCTTGAATAAAAAAATGTTTTTTTTTCGGGAACAGTCTTTTTTACAATTTTTCTTTTCAGGATTTTCCATCCCATGGTTCAAAGGTGGGAGCATGGGTTGATGTCTGATAAATAGAATACAAACCCCCCCATAGTCTTCCAACTCCTGCACGGTTATAGTGATCCCAGTTCTTGGATATTGATTACTTAAGAGTGCCGCATCACAAGTCTGCTTGATGATGTTTTCTTTATACCTGAAATCATTTAAGTAAAACTATGTTTTAGCAGTTTTAAGCGTGGTAATTAATTTATTTGATTTTTGTTATCCCAACTTTTGGCTACTTTTCAGTGGCCGTGATCACGGAAGTTGACATGTATAAAATAAAACTTTAACAATACTGATTGACACTTGACATCTTTGTCTTCCGTAATCAATTCCACTGAAAAGTTCACGTCGGAATAACAAAAATCATTTCAGTAGTTTAGGTTTAGTATTATCTTCATGTAAGAGTAGTAATATTTTCTCCATAAGATTTTGGCCCCATCAAGGAGGGGCGATGGTAGCCAGAGGGTCCGAACCAAAGTCGATATTGAAAGTCTCATGGTCGAGCCTAACATAATAGGAGAGATAATTGGTCTCAGTCATGTGAAATAGATAGGAGGATCGAGCGTGAGGAGCTGCTCGGACCTCAAATCAGTCGCCCCAAGTACTGGTGGAGTAGCGACAGAGTGGAGGCTGTTATATGTCAGCTTCTAGCTCATAACTGGTAAGAAATTGCACCAGACAGAAACAAGCGGTGTATTCTCGTTTCAGAGGCTTCAGAGGAGGAGACTGGTGTTGGATTGTTGTTCCACCAGAGTTAGGATTAGTATTAGAATGCTATAGTTGTTAATACAAAAATGGAATTTCAAATTATCATGGCCATCTCTCTGGTCCAAAAATTCTATTATAGTATTCAAGAATATTTAAGTGAGAGGTTAAAATAAAGAAGATATTGTGTCCATGACACTTCACAAGGTCATCGAGCTGCATTGCCAATCGAACAACTCCTGTGTGTGTCCACAGGCAATACCTGTCGCATCGCGCAGCTGCACCTGGCGGCAGGCTGCGCTTGCGCATTCATCATTCACATTGCTATGACACACTGAGACGATGGTGTGATTATTTTATGTGACGGAAGGCTACACATTAATGATGCAATGGTAAAGACCAACTAAGTAATACGTTCTCAGTTATATTGTATAAGACCTATGTAATACTTAGTTCGCAATATAAATGGTTTGATTTGATTTGATATGTCTTTGTTTTTGACAGTCATTTTACTCAGAAATTTGACTTAACATAATTTATGGAAACTTTTGTTTTCTTAAGAGATAAATTTCTTGAAGTTGGTTTATATTTAAATGTATAGACACTTCCTTCATCTTCTGGTACATGCCAACCATGTGGGGTAACCCTAGAACCAACACTTTTAAAAGAAACAAACCTATCTGCTACACAAGGTTTTCCACCTTTACTACAGCATAAAACCTCCAATGTTGCCTTTTCTATGCTTTGGCTTTGCATTTTGATGTCCAATGGCCCATTTACACTCACAATCACCACTGTTTCTCCTAAAAAAGAAAGACAACACAAGATAACTTTTTAATACACACCAGAACATAACATAAAGCCAAAATCCCCAAAAATGGTTACATTCTGAGGCATTTTATTTTTAATTTTACTGTTGCTATCAAAAGGTTGTTGCATTTCATTAACTCAATTCGATTCAGAAAAACTATATACATATTTAGTCCCAAATCATAGATATACAGGGTGGCGCAATAGAACGTGCATATTTAAAATATTGATTAAAAAATAAATACAAAAGGTATAGTTAAAATAAAACTGAGGTATTATTAAGAAATTACTGAAGTTTATTTTTTTAAAATAACATCGTCTAAATGATGACCCTCACTACGACGACACTCCTCTAATCGCAAACGGAAGTTATTGAAAACTTTCTTCAGTAATGCTGGTGTAATTGCTGCCATTTCACCACGGATATTCTCCTTGAGCTGATCGATGTTTTTCGGATTATTGCTGTAGACTTTGTTCTTGAGGTATCCCCACAAAAAAAGTCAGGAGGCGTCATGTCTGGACTACGTGGGGGCCATGGGATATCACCTCTTTTCGAAATCAGTCTGCCAGGGAACATCTGTTTCACAACCGCCATGGAGTCATTTGATGTGTGACAGGTAGCTCCGTCTTGTTGAAACCAAGTCCTAGAATTCACTATTCTTGAATTTTCAAGCTCTGGAGCCAAAAAACCTTCCAACATCGCAACATAGCGTTCGGTATTAACAGTGCCGTTTTGCCCCCGCGCATTTTCAAAGAAAAACAGTCCAATTATTCCTCTACCAGAGATTGCTGCCCATACTGTCACTTTAGGACTATGCAGTGGTTTCTGGTGCTTGAGTTTGGGATTCTCACTGTTCCAGTAACAACAATTTTGACAGTTTACGAACCCATTGATATGGAAGTGGGCCTCATCTGAGAAAAGGATATTGTCAAAATTGGAAAATCGATTAAGCATTTCATTAGCAAATGCGAGCCTTGCTCCGAAGTCAGACTCTTTCAATTCTTGTGTTAACTGCAGCTTGTAAGGATGCAGTTTAAGATCCAAGTTTAAAATTCGTTGCAAACTTCGTCGCGATAAGTGTAAGACAGACGATCTCTTGCGAGTAGATATTTGTGGATCTCCTCGTACAGACTGCATAACTCTCTCAATATTGTCGTTGGTCCTAGATGTTCTTGGACGACCTTTTGCTTGTGGTTTAAACGTTGAACCAGTCTCTTCAAAACGCTGTACCCATATTTTAATTAAATTAGCACTCGGAGTGTCACTAATTTGCCGTAGTCCATATTCAGAACAATATAAACGCCTAGTAACGATGTATGAACGAGAGTTCTCGTAAAATGCGCGCACGCAAAATGCGCGACGCTTTCCGTCGAAGTGACTCATAGTGACTAAAACTCCATGATCCCGCCTACCCAATGATGCAGGCTCCTCCCGCCCGCGCACTTTCTACCCTGCGAAAAAAGATGATGCAATATGCACGTTCTATTGCGCCACCCTGTATTAAAACAATACATCATTATATATATATGAGTATATGTATTGAAGACAAAGACCATTGAATAAGTATATAATATACAGGTAAAATTATAAAAATTACAATAGATTAATTGAGATAAATGCATGCACTACGCATGACTCGGTGTGCGAGAAAACCCTCATGCTCCACATTGATTTTGTGAGGTATTTGTGTAACACAAAAAGTATTTGACACAAAATAATTGAGTCTACCTCAGTCAAAAATTTTTAATAGATTCCTCATGATAATGAGTTAACTTGGTTAACAATTTGGAGATTTCAATCCCTAAATATATTGTAATGAGAACTGCCAAATCAGGCTTCTTATTTTATGATTATTATATTACAATTACAATGGGGTATGTTTTTGATGACCATAATTCAGGAATGAATCAGCTTTTTTTGTTGAATGTAGATAGATTCACAATATGCATGAGATATTTCTCAGCAAAATTCCTAGCTTAGATATATTAGTATAATTAGGGGCAATTCAGAAGATAGTAAATCAGATTGTGCAGCAAGTACACATCATAATTGAGAATAATTCGTAGATCATCCTCAGCCATTCGTGAATCAATGCTGAATATAGGTTTTCCAAGTTTGCTCCATACATCCCAAGCCTTGGCATTCCTTGTCCAGCCAGTACCGGCGTTCTTGCGGAAGTTATGAATTTGCAGCTTTGTCGAGACTCAGTCTCCGCTCAAGGTCTCATCTGCTCTATTGGCAATCGATCCTGCGATAGACATGAAGAAGCAAGGACAAATTCTATATTAAAGTAACAAAAATAAAGATAGGAATACCCTGGGATAATATTGCCGATCCGTCCGATTTGCTAAGCACGTTGAACTCGCATTTCATTGGCTTGAGTTTGAAGTCTTTTAACTGGGATTCGTCCACGTCCATTTTAACCATTTTTTGGGTTATAATGTAATATAATATTAATACTTATTCGGCAGCACGAAATAGCATTTTCTAAACATTCTATTGATATTTTTAATTTTTCTTGTCTATAAGCCTTGACAGCAGTCAACACCTGACTTTGACTAATGACAAATAATATTGACACTAAAAAGTCTGAGAGATTTCTACTTTTAAAATCTATAATATACTATAGTTTGCCAAAAATGGCCAAAGCAAACGCAATAATAGCTGAGGTTATTGTTCTCTTTTAATTTTAGTTATAATATTTAAATATTTATTACCCGAAATAAATACATATTTTGAGCAAAAATATATTTTATAAATTAAATTGATAAAACTTATCTATAAATGTAATCGATTTTTATTACAAATCAAGTCAGTAAGGTAACGCATTAGGACGTTACTAATTGATCAGTCATCAACCTGTCAAAAATAAAATAAATGGTTGGAACACAGAGTGCAACTGCTTTTATATACTGGAACTGGCTTCAAATGATTATAATTGTTAAAAAAATATGTTTATATTAAAGCATTAAATTAATTAATCTGCAAAAATGAAGACTCGTTTCAATACTTATGATATTATGTGCATGGTCACAGAACTACAAAGGTAATGATTATTTTTAATTTGTTTTAACCAATTATTTTTCAATAATTATAGTCGTGATAAACCACTTACCTATCAAATTTCTTGCGTCTTCCTAGTGATCCATGAAATGAGTTGCTTTATCACGACTTATACAATTTTATTACTATTTACAATATTACTCTGTTTTTGGTTAAACTTTAGCTAAGTTGTCCCTGAATTTTAAGGGGTGTAGAGGGGATGGCGGCAGGAGTACTTCTCCCTTCTGCAATCCCCATGTCCAGGAGACATGTATTTCTTTAGATATTAATTTTTTCATTCATTCATTTCAATATATTGTGACAATGGTGACCAGTCTCTTCCAGACCAGTCACAATGGTTGAAAAATTAAACCTGACCTAAGTCACCATTCTAATTCGAGTGTGCCATGCCAGCAGTCAGTGAAAGTCACAACTGATTTCTAACCATCATCATAATATATATACAAAAAAAAACTATTCTCAATTAATATAATCAACTGCCCTGAAGTTATTCTATTTTCTTAAAATAGTTGTAATTTCCATAACTACTGTCGCACCAAGATTTGAACTCATGTCATTTGAATTTGTTAACACTAGTTAGTGATAGTTGCAATTGAATGATTTCAATATTATTATTTTTAATATTAACATTATTTAAATAGACATTTTATGTAATTTTCTTGTAATATTATATAATTAATTTTCTTGTAATTGAGTGAGTCAAAATTTGATATTATTAATATGCTAATATCAAATTTGTGAGCTTATACCAAATATTAACCAATTTTAAGTAAGGCAAATGTATGATGAGTAAGTTATAGAAACCGTCCACTGGCCAAATTGTTCATTATATAAATTCTTTTTTTAGTGGAAACTTGATTGATATGTGTATTATTGTATGTTTCTCAAAAAAAATGTTTCCCTATTCCAGTTTGATTGGTATGAGAGTGAACCAAGTGTATGACATAGACAACAAGACATATGTCATCAGACTACAGAGGTCGGAAGAGAAAAGTATACTGCTCTTGGAGTCAGGGAATAGGTTCCACACAACACACTTTGAGTGGCCCAAGAATGTGGCACCCTCAGGATTTACTATGAAGGTTTGAAGTTATTTGTTTTTAACCCTTAAGTATATACTTGATAACACTAATATTTCTGTCTCATAATAAAGACCAGTTTCAGGTGCAAACCTCAAATGACTTATTATTAATTATATCATTGTATATCTACATACATATATAGGTACATATACATTGTATACATACCATTTCACACAAATCCTATATAAACAGAGTGAAACAACAACAATGAATTGTTTTGTTTTAAACTATACC
This sequence comes from Dendrolimus punctatus, assembly GCA_012273795.1. Classification (NCBI taxonomy): domain Eukaryota; kingdom Metazoa; phylum Arthropoda; class Insecta; order Lepidoptera; family Lasiocampidae; genus Dendrolimus; species Dendrolimus punctatus. The sequence continues at coordinate 4,433,872 of CM022545.1, forward strand.
ACAATTTTTTGACAAATATGTCGTTGCCACAGCGAAAGTGCGACCGCGAATGTGAAAACATACAAAACGGAATCCAGAGATATAAGTTTTAGGATTGGTAGGATAAGGTGTCCATACACAGAGGAAGATACTATTGATGTGACTAATACCATTTCTTTTTTATTAATATATATGTTTATGCAGATATAAACATTGTATATTTTCAAATTAAGAAGGTTACACTTGTGTTATGGGTAATATACAACGGACTACTCTGAGGCTGATCCCAGAAACCTTGGGTAAAGTAAATAATGGAAAGTGTGTTTGCGTATTTTACTTTATTTTAGCATGGCAGGAACTTAAAGCCTCTGCATGGAATGTAATTTATATATTTAATTTCTATAGGATAGTTAAATAATTACATTGTTGTTTATAGCTCCGCAAGCATCTTAAAAATAAAAGATTGGAGCAGCTAACCCAGTTGGGCATAGACCGTATCGTCGACCTACAGTTTGGAAGTGGAGAAGCAGCTTACCATGTGATATTAGAGTTGTATGACAGAGGAAATATTGTGCTCACAGATTTCGAATGGACAATTCTAAATGTTTTAAGGCCGCATGTTGAAGGTGACAAAATAAGGTATATTTGTTAACTTTAGTTTTTATTAAAAAGTCATAGTAGCCAAGTAGAAATCATTTAAATATAGATAGATAACACTTTATTGCTAGCAAATGAAAAATTACAAAAAAATGTATGATTAAAATATTGTCATTGTAATCGATAGGTGGGTTTATCACTTACAGCAATCTCTTCCAGGCAACCTAACTTAAAGACTATTTTAAACTTATCTAGCGTTGTAGATGGTGCAGAATATTAGATTGTAATAACTTAAATACATATGCTTAAACTGCTTTATAAATTTAATACATACATACATATTTGTAAGATATACATAGATATATTCTTATTAGCTAACAGTATAAGACTTAGGCATATTCGTTTGAAGAGAAAAGAATTTATGGAATGACTATCATGCCATAATTTGACGGCATCTGTGGTTGAGCGGGCTAAGTCTTTCACAGCATACCTCACTGCAACACAGAGGTTCCATGTTCGATTCCTGATATGGTAAATGGACATGGTTTTCTCCATTATTTACTATGGTTTGGGTGACTGGGATCGAGCCCAGAGTAGTCCGTTGTATACCCAACACAAGTGTAACCGCTTTATTTGGGAATATACAATATGTGTTTGTCTGTCGAATATTATAAATGTATGTCTTTGCAGACCATGAGCCATAAAAATGACCCAGACTTTTGGAGGACTTGCGTGAGGCCATGGAAAGACCAATGTTTATTGTTATTATAATAAATTTCTAAATTTTACCATCGATAATGTTTCATAGGCAACATAAGAAATTTCACTGAAAAATAAATTCTTCTATTCTTGTCCATCCAGAAGTTGTTCGAAAGAAATTGCTAATAGTTTTTAGGCCACTTATTGTATTGTAAATTTTTATTTCTGTTAACTTTATCTTTTAACACTACACAAAGCATAATTAATTAATTATTTAAGTAGGTACTTATTATTCCAAAAACATGTCTGATGCTCCAGGGATTTGTATTGCACTGCAGAAACCGTTGCAAAGGAATATTTTGACAACTTATTAATAAACTCGAAAATCACAAACAATAAGGACTTAAGTTGCTAAATTCACATATATATTATTACTGAAATAATATAATATACATGTAAATTTCAAATGTATTTTTGACGAATTCCATTATACAACAGTGAAAGTCATTTTATTCATTTATTTGTCTGCTTTTTCATGCACCAGTGGGCTGAACCAATTATAAATTAATTTCACATTACAATGTCGTTGTACTCAACAATAGTCTATGAAGAAAAAGTTACAAAATTATTCCTATGGACTGCGCCCGCGGCCTCACCCGCGTGGTGATGGAAAATCGTTATATTTTGGGTAATTCACACTATATCTTTATAAATTAGTGACCAGGTTCTAGCCTCCCTTAAGAGAGCAGCAGCGCATTTGTAGCAACCTTTGGTGTTACAAATGTCCATAGGCGATGGTAACCGTTTTCCATCAAGTGGGCCATCTGCCTGTCTGCTGAACTCTTGCAATAAAAAATATAGGCTTTCGCGTGGTAGTTATTTGATTGAATTTCATGTAAAGTTTAAATATTCATGTATATATTTTAGACACATGTTACATAGGTTGCAAAAAGCTATGCATTCAGTATTTCTTTAAAAAATTAGCTGTTACATAACTGTAGAGGAAACCTACATCAGAAACATAATCTTGGAAACTTTATTGTACAGATTTGCTGTAAAAGAGAAATACCCATTGGACAGAGCGAAAACGAACTACAGTGCGCCTACGAGTGATGCTCTATTAGAGATAGTCTCCAAGAGCAAACCTGGAGATAACCTCAAGAAGATACTTAACCCAAATTTAGGTGAATACAATAATCCTCATAAAATTCTGATTCTTATAGTATCTCAGCAATAGCTTGGTTAGAGTACTGCTCGACAGAAACAATGAAATCCATTGAGTAAAGAGAAGGCAAGCCTACCAAAGGCTATAATCCGCCTGATTTATTGGAATGGTTAAGTACTCACTAGAGTGTAGGCCAACAAAGTGATGCAAGGAATCTATCTGAATATGGCTCTCCAGCCGATTGCAGATGACAATGAGGAAAACAAACTGATGAAAAATAGCCATTATCCGTGCAGGAACAGAGAAAGAAAACAATTTCCTGCGGCCGGACGGCCTGTCGTAAGAGGCGACAAAACATCCCACAGCCAGGCGGTAGGGCATTTGCCCGTCTGGATGGCTGCCACCCCTGGTCTAAAGTATGTCGCCATAATAACCTTGAGTTGTGTTCCCGCATTATTGGCCAGGTTCCAGTCTCCCTTAACCGCTTTCCATCAAGTGGGCCGTCTGCCTGTCTGCTGAACTCCTGCAATAAAAAATGAAAATGAAAACGCCAAAAATACACTCATCTTACACCTTACAATGGCATTCAAATTCTGCACCTTTTATTTCCAACGTCAAGATTTACCAACAGTCATTGGTAGAACCTAACATGTACCAAGCTCTAATAGTTAAATCCCTAAAAATTACTTTCTTTACCAGCTAATGTTGGTACACTGCAAGATTTACCAATATTTATCTACTTTTACAGTAAAATTTGATGTTCCTGATTTCAGAATATGGATCAGCAATTATTGATCATGTGCTGTTGGAAAATGGACTTACTGGCACCATGAAAATTGCTAAAGAGGCCGGTAAAGGTTTCTATCTAGAGAATGACTTGGAAAAGCTTGTGACAGCTCTTAAACAAGCTGAACAGCTTTTGGATGCTGCCAAGAGTCAGATAGCAAAGGTAATTAATTAGAAGCTCTTTATAATTATCATTTAATTTTAGATAATTTATTTAAAAGTTATGTACTGTTAAAATTAATAATTTACATAGACTTTATAAGAAGTTTTGCATCGATATTTTACGCGCTCAACAAAGCTAATAACTGTAGAGACTGTTTGTAGATATAAGACTACAAAAACATTTCGATTTTTCAATTGTGATATCTGAAAATATGATTATGTATAGTTTTTATATCTAGATTAATGGATATATCTTTCAAAAACCCTAAATCAAAGGTTATTTTGATGATATGGGTAAGGTAGAATATCATGTAGGGTTTTTTTTAATATACTTATACTATGTTAACTCTATATAACGACACTGAAAGGACTGTGCATTTTATGGCGTTATAGAGAGTTGTTGTTAAATGGAGAGAAGTTTGTTATTTTTGTGTTACTTTGCTGCACCAGTAATTTTATTGTATTTACTTATTTTGTTCATATGTTACGATATTGAGGCATCTTTATGATAAAGGAAGTACTTATAAATTACGGTATTTCGGAATTTCTTAGGATTTTCGGTATGCATGATGCCGATAGCCGAGTTTATTATGGGCTAGGAGAATAAAGCGATAAGAGAACGTACAAAGCTGCGCAGCTTTTACTCATTTTGGCAACTAAAAAATTACTTTTTTATACTTAATTGATGTCGATCATTGTATGGAAGACGCTAAACCAACCAAAGCCAAGTGATTTCTACGCTTAAGGGCGTATGTCGTTATATCAAATAACGTTACATGGAATTTACGCCGTATATTAATTTATAACTTAAAAATCCAGCAAAGGGCTTACAATACCATTGTTGGTAACATTGTTATTGTTATAAGATATAGACCACCACAACATGAGATTAATCTGTATTAAAATCTTCACAATACTATTTTAGGGTTATATTACTCAAAAGAAAGAGGAACGCCCGAACCCGGAAGGCGAAGGGCCAAATTACCTTATTACGAATGTAGAATTTAATCCGATGTTATACAACCAGCATAAGAACCAGCCATATGCAGAGTATGAGACATTTGACAGGGCAGTAGACGAGTTCTTCTCAGCTTTGGAGGGGCAGAAGATCGATTTGAAGGTTTGTGCTTATTACATTTTTTATTATAACATGAACAAAAATAACTCTATCAACAGACAGAAAACATCCAAGTGCATTGTACATTTGTAGTTAATAGAAATTAAATAAAATTCTATGATATACTATAGTAATTGTAATAATAAACCTATTACTCAGAAATTTGCGGAGTGACGCTCGCGGATCGCGTTCGTAATCCCGAAGTAAGAAAGAGAGTTGGTCTGAAAGAGAATGTCGGGGTGAAGGTAAGGAAAGGAATGCTCCGGTGGTTCCGGCATGTGGAAAAATGAATGATGAAAGAATGACTAAATAGATATACAATGCAAAAGTGGATGGATGCAGAAGTCGTGGAAGGCCACAACACACCTTCCATGATCAAATTGATCATGTACTAGTAGAAGGTGATGTCAGGAGCCTTAAGAACAGACGAGCGTGCATGACAAGAGCTATGAATGTCAAAGAAGCAAGTGAGGTGTGTAAGAATAAGCCTGAATAGCGCTCTGTTGTTCGTGCCTACCCCGCCAGTGACCTGGGGTGAAGTTATGTATGTATGAGCATTAGTGGACATGAGCAATCCTCAGCTAGAATTCGAACCCACATCATTAGGGTAAAACATGAGTGTATAAGTTATTAAAGTGTTAAGACTTATCTATCAAATGTATTAGTGTCAAATATATAGTGCAAATCTAATTGAAGTGACCCCAAAATACCCTAAAAGTCACGCTCCCCTATTTTGTAGACAGTACAAGTGGAGCGTGAAGCGATGAAGAAGCTCCAAAATGTCCGTAAGGATCACAACAAGAGAGTGACAGAGTTAGAGCAAGTTCAGGTAATGGACAGGAGGAGGGCGGAGCTGATCGCCAGGAACCAGCCCCTGGTGGAGCAAGCTAGGGCGGCGATACAGGCAGCTATCGCCAAACAGGTCAGACAATTCTCAAGGCTCATTCACATGTACATCCAACTTCCAACGATCCATAGATAGATCTTCTTGTAAAAATAATGTTGGGGTACCCCAGGGGAGCATTTTAAGTCCGTTATTGTTTCATTAAAGACAAATAGACATTCAAATTTATAAATCGACCCGTGATTCAATAACTAAATTTGTTTAAACGATTCGAATTGTGAATAAATAGCGGTTTTTTAAATATTAATGATATACACATTTATAAAACTAAAGTGATTTAGCATAAAAAGTTCAAACTAAGGACAAATTACAAAAAAATATGTCTATCCAAAAGCAAATAATCTCTAACATGACTGAAAGGGGAGTTGACGTGATGATTTTTTTTAAATGTATTCATTTCATTTACGATGTAGGAGCAATTCTATCTTGACCCGATCAGGTATTTTCTAAAGACCACAGCAGAAGTAAGAATGATCGTACATCGCTTCGCCGTTTTTATATCCAAGCGTTGACTAAACGAGCCTGGTTGTAATCTCAAGTAACCGCAACTATCTACTCATTAATCCAACTTATTAACAATAGTACAATAACAATTTAACTAAATATTAATTACTAGCGACCCGCCCCGGCTTCGCGCGGGTGCAATTATAAAAACATAGCGGCCCGCTCCGACTTGCACGGGCATCACTACATAGAAACCTCTAAAATTAGCAATGTTGCCTTAGTATATGATGCATGTATTATACATATAAACCTTCCTCTTGAATCACTCTATCTATTGGAAAAAACCACATCAAAATTCGTTGGGTAGTTTTAAAGATTTAAGCGCACATAGGGATATAGGGACAGAAAAGGCGACTTTGTTTTATACTATGTAGTGATTTATTCGCAGATGTCATGGGAAGATGTAAAACAGCTGTTGATCATAGCTCAAAACAACAATGATCCCGTGGCATCTTGCATCAAGCAGTTGAAACTGAACATCAATCATATCACCTTGCTACTAAAAGACCCCTTCAGCTATGGGGATGAGGATAATGAAGAAAAGTTGGAACCTATGCTGGTGGATATTGACTTGTCTTTAACCGCTTATGCTAATTCTAGGAGGTAAGATGGTATTAATATTAGACTAGAGTCTTCGCCCTGGTTTTGCTATGATAAAACCCTAGTTCTGTGACCCTTGTTTCTTTAGTCAGCAAGTTTTCAGATAGGTTACATTGAATTAAATTTTTATCTAACCCCTTTACAGCCCAAGAAGATTTACTTAATTTTATATTGCAAATGATCTCATTATTTGGGATAACAAGTATCCAATGTCCATTCTCCGTATTGAAACTAAATATATGCCAACTTTCAGCAAAAATGGTCCAGTATTTTTTCAGTGAAAGCGTAATAGTCAGACAGAGTTACTTTCGCATTTATAAAATTACAATATGTATCCATATATAAGTACAATGAATTGTCAGTAGGGTCAGTAGAGAAATTAATAAAATTAGTCAAGAAAAAACATATCAAAATGAATCTTCTATCGGGACTAGTACATGATCTGAAATTATATTATTATTTGATAGCTTATGAAATTATATTATATTCTTTTAAGATATTACGACCAGAAGCGTACTGCAGCGAAAAAGCAGCAAAAGACCCTAGAGTCTGCAGACAAAGCTTTGAAGAGCGCTGAAAGAAAGACCAAGCAGACCCTGAAAGAGGCTCACACAATCAGTAACATCATAAAAGCCAGGAAGACATACTGGTTCGAGAAGTTCTTTTGGTTTATATCTTCTGATAATTATTTGGTAAGTGATTCTGTGCTTCATATTATTCCTCGTATGGTAAATTTCATAAATGGACTCTTCATTACTTACTATATTCTGTGTGCCTGGGGTCAGTAATATGCTTAACTTACTCAGCTTGGGATTATAATATGTATATGTTACTCTGCCAATTTATATAAGAAATCTGTTTATCAGAATGTATGAACTCCACAAGTGTCTTGAGATGAACACAGTTAACCTGTAAGACGGAACCACCACAAGTTTATTGCCGAACTGTCATACACGGCTCATCACGAAGTCCCACGAATTTGTGGTAAAATATAGATAATTGAAATGAGTGTTGAAACTGATGCTTTCTCCCTCTAACTATGTAGAATTAGTATATGAATAAAAGAGACCATATAATTCTCCTGGTTTTGGCGTAGCAATTTTGATGGCAGCTGGTAGCTCATGGAGGAAATAATATTAAATCTGGCCCTTATAGCAGGTTAAGCAAGACACTGAATGTAGAACCAAGTCATACAAAGAATGAATAACTTCCCAAGAAAAATCTTAATTCTAGTGAACTAGAAGCTTAAATTCTATCACACATTTGGGACTTCATCTATGAGGTAGTTTGTTGTAATACTGGTTTATAATATTTGTTCTTTTATATTTAAATATTTTTCATAGTATCATAGCAACCTTTGTTACATGTCTTTTACAAAATAACTCTTCAATAAAACATATATGAAGAAGACTATTTTTAATTTCAACATTTAATTTCAACATAGTTCATTCACTAGAAGGACTGACCTTACATGCCACAACTCAGCCCAGGAAATATCTGCTTATGGTGTAAAGACTGATTGCATCATAACCTTGAAAAAAATATTTAAGAAAAATGAGTGGGGCTCCACAGACATGTCAAATTCAGTCACAGTTTTCGTCATTTCTCTGTGTAGGCTTAATTTTTGAAGTGATAACTTCTTATGGCAGGGTAAACCACCTCGTTACGTAATGCGTTACGACGCCAGTCTCTCTGGCTTCCCTTTCTCTCATGCATCCGGCTGCGGGAGGCAGGCTCCTCTCTCACTCTAGCCCATGCGCTATATACATAAAATTTAAGTAATAACCTAAGCTTTGCTCAAGTTAAACAATTTCAATATTAAATAATTCAACTTAGATTAGTTTAATTTATCACTGCTATCGGTCGGCCCGAGAAGCACAGTTTTTTGAAGTGAATCTTCTATATACAGAGCAGGTTTTCAAATTGGAAAAGTACATTAACAATCTGCCCATAACACTTCAAGTAAAATTTTTGTTGCGATTCATTTTGTCACTTATCAGTTGAAGATTTTCCACGTGTGAATTGCGATTCGTTTTTCCACTCATTCGTTGCCATTTATCTTTCAACTTCTCTGTTGCAATTCATTTCTCCACTCATCTGTTGCCATTTATTATTCAACTTCTCCGTTGCAATTCATTTTTACACTCATCCGTTGCCATTTATTTTTCAACTTGTCCGTTGCAATTCGTTTTTCCATTCATGCGATGCCATTTATTATTCAACTTCTCCGTTGCAATTCATTTTTCTACTCATCCATTGCCATTTATTTTTCAACTTCTCTGTTGCAATTCATTTTTCCACTCATCCATTGCCATTTATTTTTCAACTTCTCTGTTGCAATTCATTTCTCCACTCATCTGTTGCCATTTATTATTCAACTTCTCCGTTGCAATTCATTTTTCCACTCATCCGTTGCCATTTATTTTTCAACTTGTCCGTTGCGATTCGTTTTTCCACTTGTCCGTTGAAGTTTCACTTCTAATATGTGTCCCAGCACACATTTTTATTTTTAAATCGAAACCCCATATCCCAATCACATACTCACGGCAATGAACGACTGAATGAATGAATGAAAACTCTTACAATGTTAGGTGATAGGCGGTCGCGATCAACAACAGAACGAGCTACTAGTGAAACGTTACATGAGGTCGGCGGACATATACGTGCACGCGGAGGTGACTGGCGCCGCCTCCGTGGTCGTCAAGAACCCCGCCGGGGGACCAGTTCCACCGAAGACCCTGGCTGAAGCCGGACAGGCTGCTGTAGCGTACAGGTAAGACAACAGACTAGCACAGAAGAGAAGTAGAAGTATCATAGGCGATGAGTGAATTGAAAGACTTTACTATTTGCGCTGTAGCATGGTGCGGGTGATAGCTGCCAGTATTACATTACTATACTATTGTGACGAGTTGCAGGACTCGAATTAAATGCCGTTAGGATTATTATAGAGTTTATTACAACTATACAAACACGTATACCACAGGTACAAATATAACTAAACACAACCAGTGCAAACGTAATGCACGATTCAATAACACGCGCAAAGTCCGTCACTAACGTCTTGCTTCGCTTGTGACTATCGCTAGATTGTCTCAACCCTCCGTTGGGGCATTGCTTTATACTGTACAAATACAATGTCTTCTGGATTGTGTGGACTGAATTTCTAAGAATCACACCTGGCCTAATGACTACCATAAAGATTACAATACACTACACAATGGACTGTTTTCCAATCACAAATTTTGAACACAAAGTAAACAGAAGAAGACGGTCATGAAAGCGTTTCTATGCTATTAGCTCAAACACAGACGGGTAATAAATGTGCTTTGTTTACAAATGCAGCAATACAGGTGGCCCAAATTATAACACTGATTTTTTATTACCTGGACTAAAATGACAGCTGCAATCACCTTGTGTTAAATGTTGCAAGTGTGGAGCATACTGTTGTATTTAAATTCTATAGAATTCAACTCACAACGGTGAGTTGGATCAACAACTCATTTATGAATGAGCCACACTACAACACTGCTTCACGCTAGCAACATCAAAAAAAGTTAATAGTAGCTGTCAGTTTAGTGCAGGTAATTAAAATTCATAGTTTAAGCAATCGAAATGCAATTTCATTACTTCGAACATGTTAACATAATTTTAATAAAGTAAATATTAAAGACTGGTTCGAAGCAATATTAAAAATTTCTTACTATAAACAGTCTTCAAGCATTTGAAGTGTCGCAATTATTATACCTGCGATCTCTAGCATTACCAACTTTACATTAGCATACCTGAATTCTCTATTTCTTTAGCATTGCATGGGAAGCCAAAGTGCTGACCCGAGCGTGGTGGGTGCACGCCCATCAAGTATCGAAATCGGCGCCTACTGGTGAATACCTGACTACAGGGTCCTTCATGATAAGGGGGAAGAAGAACTACCTATTACCTGATCACCTTCAGTTTGGGTTCAGTTTTATGTTCAGGGTAAGTTTTAGGCATCTTTTGAAAAGATTTTTTTATTGTTGTATATGTGTACGTATTACTTATAAATATCTTTTGGAAGACTTAAAAACACATTTCAAAAAATACTTGAAAACATAAATTTTACAGTCTACAATTATTCACTATTATACATACATACTCGCCACAAATTTCATTGTTATCGTTTTCATATAATTTTATGCTTGATGAAGAATTTTTTAAATTTATAAATAGACTCCCAAACTAATTTTGTATAAAAAATTGGATTTAATTTTATAAATGGAATTCTAAATTAAATGTATTAATGGAATCCTGATCTCAATTAGTATGAAATCTTGATTTGAATTTGTAAATGGAATCTTGATTTGAAAATTCAAATCAAGGTTCCATTTACAAATGTAAATGGAATTCTAATTTAAATCTGTGAATGGAATCTTGATTTGAATTTGTAAATGGAATCTTGATTTGAATTTGTAAATGGAATTCTAATTTAAATCCGTGAATGGAATCTTGATTTTAATTTGTAAATGGAATCCTACTTCCTATTGCGTTTCAGTTAGAAGACAGCTGTATAGAGAAACATAAGGACGAACGGAAATCGATAACCATTGATGACACAATTTCCGATGTCACTTCCGTTCAAGAGGAGGACCAAGAGATTGTGGTATCCGATGACGGTAAGTAAAGGGTCTTTTTATTTTTATCTGGGTAGATAAAAAAATGATAAATCTCTATAAATCTGGCTAATTTGAAAGTGAGATTAATAATGTGTTTTTTATGTTGATAATTAATTACAATGATTATAAAGCCTGTGTAATTAATAATACAATAAGAGAAATCTTAACTTAATTGTATTGTATTGTATTGTAACCATTGCCCCTTAAGCTATACGTGGAATCCTGAGCCTAGGTCCCCGAATTCTATGGGTGAGGTGCCCAGAAGGCTGATTTTTGTTTCTTGTTAATGGCTTTTGAAATCAGCTGATTCTCATACTAACTTAAGATAAGCGTAAGATACAATGATTGTCACCTTTTCAGGACTAAATGGTTGAAGGGATCTTAATTAAAATTGACAAGGATAGATTGTATCCTGGGAAGGAAATAAAATGAGGGATGCAAAGTATGAGCGACTCATAATTTATTTGGTCATTTATTTTTTGAAATATCGATTCATAATTACAGATGAAGCTTCAGATAAAGAAGACAAAATAGAAGACACGAAACTTGACACCATTACAGAAGAACGGAACATTGTAGTAGAAAACAAAGAAGTACAAGAAGAGGAAGAGAATGATAACATTGATAATGAAAATAGTAAAAGAGAAAATAGTGATGAAACAGTAGAGGATAAAAGAGTGATAAATGAAATGGAAGATAATAAGAAAGAAGATGTTAAGAGTGATTCCGAAAGTGGGGATGAATCTTCGGAAGATGATTTTCCTGATACACATATAAAGGTATGTATAATACACTGATTGGCAAACATAATAGCAGCGTAATAATGTAAAGACATGCTAAAAATTTACATTGCGACATATCTCATAAAATCCTAATATGTTTGACAAAATAGAACATATTATTTTGCTAAGTTTTCGCGACTTGTATACAGAATAAACTACGTTTTAACGGTTTTAAGCGCGGTAATAATTTGATTTTGGTTATTCCGACGTTTCAGACACTTCAGTGGCCGTGATGACGGAAAAAAAGATGACAAATGTCAACGAGTATTTCTCAAGTTTTATTTAGCCTACCGCCAACTTGTTCATATTAATAAATTAAATTTTGTTTATTGTTATTATTTACTCTATGGGAGCCTAATCTAATTTACCAATAACTTGAGGTCTGGCAGTTGGTTTATTCTGGGTCTTAATAGTTTTTATAATCCGAATAGTGACCGAAACGTCGGAATAACCAAAATCAAATTAACTACCCCGCCGAAAACCGTTAAAACGTCGTTTTATTATAAAATAGAACATTACATAAAAGATAGTATAACAAGTCTGAGGCGAAGTGCTGTGCAAGTGCAGTTTTTGGATTTTAGAATTTTTATTCAGATTATTATCATAGATTTGGTTTGCCGAAACGTAAATGGACTTCTTAATGATTTTTTGACAGTAATAATTATGTAAATAATGCTTTGTTGAATGTATATTAACTTTGATTACATATTTTTAGGTAGATCACGAGACCGGCAGAGTGATTGTCGAATCAAAAACAAGAACAATGTCGGAGGTTTCAGACAGAAGTGAGTAGGAATTAATTAAATGTACCGACATGCACTTGGCTGATATGTTTGTGGTTCCGTATTCCAATGAGCAAAATTATTGATCGTTTACTGCGTATCACGCGATATCGCGTGGTACGAGTGCTCATCACACTGTCAATCACGCGATATCGCGTGGCGCTAGTCTTCACCAAATGGCTAATATCGTGTGATGACCTCACCAAACATCCGATCATTAAATGGGCACCATATGGAACGGCTGACAGAACATTTTAGGCGTTGTGAGATAGTTTAGAAACGTGCCCAATATGTCACTTTTCCCTGTTATATCTGTTAAGTTATGACAGTTTGATATTTTTTTATGCTTGAAATCTTGATTTTTAAGTGATTCAATTCATATTTTTGTTTTACCATGAAACTTGTGGTTTCCGAAGCACAAGGTTCCAAACATTAAAATGTGACATCTCAAATTGTTGCTTGACAAGTTCGTCTTTTCCCTTGGGGTCTTCAATTGGTAAAAACTAAAAATACAATCATCAGGTGACGAGACAATTCCTACGTTCCCTTCGCTTCCGAAGAAAGTTGGGAACGCGAACAAGAAACCGCAGAAAGAGAAAGAACAAAAGAAACAAGAGGAAAAGAAATCAGACGGACTGAAAAGAGGGCAGAGAGGCAAATTGAAGAAGATGAAAGAGAAGTACAAGAACCAAGATGAAGAGGATAGGCAGAGGATGATGGAGTACTTAAAGGTGAGTCCTTTGGTAACATTGGTAATTTTCAATTTGCTGTATGGATTTTAAAAAATACTATACACTAGTTTTCTTTGCGGAATACTCTTGTTAATATAGATTCTATCAATCAATTACAAATATACTACAAGAGTAATTTTTTCTATCCCTCGGGAGTAGTACTTTTTTATTTATGAAATTTCATGATGTTCGATTGAATAGTTATGGCGTGAAAGCGTAACAAAGAAACAAACTCGCATTCCCATTCGTAGTGTTACAAACGGCCGTCCGCGATTTCGAATATTGATATATAGCAACACACTAAAATTGCCCTGTCATTGTCGTTGCCACGACGACGTATTATTTGTTGTTGAATTCGTTAGAAATACCTTTTCTGTATTTCATGATGATCGGTTTAGTATTTGTGGCGTTAGGATGATTTTGCACTTCTTGCTTCTGGAAGTTATGTGGTTTGTTTTGGACCTGCAGCCCGTAAGCGAAAAGAAGGAATCGAAGAAATTACAGAAGAAAGGTGCTGGGAAGAACGCGAGCAAAAGCAAATCTGGCCCCAAACCAGTGAAGAGTCAGCCGGTTGCGGTCATTCTGGAAGCTTCTGACGAAGAGCCGGAACCCGATGCTGAGGTATGAATATTTGTCAATTGATCTTTAGAGTGTTTACAATAAACATTGTCATTCAGCTACATTATTATTTGATTGTGATTAAATTCAAATTTATTTGCCCCAAAAAACATGATTTAAAAAGTGTTACAATCATTATACCTATTTAGTTGCACATGTTTTTGCCAAATTGGCGTGCAGATTTAGCTCCTACAATTTACATTATTTATAATATTATCATTATTATATCCATATTTCAATAGCGTCCATAGTCCGAAATTCAGATAATTATAACAGTCAATATGAATATTTTTGGAATTGGTAATATGATTATATATCATTGTTAGGTTCAATTATATTTTATCAACCGACTTCGAAAACATGAGGAGGTTCTCAATTTGTCGGGATGTTTTTTTTGTTGTTGCTTTTTTTATGTATGTTCGCCGATTACTCCGTGATTTATGATCCGATTTACGTGATTCTTTTGTTCGACGCGGAATAGCTGCCATGTGGTCCCCTAAAAATTTGACATAGTTTGGCCCAGTAGTTTTCATTTTACGAACATTTTTCATGGAAATAATTTTCACTCCGTTCCATATGTACACCGATTACTCTGAGATTTATGATTCGATTTACGTGATTCTTTTTTTGTTCGACGCGGAATAGCTTTCAATTGGTCCCCTAAAAAATTGACATAGTTTGGCCCAGTAGTTTTCATTTTACGATCATTTTTTTGTTCCCGGTTCTTGGGACCTATATTTTTTTCATTTATGTATTTATTTATAGTGTAATAGCATTTATTAGCAAGCTATTTTTTAGATACAATTTTAAAGTATTTATATTTAACGATTTTATGTTTTATGGAATCTTATGGTATATTTTTGGTGCCATGCATAGGATGCTTTTCTGCAGTAGAGCTGTTTTGCATGGATGCGTGCAAAGCCTATCTTTATCGCGTCTGATACGTAGTTGACATACATGGGAATAAATCCTTATTATATCTAACAAACTTGGTTAGTTCGAGGATGTATAGTTAATTAATTAATAATAAGCTTTTTTCTGATGCCCAGCAAAGTGGGCACGGGTTAGCTAGTATTTTATATATTACTAGCGGGCCCGGCTGACGTTGTCTGTTTTGAACCGATTTCAGCGTCATCTCCTGGATCAAATTGTGAATCAAATAATCCCGGGACCCACTCAAATATACCCGATTCCATCGCCACATATCGGGCCTAATTTTGGCCCTAAACCATTTTCTAATCCACTTGAACACACACAAATATCGTAATTTTCAGCAAAGTCGGTCCATCTGATTAGGAGGAGTTTGGTGACATACACACAAACAGATTTTTTTATACATAGATCTTTAATAATATACAGGTCGATCAGCAAGGTGCTGACGCTGACACGGAGATGCTGTGTCAGCTGACCGGAAATCCTTTTGCTGACGATGAATTGCTCTTCGCCGTACCAGTGGTGGCTCCATATTCAGCGCTCACTAATTACAAGTAAGACTTTGTTTACTATAACAAATAATCGACATACGAACACACACGGTTTACATTATAACAGTGAAGCCTTATTGTAACGAACCTCAATATAATATTTTTTTGATTAACAATATTTTATTAAATTATTATAAAATTTCCAAGCATTTATTTTACTTTTGACAGCACGATGATGGATCAATTAGTATTGGCCTAATGCGTTACCGGCTCTATTTGTTATAAAGATAAACTTCATTTATAAATAAGCTTCAGTCAATAATTTTTCTTTAAAGTAGAACATTTTTTTAAATTTTCAAATCGATTTATTTACGTATAGTTTCGATGGTTTTATAGTCTCCGCGTTGCATGACTCACAGAACATCACTATTACGTCAATTGTCAATGTGGGCTTTCCTGTCAAGAAATATGTAACTTGATATACGTGCTAACTTCAAAAGTAAAATAAATGCTTGGAAACAGTATGCATAACGAATACACTTTTGTAAAAACATCTAGGTATATAACGAATTCTCAATAATTTCAAAACAAACAGAAGATATACTTTAGCTATGTATAACGAATTCTGTATTGCTTACCTTACTAAAACGACCATTCCAACCTCTATATAACAAACCTCATTGTAAAAAAAAAACTTGGTATAACGAATATTTTGTAATCTCCTTCAGATTTCAAATAATAATTCAACGTTACACTGTGTTTAATATTTCAGGTATCGTGTGAAATTGACACCTGGCACAAGCAAACGGGGCAAAGCGGCGAAGACAGCTATACAAGTGTTTTTGAAAGACGCAAACGCGACGTCGCGTGAGAAGGACCTTCTGAAGGCTGTCAAAGAGGAAAACGTCGCCAGGAACTTCCCTGGAAAAGTTAAATTGTCAGCACCCCAATTACACAAGCATAGGAAATAAAGGAAATGTGTCGGTACTGCTATTACAAAAATGTATTATGGCCGGTTCCTATACTATGCACTCACTTGCCTCGCCATCGGTTGAATTTTGACATTGCTTGTTGAACGATCGGTGAGTTACAGGAACCGGCCTTTAATGGCCTATCTAGACAGCGTACCATATTTAGGGAGCCCCTATAAGCTAAAAAATAACTTTCGGCAATCCAAAGATGATTTCTTACTATCTATTAAAGTTTATTAAATTTTGATTATTTTTGCTGAATAAAACAATCATCGAAATAATTTTGTTTTTAAAATTATAATAAAACAATACAGCAAGAATTAACTTAATCATTGTTCATTAAATATATTATTTTATATAAATTCAATATATTTGAAAAATATTATTAATTGAAAATGTTTCAATAACTAAAATCATTATATTATCTATTAGCTGACCTGTGCTCATTTTGCTGGGAGTCATTGACAAATATTAAAATAAATAATTATCGCAATCAACTATAGCGCCTATTTCACTCAGAAATAATGTCGTTTACCACCTGTGAAATAATCAATTGGTGCAATTTTTAATTACAAAAGTGGTCGCTATTACCGAATTGCTTAGTGAAGTTGTAAGACAAATTCAACTACCAGTATATCTAGACACGTGTTTTATATATATACAAACAAATTTCCACTATATGTCGTCATTTGGATCAGCGAAAACGAACTATTAAAGGCCCTCAGTTCTGTAATAGCAAATGGGTTGTGTAATTTTAATTTATTCATCATCATCATCCGAGCGTTAAATCCCGGTTGCGTTCGGAGCGATCACTTCGACGCCCAGGGTCCGCTTTCCTACTTTTTCTTCTCCACTTCGCGCGATCTTCGGCATCCCTTGTGTTGAGACCGTTGGTACGCATGTCATGCCTCACAACGTCAAGCCAGCATTTCTTGGGCCTACCCCTTCGACCGGGACCTGGCGGAGGCGGCATGGCTAGACATTTGTTCCCCACGTAACTAGCCGGTTTCCGTAAAACGTGGCCGTACCAGCGCAAGCGACTCTCCTGCAGTTTGTCTGCTATGTCACGGACGTGAAGGCTGCCGCGGATGCGGGAGTTCCTGACACGATCCTTTCGCGTGACTCCACACATCCACCGAAGCATATTCATTTCCGTGACACGTAGCTCCTGCTTGTGTCGCTCAAGTACAGGCCACGCTTCACTGCCATATAAAAGAACAGGTCTAATAATGGATTTATAGACCTGTCCTTTTAGCTTAACCGGCATTTTGGGGTCGCAAATGACACCTGTCACCTCACGCCACTTGGCCCAAGCTGCTGATATTCGAGCCTTGACGTCATGGTCGATGTCCCCGGACGCGCTGAGTACAGATCCCAGGTACTTAAACTGGTCCGTGCGCTCGGCCGTGTTTTCGCCTATACGCACGGACGTGGGATCCGTAACGTTGCAAGCCAAGTACTCTGTCTTCGCCACACTTAGTTTTAGACCGCCGTTCTCAAGCGACTCCTTCCACGCATTCACACGTCGCACCAGGCGGGCCCTATCCGCATCTGCCAGCGCGATGTCGTCCGCATACATAAGCAACCATGGTGGTTGCTCATGTCGGTCTCTGATGTTGTTGGACACTTCGTCCAATATCACGCTGAACAGAAACGGACTGAGGACAGATCCCTGGTGCACTCCGACGGTTATAGGGAATGGTGTAGTGTCCCCAACAGCGGTCCGAACTATGGAATCGGAATCACGGTACATGTCTCGAATAATATCAATATAGGTTTCAGGCACCCCTTTGGACCTCAGTGCCCACCAGATCATCACTCGAGGAACACAGTCGAAGGCCTTCTGCAGATCCAGAAACAGGAAATGCAGAGGCGTATTCTTCGTCCTGTATTTCTCAATGATGATCCTTAGGGCAAAAACAGCGTCCATGGTGCCATGTCCAGGGCGGAACCCATATTGACATTCCGAGACAGTGCACTCCTGCCGGATCCGAGAGTCGACTATCCGCTCAAAGAGCTTCATGGTGTGGGACATTACCTTAATACCGCGGTAATTTTCGCACTCCTGCACCGATCCCTTGCCTTTGTAGACTGGAGTGATAACACTCAGCCTCCATTGGCTCGGGATATTTCCGGTGAGGAGTATACGGTTAAAAAGGTTTGTCAAAATGCCCACACCACGAGGACCCATCGCCTTCCAGGCTTCGATGGGGACTCCATCGGCTCCGACAGCTTTCCGATTCCTCATGCGGCGAAGAGCTTCTTGAACTTCTTGAGACGTTACAGGTGGCACAAGTCCTTGATTCGGAGGGAGGTCCGGTGGCTGCACCTCTTTATGCTGCTTATTTAGCAGCTCGTGGAAATAAGAGCGCCATCTCTCCTTCACCGCGTGGTCCTCGCATAGCAGGTTGCCACCAGGGTCTTTAACACAGCGGCACTTGGAAATATCCTGTGCCGCTTTGACCCTGGAACGTGCCAACTTATAAATTAGCTTCTGCCCCTCAGACGATTCCAACTTATCGTACAACGGTCGTAAGTGGTCTCGTCTGGCCCTGGCTACAGCTCTTTTAGTGGCACGTTTCGCGGCCCTGTATGCGTCGTGGTCTTCAGGAGATCTGGACGCTTGCCACTTTTTAAAGAGGGCTTTCTTCACCCTAGCCTCCCTCTGGACTGTGTCGTTCCACCACCAAGTCTCCTTGTCACACTTGCGTCCACCCTTAGACACACCCAGCACTGCCTTCGCCGTGTTAGTAATGGCTGCCTGAATCTTGTCCCAGTGGCTCTGAACTAGTTCACCATCACCTCCAATACACATCCCCACGGAGGATGAGGCGAACTCCTGGGATTTTCCTTCATCAAGCAGCCACCATCTAACTTGACGTCGGCAATGCTCGACGGGTTTGTGTTTAGGCTTCACGCAGAGGTCCATGACAAGTAGACGGTGTTGTGCAGTGAGACTCTCTCCTGGTAGGACTTTGCAGTTGGCTACTTTGCCGATGTGGTGTCTCCTGGTGAGTAGGTAGTCGATTTGGGTGGCGTGCCTACCGCTCTTGTAGGTGATTAGGTGTTCCGGCTTCTTTTTGAAATACGTGTTCACGATGGCGAGGTCCGCAGCCGCACACATTCTAAGGATATCCTCCCCTTCTGTGTTGCGGCTACCATATCCAAAACCACCGTGAACACGCTCAAACTCCTCACACGTCTCACCTACATGACCGTTCAGATCACCACCCAAAACGACCCCCTGTGATAGCGGGATGCTACGAAGCACATCACCGATTTGGTTCCAAAACCTCATTCTATCAGTGTCGCTACAACCAGCCTGTGGTGCGTAGGCACTTATCAAATGGGTAACAACCCCTTCGATAAGGACCGACACGACCATAAGTCGGTCGCTGAAGCGTTTCACCTCCAGAATGTTGTTTTGTAACCCCTCGGAGAGCACTACCGCAACTCCGTTCTCCCCACCAGGAGCACCGGTGTAGATCAGCTTGTAGCCATTCCCAATTAACCGGGATCTGCTGCCTTTCCACCGGGTCTCCTGCAGGAACGCCACTGCCACCTTCCGCCTGGAGAGTACTTCGGCAAGTTCCCTAGCACGTCCGGTCAGCGTACCAATGTTCCACGATGCGAAGCGGATTTTCTTTCTCTGGGTGTGGACTCGTGTCTTTAGCCGTGCCCGTCCATGACACGGTAGCCCTTGCCCACTTATCGCAGGTGTAGGGCGATGTGCCTGCGCGTCGTTTTCCGGCGACGCCCTAGCCATACCCAGAACATTCCTATTTCTAACCATTTTTGATGCGGCTTTAGACGATTTTAGATGGAGCGGCTGCCGCCCGACCTCCACAACCCGTAAAGGGAAACCAGGATTGGGTAGGAATAGTGAAAAGGTGAGGTCTGAGGTAAGGAATAATGAGGAAGGATATTAGGAGGAGGAGAAGGGGAGGACACCACTGTCACGGAGCAAAGGGAAAGTGACAGTGGCCGCGTGGAGGACCTCGGGCTCGCGTACCCGTGTGCACTATTAAATACCGGACAGGCAATTAATAGGAGGCACCCTCTGAGGCAGTAATTTTTTTTTTTTTTTTTTTTTTTTTTAATTTATTAATAATATAAGTAATTTTAATTTATTATAACTGCATATTGAATAAACTCTGTGGCCTCTTACTAAGGGTATGTTCCTCTTGGAGCTCACATTGAGCACGCTCACGACCGCGATTTTGCCGTTCCACTTGCTTGCGGGCGTTAAGGCCATTTACAATTGAAGACGTGAGTGGATAAAGGTGATATGTCGCATATTCGGTTTTTTGCTTTTTTTGCGTAGATGAAGGTTATAAGTCGATACCAAATGACTACAGACCTTAGACCATAGATATAAGGCTTATTTACAAAATAAAAAGTTGAAAAAGTGTTAAGTTCAGTTCAGTTTAAAATAAAAGTAAAACTTTTATCTCGATTTACTCAGAATTGGAATTATGCGACTTATCACCTTCATCCACTCATGTCTTCAATTACAGTTTCTTGCCCTGAAGATACGATTGTCGAAACAAGAAAAAAATATGATAATGTAAACTAAACATACGATATCGTACATGGAATTGACGTATCTGTGTAAACTAAATTCAAAGCAAGCAATAATCTTATTTCAAGTTCAGCTAGTCACCAGTCGCGAGCATGAGTGTAGTGCGAAAGGTAATTTTAATTACCTCTGCTCTTTTAAAACAAGAATTAATTAAGCGAATCCGAAAAAAAGATGTTGCGTTAAAAAGTGGATACAAAGAAAAAACACTTCACGAGCCTCAACGTTGTCTCTTGAATTGCAACTAGAATGTGAAGAGTTATTTAAAAATATGTTTCGTGTTTCAAATCAGTTTTATATTTAGTACAAAAAGTAAAGTCGGGCATGTGGAAAGAATGTATGATGAAAGAATGACTAAACAGATATACAATGCAAAAGTGGATGGATGCAGGAGTCGCGGAAGGCCACGTCACACCTTCCATGATCAAATTGATCGTGTATTAGCAGAAGGTGATGTCAGGAGCCTTAAGAATAGACGAGCGTGCATGACAAGAGCTATGAATGTCAAAGAAGCAAGTGAGGTGTGTAAGAATAAGCCTGTATGGCACTCTGTTGTTTGTGCCTACCTCGCAAGGGACCTGGCGTGAAGTTATGTATGTATGTATGTATGTATGTACAAAAAGTAAACAGCTCGAATAGAAAGTCTCGCATTCAAATCGTTTCAAACTGATTTGAACGATACTTGAATGAACTTGAGAAAATGTCATACGGGATCTAGTTTAGACAAGTCGAAAAAACGTAGCCAAATATTTCAATGCGATTTACAATTATCGATACCTTACCATTATCGAATGACATAACGTAGGCGTACGTTTGGTTTTTGGTTGAATGTAAACATATTAATGCGATTATTATCTAAAGAGTATCGCCTACGAAAATAATATACGACTATAAATAACCCTTTACAATCATAAAGTCAAGTGGAATGGAGTGTTGATATCATTAATACACAAATGTCATTGGTTGCTGTAGGGTTGATTTGAAAATCGCACCTTTGTCAACGTCTTCATAAAGAGAATTAATGTTCTGTGATCAACGCCCACTTTGTCCCACCTCTGACATGCGTCATTAGCGACGTTTTCGCAGCGGCCGTAACGACCGTGGCCGCTATGTGGCACTAAGGAGCATTTTGAGCGTTGTGAGCCAAAAGAGGAACGCGCCCTAAAAGGTCCATAGTACATTAACCATTTTAATTCCAGATTATTCAAACAGTATCATATTTCTTTTTACACTACATTGGCTTTGTTACTTTGTTAATCTAAAACACCGTCAATGAACATGGTATTTAGTAAAAATAAATATTATACTTTTTGAATAAAAATCTCATTTCTTCCAATAACGTACTTTGGACTTTTTAGCAGCAGTCCACAAGAGTTAATCTCGAAAGTTTTCTTACTACATGTAAATAAAATTTGTTAACTAAATTGTTGTTTAATTTCTTGAATAAGTAGTGGTAGTTTAGTGATTAAAGTACCCGGTTTTAATCTAATGGAATGGGTTCAATACCTGGAGCATGTACCACTTATTTATTATAGGAAGGTTTACAGACTGATACAATACATTATATAATACAGTAATACAATACAAATATAATAATGATAAATAAATGAAATACTATAATATAGTTTAAGAAATTAATACATTAAATAGTATATAAAGGCTAAGGCAGCATTTCCGACCCGCGCATATATGTCACTAGCAATTATCTTATGCAGACCTAGTTTATGGAAGTGTGAAACTCGCAGTTCGGTTTGAACATAACGAGTACCTATATCATCAGTTCCTCTAAGCAAGTAAATGGCTCGTGTGGAATGTTTATAGGCTGATGATAATTGATTTAAAAAAAAAAAGTATGTGTTAAGCAAATTAAGTTAATAAAGTAAGTAGCTGCTTAATTGTTAGTGCACTCTCATCTCAAACTCTCAAGGGCGTGGGTTCGAATCTTGACCGGAAAGCAAACACCGCTTAGGTAGTTTCTGACAATATGCATATTATTACAACTACCATGTGCTAAAGATGAAGGAAAACATTGTGATGAAACCCGTACATCGAGATAACCGATGTCTCAAACCCACCAATCCCTCAACAAACGTGGCGGGTATACTGTCCCTACCCCTACAAATGGGAGGCCGAGCCCAGCAGTGGACGTTTATGTGATGTTATTAAAGTGAGAGCCAAAATGTTCAGTTTATAACATGTATAGTTAACAAATGACTGCTCCAAAATAATACATTTTCGAACAAAAATTATTCAGTAAACTGCACTAAATACCGTTTGTTTTTGTAAATTCTTAGCTCCGAAAATCGCTATTAGTTCAAAATAAAAACATCTTCGAGAACGAAAAGTAATTACTTCAGGCAAAGAATTTAAAACATATTCTAGTCTTCTTCTTCGTCCTCTTCTCCGAAGACGCCTTCTCCCTCTCCCAATAGATCTGGGGGTGGTGGGGGAGGCAGATGAGCGATGCGATAAGCCTGGAATAAAACAAAGATGTCACCCTTGTTATGGAAAACATCGAAAGCTACAAAATTTTGATATTTCACTTTTATACTGTAACACACAAAGATCCTAGTGAAACGACACACCTGCCGAAGATATGGTGCCAGTATTTCAGAAACTGAATTATGTGTCTTAGAATTCCGTTGGCATGATACAGCACATGCGCAGAACAGTTAATATTAACTACACGGCGTATAGTTCAACACGTTACGTAATGGAAATCGTAGGTATGCTACGAATTTGTTTCCCAAACCCAACTTTTCCTTTAAAAGTAATCGTCCCTAATTATGCCCGTATCGTAAGCTTCGGACGCGTCGTATCAAACATATTTATTGCAGTGTGACGAGATAAATGGCAACATTATAAACAAGGCAAGCGCAAAACTAACATTATTCTGTGTAACATCAAAACAGCACGCCGTTATATGGACAGGGCGGGGTTACAACATCCCGCCGATTCTCTTGGCGCGAAAACAACATTTATATTAAAAACATAACGACAGTTGGGGACGAATCGACACACGCCTTCAACGCGGGCACACGACATTTGGGGTCGTATACAAATTCAGTTCTCGCGCTTGCTGCTGGGCCTCACCTAAACCAAAAACCTTCTGGTTGTAAACAACATGAGAGTGTGATTAAAGTGTATGACGAAAGTTATCTTTTATTAACCTGTACACCGTTCAACGGATAACCAACCAGCCACACACACATCATCCCTCAGTAGTGTGATTTATATAGAAAGTAACAAAAATGCGTCGTTACAACTCTCCGACAAAAAAACAAATGCGTCTACTAATCCGCATCGTACGAAGAGCACGGAGCAACTTTTGCGATGCGTTCCGATGACGTCATACGGATTTTTTAGCTTTTTCTTCCTCTTCTGCTAACAAACAAGCAATTAAGACAAATTGTTCTTCGCTTTTCTCCACTATCTCAAGTACATTCCGCACGCACGCTCACTACGAAAATCCGAATGAAAGAGGCTTCGGCATTCCGATTGCTGGTGATTGTGACGCGTTGTGCAAATCTAATCCGTTGGATGCGATGCGTTCGATGCTTACGATGCGAACATGTGGACGCATACTTAGTGTCAATTATGTCAGTGTTGTCAATATGAAGAGGTAATTATGTACTGTTAGATCCGTAAAAGTATTGGAGCATGTACCTATAAAAAATAATTCAATTGTCGGTCGCATAACTCGTGGTTGAGTGCTATTCAAAATACAATGAATGCTTTCTCATGGAAACAGTCGCTAGATGAAAGGTTTGGCAATACGACGAACGCTACGTAATTTCGGGTAATATGTCATATATGACATATTAGCCGAAATTACGTAACTACCTAAGTGACCTATCCTAAGTATCCTCACTATCCTAAGAAACACTGAGCGTATTTAGTCGGAATTTCAGTGGGGTACTTTGGGCGGGTGTTTCGAAAGCCTTAGGCTCATCATATCTGTGATAATGGCAAAATTATGAACCTACTTAAAATTATAGATCAATGACTAATGAATTAAAAAATAATTTGTAAAGAAGCTCTCCTGAAAAACTTAGTCTCTTCCGAAGCTCTTCCATAACAGGTTCGGTATGGCGTTTCCCATCTTTCAAACCCCAACACTGTAAATAAACGTTATAAAGAGTCCGTACCTCCTCGTCAGCAAACGTTGGGTCCGCCATCTCCATCACTTCCGGACCAATGATGTACTCCTCTTGGGGCTGCGACAGTTGCAGTGGCGAGAAATTCGGAGGCTGGTTCTTCAGACCCCACCCGATGTACAAACATTCCGATTTCCTAAAGGTTACGATGGGGTTATGAGGTAAATTTTCCGAGGAACTGTTCAGAATGGTGCCTACGTCTTCTAACATCATCGTCTAGGCCTTCATCCCCAATTCCTTGTGTCGCTTAGCTCACGTATGCAACATTACTCTTGCGCACTATGGCAATTCAGAATGAGCTCCCAGTTGATTTTTTCCTACAGTGCTACGATATGGAGTTTTTCAAAACGGATGTCATATATATCTTTCGAGGACGACAGCGCGTGGATGTCATCATTGATGTCGCAAACTTATACCAAGCAGAAAGACCGCCGGAACTCGTCCTATGTTGTCCATGAACTAGCACATAAACTGCAAAAGTAGCCTAAACCGGTTTTTTTCCAAAAAATGTTGGATCCAGGCCGTAAAGGATGATGATGATGCTATAAGAACAAAGCGCTTTGCATCTAGCTTCATCATACGCACCGCCAAGCAGTGGAACTCATTGCCGGAGTCTGACTCTCTTTCCCGATACTTATAACCGTGGTGTCTTCAAGTCCCGTGCGAATAGGTACCTTCTAGGTAAGCGTGTTCCATCCTAGACCACATCTTCGCTCCACGTTGAGCGAGATTGTGGTCAAATGCGAACATATACTATAATCAAAACAAAAATATGCATAATTTAGAAGGTGTGAGAAGTACAGAAGATAAAGTAAGAAAACGAACTCCGGAGCTTCGAAGCGGATAATCCAAACTCAATCGGGATTTAAAACTGAATATAAAGCCTCACTTTCCAGCGATCGCGTAAGCCACAGCGCCAGGCCACACATTGCTCCTGATGACAGCGATCGCTCTATCCGGTGCTAAAATCGTACTGATTCTAGTACTCCACGGGTTCTGGCCCTCTATCCTTGCGTCCTCAGACAAAGAAGTGAAGAGCGGTGGACCAGTCTCAGGCTCTATTGGCGGAGGACCTTCATCTTCTTCCTCTTCTATACCTTCTTCCTGATAAGAATAGGGAAAGTGATTACAATACGAATTATTTCACACGAAACACGCGATAAGCTCTGATCTATTTTCCGCAGAAATAATAATTTTGTTAGGCTAAAGAGTATGTTGATTATTTCTTCCATCAATATTAAGTATTAAGGTCCAAAGCTCATTAGAGCCATCCGGAGCAGCACCAGTTCACTTCACTCGCGAGATGTCCATACGCTGACGATGAGTGAACCACTTCGATTATTTATTTTATGATCGTATATGATTCCAATCACTGACAGACTACCTAATCAGCAATTCGTAAATCACGTGATATTCACTTGTTGACTATGCCAGGTTCATTGGTAGACAACGCGATTTCCACCAGTGGAAGGCGGTGATTGTATGAACCTTAAATACCCAAAATTTTGTTGAATTACTTTAAGCCGTTTTTAAGCCTATTCGAGGCAAACTTTAAGTCAGGCAGGCAAAAATTGTTTAGGCATCTTATAAATAGCAGTTTTCACTTGGCATTGAAATCACGTAATTGACATTTAATACAGATAGATACTGATTCGTACCATGCCAGCGTTAGGATTCCACCATAAGGTCCTTCCTTGTTTCAGGATATGTCTGCCGTGGTGAACCCAGTAAGTAAGGTTCGTGTCCACGAGGTCTTTGAGTGTGTGACCTTGGTAGTACGGGTTCGGGTTAAAGTCCAAGTCTCCTGTCGAGTAAGAGAGATTAAATTATCAGAAGACTGTATTCTTGGAACTCTATATCTGAAATTCAAAGTAGTCCATAAACGTCCTTCTGTAGGGCTTTAAACTCCCCATATTATAGACTGATGGTATCCTTGTAATCCGCCGTAGTAATAACAACATGTACATTATAAACAAGAATTCCAACGAAGCGACACTTACCCATCCCT
Source organism: Dendrolimus punctatus (assembly GCA_012273795.1). Lineage (NCBI taxonomy): Eukaryota > Metazoa > Arthropoda > Insecta > Lepidoptera > Lasiocampidae > Dendrolimus > Dendrolimus punctatus. Next base: position 4,461,086 of record CM022545.1, read on the forward strand.
TCCTCCATATCAATATCCTCCTCTTCTTCACCAGAACCAAAAGTGTAAAATCCTTGCGGTGAGATGGCAGTGGCAGATTGTATTCGAGCGATCTGCGCCCTCAAATAGTTACGTTCACATCCATCAAACGGCGGAAACACTTGGACCTAACCATGTATCATCGAAAAATAATTGATTGTACTACAAAGACTCCAAAAGAATATTTATAGAGAGGCTGAATTTAGGATAAACGAATTCTAAACGAACATGCAGTAGCGAATGTACTGCAATAGAATCCTTGGCACAAAAAATAATGTCATCACAGGCAATGATAATTTCAAAGTGATATATAGTACTTTGAACTCTATAAGTAAAGTAAGAGATGCTTTAAAATAGAATTTCTTTAACACAGACTTTTAGTTTATATAAATGTTATTAGCAACATTTATTGAAGCAGATAAAAAAAACACCCCAAATTATTATTATTGAAGTGAAACTTCAAATTCAAATTCAAAAGTTTTTATTCAAAATAAGTTCCACTGGAGAACACTTTTTGAAGGTCATACATATAGGTTAAAATTTAATTTTACTTCCTAGTCTATGTACACCGCTTCGCAACGTGTTATTGCTGTTAAGGAGAAGAAGCGGCAAGAAACTCCCCAGCAACACGTCTAGCTAAAAATTGTTTTTCTTTATATTTGTTGTTCTATTTTTTACATTTAAGTACTTTTTTTTTAAATTTAATACAGAATTATGTTACAGAATAACTTTTGAAGAATTAATGGAGTTGTAGCAAATAGTGCATATTCAATAAGACAAAAGCGCAATAAAAGGATAGAAAATAATTATAGTTATAAATATAAAGACGTAACGTAATTATTTTTTTTGCAACATATCTCCATATATTCCTTAGAAGTACGACAAGATAAAAAGGTTATACTCGTACAAAACACAGTATAAGAGGTTGGAGCGAGCTGTTATGTAAATGAAGTTTTGTCATTTAAATATTCTTCAATAGTGTAGTATCCCTTTTTAAGCAAGATACTTTTTATTTTGATTTTGAATTTAGTGAAGGGCAGATCTAACATTTCACTCGAAATCTTATTGAAGAAGCGTATACCAACCCCCAAGAAAGAAGACAATACTTTTTGTAATCTAAAACATGGCAATATCAGTTTATTACAATGCCTGGTGTTGAAATCGTGAACATCCTTATACCGCTTGTAGGCACTCAAATTATTACGAATATAAATTATATTATTGAAAATATATTGGCAGGCGACCGTCATAATACTGATTTCCTTAAAGCGTTCCCTAAGAGACACCCGAGGGCCAAGGTTGTAAATTGACCTTACGGCTCTTTTTTGTAAAACAAATATAGTCTCCAAGTCAGCAGCGTTGCCCCAAAGTAAAATACCATAGGACATGACACTATGAAAATAACTAAAATAAACTAGTCTAGCAGTCTCTTCGTCAGTGAACTGCCTAACTCTTCTGACCGCATATGCAGCAGAACTAAGCTTTCCTGAGAGACTAGATATATGAGCGCCCCACTGGAGTTTCTGATCTAGGTTAATGCCTAAGAATACAGTTGAATCTACTAGGTTAAGTCTAGTGTCGTTAAGGGAAATATTAACATCGTATTCTTTTACATTGGGCATAACAAACTTAACACATTTTGTTTTATTCGGATTGAGTGATAACTTAAAAAGCGTTACGGCCGCATGGAGGGGGTAGAAGGTATATCTCGTGGTGAGAGGCGGCATAATTTTAGAGTAGGCTATGGGTTTGTTTTGGTTTCGAATGGTTCAGTTTTTTTGTTTGATAATATAAAATGTTTTGATAATATAAAATTTAAATTAAAAAATACATTCATTAAAATGTACCTAACCTAACGAAATCATAATGTGCAGTAAACCTGCGATACATGCGACATAGTAGAAGTGATACTTCAGCGGACAAGTGGAAAAACGAATCGCAACGGACGACCCGATTCATTTTGGCTCTTGTCCGTTGCCATTCGTTTTTCCACTTGTCCGTTGAAGTTTCATTTCTACTATGTGTCCCAGCACACATCTCATTTATTTTTCTCTCCGTTTCTCAGTGTCAGAGCCCACAATTGTCAAGTTCATAGCGTCCGACCGCAGATTGGGTGATTCGAAGGAAACAGGGATATTTTTAATGGGTATCCATTAGTTGACACCAAACAGCGGAGTATACATAAAGCAGTTCCATCCGGACGAGAATTAAAACATATCTAAAAGAACGAGTTACATATATACTTATAAAAGATGCTACCTCGGCATCTAAGTCACCAGTCATGCAGTGCACCGTCAAGCGAGCAACTCGAATTTGGTCAGGCGTCACATCCGGGAGGCAGATCCAAGGCTCACCAGGATTATTACATATCCAGAATACCTAAGGAAATTCTGTGATTTGAAACAATATATTTTCGAAAAGTTTTATCTGGGGAAAACACGTCATCTCCGCAAGGGCCCGATGAAATAAATGCTCTACCTTCACTTGGTGAAGAATGATATGCATAGTAATATTTAGATAAATTAATAAAAGCTGTCGAAGGCCGTGCGAAGATGAATAAAAAAGAATATGGACTCCGAAACGTTACCTAAAGCTCACGCTAGGATGATGACATTTTATAAATACTTTTCTGCTACAAGTCTTAACCTTCTTATTAACGCCCTGGCCTGGTCTTTCCACAGGTATAATGGGAGGTGGCTGCCACGTGGAGACAGGCTCTGGTGGTAACTTTGGAGGCACTGGTTCTTTTGGTTTTTCTTCTTTCGCTTCTCCTTCGCCCACTATAAAAATAATATTAAATTTGACTTAGATAATGATTTCACATATCGCTTGACAGAAGTCACGGCATCTTAAACTGTAACCATACAAAAGATCTACGGGTGTGCTTCGAAGTCTTATAGATCCACACTCCGTTATTCCAATTACTTTGACCCTAATCCTTCTATAGTCCTTTACCCCAGTCAAACTGAATCTCTTTCTAAACCCTTTAATTTGGCATAAATCTGTATACAATATCACGGAGAATTACGACTTTAAAACTAAAATTTCTAAAGGAAAACGTACGAATTCCTGATGCCTAAACCTATTTGCTTAAGTTTTCTTTTGGTACATAAAAAACCGTGGTTTGACAGATTTTAACATGCTTTTATATGCGATTTCTTATTTTTAAATCATATAGAGACGTTCACAGAAAACCTGACAGCTGAGCTAGCCTTTATTCTGTGAAGGATTCATCTCTGAGCAGTGAACACGATTAGATACTGAAAAATAATCAGACAGGCTAAAGAGGAAACATTATATAACAATATTTTTATTTTAAAGTGTTTTTACTCACATAGTTCTTTTTGTTCTTCTTCTTGAGGCCGAGCTTCTCCTTCCCCCTCCCCTTCTCCAGGCATATCTTTCAATTCAAATTCCTACGTAAAGGTACCATCATCAGTAGGAGTTATGATTTTTAAAAAAACACGAAATTAATAAGGAGCTAATTGAGAGCTTTCAATTTAGGCGGATTTTCAAAGCTGGAGTATCACAGGGAAGTGTCTTAGGTCCGGTCCTGTACCTGTTAAGAACACCATTGCTACCTTCGCAGGTGATACGGCCATAATGGCCACAGGGGTCACTCATGAGGAAGCTGTGGAAAGAGTACCTATATATAATAATATGTCGTGAACCCAATATACAATTGACGAAAATATGGCGATTAAATTAAACGAAACTATTCCAGTCATCAAAATGACCAAAATAATCACACTAAGCTTTGCTGGGTAGCTCATATAAAAAAACGCTAAGAGTTAGATCTACGCTACAAGAAAATAAACAGGCATTTTGTAAGACATTCTGTCCAGTCAATATCCAATAAAATATTTCTATACAGACAAATCCTAATACCAGAGTGGACCTATAGGATACAGCTATAAGGCTGCACCAAGCCAACCAACGTAAATATAATACAAAGGTTCCAAAATAAAGTATTCAAAGATATCATCAACGCTCCTTGGTATATAATACCAACCAATATGCATCGTGGCCTAAAAATTAACCTCGTAGCGAGCACATTTAGTAAACACTCTGAAGTTTACCAGCAACGGCTTCATTACCATATGAATGTCGAGGCTATCGAGATCCTCGACAATACGGAGCTAGTAAGAAGACTTGAAAGAAAGGCTATTTGTGTTAGTGTTGCAAATCTATCAAGACAAAATGAAGAGCAATGACTGTGCTTAACGACAATAAAGAACACCTGAACAAAGCCTTCCCTTTAATAGAGACAATAAGAAAACTGTTGTTGGACACATTCTTAGTATAAATAATTATATCTAGTATTTGAGGTCAGATTGAAATTAATTAATAATTTTGCATTTTAGTTGTATGTATAAAATGCATTTACAGACAGCGGAACAATCCAAAATTCAATATGGGTTTTGATTGTGCGGCATAAGGGTTACCAGTTTCACCTCATAAATGGAAATTAATCCGGTTGTTTGTATTTTTGTTGCTATTATGTATCGTAGGTACCAAATAAAAATAACATCTGAATTTACTAAATTACCCTAATTCTTCTGTCCAACTCTTCCAAGGTGAGGTCAGTTTCTGCAACGTAATAGTTCGCTTTGGTGCCGAAAATCTTGCCGAAGAACCTGAAAGTGCATTTCTATTAAAAGCCTATTATTTATGGAAATCATCATACACAATCCATCTACCAATCGTAAGTAGCTATCTGTATTAAAAGTACCGTAAGTGCTGATCTGGAATATAAACCCTGACCAGTTTCATTTAAATACGTTCAATAGTTTTCACAGGATACTCTAATAGACAGACAGGCAAAATTAAAAATGGGCATTTTTTGTTTTTTAAATGAATTATACAAACACGACTTCTACAAATTTACTAAGTACTCGTATATTATAGATAATTAGATATGATGATAAAAGCCCATAAATATCCCACTGCTGGGCTCGGGGCCTCCCACTATTGGGGAGCGGACAGTATACCCGCCACGCTTGTCCAAGGCGGCTTGGCTGCTATGACAGTGTTTCGGTTATCTAGACGTGCAGGTTTCATCACGGTGTTTTCCTTCACTATTGTAAGCATGTGGTAATCGTAACAATATGCACATTAAGACAGAAAACTGCCTAAGTGGTGCAAGAGTCAGTGGCCAGGATTCGAACCCGCGTCCTTTGAGTTCGGGACGCGTGCACTATTACGCAACATCATCGTATGGTTGAGATACATGCACCAGCTTAGCCAAGCTTCTGTGCCTGTAGTTCGCGAATCGTGTGTGGAATTCGCCAGAGTGGGTAGCGCTAGCATGCCCAGTCAGAAATAGTGCTATGCCACTCCCCAGTTAGGGATACCCACTAAAACCCCTGGGTCTTCCATCCTGCGCCTTATGCTAGCGCTGCGAGAAAGCGGGAAACCGTCCCAACTCCGCGATGCCCTGGCGGGCGTGTGCCTCGCACACAGGTCTCTTCCACTGCTGGGGGACAAAAGTAGTCCCATGACATCTTCTAGGTCTAATCCGGGTGTGGGGCGGCTTGTAACGCGCCCCATGGTAGGAGAGGTGAGCGCGCGCGGAACACTCGCGCTCTCATCCCGACGGCATGTGCAGGTGAGTTAGAACCCCTATACCCTAAGCGCCCCAGCCACGCCGCCCGCGAGAATGTCGAATCATGCCCTCCGACGTCGGCGTGTCCTCCTTTGGCTGGAGCGGAGCAAGGAAGTCAGCTCACGCTCCCGCTCCACCTTTTCCTTGGCAAACATAGCATGCTCGCAGAAGTAGGCGTCACAAGGTGCAACGATTCATCACAAACAGGACATCGCACCGAAACGTGACGCAAAAATTTTACCGCATACTGTATTCTACACGTAAATACTAGCAATCAGTCTACGGATTGCAGACTTTAGACTTGTCCTACTTTTTTCATTAAGACAGAAGAAAAATTTAAGGAAAATACTGGGTACTTAACGCATTGGAAAATTCTATAACGCGTTGTGTGACATCGTAGTCCTGCGGTGTTTCACAACCGCATTATTGTAGCATCGGCTTTATTGTACTTAAGCTTAGACCATTAATAGATAATCTAACGTATGATAACGTTTTAAACACTACCTTACAGTAGAGACAGGTTCTTTTATACCCAGCATGTTGAGAGCGATGTACACGGCATAGCACTCGCTGTCCGGGAGTCCATAACCGGCCTGACATTGATAAAAGTTTAATTTTATAAATATTTGGTTAAGGAAAGAGAGAAGCTGTGGTTGCCAGTAACTAAGACTGTTGACTCTCGTTCCAATGGCGATCATCATCATCATCATCATCATCATCCGAGCGTTAAATCCCGGTTGCGTTCGGAGCGTTCACTCCGACGCCCAGGGTCCGCTTTCCTGCTTTTTCTACTCCACTTCGCGCGGTCTTCGGCATCCCCCGTTTTGAGACCATTGGCACGCATGTCATCCTTCACGACGTCAAGCCAACATTTCTTGGGCCTTCCCCTTCGTCCGGGACCTGGCGGAGGTGGCATGGCTAGACATTTATTCCCCACATAATTAGCCGGTCTCCGTAAAACGTGGCCGTACCAACGTAAGCGACACTCCTGCAATTTGTCTGCTATGTCACGGACATGAAGACTGCCACGGATGCGGGAGTTTCTGACACGGTCTTTCCGCGTCACTCCACACATCCAACGCAGCATTTTCATCTCCGTCACACGCAGTTCTTGCTTGTGTCGCTCAAGTACAGGCCACGCTTCACTGCCATACAAAAGGACAGGTCTAATGATAGATTTATAGACCTGCCCTTTTAATTTGACCGCCATTTTGGGGTCACAAATGACACCTGTCACCTCACGCCACTTGGCCCAAGCTGCAGTAATACGGGCCTTGACGTCGAGGTCGATATCTCCGGACGCACTAAGGACAGATCCCAAGTACTTAAGCTGATCCGTGCGCTCGACCGTATCTTCGCCTATGCGCACGGATGTGGGATCTGTGGTATTGCAGGCCAAGTACTCAGTCTTCGCCACATTGAGTTTCAGACCGCCGTTCTCTAGCGACCCCTTCCACGCATTTACGCGTCGCACCAGGCGCCCCCTGTCCGAATCTGCCAGCGCGATATCATCAGCATACATGAGCAACCATGGAGGTTGCTCATGCGCATCTCTGATGCTGTTCGAGACTTCGTCTAATATCACGCTGAACAGAAACGGGCTAAGGACCGATCCCTGGTGCACGCCTACGGTAATGGGGAAGGGTGTAGTGTCGCCAACAGCGGTCCGAACTAAGGAATCGGAATCACGGTACATATCCCGGATATGTATATATCTCGTTCCAATGGCGATGTCGTACATTAATGCAAGCGAAACCGAAGTAAAAAGCTAGAAAATTGAACAAATAAGAAAAAAAAATTAAGCCTCTCAATCAAACAATAATTTACATAATAAAACTAAATTTAAGCGCGATAATTTATTTGATTTTGGTTATTCCGACGTTTCGGCCATTTTTCAGTTGCATTGATCACGGAAGACAAAGGTGACATTTGTCAACGAGTATTGCTAAAGTTTTATTTAGCCTACCGCCAACTTGTTTATTTTAATTATTAATTACTGCGCTTAAAACCGTTAAAACGTAGTTTTATTATATATACAAGTCGCGAAAACTTAAGAAAATATTAAATAATTTACTTGTTTGGGTCGAATTTTACTGGACAATGGAAGGGGGCTGGAAAATCAGACGCTGAGTTAGCAGCCTCATTGTCGTGTATCTAAACTACATTTCCTAAAGTGTTTATATCTTTTCATACATTATATTATATTATTACACAATAGCTTTATTTTACTTACATAAAAACTTAACTTGGTTTACTGCGTCTGCCTGTCTGTTGAACTCACGCAATAGAAAAAAAAACTATTTTTATAATGACATTAAAGTTATGATGATGAAAATAATGGTACCTGAACGCCCGCTCTTTGATATGAACACTTTCAGAATTTATTGTAATATTAGAGGTCCCGGCAGACGTTGTTCTGTCTTGAATTTTTTTTAACCGGATTATTTAAATTAAATATAGCCTATGTTACTCAAGGATAATGTAGCATTCTAATGGCGAAAGAATTTTTGAAATTGGTCAAGACATTTTTGAGTTTACTCGTTACAAAGATACAATATAAATCTTTCGTCTTAATAATTCTTATATAATCTATATATAAAAGAAAGTCGTGTTAGTTACACTATTTATAACTCAAGAACGGCTGTACCGATTTGGCCTTAGAAAGGATTTGGCTGAAAATTGGTGGGGAGGTAGCTTAGAACCAGGAGACGGATTTAGGACACTTTTTATCCCGTTGGAACCGGTAGGTGGCCCTGGGTTCAGGTCCTAGATTTTTATTTTTTCAGTGCAGAACAACGTGTGCCGAGGCCGCTAGCATTATATAGATATGTCAACTATCTCATTATGGAAAAATTAAATGATAAAGTGACCTCCCGGAAGTAGTAGTTGTGATCGACCAGATCAACTATTTTAGGCTTCACGTCTTCCTCTTCAAGGTCAAGCTCCTGTTCCTCTTCTCCAAGGTCATCAGCTTTCTCCGCTTTGCTGGCAACCAGCTGAAATTTTTTATCTGTTTACCTAAATTATGCCCACTTCTTTGCCACCTTCACAGAAGGGGACAGGAAAGTGGACGAGGCGAGTATGTAAGCACAATATTGTTGTGCGATGTCAGCGTAAGCGCGATGCTCTCGTGCTCATTTAGGTGAATAGGTTGTGAGAATTGAAACATTCAGGTCCAAAGTGCTTCCCCTTCTTACTTTTGAACAGTGAAAAAAAATTGAAAATATTCTACATTTATCATCCATGATATGGTTTTAAAATATTTTCAGCAAAAATTGGTTTAAATTCGTTAAGTAAATTATGGTCCATTTTTATTATTTGTTTATTTTGTAAAACTTACCCGAAACATTTCATCAACACGCCTAACCAGAGACAACTGCGGTGGTGATAGATATAAGTCATTGAGCAAATCGAAATTGGGTCTGAACTTCTCTTGCTTAACTTCCCAAGAGAACTGCTCAAAGTTATCCACCACATCTGGAGGTTTGTGTGATAGAATCTTCTGGATTATGTCAACTAGGTGATCATATCTGGTAAAATAAATTTGTAGACATGTTTAATAACTATGTATTTGAACGGCGCAAAATAAGCAGTTAGATAGAAAAAATTTCGGGGTTTTCTCTCTTTAGTAACACATGAAATTCACATAGAATTTTCTTAAGTTTTCGCGCTAGTACCTACACTGAATTAATAGATAGGTTTTAACGATTTAAGCGTGGCATTTTCTAATTTAGTTTTAACCACATGGGGTTGTTTAAAAAGGGCGTCATAAAAAAATTTCGAATCCCGCTTGCCCGTTTACCCGCTTCATGCATTAAAAATCAATAATCTTTATTGAAAGGTAATTTAAAGACCAATTAAAAAATATTTGTATATACCTACCTACAAGTAATGTGTTAGAACTTTCTTCCTTATGACAGAGTGAATGGAAAAATTTTATTCCTACTATTAAATCCATTAGAAGACTATTATACAAATTTACTACACAGCAAATTATATTCGACTCAACACTACGGTCGTTAGAATGATAATCCCAAAGCTAACTATAACTTAATTTAGCTTAAGGGACATACAGTTTATAAGCAAGCCGTATATGAAACGCTATCTCATATTTCAATACCATAACTATTTAATTATTCTTACAAAGTATCTCCCGTAGCAGCACTTTGCTGTTTTAAAAAATTCTTCGCCAGAACCAAGTCAGAATTAAGATCTGGCATAACATTTTCTGTCGCTGCTATTAAATCAGGCTCCAATAGAAATGTTTGAGACATGTTGGGCTTTTAATATCTTCAAAATAATTAATAATTTCAAATGTAACGTATTGTGCAAGTATGGTGTTACTCCTATTTTTTTCTTAATACCAAAGAGTATATTGAATATATGGGATAGAGTCTTAATACCCTTAATATACTCTTTGATACCCATCACGTGTTGAAAAAGGTTGAAATGTCATTACAAAATGTTGATTTTTACTTTTCCCAGTATCATTTACAGATTTAAAATAACTGCAAAGGTTGATATCAATGATTAATTAGTAAGTAATTTTATTACGAAAAAATATTTCTCCGTTCATTGTTTACAAAAATTACTGAACGTATATTTCTGACAAATATACACAAAAACATATATAATTGTCATTTTGTCATATTGACTTGACATAACATCAATTCAATTTGTCAAACATAACATAACCTCTTTTAGTATAGTATTTTTGTTTTTACTGCGAGATTATTTTATGTTTAACATTTAAAAATTAATCAAATATAAGCCAGTAACATATCACAAATTCTCTTTAAGTGTTTAATGAGCCAAATATTGTTTAAACTTTCAAAAACAAAGTTCTAACCCTAACCTTTGGAACTCGATTCAAAACAGTCACCTCGATGGCAAAATTCGACGCTGCCGCTTACAATTTTCGCAAAAAATGTCCCTATGTCGAAAAAGACCTTCTTCGTTGGTTCCCAGGACATATGAACAAAGGTCTCAAGCAAATGCAACGCAAATTAAAAAGCGTAGACTGCGTCATCGAAGTGCACGATTCTAGAATACCATTCACTGGTCGAAATCCTGTATTTACCAGTACTTTAACTGGTGCTAAGCCCCATATCTTAGTGCTAAATAAAAGAGATTTGACTATCCCGTCTTTAATACCAAAAATTAAAGATCAATTAAAAGCTGAACACAATATTCAGAACACAGTGTTTACGAATTGCAAGGATGAACATTGTCGTGGTTTGAAGACTCTGACACCGCTTATGGTGGATTTAATCAAGGATTCAGAAAGGTTTAATAGATCAGAGGAGCTTGATTACAATGTAATGATTATTGGTGTTCCTAATGTTGGTAAATCGTCTTTAATAAATATGTTAAGATCTAGAAATCTGAGAATAAGACATGCACTGCCTGTGGGTGCTGTGGCGGGAGTTACAAGGAGTCTCATGACTAAAATGAGAATACATAATGACCCTTGTATATACATGTTAGACACACCAGGTAAGTTGATTTAGAGATTTAGTACTTCAAAGTTTCTTTATGTTTCGAAGCCTGTGGTTTTTAAATATATATACTTTGATGAAATACAATATAATGTATATATATCACTACTGTTGGGTGTAAGGGCTCAAGGGTCGCCCTAAATGAAACTTGCTAAGGCTTGCTTGAATAGTCAACTTGACAAGTTGACTGTATTTATTTACAGGCACTACAACAGCAACAGGTGCTATCAGCACTACTGTATTAAATGGTACATTCAATGGTATTGGTAACAACACAACTTAGCACTAGAACCTGAATGTTATACTGAACATAGATAGCATTAATTGTATTGTTTACACTGATTAATATGAGTGGCACTAATTTCAAAACACTAGTGGTCCACAAGATCCCCATAGTCATGCTGAGAGTCCGATGGCTGTAGAGTCTTCCGAATGCTCCTTGATCTTCCTGGTCTTCTGAGTCTTCCTTGTGTGTATATACTTTACTATTATCCATATGCGTGTATATACTTGACGTGGGATGCCAGAGGCTTGCCCCGTGCTTACTAAAATACTACGAAAATGCAGACACTGAGCAGATAATGGAGCGAGCTACATATTTGCAGTAAGCGGGCCGTGGGGTTTCCAGGTGTGATGTCAGGGGAGTTATTCCTTCCGCAACAACTACAATTATTTTTGTTGAGAGCACAAAGGTTGGTTTGCGTTCAGTGCATTTAAATTTTAATCGGTAGGCCATATAGATAATCTGTGTTCATCATAAATAATTATAAGTCTTGTGTGTACACAATGGTGCAAGTTTGACAACATGCTTGATCTGAATTAGTTTGGACCACTCTTGATGTAACAGTGCTAAGATTGATTTACCACTATTGTTTTATATTAATTTGAATAAGCAGTAATCATTTTATTTCAGGTATCCTGGAGCCTTCAGTTAAAAACATAGAAATGGGCTTGAAACTCGCTCTTTGTGCCTCCCTCCAAGACCATCTAGTAGGTGAAGAGGCTATTGCAGACTACTTATTATACTGGTTAAATGCTCATGGCAAGTTTAAATATGTTGAATACATGGGTTTGGAAGAGCCTTCAGATGATATTCATAAGGTAATTTTTCTTATAAATTGTGGCAATTGGTTTAACCTGCATGCTCCTTTGAGACAATTATCGATATACTTATCGATGTATACCAAAAAGCCGCAAGACTAACACTATCACTATCTCATCTTACAACTCCTATATGAAAATTAAAAAATGAGGTGTATTTCTAATTGAAACCTTTGAAACATAATTTTAATTATGTATACTAGCAATTTGCAAAATCAAATGCTAAAAAAATTTTTTTTTATAAATGTCATATTTTATTATTGTCTTTATGGGCATCTCATGGTTTAGCTTGGTTTAATTTTAATCCACCATGGAGTCTATATCTCAGGTCTAACAGGAGGATAGTAGTATTTACAATGGCAATAATTTTTTTAAAATTTGTGATTGCACTTTATGTAGTTTGTGAAACTGAAAATATATTTTTAAAATGTATCTTTATGTTTCGTAAGTATACTGTAGTAGTATTTTAAATGATCTTTTATTGATATTTATCAAGTATAAAAAAATATTTAAGCATCTTTTACATTGCTTATCTGGAATGGTATTGCACAATTAAATGTGTTTACTGGGAAACTGGGTCTCAGTAGCCCCAAACATGTCTCAATTGTATTGCAGTTTAGAAAAAAATTGAGTTCTCTATGGTATAAAGGGCGTAACATCAACACACACAACACACACACACACACAACACACACACACACACACACACACACAACACACACACACACACACACACACACACACACAACACACACACACACACACACACACACACACACACACAACACACACAACACACACACACAAAAAACAAAAGTCCATGAACTATTTTATAGATAAGCCAATAAAAGTTTTTAGTTTTTAGAATGTCTCAGGGAATATTTTAAAAACTATTACATTTGTTTTTTAAAAACTATATTTCTATCTGTGCAGGAACAGAGAAAGAATACAATTTCCTTCGGCCGGAAATTTTCCCGACTGGACGGCTACCACCTCTAGTCTAAAGTATGTCGCCATAACAACCTTGGGTTGTGTTCCGGCATTATTGGCCAGGTTCCAATCTCCCTTAAGAGAGCAACAGCGCATTTGTAGCACCTTTGGCGTTGTGAATGTCCATAGGCGATGGTAACCGCTTTCCATCAAGTGGGCCGTCTGCCTGTCTGCTGATCTCCTGCAATAAAAATAAGGGAAAAATATGCCTTGTACCACCACAATGGTAGTTTTGGTACAAGCTCTAAAACACCCCTGGAAAAGTAAGTACACGTAAATCAGTGCCGCTGTGAACTTTTCGAATTGAGTGTTTGCAAATAAATTTATAAAACCAATACCATTCTGATGCATCACACAAGCTCATTTATAATTTTTAGGTACTACTCGCTGGAGCAGTCAAGTTCAATCGAATAAGGAGGACACGTGACTTTGACGGTACTGTAAGAGATGTACCGGACCTGCTGGAAGTCTCCAGGACTATGATCAAAGCCTTCAGAACAGGAGAGCTCGGGAAAATGTTGCTAGACATTGATTTGTTGAATGATCGATATGTTCGTAAGGAGACTGTGAAATCTTTAGCGTAAGGGCGTCTATGACGAGTAGTGTAAGAGAATCCACCTACTTGTCATAGATGGCGGTGTTGATTATAATTTTACTTTAAATATGTTGTACATTCAAGGCGCCGACAAAAAAAACCACACCTGCATATCTGTAAAAACACATTTTTATTACCTGTCGGCTTTTGAACTAAAGACATTTAGATTATTTTATGGTAGTCTTCTTTTGTTTACATTGTTTTAAAATTTGTGATTAGAAAACGGTCCATTGTTGTATTGTAATCTTTTACGGCAGTCATTAGCTAGGTGTGTCGGATTAAGTCGACTTAGATTCGGGGACATTGCAGTTGCGCAATATAAAGCGATGACCTGATGGAGGGAGGAGCCAGTCGAGCGATAACCACGAGCGAAGCAAGTCGTGTGTACTACAATCGGAAATCTTTTAATGACGGACTTTGCGCGTTTTACTGAATTATGACCTGCACTACGTTTGGACTTGTTGTGTTCGGTTATATTTGTACCTGTGTTTGTATAGTTGTAATAAACTCTATAGTAATTTTAACGGCATTTTCAATCGAGTCCCGCGGCTCGCAACAATACATTTTAGTAAAAAACTTTAATTCAAACTGTAATGAAAAGGAGGACTGAGTCTTTAAAACTGCTGCTTTTAGAGAAGTTACTACATTTCTACCATAAGGGTAGGAAAACAGGACTGATAATAATATTGTAATGTATAATATATATTTAAGTAAATTTCCTGAATATAACGCCATTTATGTGAAATAGGTTGTCAGTGTGATTCTCTAACAGATTATTCTAATTAGGTTCATAGATTAGGCATTTTCTATGTAAAAGTAAGTGCTCTTGTAAATAATGTAAATACAAATGTTTCTTGAATATAATTGTTTATGACACTGACATGTGTTAACTTTTTTCAATAATATATTTCAAGCATAGAAGAATCGAAGTAATAACTGGAACCTGACCTGATGATGAGAACTCTTAAATTCAACATTTCTAGATACCGCCGCAAAGCGTTCTCTTATGCTTTGAAATTGAGAAGCAGTAGATGAAATTGAAAATAAGCTAATTATGGCTTCCAATTTATGACTGTTTTAAGTTTAATAGCTGTGATTAAATATACTACTATACGACCAACAAAATTAGACGAACCTGTGGAATGCGGCCTTTCCGCCCGCATACCTCCAAGTACCGTTTGCAGCTTTAATTCGTTTGCACGTAATTCGCTCGTCATTTTTCAAGTCATGGTAGCTTAGAGTCTAACGTGGTTGCAACATTACAACGACTCGATAATTCTGAACAGAACGCATGCACTGCTTAAATTATTATTATAATTATCGGATACTAGGTATATATAGTTCGGGACACCTAACTTGAACTAAAATGGCGGTCGTTTGGGCAGGTACATTCAGGGAGCGTGGACAAGCTAAAACAGACGAAGGCCAGGGTTTGCATAATGGTATGCAAACCCTAGCGTGTATGGCCGCCATAAGCTGTGAGAACGACCAATTGGCAGATAGCGCCCCGTTGCTATGGCTACGGTAGAACACGCCGCTCGCTACTCATACCTTACTTAGACCCAATTACCGGCTACTGCGCATGGGTCAACTTAGAAGTCGCTTATTAATTACTGAAGGTGAAGGAAGTCGTTATGAAACCTGCATATTATAATGACCGATATGTAAAACTTTAACATGATTGAAATACCCTCTCTACAGAATAGGAAGACCCAAGCACAGTATAGGACGCTTATGTACAGTCGATGTAGGAAAAGGTTCGTCACCTTAAAGTCGACTTTTGCTTGTACGGGTACAAGAAACTACTGCCAACATTTTAAGAAATGTTACGTTTATAAAATACTAGCTGCGACCCTGGCTTCACCCGCGTGGTAATGAAAAATCGTTATATTTTGGATAATACATCTAGATTCACACTATATCTTTATAAATTATAGCCTTAAGTGTTATTCTGATGTGTAAGCTATATCACTGTATAGTTTCATATAAATCCATTCAGTAGTTTTTGCGTGAGAGTAAGAAATATACATCCATACATTCTTACAAACTTCGCGTTTATAATATTTATAGGATAGAAAAAATAAAATTGCAAGGTTGACAATGACAGACATCGAGATTAAAAATAGTTTTAATCATCAGAAACATTCTAATTATTATATTCTAATCACCACGCTTATCATAAATATTAAAACGAATGAAAAGGTTTTTACATCTCTAAACAATCTTCTTAGACAAAATAAAACAAATTTGATCCAAGTTATTTTAAACTTTCAAACAGTTAAACATATTATTCTGTAGAGCAATCTGTTCGGTGACTTAGTTTAAAAAGGTGACATGTGATCGCTGAACGTTAAATAAATCAATTTGAAAACTGACCAACCTTTTCATACCACGACTGTACAATTTATGACTTTTAAATGCTAATATGATTACTTTAAAGGCTAGTGTAGGTACACTAGCCAGTGTTAGTACATCGGTTATCTTGAAGTGAAAGTTTTATCACGTCCGGTTTTACCATCATGGTCATTATAGCAATACCTAGTTTTACATAACTTACAATTCCGATTAGCAGTTAACGTATGCGCAGAAAAGGGAATACCAGTTTCCGACATGTAAATCTTATTCGCAAGCGGAATGGCAGTGTTGCTTGCTATGCATTCTTAGCTAGGTCCGGCTTACACTATTCGTACACAGTCGCGCGTTGCTAAAATTGGTCTACTGTGCAGGCACATCGGGAAGAATTATTGTTGTGTAATAGTGTTGTGGATCGGGAGGATATCTTTGAATAATAAATAATGGCTATTATTTAAGATTTATATTATTATTATACGCAATATAAAATTTACACACGGCACGGTCACAGACAGAAGAGAGAAAGAGAGGGATGTAAAACGTCATAGGGCGTTGTCGTCGCATAACATCTGATAGTGACATTTCCTTGAACGGCAAAAGGGTGCTGAAACCAGGGTCACTCCAACAAAAAACAAAGTAAACATCTATTTCGGTCTCAAAAACAATCTTCTTTTGGAATATTTGCTTTAACATTTCAAAGAGAATAAATATTCGTATGGGCAACCTATAATTCGTCATGTAAGGTATAGGAAAGTTCATATTTGGATCTTCGGTAAGAAGCTGTTCATAAAATTGATTGCATACAGGAAGTGCTAAAGATATTACTTGATGTGACAAAATGTAACCAGGTGGTATAAGGTAATATGACATTCGACATTCGGATCCTTGTGTTTGTACTTGCTTCAGGTAACATTTCAGATTGTTCAACTTTTTATTGGAATTTTTTGCTGTCGTTAAACGGCATGTGATTCTTTCACTACTTGACATTGACAGCGTAGCCCTAGCAGCAATAGTCATAAGAAAAAAATAGAAATGAAGTAGGGAGTAAAATAAAACTACGGTTTAACGGTTTTAAGCGCGGCAATTTATTTGATTTTGGTTTATGGTTTATGGCATCTTTATCGTCCGTGACCACGGCCACTGAAAAGCGGCCGAAACGTCGGATAAACCAAAATCAAATAAATTACCGCGCTCAAAACCGGTAAACCGTAGTTTTGTTATGTATACAAGTCGCGAAAACTTAAGAAAATATTAAGTAGGGGGCAGTTTTAGTTTCTATGATGTAATATTTATAAGGACGCCCCCACGTCCTTATAAATATTACATCATAGGCTGACGGGTTCAATAACTTTGATGCTGCGTAATAACGGACATATTTAAGGCAAAAAAAATGTAGCATGACGTAAATTATGGACGGCCCCTAAGAAATAATAACAAGGTTTTTTTTATTTCTGAAGTCCAGCAGAGACGCGTGCAGTCCACCGGGTGGAAAGTGGTAACCGTCGCCTATGGACATTTGCAACATTACGTCCAACAACAACAATGTGATGCCCGATTAGAACTCAAGGATGTTTTGGGCGGCATGCTCTACGCCACGGGTGGTTACCATCCCGAAGGGCAAAAGCCTTACCTCTGTCTTGGTATTATTGATGAGTTTTTACTTCCAATCAGCTAATAATAAAATATATGAGGCCGGCATCGTGGGGTACATAGTGAATGACATTTTAATATTTTACTTGGTCATCATTGTCCATAATGTAATTATCTCAAAACAAGAATAGAAATAAGATGGTGGGACTTGGGTAATTCGGATAAATGGCAAAGCAATGAATTCTACAACCACAAGTTCCCCAAAAGCTACTAGAAAAAGTACAATAATTGAAGACTTGACTCCATCTGAAACCATTTCGATTAGTAACGTAATATCAAATCAAAATACATTAAGCATGATTAGTTCTCCTTGGACAACAGAATCTTGGAGCTCCATGTCCGGAACGTTCACCGAGATGACTAACTCCACCTCATTACTATCATTGGTGAATTTCGAAGAGAATTCTTTTACATCTCTTACTATAGAACCTAGATCCTCGACATCATATGGTCCACCTACTCCATACTTCGGCACCAGTATAACAACATTCACTATACTTGATGGTGTATTTTCCCCGGACAAAAGTCTTCAAATTCCACCATTGACCCGGAAAAATACAACTGAATCTTCAGACACGTTCAGCTCCTGGACTTTGGAGACTTATACCAGTAGCGGGTGGAAATCTGACAGTGATCTCGATATAAAGATTAATTACCCATGGAGTCCGAAAAGTAACCTAAGCGGTACAGACTTCTATCCAAGCAGTACCAGTATAGTTTCTCCAAAAATTAGCAAACTTACCATTAATACTACTGACAGAGAACTGGTAACACCGATCGGATATATTACACTTAATGGCAATAAAAACGAAAGTGGCTTGGACAGGATTCTGATAAAAGTGAAAAACAGCGAAATGCTTAGGGATCAGGTTTAAAAAAAAGTGAAAAAGTAATAAAATATTAATTTATTCGAAACATAATAAATTTGTTTTAATTTTATAAATAATGTTGAATGTGCAGTATAAAGCGTGCTCAACACAATCAGGAAATTACATAAATCTTTACATAAAATAGCGCCTAAGTCGAACCGTTTCTAAACAAATTATGCTGAAGAGAAAATAGAAAAAAATATTGTTTTTAAAACTTTGTCGTGCATCAGTGTCTATACAAATCATCACACTATTCCTTACTTTCATAATTATTCTTCGCGAAACAAACAGATATGAATACAATATTGTATTTAATAAAAACCAATGGAAAACAATTCTATCTGACAAATATACGATCTGTAGCTTCTTAAATAGTTTCAAAAAATCTCAAAATCACGTTGCTGCTTACGTAACTTTAACGTAATTAAATATTTGCAAAATTTTGTTTAGTAATAGTTTGTCTTTAAAGGTGCGAAATCAGTTTTATATATATATATATATATATATATATATATATATATATCTCTACGCAACCTTAATACTTCCCAGAACAACTATGAAGGACTGTGCAATAATTTATTTCGTATAAAAAGGGGTCCATTTTAGAATAAACTGTATACATACTCGTAATGTTCGAGAAAGAAAACTTCATTAAAAATGTAATATAAAAAAATAATCTTACAAGATTTAACACAAAAAGTATAAACAATAATCCTTTAAACATTTAATGCTCAGTCCCTTTGTAAAATACTCAAGATATTCTTTATATAGTTTAAAAAATACTTTTAAAAAACGTAATTGAAATTAGTGCCATTTATGTTCAGGAGCTACCTTTAGGCATTGCTTGCAATACTACGTTGAAAATATAAATTAACAGAATCCATTTACGACAAATGTATATTCTTCGCATCTCAATAATATTACGGAACTTTCACATACAATATTTCGTTTTGATTCATAAACATCTTTACATAGTATAAAACGAAGTCGCTTTCAGAGTCTGTCTGTCTGTACATTCGCTAACGTCACCACAACCACATAATAGATTTCTAAGCAGTATTCTTTTAAGGTTTATACATACAGTCGACACCGGATATAACGACACCGAAGGGACCGTATACATCGGACGTTATATCCGATAGTTGTTATAAGCAATATACAGAAGCACATGGTTATATTAATAGTCAGTAACGATTTACGCGTTACTGACTATTAATTCACGCGATCTAAACCAAAAGTTTAAAATCAACCTGTAATTCATGCGGTCAACTATAGCGCTGAATAAGTTGTAAAACATGCAAGGTCAAATGGCAAAGAGCGGGATAGAGGTTCGGATAAGGTAGGAGAATTATAATCCATCTTAGGATTAATAGTATTATTAACCCTAAGAAGGATTATTATTCTCCTGATTTTAAACTTTTGGTTTAGATCGCGTGAATTAGTCAGTAAAGCGTTACTGAATATTAATATGACCATGTACTTGTGTATATTGCTTATAACAACTATAATTATTTTCCTTCATGTTATGAGTATAAAGGTGAAAAAATTGTTCGTAATGTTTTGTTTTGCTGGAATAGATAAACGGTTGGTCGTTATAGCCGATGAATATCGATAAAGTCGTCGTTTTAAGCGATATGTTGCTGTAACGCAGTATGTGTACTTATTAGTTTATATAGAGATTCGGCCGGGACCTTTCCATTCGGTTGTTATAACCGATCGGTCGTTATATTCGGTTTCGACTGTATATTAACATACATACATAATTAAGTTATTATAAAAGTAAAATGGACACATTTCTCAGAGCAACTATATAGGTATAATTAATTTTGTTAACTAGAACATTTTGTTAAAAAAACAACCCTTTCCCTTAGTTTGTCGTTAGACATTCCTTCACAGAAATTAATCTTCACAAGCTTCACTATGATATGATATAATAATACAGCCAATACAAGTCTGTTTATTTTTGCAAAATCAGCAGATTCTTTTCCTGACAATTTAATCGGGATAATTGATTTTTCAAAAATCTAATGACACCCCTTCACTTTCGTCAAAATCGGCCTCGAGACTCCTTTAATTGTTTTTCGCTAATTAGCATTTAAGAATTACGCTTTCAAGGCCCACTTGTAAAGTTCACCCCTATATAAAATTATTTTTTTGTAAAACCAGAATAAATTCTTCATTTATGTTTGAAACCTAGTATAATCCAAATAAAACTACGCTAGTTGAATTCGTAATCGTAATAAATATATATGTTCAAAAATGTGATAATGCAAGTTAAATTGCAAAGTCCATTCGGGTAATACCTTAAACAGACCTCACATAATACCTAAAACAATACAATTCCCATATAGGAATATTTAATACGACATTAACGTTTTTTCTTTAACTAATACCAGTTTAACAAGGACTATCAATACGAATATATCATCATAGTTTCATAGTATACATTTAAATTAGGTAAGTATATCTTATTTCACAACTCGATTGTTACACAACCAAATAATACAAAAAAAAATCATAAACGCAACACTGGTTGATGTATAAAAAATTAAAAATAGCCTACTGTAACATGTTAAAAACTTTTCTACATTAATGAACTATTTTTTTAGAGAACATTGTGTAAGTTAAATTTATAGTCGTATATAGAAATACGATGTGACTATTTGTACGGGTACTGGACGAATAAATTATATTTATTCGTACAGTTATTCGATCAAAAAAAAAATTAAGAATGAATTGGATGATTAGCTTGTGTTTTAATTAGTTAGGTTAGGTTTTTTTTTAATGACATGTTTTAAAGAATTATTGAAAACATGAAAATAAAAATAAATAAATAAGCTCTAAAATGAGGGTGGGGTATAGATACACGGCACATTTATTTATTATGAACAAATCGGAACATTTTTAAAATAGGTTAGAACTCGCTTAACCTACGTGGTTATTTTTTTTATAAACACCCAAAAATAATTTTCTGACACATACACAATTAGTCCCTACTGTGTACTGTTGTGTACTGGCGCTGTACATTACGGAACAAGATCTGCTTATATGTTACTACAAAGTATACGCGAGTATTTGCGTACTGCTCTTGTATGGATTGGAAGAACTTCGTAAAATACTTATTTTGAATCTTTAATTAGGTTAGGTTATATCCTCTCTGCGGACGAACGAGGTTATCCGGGCTTAGTACCCGTATTAATAATTATAAATTATTCGTACAGTACCCGTATTAATAGACTCAGCCATTAGATGTGACTATTTGTACGGGTACTGGACGAATAAATTATATTTATTCGTACGGTAACCGTACGAATAGACTCAGCCATAAAAATATATGTGTCACATATCGCTGTCAATGTCATTAAAACTGTATATGCATTTTCTATTAAAATATATTCAACAAGTTTTATTATAATATTATACACACAGTGTAATATTACACAGTTATAGGTGTATTAAAAAATGGCCCGTTAATGCCAGTTGGTTGTTCTGCATCTTACCTTGAATTACAATTAAAAACGCTTATGAAACGGTGCGATGTTAGAGAGATAAGTAATTTTTTAAATATATGCGATTACTTTAATATC
Organism: Dendrolimus punctatus; assembly: GCA_012273795.1. Classification (NCBI taxonomy): domain Eukaryota; kingdom Metazoa; phylum Arthropoda; class Insecta; order Lepidoptera; family Lasiocampidae; genus Dendrolimus; species Dendrolimus punctatus. The sequence continues at coordinate 4,483,351 of CM022545.1, forward strand.
TAAGATTGAAAGGTTGTTTCAATCTACATTTTGAAAAAATATGTCAGAAGAAACGTATAAAGTTTTAACTGACTCCAAAAGAGTATAATTAATAAATTATATACCATATTTTAAAGAGTATTTATAGATTACAAACAAAAACTAGGTCCTTCACATTTAACTAAATTGAGACATTGGGATAAAAAATTAATACCAAGTCTGGCACAAAATAGTGTTCGTAACAAATAATCCGGCTCGAAGGTCCAAATTTGGCATAGGGTAAATTTTCACTACCTTTACGATATGTACGATACGTATGACGTAAAGAAGCAACTGCTGTATTTATTGAACAAAACCAAAGCTATACGAGCTGTTTTGTGTTGGCGATGTTATACACCTCATTGTCATCCGCAGAGTACATTGAATATATAAAGAGTCATCAGTTTTAAATTGAGATTGACAATGTCTTCGTATCAAAATTGAAAAACTGATATTCTGTCTTTATTACATTTTATTCTTGTAAATCCATAAAAATTCGTTTTGCTTCCACAATATACAAGAACGTGTACATTCAAGAGTATTTTCTGTGTTTGTTATTGGCATTTTTTTATTACATCACAATAAAATATGTTATAAATATAAATAAAATATAGCCCCCGTCAATTTTAAAATTTATTTATACCTATTTAGGTAAAGTCTCATAAAAAAGACTTATTTGAAATTTCAACACCACATTTAATTAAAAAAACAATATTTAAAAATTATAATAATTAACATAGGTATACTATGTAACAACCTCGATTTTATTAGTATACTTGGTGAATGAAGTTAAACACAACTGTGATGCTTAAACATGCTGCTTTACTAACACAAAAAAAAAACAATATTAATGAATTAATAAAGTCATGTGTAATGTATATAATGATAACAAACCCTAGGAGGCGTATTGGTTATCCGTACTGTAGTTCATCCATGTTCCTTAGAGGCAAGACATGTTTTGTGGTTTGCTTAGTACTACTTAGTAACTAAAGCAATATTTGTTCAGTAAAACTTAGTAACTAAAGCAATGTTTACTCAATAAAACTTAGTAGCTAAAGCAACATTTGCTTAGTAAAACTTGGCAAGTAAAGCAATGTTGCTTAGTAAAACTCAGTGGTGTTAGCAAACAGTTTTTGACAGGCTTTATTACTTTTAGACTTTTTTTAGTTCACCATTGTGTAATACAATATAATATTAAGCTTATTTAACTAACAGCGGTCAAATTTGACGCGGGCCATAAACATGTGAATACTTAGATATATTTTACTCTTTAGGAACATTACAAATGCCGATAACAGATTTGTAGTACTTGGGTTCGGAGAGCGCGTCCACGAGGAACGTACCTAGGTCCCATTTCGAGATGGCTCTGCCGGGTGAAGTTTTTGGGTTTATCTGTATTATTGTCTCCCGGCTCGGGTCCTCTGAAAAGAGCGAAATTATATTGTAGCAGCCGCCCACGAATTCATCTGCGTTTATCCTGAACACGCGCACCCGACGATGACGCGTGTTATTCTTCTCGCCCTGGACGCCATGGTATACATAGCAACGGTGTCTCTACTTGACACTTATACAACCCCCCATATTAATTACTTTAGCGGCACGCTATGAGGGCTGTGACAACGTTTGCCCGATCATGAAGTATCCTATGAACTAATAACTAAGTTTAAAAGAGCAAATTTCTGTTCTTCATGGTCAATAGTAGACTATCCGAATGGAGATCCTTGACAAGTGGAACCGGCGCTTTAGAGATGAGCCAACTGCGTCAGTAACTAAGTTTTACTTCCCGGATCCGGTATGCGCTTACAAGACTGTCAGATATTTGGAGAGGTCCAGCTTAGTCATCCAGATTTGCACAGGGCACGGAGGGCCCTTCGAATTCTTGTATCGTTTTAAATTGCAGCAGGACCCCTCGTGCCCTGTTTTTGTAGTTGTATATTTTGGTGTGCAATAAAGTGTTATATCTCTCAAGAATCATGTGAATTTTGTTATGCTAGCTTTGCATTAAATCGAATTATTTATGTTGCATATATAAAAATTACATTCAAATAACACACATTAATTAATACACAGATATAAGTGTAGTAATATATGAAGGCAACCGCAGGCTTTACCGGCGTCAAGTTTCCACTACTTGTACTTGTATCAAGGTAAACCAGTTAACAAAAACTTAAAAAAACACACCAAGTTTACTTAATATAAATTTACTGAAATAATGATGATATAGATCTTACATAAAAAGATTAGTGGAATTTAAAATTGAGTTACTCAAATCACGACGTGAATGTAATGAACTACTCTAATGAAACTACGTTTTAACGGTTTTGAGCGCGGCGGTACAAGTCGCGAAAACAGTATATCCGACTCCACGCTTGTCCAGATGGCTTGGCAGATTTCTCTATAGATTATTATTTAACACATATTACATCAGTATAGATATAATATGTGTTAAATAATACCCAGTTATACAGAGAACATCGAGGTTCCTAAGACTTCAGAATGTCGAGGAACTGTGGGTGAAACTTCAATCGCCAGTGAGTAGTGCTGTGGTGCGATTACTATGTAGGCAACATAAACAGTTAAAATGCTTTTCAATATACATACCAGTAAAATGCGGTGGGAATACAGCGACATAGTTCAAGGGACTCTCCTTCAACGCCTGATACATCCTATTGTGCTCTTTGGTTATCTCCACAAAGATCGGCGGCACCTTCTCAGCGTCATAGAACAAGAAAGCCGACAAGCAAACAGTCACGTTCTTCACATTGTGGGCTCTCATAGCGTCAATGATATTTTTTATTCCTTCCGATAAATCAGTTGTTGCGTCCAGCTTGCTTCCTGTTCCAAGAGCGATGACGACGCCATCCGTACCTTCGACAGCTTCATGAACGGAATCAGGTTCCAGTACATTGCCTTTGACAACTTCGACTTTGCTCTTCAGGTCTTCGGGAAGCTTCGATGGGTTGCGTACAAAAGCGCGGACAGTGAGGCCTATGACAGAACGCATTTTTATAGACATTCTTAAAATAATGGTTTTTAAGCGCAATCATCTTTTCAACCTTTACAGCGTTATTCATAAACGTTGATTAATTTTTAAATAATACTTTAAGCAGTTAATTCAAATAAATTGTAAACACTGTTAAGACTTAGGGCCGCTTGCAAAACGTTACTTACATTTATTTAAGAAACACAAAATGTATTTAACATCCTTATATACAATTTCGTCTTACACAACGCAAAATTTGCCGCTAAATATGTTTGAAGAACTGCCAATACGTTTTGTGTAAAACGTGTTTAGGTAGTTTAATATGATTAACTTATTTTATTTCAAGGCGATCGTTACGCAAGCGACCCTTAAAAACCTGTTTAACAAGCTGTCAGATTAAACAAACTTACCCCGCTGTTTAACTCTCTTAAGTAACAAAATGGCGGACAAAACTATTGTTGCTTTTAAGAGCTGGTGTTTGATTTTATGAAGATTGGGATAAAAAATGAAATCTTTTGTTTTCAGTGACAATTTACACATTATTGAGATGAAAGATGTGTTAGACACGCATTCAGGCGCTCTAGTGAAAGTTTAATAAATAAAAGTTAAAACCTATGACGAAATATTTACAACAATATGAAAATAAAATAACACTATTTATGTGCTGAACACGTAGTGCATCAGCCGACAAAGAGAGATTCTTTTTTAAATTTTGACAAAACAGTAACGCGTACCGCTCATATTCTACCAATTTCTACAAAACATTGTTAAAATAAAAAAGTTAAGTGGTGTTTAATTAAGCAACGGTTTTTTAAAAATAATGTTTAAGTCTTTATCAGTTGCTTAGTTGACTGAAGTTTAGAACGTTATTTAATAAAAAAAATTACGAATAACGCTGTTAAAGTATAGTTTTGATTATGTAGTACACAGTGGAGCGGGGTGGAAGTCCATCTAGGGTAAGCCGGTTGAAAAACCATACCGTAGAATTTCTGTAGTAGTTCTTTAAAGATAGGTTATGGGGAATCGAGTTGTATGAAATCCACGTCACTGGTGGTAGCGTGAATTTCCATTTAAGTTCTTATTAAGCATCAGCTTAATAATAACTTAACTATGGTAATAACATGCATATCAATGGTCTCACATTATTATGACCCAGATCCGGTACCTGGCAGCTGAGGCATAACAAAACATTTATTGCCCACATAACTAACCGGTTTCCGTAAAATGTGCCTGTGGTGAAAAAATAGTGTCGGCGGTTTTTATTGCAGTATGCTACTGTGTCACGGATATGAAGGTTGCCGTGGCTACGGGAGGCTCCACATTACCACCGCAGCATATTCATTTACGTGATACGCAGTTCCTGTTTATGTCTCTTAAATATGGACAATACTTCACGGACATACAAAGTTATTATGTAGTTACATCTTTCTAATAACAGGTAGGTCTTATGACTGCATTCACGTTCTTTGAATGTATCAATTCTGTCTTCAGAGCCTTGTACGTGAACAGAGTTTAATAAGCTTTTGTCACAGGTGTTCTTGCAAACTCTTGCAAAACAGGGTATTATTTATCAAACAAATACTTTGATAAGCATTTTGCAGACGGCTTATCTCGATTTCCGGCAAAACTACAAGCTCCATGGAAAAAATACAAGTTGTAGGTAATAAAAAGATCTACAACTTTTATATTTAAACTTTTTCAAAATTTATGTAAAAAATTAAAATAACCAAGATTTGGTTTTTCAGTTTTATCTTTTACAATAATAAAATAAAAAGCACGAAATTTGGTGCAAATATATCTTTTTATGTCCCTAACCACTGTAATTATTTTGGTTTAAAATATTTATTTTTCATCTTATTTTGACTTAATAACGAAAAACCACCCTAGTTTTGAAATTGTTTATTCATTGTATGAAGACCAAATAAATGTTCTTTCTAAAACTGAAGTACCTTCTGTGATTTAAAATAACTACTAAGGTTTACAAGGAAACTGCTATTTACATTATGTCTGCCTCCCAGTCTGTCTGAAAGTCTATGATAGGCTCCAAAATGACTTAAGAAATTGAAATGAAAATTCTAATGATAGACATGGTAGAGCTATGGTGGAATTACTACCTTATTATAGCTCTTAGAGCATGCTCTGCAAAATTCTAAAAAATAAGTCTCAGTTAAAAAGGGTTGAAAATTCCCAGTGATATAGGTATATCAAGCAAAAGTGTTGAGACCTCATTGTAATAATAATTGTCAATAATAAAGGTTTCTTGCATATTAAAGGCCCACATAAAGTTTTGGCCACACATTGGATTCAACTTTGCAGCTCAACTTGTCTCCATTTTCAAGTGGCCAATATTGAAACAAACTATGCACCACACTTGTTTCTATGTGTGCATTGAGAACTCCCATAGTTTATTTTTACCAGTGTGGCAATGCTATGCAATAAAAAAGATGCCAGGACTTCATTTTAAGTTTTAGATATTTAACCCAGATAAGCCTGAAACTAAAATTTTCTGAAAATTTTGAAAAAAGTTACATTATTTAGTTTATTAGATCTTATGCAACATAAAAAAAATTATGAAAAAAAAATTAAGTGTAAGGCTTTCAGGGAAACAGCCGTCCTATATGTAGGACAGTAGGATAATAAAAGGAAATAAAAGACCATTTATGACAAAACAGAATGTAATCAAAAAGTGTAGTTTATTAGATAACTATTGATTATATTACCCATTGTTATATGTAATTTACTAGATTAACACTATTTATGAATGATATGTTTCAAAACACTTGACACACACTCCAACATCACATTTCTTGCAACGTGTCAAACATTTTTTGTGATATTGACGACAGTGTGTTTGCTTCGATTGAGGAATAACCAGATGATTCATTTGGTCTTTACGACTATCAGCATGTTCATGATGGGAGGGTCGGCTAGGCCCTCTTTTGGCATTTTTTCTGTTTGATTCAATCAAAGCAATTGCTACCCGTCTGCGAAAGCCAAGATGATCCAGTTTTCCATGATTTATTTTATATAACTGCCATGCATTATGTTCGGCAAGATCGGCTGATCAATTCATTCTTTGTATCAGGGGAGTTTTCCCTATACATTCTTCTACGGGGGAGCCATGAATAACCACTAACCAACAATATGCCGATGAAACATTTCATATCTTCAGTGGTTATGTCTCCAGGCAAATTCTTTTTGACAGCATATTTATTGCTCTCTGACACCAACAACGAAATAACATCTTCATCTAAGAAGTTTTCAAACCACTCAATTGGGCGCTTATCTTGGCAAGCGCCTTGAACATCTGGCCAATTCACGGGATTTTTTGCCAAGTCCCGTTTTCTCCATGCGTAGGTACGCCTACGTTTAGTTCGACCTGTAGAATCAGAAGGTTCTTCTTCTGTATCACTCACCATAATCTGCCCTTGAATCATTACTTCAGCCGGTTGAAGCAGAATGTTTCGTGGCAAATTATTCAAAGTTACATTATCTTCTTCACCGGAATCTTCGTCAGTGAGACAGTCAGGATCAACAGGAGGAGGTAGAATACATATCAGTCGTTCTCTATAATCTTCTTCATTATCAGAAACATTTTCTAAAGCATCTAAAATTTCATGCGCAGCTAACGGTCTGTAAAGAAAAAGTTGTATTATTGTACTAAAATCATGTATATTATCCTACTGTCCTATATATAGTACGCTAGTATTTGTAACAAGTTATACGTAATTTATTTATATTATTTTGCTACAATATTTATTTAGTACAAAAGTTAAGGTTATCAACTAGATATTAACACAGAAAAAACCAACTCACGAGTAAAATATAACTTTTTATACATACCTGTCATTTGCCATGTCTGCAACGCACTTTTATTACACACTTATAAGGTAAAATATAAGGTAAAAACTGTTAAAATAACTGTCTTTTTATTTTTTCTAATAAAGCTGACACGTTTCTTACTGCAAATCATAAGACTAAATAATCTTAGATAAAGAGGGTAGGTATTCTGATTTTTTTTTTTATTTCTACTGTCCTAAATATAGGACAGTAGGCTTATCTGGGTTAATAAAAAACCTATTGTGAATACAAAGCACAAATTCCATGAATATATGGTCCACCCAGGAAGTTAATAATATACTAGTTACTCTAATAAATTATTTACAATGAATTGCTTTAAATTTACACAAAGAATATTCATTGCTATTCCTTCCAAGTCTACAAAAATTAAAATTACAAATTCATAACAATATAATGAAAATGATTATTCAATTACTTAAGGACTGACATACATACATACATATTTAAACATATATTAAAATAAATTTTAGAAAGGAATGTAATGCTATATGTTTTAAGTAATTTGTAACATGACATTTTACCTTTTTTCACTGCTGCTGCCAAGGCACAGAGGCCAATAGTGCCAGTGGAGCCGAAAACCACAATTGTCTTCATGTCTGTGAGAAAATAAAAATGTATTAATCCTAATAATACTGTCACGTACCATAAGTTAGTGAAGCTACTATCTTAATCTAACACTTAATACTATCTATTTTTATCAATTTAATCAAACACTTATGATTTCTCACAGAACTGTAACTATACGAATTTGCAATGTTATTCTAGAATGACCCCCTTCAATTATAACCGCTCTAATATAACGGTTTCGATGTAATTACACCGATTATCTAATAAAAATTGATTCAGAAACATGAAACAGTACTGTTTGTATATAAAATCTTTCAAACTAGATTTCTGTTTGAATATAAATCGATTTATGACATCAAATATTAATAAAGGTTATACCGGCTCTATAAAAATCACAACAAAAACAAAATACTATTAACCACAATGGAAAATTCACAAGAATCACGAAAGCAAATAAAATTGTAATGTAGTTATTTTATAACAAGGAAAACGCCGCAGAACATGCCAGTGTTGCCAGATGACCATGTTAATTAACCTCAATTTCTTTTCAAAATCCCCAAAAATAAGCTTTTTAAAATACCCAAAACAGCTTTTACATCTTTTATGCTTTTATTAAAGGAGAAATAAAAAAGCAAAACCACCGTTGTGGTGAAAAAGTCACTTATAACGTCATCATTTTCGCTCATGCAAGAGTGCTGACAACGACTCCTGTCAATAGGTGAGTTAACGAGTTTTAAGCTAACTTTATCATTTATGATACCTTAAAATTTACTCGCCGATCCTATTTAGTATACGTTGATATTGGACTATGAAATTGTAAAAATTTGATATTTCCGTCAACTGAAATGTTGACGCAAAAATATATTTTTGTAATTTTTTTTTTGTGTCCTGTCTATTTGTCACTGTCGGTCACAATAAATTGTCTCTGACACTAAATATATATGACTGACAAAGTAGAATAACTATGGTCAGTATTTAGTTCTATCGGCCTTTGTTATTTGTGAAATGCCGCACTAGAATCTTTCAGTGTTCATAGGCATAGAATAAGAACTATTATTAATCATAACAGTTGTTGCTGATTTTAGTTGAAGTTTCGTAATATTCTGCTTAAAAATGCTAATATTGTAATCAGCGACATACAGGGCCAATATCTAAATTGGTGATCTGTTTCTGCTAAAATTGCAGAATTCTGCTAAGTCTGGTTACACTATACAGTGACAGCACAGAACTATAATATACGGTTGACACTGACAGCACACCTGATCGGATGTTTTGATTCATCCACTTTTTTCTTATTTTAATTATTATATATTTAATACTACGAACATTTAATACTACGAACTTATTTATAAATTTTAATGAGTCCAATACAAATAGAATTGATTTTTCCTAAGTCAATTTAAAAATAATTTCAAACGGTTTTAATTTTAAAACATCTTAAAGAGCGTGCGGCATTAACAAAACGTAATCATAACCTTAAAATGTCATGCGCGAAATAGAAATAATTGTGATATGTTATTTGATTTTTATTAATTTTAATAC